>OY757022.1:2715945-3915945 GCA_963580285.1 Lucinisca nassula | reverse complement strand
AATTCCTTTCCGTAGCATTAAAATATTGCAAACGGTTGCGGAGTTATAATCCGGAAACGAAAATGAAGTAAAACTATGGATATTGGGAGATAATTAAAAAAGGAAGACAAACAGATTTGTCATTCTTACATGCGAAATTCCGCACTGAACTGTTCTATAATCCTACCAAGTATCATTAAAATATTTCAAACGGTTGCATAGTTATGCTTTGGAAACGAAATGTTAAGTAAGAAGTTCGTAAAAGAAGACAGACAGAGTTGTCATTCTTGCACGCGACACTACGCTCTGACCTGTTCTATAATCCTACCCAAGTATCATTAAAATATTTTGAGCGGTTGCGGAGGTATATGCGTGTTTTCGTCGAAAGAGAGATAAACGACAACTCTAGCCATGACGGGTTAATTGTGCAGGTTGATCTGGTTCTATTGTGGGTAGCTGAAATGTTTGGTATTGCATTTTGTGTCCCGAGATTAACTTAAAGATGTGCGCCATATTGATTTCCGTCATGCGAATAGTGGGTTGGGGGTTTGGATGGAGAAGGTGGTTTAGGGCGTATTCAGGCTTACATGAGTCTTTGATGAAAACGCGTCTAAAACATCTCTTGGCAAGACAAGGTATAGATTTCTGGTTTATATTCTGAAAAAAATCGATACGTTCTGTTCATTTAATGTTTATTTCCATATATCATGTTGATTTTAAACTGATTCGGAAAAAGGTACCGTTTATTGGTTTAATTGCCGCGATCAAAACATCTAGATTAAATATTAAATAATACTGAGCACTTTTCAATAAAACACCCGTGCGACATAGTGCATTTTCTCAGATCTCCAAAATGGCCATTTTTCTGATGAAAATCCGTGATATTTTTATTATATATACTGTAGACATAGGTTGTTGGTGCTCATTAGAACCGCCTCAATGAGGCGGTTCTAACGAGTACCCACAACCTATGTCTTGGAGCAAAAATAAGAAAAATAAAGTATCATTCCTATTAACACGACTATACAAATACATTGTTAACTTTACAGCCGAAAAAAAACTTAAACTTTAAGATGAAAAATTATGATATTTTTCTTATTTCTGCTCAAAATATAGATTGTGGGTACACGTTAAAACAGCCTCATCGAGGCAGTTCTAATGAGTATCCATAATCTATATTTTAGACCAGAAATAAGAAAAATAAGGTTTACCCCTGTTAACCCCAGTTTTACTATATAAAAGTGGGGTTTAAGGGGGTAAGTATTACATTGGCATGTTTTCGTAATGACCCCCGTAAATCCTAGTTTTCTCTATATAAAGTGGGATATAATAAGTCTACATTTCACGGACTGGTTCATATGATGTGGGTCGATTGTTTCTGAGTGGGGAAAGTGTTCCTGGGTGGAGAATTGATAATGTATGTAATGTATGGAAACAGTTAAGACCGTGAACAGACTCTGCATTCTTTGTACCTATATATACTTGTTTAGTCTATATACCCGTTACAACAGTGAAGATACCTGTGTAGCCTGTGTACCTGTTCAGACAGTGTACAGCTACCTGTGTTGTCTATATGCCTGTTCAAACCTGGAAGAAACCTGTTCTAACAGTGATACCACCTGGTTAAACAGTGTAGATACCAGTGGAGTCTATATACCTGGTTAAACGGTGTAGATACCAATGGAGTCTATATACCTGTTCTAACAGTGTAGATACCAGTGGGGACTATATACCTGTTCAAGCAGTGTAGATACCAGTGGGGACTATATACCTGTTCAAACAGTGTAGATATCAGTGGGGACTATATACCTGTTCTAACAGTGTAGATACCAGTGGAGTCTATATACCTGGTTAAACAGTGTAGATACCAATGGAGTCTATATACCTGTTCTAACAGTGTAGATACCAGTGGGGACTATATACCTGTTCAAACAGTGTAGATACCAGTGGGGACTATATACCTGTTCAAACAGTGTAGATACCAGTGGGGACTATATACCTGTTCTAACAGTGTAGATACCAGTTTGGACTATATAACTGTTCTAACAGTGTAGATACCAGTGGGGACTATATACCTGTTCTAACAGTGTAGATACCAGTGGGGACTATATACCTGTTCAAACAGTGTAGATACCAGTGGGGACTATATACCTGTTCAAACAGTGTAGATACCAGAGGGGACTGTATACCTGTTCTAACAGTGTAGATACCAGTGGGGACTATATACCTGTTCTAACAGTGTAGATACCAGTGGGGACTATATACCTGTTCAAACAGTGCAGATACCTGTGGAGTCTACATGCCTGTTCTAACAGTGTAGATACCTATGGAGTCTACGTACCTGTTCAAACAGTGCAGATACCTGTAGAGTCTATCTACCCGTTCAAACAGTGTACATGCATCTGCAGTCTACATACCTGTTAAACAGTGCAGATACCTCTGGTGTCTACATACCTGTTCAAACAGTAGAGATATCTGTGCAGTCTATATACCTGTTCGAACAGTGTAGATTTCAGTGGAGTCTGTATACCTGTTCAAACAGTGCAGATACCTGCGGAGTCTTCATACCTTTTCAAATCAGTAGAGATATCTGTGCAGTCTCTTTACCTGTTCTAACAGTGTAGATACCAGTGTAGATCTGTATACATGTTCTAACAGTCCAGATACCTGTGGCGTATATGTACCTGTTCAAACAGTGTAAATACCTCTGCAGTCTATATACCTGTTCTAACATTGCAGTTACCTGTAGAGTTTATATACCTGTTCAAACAGTATACATACCTCTGCACTCGATATGCCTTTTAAACAGTGCAGATACCTGTGGAGTATACATACCTGTTCAATCAATACAGGTATCTGTGCAGTCAGCATACCTGTTGAACAGTGCAGATACCTGTGAAGTATATGTTACCTGTGCAGTCTATATACCTGTTCCACACACTGCAGATATCTGTGCAGTCTATATACCTGTTCAAAACACTGCAGATACCTGTGCAGTCTATATACCTGTTCAAAACACTGCAGATACCTGTGCAGTCTATATACCTGTTTAACACACTGCAGATATCTGTGCAGTCTATATACCTGTTCAAAACACTGCAGATATCTGTGCAGTCTATATACCTGTTCAAAACACTGCAGATACCTGTGCAGTCTATATACCTGTTCAAAACACTGCAGATATCTGTGCAGTCTATATGCCTGTTCAAAACACAGCAGATACCTGTGCAGTCTATATACCTGTTCAAAACACTGCAGATACCTGTGCAGTCTATATACCTGTTCAAAACACTGCAGATATCTGTGCAGTCTATATACATGTTCAAAACACTGCAGATAGCTGTGCAGTCTTTATACCTGTTCAAAACACTGCAGATACCTGTGCAGTCTATATACCTGTTCAAAACACTGCAGATATCTGTGCAGTCTATATACCTGTTCAAAACACTGCAGATATCTGTGCAGTCTATATACCTGTTCAAAACACTGAAGATATCTGTGCAGTCTATATACCTGTTCAAAACACTGCAGATAGCTGTGCAGTCTATATACCTGTTCAAAACACTGCAGATAGCTGTGCAGTCTATATACCTGTTCAAAACACTGCAGATAGCTGTGCAGTCTATATACCTGTTTAAAACACTGCAGATAGCTGTGCAGTCTATATACCTGTTCAAAACACTGCAGATACCTGTGCAGTCTATATACCTGTTCAAAACACTGAAGATACCTGTGCAGTCTATATACCTGTTCAAAACACTGCAGATATCTGTGCAGTCTATATACCTGTTCAAAACACTGCAGATACCTGTGCAGTCAATATACCTATTCAAAACACTGCAGATACCTGTGCAGTCTATATACCTGTTCAAAACACTGCATATACCTGTGCAGTCTATATACATGTTCAAAACACTGCAGATAGCTGTGCAGTCTATATACATGTTCTAAACACTGCAGATACCTGTGCAGTTTATATACCTGTTCAAAACACTGCAGATAGCTGTGCAGTCTATATACCTGTTCAAAACACTGCAGACACCTGTGCAGTCTATATACCTTGTTCAAAACACTGCAGATAGCTGTGCAGTCTATATACCTGTTCAAAACACTGCAGACACCTGTGCAGTCTATATACCTGTTCAAAACACTGCAGATTCATGTGCAGTCTATATACCTGTTCAAAATACTGCAGATATCTGTGCAGTCTATACACATGTTCAAAACACTGCAGATAGCTGTGCAGTTTATATACCTGTTCAAAATACTGCAGATAGCTGTGCAGTCTATATACCCGTCAAAACACTGCAGATATCTATGCAGTTTATATACCTGTTCAAAATACTGCAGATACCTGTGCAGTCTATATACCTGTTCAAAATACTGCAGATAGCTGTGCAGTCTATATACCTGTTCAAAACACTGCAGATAGCTGTGCAGTCTATATACCTGTTCAAAACACTGCAGATAGCTGTGCAGTCTATATACATGTTCAAAACAATGCAGATAGCTGTGCAGTCTATATACCTGTTCAAAACACTGCAGATATCTGTGCAGTCTATATACCTGTTCAAAACACTGCAGATAGCTGTGCAGTCTATATACATGTTCAAAACACTGCAGATACCTCTGCAGTCTATATTCCTGTTCAAAACACTGCAGATACCTGTGCAGTCTATATACCTGTTCAAAACACTGCAGATATCTGTGCAGTCTATATACCTGTTCAAAACACTGCAGATAGCTGTGCAGTCTATATACCTGTTCAAAACACTGCAGATATCTGTGCAGTCTATATACATGTTCAAAACACTGCAGATATCTGTGCAGTCTATATACCTGTTCAAAACACTGCAGATATCTGTGCAGTCTATATACATGTTCAAAACACTGCAGATAGCTGTACAGTCTATATACCTGTTCAAAACACTGCAGGTACCTGTGCAGTCTATATACATGTTCAAAACACAGCAGATAGCTGTGCAGTCTATATACCTGTTCAAAACACTGCAGATATCTGTGCAGTCTATATACCTGTTCAAAACACTGAAGATAGCTGTGCAGTCTATATACCTGTTCAAAACACTGCAGGTACCTGTGCAGTCTATATACATGTTCAAAACACAGCAGATAGCTGTGCAGTCTATATACCTGTTCCAAACACTGCAGATAGCTGTGCAGTCTATATACATGTTCAAAACAATGCAGATAGCTGTGCAGTCTATATACCTGTTCAAAACACTGCAGATATCTGTGCAGTCTATATACCTGTTCAAAACACTACAGATAGCTGTGCAGTCTATATACATGTTCAAAACACTGCAGATACCTCTGCAGTCTATATACCTGTTCAAAACACTGCATATATCTGTGCAGTCTATATACCTGTTCAAAACATTGCAGATACCTGTGCAGTCTATATACCTGTTCAAAACACTGCAGATATCTGTGCAGTCTATATACCTGTTCAAAACACTGCAGATAGCTGTGCAGTCTATATACCTGTTCAAAACACTGCAGATATCTGTGCAGTCTATATACATGTTCAAAACACTGCAGATATCTGTGCAGTCTATATACCTGTTCAAAACACTGCAGATATCTGTGCAGTCTATATACATGTTCAAAACACTGCAGATAGCTGTACAGTCTATATACCTGTTCAAAGCACTGCAGGTACCTGTGCAGTCTATATACATGTTCAAAACACAGCAGATAGCTGTGCAGTCTATATACCTGTTCAAAACACTGCAGATATCTGTGCAGTCTATATACCTGTTCAAAACACTGAAGATAGCTGTGCAGTCTATATACCTGTTCAAAACACTGCAGGTACCTGTGCAGTCTATATACATGTTCAAAACACAGCAGATAGCTGTGCAGTCTATATACCTGTTCAAAACACTGCAGATATCTGTGCAGTCTATATACCTGTTCAAAACACTGCAGATATCTGTGCAGTCTATATACATGTTCAAAACACTGCAGATATCTGTGCAGTCTATATACCTGTTCAAAACACTGCAGATATCTGTGCAGTCTATATACCTGTTCAAAACACTGCATATATCTGTGCAGTCTATATACCTGTTCAAAACACTGAAGATAGCTGTGCAGTCTATATACCTGTTCAAAACACAGCAGATAGCTGTGCAGTCTATATACATGTTCAAAACACTGCAGATAGCTGTGCAGTCTATATACCTGTTCAAAATACTGCAGATAGCTGTGCAGTTTATATATCAATTCAAAACACTGCATCTAATTTGTTTTTTTTTTTTTTTTTTTTTTACCTGTGTACCTATATTCCAGTTCAAACAGAGCACCGGATTTGAGATCGAGAGTTTCGATCCCTGCAAGCGCCAAGTGCTGTTACCTTGAGCAAGGGACTTTATTCACATTACTTATCACTGGTTTCCGCTCAGAAAAAAAGAGGGCAACATGGAAGATTAGTTTGTTTGTTTGATTGGAGGTTTAACGTTCCCGTAAACACTGTAAAGGTCATTTTGGAGACGTCACTTCCAATTTTGAGGGTCTTTTACCCGACATTGAGATGAAATGACATCTCAAGCCCTGCCGCTCAATGAAACCAATAGGGTTTATAAGCATGGACGGTCCGACTCGCACCGCATTGCCTGGGCAGGCTGAGATCCTCTAAGCGGTTTACCAGTACTCGTGTGCGGGTCGGTTTTAGCTCTGCGTGGAAGCATCATGCAGCCCAGCCCCGATGGGCGGTGGCTAATTGAAGATTAGTATAGTTTACTAAATGTGTTACCCTCTATAAATTAGATCGATTATTATTATTATTATTATTATTATTATTATTATTATTATTATTATACCTGTTCAAACAGAGCAAATGCGTGTGTAGTCTATATACCTGTTCAAACAGTGAGCTACCTGTGCAGCCTGTTAAAACAGATAACTTTACAATCAAACAGTGCAGATACAGTTTAAACCATATATGACAATGGAATCATCCGCCTGGTATTAAGTTTGCAGAGGTTCATTTCCAATTACAGGGACGTCAGGTTTGTTTTTGTTTGTGGCAAATTTTACAAAAATGAATGTTCTTTAAGCAAATAGTGTAGACCTAGATCAGACGTTGCGTTCTGCGGCGTCTGATCTGGGTCTACACTTTTTTGCCAACGTCCCCAAAAATGACCACTAGGCATATATGGGTCAAACATGAATGCGAATTACTTGCAAAATAATTGAGATTCCTGTGCAGATGTTTTTACTGTGAAGTTTAGACACTTCAGTTGTTTGTACCAAATGGAGGGCCACCCGCGCATAGGGGCTTGAAGAAATGGGCTGCATGTTGCTTCCATGCAGAGCTGAAACCTACCACACACGAGTACTGGTAAACCGCTTAGAGGACCTACGCCTGCCAAGGCAAAGCGGTGCGAGTCGGCCCGTCCATGCTTATAAACACTATTGATTTCATTGGTGACGGCAGGGCTTGAGATGTCATTTCATCTCAATGTCGGGTAAAAATCCACAAAATTGGAAGCAACGTCTCCAAAATGACCTTTACAGTGTTGACGGGGACGTTAAACCTCAAATTACATATAAAAACTGTTTTCCAACTACCCGTTTTGGGGTTTCCGGTACTAAATGGGATAATAATCGAAGGATGACCACTTCAAGAACTCGGGCTTGAAAGGGTTAGGACAAATATACGCACCGGCCCCGATAGCTCGGTAGAGTGTCCGCTCCGGGGAACGGAAGGTCACGGGTTCGATCCCGGGCCGCGACATACCAAAGTCGTTAACAATAGTACTAGCTGCTCCTCGCTTGGCTCTCAGATTTACGGGGTAGAGCTAGGACTGGTCGACCCAGTGTCAGGATAATGTGACTGGGTGTGGTATCATGTAATGTGTCTGGGACATGATACTTCAGTGAGGCAGCACTATAAAAGTGAGCATTGAGCTCCCTGTCGCAACCAGACACCGTCGTGATATGACTGAAAAATTGTTGAAAGCGACGTTAAACCCGAATTCACACACACACAAATATACGCAGGACTGTCAATAGAGCGGAGGCCTTTTTACAGGTTTGTTGCTTAACCCTTTTTGTACCAAATGGAATCTTCCTCCTTATATATAGCAGGAGTCCATTTCAAAATATAGGGGTGTAAGGGTGTTTTCATCAAAATTTATTTGAAAAATGACTGACCTTTTAGCAAACAGTGGAGGCCCTGTTCTGCGGCGTCTGATCTGGGCCTGCACTGTTTGCCAGGGTATCCGTTTTGGGGTTCCTGGTACTAAATGGGTTAAAGTCGTGTTGCATGTCAAAATAACTTGTTGCGCATATTGAGTTACTAATGTTTCTGTTTAAAGCTAAACCCGCATAAATTACCTTACTGATATTTAGAATGAAAAGCAATCGAATGAAGCGTGATTCTTTGTGGAGATATATTGTCGTAAACATAGCCCTTCAATATTCTAAGTCCTTGGAATATGTTTTGTCTACTGGTGACTGATTAGGTTGCTTCAGGAAAATAAAGTAGGAAACCCAGAAAATTTAAATAACTGTAAGTACTTATTTATATGTAGACCAAATAAATCTCTATGTCTCTCTCTCTCTCTCTCTCTCTCTCTCTCTCTCTCTCTCTCTCTCTCTCTCTCTCGGAAATGTTTATTATTAGACAATTAAGGGCGCCCAATTAAGCATGCTTAATTTTGCACAGAAATGTTTTGATTTCTGGAACAAAAAGTCGCGGTGGCCGATAGATAAGAGCATGGTCTACATCGGGAATGCTCGACCAGTGTCTGAAAAAAAAAAACAACTCCCAGACCAACAAGAAATCAACGGGTGCCTTATTTGTTCAGATAAGGTAAAACAGTAGGATCTATGGTACGCTTTCCATATGCCGTGCCCAAGGCACAGTGGACTGTAAGAACTCACTGCCGGTAAATTACGCAACGGAAGAATTTAATCTCACTACATGAACAATACATTTTTAAACCCCACTTTATGAAACCAAATGTGGCGTTTACAAGGGTAAACATTGTTTCCTATGTTTCCATCACTGGAACAACTCCGTGAACTAAACACACTCCTAAACCCATGTTTATTTAGAGAAAACTATGGTTTTAGGGGGTATGCATTATTTTTCTTATTTCTGCTCCCAGACATAAGTTGTGGGTACTCGTTAGAACCGCCTCAATGAGGCGGTTCTAACGAGCACCCACAACCTATGTTTGCAGTGAAAATAACACAAACATCACGGATTTTCATCAGAAAAGAAGCCAGTTTGAAGGCGTGAAAAATGTAATATGTTGCGCGGGTGTGTTATCATAATAGAAATTATGGATATTCGATAGAACCGCCTCGACGAAACGGTTCTAATGAGATTTCAGGAAAAAAGCAAGAATAATAATTATTGTAATAATAAATAAACATCACAAAAAAGATAATAAAATCATAAATATCAGTTTTATAGATATTCAAAGGATGCCCTTTACCCACACGAAGGTTTTATCCTAATGTAATGATTAGATGAGTCCCGCCAAGCGAATTTGTGTCTTCGAGCATTCCGTCATGACAAATTTTAACTGCGCATGCCTAGCCATTCAGAGGGGCCAAGGATATGGCTTTCTGTCTGAAGGTTCCTCTTGATTCACTGCTTGTATGAGCGAGCAGCGAAGGTTCTGGCGAGACTGCGCGGATGCGCAGGCTCGCCTGAACCTTCACTGCTCGCATAGGCGATAAGTACCAAAATCGCTTGACGGGGCCCAGATGAATGTGGAGGCTTTCCAATTTTAAGAAAAAATTGTTTTAAATGACAAAAAAATCCTACATTTTAAGCGAACAGCGTAGGTCCTGATCAGATGCTGCGCTATGTGATCCAAATGTATACTGCTTGACAGAGTCCAATTATATAGGTTAATTACAACGGGTAAATACTTCACTTAAGCGCCACGGGATAGTTTAAGGCAGAAGACAATTCATTTGTAATAAAAATAATAATGATAACAATCGTTTATTAGAGGAATAGATTGGGCTGCATGATCCTTCTAAGCAGAGTTCATGAGTACTGGTAAACCGCTTAGCGGGTCTAAGCCTGCTCAGTCAAAGTGATGTGAATCGGACCGTCCTTACATATAAACCCTTTTGGTTTGTTTGGGTGGCATGGCTTGGGACGTTATTTCATCTCAGTGTCGGGTAAAAGTCCCACAAAATTGGAAACACGTATCCAAAATGATCTTAATAGTGTTAACGGGGACTTCGGCCCCCGCCCATCGGGGCTTGAACAAATTTATGGGCTGCATGATGCTTCCACGCAGAGCTGAAACCGACCCGCACACGAGTACTGCTAAACCGCTCAGAGGATCTAAGCCTGCCCAGGCCAAGCGGTGCGAGTCGGCCCGTCCATGGTTATAACCCCTATTGGTTTCATTGGGCGGCAGGGCTTGAGATGTCATTTCATCTCAATGTCGGGTAAAAGTCCCACAAAATTGGAAGCAACGTCTCCAAAATGACCTTTACAGTGTTGACAGGGACGTTAAACCTCAAATCAAACAAAGTGAACGGGGACTTAAAACTCCATTCAAACAAACAAATTATTTAGAGATCTCGAAAATACTGCTGGCAATATTTGACTGGTAGTTTAACCCTTGTCCTGCTAAATATTTATATATGCCACACCTACTACCGATTATCAACCAATCAGATTACTTGATGCAAATTATTGCAACAAATTCACAATCTGAATGGCAAACAATGTAGATTCTGATCAGATGGCTTCGTCAGAAGCCATCTGATCTGGATCTACATTGTTTCATAGATAAGGCATATCCGGGATTAGCAGGACAAGGGTTAAGAGTTGAAGGGTTCGATAGTTTTATCGTTTAAATGGATAGGCTAGTACATAAATATAATAACATCTCTTAGTTGAAAAGAACATTTTCTTCTGAAAATCTGAAAAACAAAAAAGTCAATAGAGTGAAAAAAACAACTTATACGTTTGTATGCCTAATCAGATTTCCAATACCCTAGAAATACAAAAGGGATTACCCCAGAAAGCCTACCATCCAAAATTTGGGCATTGGCAATACGTGTAGATCCAAATAAGAAGCATCATAACACGGCGTCTGATCTAGGTGCTGCGGTTGGTGTGTTATCGTATTGTACCTCAGCCCCCGTTGGCTTAAGATATAGGATTTTTGCAAAACTTACAACAAAAAGACACCTCTAAAATTGCAAATGAACCAGCTCTTAACTATTTGGTAAAAGAATCCACGGGTCGTATATGTATTAATATCCTTCTCTAATAAGCCTTTAATAATGTTTAATGTAATGTTTGTAGTAACGCGAAAATAAGTTTAAAGATACACACGTCACATTAAATATCATATAAGTAGGGGAAAGAAATTCTGTGGCGCCCCCGCTTGCCGATTGGGGCTTGCAGAAATAGGCTTGGCTTCGTTCTTCCGCGCAGATCTGAAACCGGCCAAACATTTGAGTACATGGTAAACCGCTAAGGTCTAAGCCTGCCCATGGATATTGGTCCATTTCTTTTGGTGGTAGGGCTTGAGATGTCATTTCATCTCAGTGCTGGGTAAAAGTCCCAAAATATCGGATAGAACATCTCCAAAATGACCTAAATGTTGCTGACGGTGACGTAACAAAAGAAACCACACATTTTATGACTTCTTAGTTACCGTCCTGTCCATTTGAATAATGCACCCGTGCGATCCGTGCATCCAAAATTGTATTTTTTCTACCATCTGTTGATTCAAGAAGGGCAGTTATCAGAAAGAATGTGCACTGTACTGGATAAGCCCTCCATGAAAAAGCTGCTTTAGTAAACTAAGCCAACGCACGACAAAACCTACAATAAGACATGTGCGCCCAGCGAAGACTCAGATCAGCCTGCGCATACGCGTAGTCAGATCAGAGTCTTCGTTGTGCGCTCTAAGGATAGTTAAGGGCCCAATGCTCCTTCATGCAGCAAGAGGAGTCTCTGGTTAGACTAATAATAGTATAGAGATGAACAGGCTAATCCCAGTCTTCGCTGGGCATAAATTGTAGGAAATGCTTTGCCCCGGCTCAAACTGTCGAGTTCGATATGGCCTACATATTGTTCACTAGGCCGATCAACTCCAAACCAAACTTTGAAAGATTTTAACTTCGGGGCAATAGATACACCTTTAGGGGAGACAACTCCTTCAAAAGTAATTGCGTCTCCCATGTCAATAGGGGTCAACTCTTAAAGGAAAGAGTTTGCTCCTGAAGTGCAAATTATTACCTTTAAGTGCAGACCCCTTTTTACCATGGGATAGTGTTTATAGGAAAGTGAACCGGAAGTCCCGAAAGTTGTCTCCCGTTGAAAATGGTGGAAAAATCTGATATGTGTTCCCATTCTACTTAACTGGGTCAAAGGCTCCAATGGTAGTCCATCCGTCCGTCCACACATTTGACCAGTCATATCGGGGAATTGATGACATAAGCTTTTTAAAGCAACAGAATGAAAACTTTGGTTGCTTTTGCTACCACAAGGTCCCCTAGACTTACAACGGGGAAATGTTTGTCATCACAATGGCTTCTTCAGTTTGGAATGAAAACGCCAGCAGATGGAGAGGACAAAGACGCACTTTCAAAAAAAGGAAAAATGAAAAATGGTTTCGAAGACACAGCAGTACTAGTCACATGGGGCTATTACATTGCGATAACACGCCATCACGTGAACAAGTCCGTTAAATGAAGACCCCCGATAACCCACTTCATATAGAGATAACAGGGGTTTACGGGGGTATACAATATTTTTTTCTTATTTTTGCTCCAAAACATAGGTTGTGTGTATTCGTTAGAACCGCCTCAATGAGGCGGTTCTAACGAGTACCGACAACCTATGTTTGCTGTATTTATATGCCAAATATCACTGATTTCATCAGAAAATTAGTCAATTTGGAGACATGCAATTTGGAAAAACATGCACTTTATCGCTTTGTTATTTTGTCTGTTTGTTTGAGGGTTAACGTCCCCGTCAACATTGTATAGGTAATTTTGGAGACGTTGCTTCACATTTTGTGGGACTTTTACCCGACATTGAGATGAAATGACATCTCAAGCCCTGTCGTCCAATGAAACCAATAGGGTTTGTAAGCATGGACAGTCCATCTCGCACCGCTTTGCCTGGGCAGGCTTAGATCCTCTGAGCGTTTTACCAGTACTCGTGTGCGGGTCGGTTTCAGCTCTGCGTGGAAGCATCATCATGCAGCCCATTCATTTCTTCAAACCCCAATGGGCGGGGGCAACGGCATGTTATCGTAATGCGAGTGCGACATAGTGCTTTTTTCAAAGCCCTAAAATGGCTACTTTCCTGATGAAAATCCGTGATATTTTTCGTATTTATACTGCGAACATAGATTGCGGGTGCTCGTTAAAACCCCCTCGTTGTGGCGGTTCTAACGAGTACCCACAGCCTATTTCTTGGAGCAGTAGTAAGAAAAATACTGTACATCCCCGTAAACCCCAGTTTAATCCATATACTGTTGGGTTTAATGGGGTGTTCATTTTACGGATTTGTTCACCTATCCTTAACGCTTTGCATGCTGGGTATTTGTTTTTTCAACAGACGACATTCTGAAATATTTTCCTTAAGTTCCACCTAAAACAAAAGATTTGGCGTTGCATGCAAATTGTCTCCTATGGAGACAGTTTAAATGAGATGTCAAGTCCTGTTTCCTATGGAGACAATTTGCATGCGATGTCAAGTCCTGTTTCCTGGGTAAAGTAGAAAAAGTATTTTTGTCTCCCAAGTCAATAGGGGTCAACTCTTAAAGGAAAGAATTTGCTCCTGAGGAGCAAATTCTTTCCTGTAAGGGTAGACCCCTTTTTTTCAGTGGGACTGAGCCTATAGAAAAGCAAACAGGAAGTCCCGAAAGTTGTCTCCCTTTAAAAATGTGCTAGGTGTTCCCATTCCCCTAAAATTGCATCTTTCAGATTAGGAAATGCTACATACATTGGTTGACCTTGACCTACTTCTAAGCGCACGTGAACAATCAGGATATTATTATTATTATTATAACTATAATTATTATTATTATTATTATTATTATTATTATTATTATTATTATTATTATCAAATGGCAGTTTTTACTCGTGTATTTACGTATATAGAGGCTCATGAATTTATTAAACGAGTTGAGGAAAAGCGATAAAATGCGAGGTTTCTTTTCCTAAATGAGTTTAATGAATCAAATAATACATGCGCACGAATGCAAAATTTTATTTATCATACGATATTTAAACGATTGTTTTACAAAAGTGTCAAAAGTGTCAATAATCCGCGATCAGTAAGGGCGTATGGGGCTTATCTTACTAATTTGCATATTTAATCCACTAGTGGATTACTGAATTTATTACATGGCGTTATAACATTACCTTTTCAGAGGCGACGTCATATAATACATAGTGTTAGACGAGACAGACTTGTTCTTAAAAGCGCAATATATAGAGAACTTTACATGAGTGTTCATGCATTATTGAGTTTATTAAACGAGGTGAGGAAAAGGGATAAAATGCGACACTTTGCTGAGCATTTTATGCCTTTTTCCTCAACGAGTTTGATAATTCAATAATACACGAGCACCAATGCAAGATTCTATTTATCGAAAGATATTTGAAACGCATTTTGTTCACGACTGATTTACAAAAACGTCAATATTCCGCCACTAGTGAACGCGACGTCGTTAAGGACGTCGTATGTGTAACGTTACGGAGCGTATCTAACTAATTTGCATATTTAATCCATTAATGGATAATCGAATTTTTTACAAGACGTTATTACTTTCTCAGGCGCGACGTCATATGATAAATCTTTTAATTGTATGATGTCGTTCATAAGCAGTGGATAACGTCGTATAATAAAAATCATATGACCACACGTGCAATAACACTTTGGCGGGATTAAGTGACGACGTCCATGTCAACAATACATTTTCTGGGATAAAAGCTAATTTAAAGTGGTCATATGATAAACAGAATCTTATATTCGTGGTAATTTCATATGAAATTTATGGAACTCACCTAAGGCTCGTTTCATAAGTATCAAAAGAAATGGCCACTCGTGTAAGATCATCTGTATCGCTTTTTCAGAGATTTTACATGAGTTAGTAAAAATGAAGCGGAAGAAAACAAGAAAGACAGTTACAGAAAACATGTCGACCGAAGCCGGACGCAGTAAGAGAGAAAAAATCGACTTGAACGCGCAAGAATACAGCTGTACATGCAGCGTAGAGAATCTGTTGCCATGGTGGTTTCCATTATTTGTCACTATAGCAACGGTAGTTGTGAGGGTTTATTATGTTTATCAACCTCAGAGTTGGTGGATTCTGCATCCGGACGAAGTTTTCCAATCCGTAGAAGGTATTGTTTCCTATCTGCTGCTTTTTGGGTCGGTTGTTGATCAATCGACCTAAAGATACTTACTACAGAAGGTTTTTGCTCGCTATTGTCCACGTGACTGCCACTGATTTGTACAAAACCCAGGTAACGGTTATTAGTATCCTTACCGCTGTGAGGTCAGAGTGTTGCGTAAGAGGGTTCATCTATAGAATCTGGACTGGTATCAGGTGATTACTTTGGAAAACAGTGTAGACCAAGATCAGACGCCGCACAGGGTTCCAACGAGAACCCACAATCTATGTTGAAAGCACAAATAAGGCATATAAATTAATACCCACTTCAACCCTACTTTTCTCTATATAAAGTGGGGTTTAGGGAGTCTTCGTTTCACGAACTTGCTATCATTGTGTCTACTTCAGATACTCGGGGGTGAGAGGGTACAAACAAAAATTGAGGAAAAAGGTTGTTTGATATCAGAAAATATTTCCTATCTCGTGCTTGAAACATCATGAAGCAATTGATTGAAACAAAAGCTTTAGAACAATCGATGGTATGGATCATTAAGTCTGTGATTATTCCGGAATCGATTCAGAAGTGAGAGATGTCAAAGAATGATAAATATGACTGGGCATTTAAATTATTAAAGTAAGCCGGGCCATGCGAAAATGTGCAATCAGAATTGTGCGCATGCGCGCTGTCATCAGAGTATGTCTGCTAAGGTAAATGATTTTGTTTGTTTGATTTGATGTTTAACGTCCCCGTCAACACTATATAGGTAAATATGGAGACGTTGCTTCCAATTTTGTAGGACTTTACCCGACATTGAGATGAAATGACTTCTGAAGCCCTGTCGCCCAATGAAACCAATAGGGCTAATAAGCATGGACGGTCCGACTCGCACCGCTTTGCCTTGGCAGGCTTAGATCCTCTACGCGGTTTACCAGTACTCGTGTGCGGTCGGATTCAGCTCTGCATGGAAGCATCATGCAGCCCACCCCCGATGGGCTGAGGCCTGCTAAGGTAAATGAATCATCAATGTTCATTCCATTGAAGATTAACGGTACCAGAATTGTGAGACAGTGGAACGGCTTCTAGTTTTCAGCGAGACAGGTCATTTTCTGCACATGCCCAATTCTTCGAAGATATGACGCACCAGTGACCACTGTCCTGCACAGGACCCATATTACTACGCGTTTCGTTAACACGAAACAAGCAGACAAGACATACATTTTTATTCAATTTGCAAGAAACCAAACTTGTTTTGTGTCTGAACATCACGTGAACAAGTCCGTGAAATGAAGACCTCCCCCCCCCCCACCCTCAATAACCCACTTTATACAGAGAAAACTGGGGTTTACGTGGTATACACTATTTTTCTTATTTTTGCTCAAAGACATAGGTTGTGGGTACTCGTTAGAACCGCCTCACCTCACCGAGGCGGTTCTAACGAGCACCCACGACCTATGTTTGCAGTATTTATAAGTAAAATACCAAGGATTTCCATCAGAAAAAAAGACCATTTTGGAGGTGCGAAAAAATGCGCTATGTCCTACGAGTGCGTTATAGTAATGATTGGCCAACCGTGTATGTCTTAAAAAAGCATCACGAAAACACGCCTTTATAATTTTGACCCCCTTGAACCCCACTTTTATATAGTAAAACTGGGGTTTCTGGGGGTATACCTTATTTTTCATATTTCTGCTCTAAAATATAGATTGTGGGTACTCGTAAGGACCGCCTCGATGAGGCGGTTCTAACGAGTGCCCACAATCTATATTTTGAGCAGAAATAAGAAAACTATCACAATTTTTCATCATAAAATTTTCATTTTTTCGGCGATAAAGGTGGCAATGTATTTGTAAAGGCGTGTTTGCGTAATGCCATGGTTTGCACTGTTTTATTACATGCGCATACACATTTTCTAAATACAGAAAAGTGGAATTTTTCAAAAGAGTCCAAATGGTAGAAACCCCAGGTTCCCTGTTTACGACAGCGCAGACGAATGGCGTCAAACATTACAATAACACGCCCGTGCAAAGTAGTGCATTTTTTAGATCTCCAAAATGGCTACTTTTCTGATGAAAATCCGTGATAATTTTCTGATTTATACTGCAAACACAGGTTTTGGGTGCTCGTTAGAACCGCCTCATTGAGGCGGTTCTAACGAGTACCCACAACCTATGTCTTACTGCAGAAATAAGAAAAATAATGTATACCCCCGTAAACCCCAGTTTTCTCCATATAAAGTGGGGTTTAGGGAGCGTTCATTTCACGGACTTGTTCGCGTGATGCTGGCTTTGAAAGAGTGTCTGAGTTCAAGGGGAGAAAACAGCATCTACTTATCCCATGAATTAATACTCATGGCTGAAACTTGGTACATTCATTGCCGACAACATTTGGTGACACTGGGTCATTGTTCAAGGTCACCGATGAACTTTGATTGTTCCGAAAAATGATCCTACTGTACTATTTGCAGCACATGTTGCGTAAACTCCGGCCCCGCCCTTCGGGGCTTTGAAAAAATAGATGGGCTGCATGATGCTTCCACGCAGAGCTGCAGCCGACCCGCACACGAGTACTGGTAAACCGTTTAGAGGATCTAAGCCTGCCCAGGCAATGCGGTGCGAGTCGGCCTGTCCAAGCTCATAAACCCTATTGGTTTTAAAGGGCGGCAGGGCTTGAGATGTCTTTTCATCTCAATGTTGGGTAAAAGTCCCACAAAATTGGAAGCAGCGTCTCCAAAATGACCTTTATAGTGTTGACGGGGACGTTAAACGTCAAATCAAACACACAAACAAACATGTTGTGTAACAGGGTATGTTCAAGCAGCTTAGTTTGGGAATGCTTTTTGGATTTTGTTTGTTATTTTTTTTTTTTTTGTTTTTTTTTTTGCTTGTTTGTTTTTTTATTATCATTATTATTATTTGAGGTTTAACGTCCCTGTTAACACTGTTATGTCATTTTGGAGACGTTGCTTCCAATTTGTGGGACTTTTACCCGACCTTAAGATGAGATGACATTTCAAGCCCTGTCGCCCAATGAAACCAATAGGGTTTTTTAGCATGGACGGTCCGCTTCGCACCCCGGTTCCTGGACAGGCTTAGATCCTCTTTGCGGTTTACCAGTACTTGTGTGCGGGCCAGATCCAGCTCTGCGTGGAAGCATCATGCAGCCCATATTTTTCTTCAAGCCCCTATGGGCGGGGGCTACTTTGGATGCTGTATAACATGTTATGTTCAATCAGCTTATTTTGGGGATGCTTTTTGGATGTTGTGTAACATGGTATGTTCAATCAGCTTATTTTGGGAATGCTTTTTGCATGTTTTGTAACAGGGAATGCTTTTTGGATGTTTTGTAACTTGGTATGTTCAAGCAGCTTATTTTTGGGATTGCTTTTTGGATGTTGTGTAACATGGTATGTTCAAGCAGCTTATTGTGGGGATGATGTTTGGAATAATTTTCGAAAAGGTCACTACAGAACGTATTATTCATGTTTTCATAATATCTTCTGTTCATGGTAAGCAGGTTCATATGTTTAGTCTTAGTGAAAACACAATATTCAGATGTCACTGCAGATTTTTTTTTTCAGAATATCTTCTATGTTCTGTTTATTGTACGCATGGGTATGTGTTTAATCTTGAAACAATTCTATTGAAAAACAACATTTAAATCAGGTTCAAAGAACTATGGTCCTTACAGCCACCTTGCTGAAATATCAATAACATCTATGCTCCAGAGAACTCGGTTTGTGAGGCGTAGTGAAGGTAATGATCAGGAATTGACACAATTAACCCACACCTCCCATCAGAGACACCAAAGGAAAAGAAACACACACATTCAAATAACTAAAACCTAATGGAAACATCAACATCACGAAAACACGCCTATATAATTTTGACCCCCTTGAACCCCCCTGTTATATAGTAAAACTGGGGTTTCCGGGGGTATACCTTATTTTTCTTATTTCTGCTCTAAAATATAGATTGTGGGTACTCGTTAGAATCGCCTCGATGAGGCGGTTCTAACGAGTGCCCACAATCTATATTTGGAGCAGAAATAAGAAAAATATCACCATATTTTATCATAAAATTTTCTTTTTTTCGGCGATAAAGATGGCAATGTATTTGTATAGGCGTGTTTGCGTAATGAATAGCGGAAAGCCAACAGGACAGAAAAACTTGTTTTGGCCATTTGGGAATAACAAAGTGGGGAACCAGCCTCAACTCGGGCTGCTATATGGTACAATTTCTAAATCCTTGCTAGTTTGCGCAGCTGGGATGGAAATGTTACTTTGTGTCCTTCATGGACCCAGTTGTTCAAAGCATAGTTAGCTTAACGAGCTCGTTAAGGGTCAAATTTGTAACTGTTCTATAAAGTTTAAGATCCAATATACGAAACCCGGGAAGGGACATGATTATTTATTTTCATTATGTTGTGCGAACAAGATATTATCTTGAGCGGACAACATATTATCTTGTTCGGACATCATATTATCTTGTGCGGACAAGATATTATCTTGTGCGGACAAGATATGATCTTGTTGGCACAACATAATATCTTGTGCGCACAAGATATTATCTTGTTCGCACAACATATTATCTTGTTTGCACAACATAGATCTTGGGAAGTATTATCTTGTGCGGACAAGATATGTTGTGCAGACAAGATATTATCTTGTGCGGACAAGAAAATTTCTTGTTCGCACAACTTAAAATCTTGTGCGGACAAGATAATATCTTGTGCGGACAAGATATTGTCTTGTGGGGAGAAGATAATATCTTGTGCGGACAAGATATTATGTTGTGCGGACAAGATATTATCTTGTCTGTACAAGATAATATCTTGTCCGCACAAGATAATATGTTGTCCGCACAAGATAATATCTTGTCCGCACAAGATATTGTCTTGTGCGCACAACTTATAAAATAAAAAAAATCATTTCCTTTCCCGGGTTCCGTACCAATACGCTTGTATTTATGTAAAAAGTCCATCCAGAAATAAAAACGATATTGACCTGAAAAAAAATGTGACTGAGTAGCTTTTGCATAAATAATGACATCTTTAGCTTGGAACCACACTGACCCCTGCTCAGTAACCCCGAAGCGATGATTATTACCCAACAGGCACACCACGTACTTATGACGTCATATCAACGTCGGTGAAACATCATGGCGTTTATGCAACGTCACTTCAACGTCGGTGCAACGTCGTGACATTGCACCGACGTTGATTTGACGTTGCCATAGCGACGTGTACCTGTGGGTACATTCTACATACAAAATTTAGCGTAGAATTGTCTGCATTTTATTTTTTTTCAGTCGCCTTCGCGGATGTCTATGGTTATGGTTTTTACCCATACGAGTACCTACCTCCACCCATTAACATCACCACAGCAGCAGAGAAACAGACTGCAAAAATGGGCATGTACAGTCTTCGCTCGTTTCTATACCCAAAAGCCTTTGCGGTAGTCATGGAGATAGCTAAATGGACAGAGATTCAACTCACCCCTTTTATGGTATATAATATTTTTTCATGACACCTGGTTATATACTATTTTTTCATGACACCAGGTTCAAGTTGTTCAAAGCATGGTTAGCTTAACAAGGTCGTTGGTGGTCAAATTGTTAACTGTTTGCGCAAGTACAGTTATCGTATGTAGTTTTATTTTTGCTAAAAAAATGAGAGCAGCTTTTTTAATCCTTGAATAGGAGTTTCTAAACATGTTTTATGATGATGGTATGTGTTCCAATTATAGCAAAATGTAACAAACATCACGCAAATATGCCTATATAATTTTGACCTCTTTTATGGTATATACTATTTTTTCATGACACCAGGTTCAAGTTGTTCAAGGCATGCTTAGCTTAACAAGGTCGTTGGTGGTCAAATTGTTAACTTTTCGCGCAAGTACATTAATCTAATGTAGTTTTATTTTTGCTAAAAACAAGTGAGAGCAGCTTTTTTAAGCCTTGAATAGAGGTTTCTAAACATGTGTTATGATGGTGGTATGTGTTCCGATTAAATCATCACGCAAACATGCCTATATAATTTTGAATATCTTTGACGCACAAACAGTTTTATTACATTTATTTTTCGCAATAATTCTCCACCATCTCCGACGTATCGGCTTTTGACAGCCTTTATCACGGAATTGTTCTTTCAGCTATCACATATTATTCAGTTTTTTCTTTCCACCAAATTCAAAATATAATTTTGGCCTCTGTTATGGTATATTCTAGTTATTCATGACACTAGGTTCTAAATTGTTCAAAGCATCGTTAACTTAACAAGGACGTTAGTGGTCAAATTGTTAACTGTTCTAGCAAATAAAATTAGCTAATGTAGTTATATTTTTGCTGAAAAAAAAAACCGGAGCAGCTTTTGCATTTGCAAAAACTGCTAACAGCATTAGCAAAAACTGCTCCCTTTTTCAGCAAAATTAAATGAGAGGAGCTTTTGCATTTGACAAACCTGCTCACATTTTTTGACAAGTCAGTGAAAAAAGAATTTACTTGTAGCCCCCCCCCCCCACCACACACACACACACACACACCCACTTTTCTACGTATAAAATGGTCTTATGGCAGTGAAAATAATTTCTTAATTTATATCAACTACATAAATTGTTGGTTCTTGTCAGACATCAAGCAAGTAATAGATGAGTTGCATGATGCTGAAACTGACCACACATGAGTACTGATAAAACACTTAGAAGACACTAAGACTACCCAGGTAAAGTGGTGTGATTTAGACCGTCCAGTGCATATAAACCTTTTGGTTTAATTGGTCGGCAGGGCTTGCGATGTCATTTCATATCAGTGTCGGGTAAAAGTTTCTCAAAATAGGGAAAAACGTCTCCAAAATGACCTAAATAGTGTTGACTTGGACGTCAAAACTCAATTCAAACCACAGGAGCTTGACGTAATAAGATTTAAAGGGTTTGTCCCTACGTTTCTGTATAATAGAAACGAAGGACGGACACTGATTCAGAGGTCCGATGATTTTCATTCAAAAATCTCAACATCTACATATTGCTCCGTCGAAATGCAACGTTAAAACATTTAATTAATGTGCAATATAATTTCCGCCGCATCTTATAATACTTCACTGCTCTTGTATCCACGACAATCCGTCTGTTTCTTTAAAATTTGCCGTTCGCACAGCTGCTGGTTACGTCGCCATGTTTGTTTACTCGGAGTGAGTCTATGCGCGTTGTCTGATTGGTCTAAAACAACCCAAGAAAATCGTCACGTGCTTGGTGACCAATCAAAACGCTAGAAAAACTAGAACTGTCAGAGGATCTGACTATAGCCCCGCTATAGCCCTGTCAGAGGAGAAAGACTCATGAATTAAAGGTAAAGACTTGTGAGAGGGTTAAATCACTAACAAGGTAGCTACACCTTGTCTAAGTTAAAAAATAAGTTTTGGATAATGAAAAAAGCATATGCACATCTTCAGACCTATATGAAAACACCTGTTAAGTTTCAAAAGGATTGACCTAGAACTGTGAGAGGAGTTGCGGTAACAAGGTAGCTACTCCCTATACATTTTAACATTAGTAGATCTCAAAAATTGTCTAAGTTAAAAAAGGTGAAATAAGTGAAAACAATTATTTAAGGATAATGAAAAAAGAATATGCACATCTTCAGACATATATGGGAACACCTGTAAAGTTTCAAAAGGATTGACTTAGAACTGTAAGAGGAGTTGCGGTAACAAGGTAGCTACTCCCTATACATTTTAACATTAGTAGATCTCAAAAATTGTCTAAGTTAAAAAAGGTGAAATAAGTGAAAACAATTAATTAAGGATAATGAAAAAAGAATATGCACATCTTCAGACCTATATGAGAACACCTGTAAAGTTTCAAAAGGATTGACCTAGAACTGTAAGAGGAGTTGCGGTAACAAGGTAGCTACTCCCTATACATTTTAACATTAGTAGATCTCAAAAATTGTCTAAGTTAAAAAAGGTGAAATAAGTGAAAACAATTATTTAAGGATAATGAAAAAAGAATATGCACATCTTCAGACCTATATGAGAACACCTGTAAAGTTTCAAAAGGATTGACCTAGAACTGTAAGAGGAGTTGCGGTAACAAGGTAGCTACTCCCTATACATTTTAACATTAGTAGATCTCAAAAATTGTCTAAGTTAAAAAAGGTGAAATAAGTGAAAAAAATTATTTAAGGATAATGAAAAAAGAATATGCACATCTTCAGACCTATATGAAAACACCTGTAAAGTTTCAAAAGGATTGACCTAGAACTGTAAGAGGAGTTGCGGTAACAAGGTACCCACTATCAAATATTACAGACGGAATTCCGGACAAGATTACAGACAGACAGACAGACGGAATTCCGGACAAGCCAAATCCAATATAGCCCCCACTTTTTCAAAGCGGGGCTATAATTAAATGCGATCCTCCTAACAAAACAAAATGGCGGCGTAACCAGCAACTGTGCGAGGGGGATATTTTTAAGAAACCCACATTTTACGGTGAATTATATGACAAAGCAGTTCTATAATAGGCGGCGGAAGGTTTACGGTTCGTTCATTAACGTAAGCAATATTGTATTTTAACGGAGCAATATGTAGATGTTGAGATATTCGCTTGAAAATCAACGGATCTCTGAAACAGTGTCCGTCCCTTTAATATTGTAATACGTCAAGCTCCTGTGATTCAACCAAATAAACAACGAATCTTAACCTATGATTGGAGCATTAAAAAGAAAATCGTCACACGTTTTCATCAGCAAGAGACCACGTTTCAGTCATAAAGGAAAAGAAAATCTTGCACATCAAAGATAATTATCCCAACTGAATTTGCACAGCGGGTATAAATTCTTATCTCCCCTTGGTTATCTTGCCTTGTTTATCTCACCTTGTTTATCTCACCTTGTTTATCTCACCTTGCTAAAATAATAAAATAATAATCGACCTTATTTATAGAGGGTAACACATTTAGTACTAGTACTAATCTTCCATGTGACCCTCTTTTCCTGGGTAGGAACCAGTACTAAGCAATGTGGATAAAGTTTCTTGCTCAAGGAAGCAACACGTGGCGCTTGCGAGGCTCGAACCGGGTACCTCTCGATCTCAAAGCCGATGCTTTACCACTGCACTACATCTTGCTTATCTCGCCTTGCTTATCTCGCCTTGTTTATCTCACCTTGCTTATCTCGCCTTGTTTATCTCACCTTGCTATTCACTATTGGCAATGCATGCTGACAGTAATATAGGGCATTGGCAAACAGTGTACACTCAAATCAGGTGCTGTCTGATCAGGGTATATCGTCTGCTGAGTGCAATAACGGTGTAACTGACATTTTGGCCGAATTAGTTTTTTTGCATATATGGGTGGCTTAGGACTTGACACACTTGGTAAATAAGTTCTACAGCTGGATTTTACCTCAATCATGATTTATTTCAGCATGTTGGAAATTTTTTGTTAGTTACACCGGTTTTGCTCTGACTTTTAGACAAAAAGTTGGCGCAAAAACAGTGAAAGTGCACTTAACCCATTTTTTGCGCAAAGTTTTTTAATACCTCAAAAATATTGAATCCTGCTGCTTGATATTTAAGAATAAGCATGTAAGTACCATGCAGAATGTATAAAATATGACCTATTACCTACCAAGTGTCTTTAATTTACTGCTTTACCGTGTAAAAGGCAAAGAAATAAGGTTTGTACATTTACATCGTTTTAGCGCTGGATGCACTTACACCGTTTTTGCACCAAAAACACTCGCCGCAGAAATGGTGTATCAACCCTTAAATGCTAAATATTTCTTTTCAAATGTCATTTATTCAGCAATAAACATCACACAAATATGAAAGAAATCGCCATGAAGTTAAGAAACCAGCTTATAGTATGGTTTTGTATGTCATTATTTAATACGAGGACTGTTCAAATATGAATGCAACTAAGCACATAAAAATGATTCCGTGATAGATTTCGATGAAAAATTTATTTTGTCCCCTCAAAGTATTCCCCTTTAACAGATATACAAAATTTCAGTCTTCTGATCCAATCATTGAATGCATTTTGGTAGTCTTTTCGAGGTATACTATGAAGGCACTGGAATATTGCAGAACCGAGGTGTTTGCGCTGTACAAATTTTCGACCAGAAAGGTATTTTTAAGCCGCAGGAACAAAAAAAAAGTCACACGGGGCAAGGTCAGGGGAATACGGGGGGTGAGGGAGTTCAACAACCTTTTCCTGCTTCAGATAGTCTTGCACAATGAACGCCTTGTGCGATGACGCATTGTCATGTAGCAATCTGACATTAGCCAAACCAGTTGCGGGTCTTTGTTCTTTGAAATATTTCTTCAATTTTCGAAGAACTTTATTCTTGTAAAACTTCGCATTTACAGATTTGCCTTTAGGCACAGCAACCTGAATAGCAGGGTCCTGGTTTGAAAAAAAATATGGCATACATGACCTTCTTGACGCTCATGGTCCGCTTTGCAATGCATGGTCTTTTGCAATACTTTGTCGCCCATATTTTGTTCTGAATCTTTCGTTTTGGCTCAAAAAAGTGAACCCATGTCTCGTCACCTGTGACGACATTAGCGAAAGACCGTGCATTGTAATTTGGAAACTTTTTAAGCAACTTCTTGGCGCACTGAACGCGTGTCTTTTTCTGCTCATCTGTCAACAGATGGGGAATCCATCTAGCACAGATCTTTCTCATTTTCAAATCCCGTTTCAGAATTGAATGAGCTGCTCCTAATGAGATGCCAACCATACTAGCTATTTGCCTAGTGGTGTATCGTGCATCGGTAGCAACTATATCTCTCGCACTCTAGCAATCATCTTGGCAAATGTTGCTCTTTTCGGCCGACGATCATGTGGTGCATCTTCTGTTGAGCCTAGCCCACAGCTCAATTTCTTACACCAACGAAAAACTGTCGGAAAAGACATTTCATTATGCCCATAAACCGAACATATTTCATCAAAAATGTCTTTGCACCGTATACCAAGAATACAACGATTCTTATTATAGGACCGTATTTCAACGGCGTACTCTGACCTTCTTCCAACCATGTTTTGTATTAGTATACAAGAGTAGACAGTGTTTATCGATCGATATAAATGGCTAAAGTGCACGGATTTTAACAGGTTTGGTATCAATGTATAGGTAAAATGTTTTTCTACGCTGCGATATTTATTTCCAGGTGATTTTCGCATTAGTGCACGAGAAAACGTTCTACTCGCATTCATTTTTGAACAGTCCTCGTAAAACAGTTTTTTGTCTCTCCTAAAAAGTTGCCATTTTGCACTTACAACGTTATCGCACTCAGCAGACGATATGCTGTTTACTTAAAGTACAGAAACACTGTCTGATCAGGGTAAATGCTGTTTACTTGAAGTACAGACACGCTATCTGATCAGGGTATATGTTGTTTGCTTTCACCTGGTGGATTTTTCCGCCATTTTGCAATGGAAGACAGCTTTCCGGACTTCCTGTTTGCTTTTGTATAAGGCCTGTCCCATTGAAAAAGGGGTCTACTCTTAAAGGAAAGAATTTGCTCCTCAGGAGCAAATTCTTTCCTTTAGGAGTTGACCCATATTGACATGGGAGACAAAAATACTTTTGCAGGAGTTGCCTCCCCTGAAGGTATATCCATTCTCCTTAAATAATATAAAAGTTAGAAGTTAATCACAGAGTGCATTTTAGTTCGCTTGACACTGCAAACACCGTTAGGAAATGTATGGCCACATAAAACAGGCGCGACGAAAGAGTGCTTATTGGCATGGGAGACAAAATACTTTTGCAGGAGTTGCCTCCCCTAAATGTGTACCGATTCTCCTTAAAGTACAGACACACTGTCTGATCTGGGTATATGCTGTTTGCTTAAAGTACAATCAAATAAGGGTTAAACGCAATAATCAAAATCCAGATTCAGAACCAGTGTTCCAACACACACTCAGAGACAATCGACTCATCAGCACTGTTGGTGCTTTTATTATTGTAACACTTTCGATCAGAGGGTCTCCCTATGGCGCATGCATCGAAGACTGATCAGACTGCGCGCGCGTTCACAGTCTGATCAGAGTCTTCACTGTGTGCGCATACCCTTAAGAACGTTTTTACTTGCCTGGGCTTACGTTTTTGTATGTTATTTCAGGTCTGTCGTATCTTCAACGCTGTAGTATCGTCAACACTCCCTTTAACGGTGTATTTGTTTGTACGAAGACTATTTCGATGTCACGTGGTTTCTTGTCTGGCTTGCGCACTGACGGCTTCCTGTGTTCAGTTGGTAATGTTCGGCACACATTGCATCGTCAACAGCTTTACGTCACCCTTTTTATTCTTTGGATTGTTTTTATGCATACCTAGTCAGAACATCTTATATTCCCAGTCAGCGAAAGTTTTCAACCAGAAGAAATATTCGGGCATGAATGGCAATATTTCCAGTGATTCTAAAATTACATATATTAAGAACGATTTTCGGATGTCACCCTTGACAAATGGTCTAGTCAAATTGAAAGATTCTAGTTTCGAAACGAAAGCGGTAATCTCGGATGAGGACACTGAGTTTTCAACAGGGTTTAAGATAAACGCACACATGAATGACCAGCTAAATCCTGTTTATAAGAAAGACTTTCACAGTCGGGCCGGATTCATCAAACATAAGAGAAGTATGCAACAGAATGGAACACAAAGAATGGCTCTATTTCTTACTTATATTAGACATTTATTTGGAGGCCTTCTGATTGGAGCCATTTGTTATATCCGTCCTGATGTTTCATTATATTTTAGTGTTTTATATCTATCAGTATTATTCACAGAAATCAAAATAGTTCAGTCTTTAAGATTGGAGAATGTGAGTTCTCTATTCTTATTGACAGTGGTCGGCGCTATTGTCGGACCGTTTGTTGGTACATTGTACGACTGCTGGCGGTATCAACGTTTCGTCATACCGCCACTACAATGGATCAAATTTAATTTATTAACAAACAGCTCGTCAGTTCTCTTTGGCACCAAAGACTTTACGGAATATACCAATATTATATTTTACAACAGTTATTACGAATATTTATTTATTGTCGTTACACTGTTTTATTCTTACAAATATTTGTATGATGAAAAAGAATCTAAATCATTTAAATGCATCATCTCCATTCAATTAAGTTTTATAATTTTGCTTATTTGTCATTTGTCACTGAGTCAGAAAGAAGCGCGGTTTTTACATAACTTTATAGTATTGTATTTTATAATAATTTCCTATGGTCTGCATATTTTATTCGAAGTGGCAAAACAGTTCGAGGTCAAGAAATCAGTCATTTTATCTGGAGTTTTTATATTTATAGTGAGTTTTTGTTTAAATACTTACCGAATTTTCCCGAGTGCAAAGGAAATTACAACAAGAAATTTGGCGTACAAAAGCGCGGTGAATTCAATGGAAGTGAACATTTGTCTCAATTATATTTCAAAAGTCAAAGATGTCAGAGGTGTTATGCTAGATGCTAGTATATTTGAATCAAATGGCTTTTCTATTCTACAACATGATGTTCCCTTGCTGACTAAAATACATAATGAATATAGACTCTATGCATCTAGTCATGTAGGAAAGACAATGCCTTCGAAGAGAATTCGAGTTCTAAGCAAATACGATGATTTTATTGATGTACATAATTCGCAGTACTTATCAAAAATCCTAGGAAGAACAAATACGTTCAATTATGTTATAACAAAAAGGGTAAAATTTTACAAAGGGATGAAATATAACGAGATTTTCAAATCAGGAAGTTTTTCAGTATTACTACGAAATCTTACAGACTACCATGAGAAGCAGCTGAACAAGCTTGCCGATGAACTACCATTAGGCAGAAATGCCACCATTTTGGAATACGAAACTGACTGGCTGTTAACATCCGGTTTACATGAGCTGGCAGTTGCGCGTGCGAAACGAACCTTGGAACTGGACCAATCAAAAGTCAGGGTATTTCAACAGCTGATGGTAGCTTACGCAAGAATGGAGAAATGGGATGACGCTAAGAAGTATAAAGACTTATGCTTTAGTTTGCATAGTAAAGAAGCATGTGAAACGAAACAGGAAAAGCTCGTTCTCTATGAAGAATATAGACAGTTTCAGAACAGTTGAACCTTGCTTAGCAAATCAAAGCACTGACAACACTGTAGATCTATCATCTCTGAGCTATTACGAAAACACACATATACAAATCCATTGCAAACTTTACCACTGAAAAAACGAAAATGTTAAGATGAAAAATTGTGATAAATTTCTTATTTTTCCTTAAATGTAGATCGTGGGTACTCGTTAGAACCGCCTCGAGGCGGTCGTTAGAACCGCCTCGAGGCGAGCTTCTAACGAGTACTCACCATCTATATTTAAGAGCAGAAATAAGAAAAATAAGGTTTACCACTGTAGCCCCCGGTTTTGTTTTGTAATTTCTTATTTTTGTTTAAATATAGATTGTGGGTACTCGTTAGAACCGCCTCGAGGCGGTTCTAACAAGTACTCACAATCTATATTTTAGAGCAGAATAAGAAAAGCAAGGTTCACCACTGTAACCCCTAGTTTTGTTTGGTAAAAGTGGAGTTTAATGGGGTAAAAATTATATAGGCGTGTTTTCATGATGTTTTCCTGAACGGCGACATAGACTGTTAACATTTCATTTACTCGTACATTCCTGTACCGTTTGCACAAAGGTTAGACCCATATCAGACGCCCCGTTCTGGGAATTTTACCCTGAAATTCCTGTACTCTAAGTAAAGAGTGTAGACCTTGACCAGATGCCGCGTTCTGATCTGGGATAGTCTAAGCTGTTTGCCAAGCCCAACGCATGATTCTAGTCATGATTGTATAGATACCCTCTAACACAACAATTTGACCTCACAGAGATAAGTTGGTTTGTTTGTATTGCAGTTTAATGGCCCAGTCAACACTATTTAGGTCATTTTGAGCCGGTCAGTTTACCTATCCACTCTTTTCCTGGGCAGGCTTATATGTAAGCGTTTAACTAGAACAGTGCACATTCTTTCCCCAGAAACTGGCAACTGCCCTTCTTGAATCAGTAGAAAGCAGTAAAGATTTCATGATCAAAGAATGTTGCCGACCCCGGCAGGTATCGGACACAAGTCCTCCTGATCACCAGTCAGACGCGCATCCGACTGAGCTATTGAGGCCGGCTCACAGAGATAAGAATAGCGTAATTATTTTCTATAAATAACCGTTACCTGGATTTCCTACAAATCAGTGATAGTCACGTGAACATCAGTATTGAAGATCTGTGCTTAGTAACTCTGGGCCTATTAACTGACAACCAATCGACCCAAAAAGGGTTTCAGAGCATGCGCGAACACGGAAGAGCAAAATCACTCTAAGTACTGAGTCAATTAGAACGTAGGCTTATTGGTCTGGCAGAAGAACCTTTGGTAATTAAGGGGGATGGGAACACCTTCAGGGGAGGCAACTCCAATAAAAGTATTTTTGTCTCCCATGTCAATAGGGGTCAACTCTTAAAGGAAAGAATTTGCTCCTGAGGAGCAAATTCTTTCCTTTAAGAGCAGACCCCTTTTTCAGTTGGAAAAGACTTATTGAAAAGCGAACACGAAGTCTCGAAGTTGTCTCCCTTTGAAAAATGGCGGAAAAATCTACCAGGTGTTCCCATTCCCCATAAGCATCCAGGCAAGACTCTGATCAGACATCATACTTGCCGCGGAGATCGATCTTTGTCTTTGCTGCGTGTATGCCGGTGACGCCATCAGTGACAACCCTGTCTTTATGAAAGAAATTCTTTGAACTTCTTTCGCCCAAAAAAAAATAAAATAAATAAATAAAATCGTATTTATTGTAATAATTAAACATAATTTTACACTCGTGGATACTTCATATGGAATTTATGTATTTAACACTCTGAAATTTATGCATTTTACACTCGTGGATACTTCATATGAAATTTATGCATTTTACACTCGTGGATACTCCATATGAAATTTCGGCCCCCGCTAATCGGGGCTTGAAGAAATAAATGGGCTGCATGATGCTTCCACGCAGAGCTGAAACCGACTCGCACACGAGTACTGGTAAACCAATTAGAGAATCTTAGCCTGACCAGGCAAAGCGGTGCGAGGCAGCCTGTCCATGCTTATAAGTCCTATTGGTTTCATTGGGTGGCAGGGCTTGAGATGTCATTCCATCTCAATGTCGGGTAAAAGTCCCACAAAATTGGAAGCAACATCTCCAAAATGACCTTTACAATGTTGACGGGGACGTTTAACCTCAAATCAAACAAACATATGACATTTATGTATTTTACACTCGATGCGACGTTAAACCTCAAATCAAACAAACATTTATGTATTTTACACTCGATGATACTTCATATGAGAATTATGTATTTTACAGTCGTGGATACTTCATATGAAATTTATGTATTTTACACTGGTGGATACTTCATATGAAATTTATGTATTTTACACTTGTGGATACTTCATATGAAATGTATGTATTTTACACTCGTGGATACTTCATATGAAATGTATGTATTTTACACTTGTGGATACTTCATATGAAATGTATGTATTTTTTGCACTCGTGGATACTTCATATGAAATTTATGTATTTTGCACTCGTGGATACTTCATATGGAATATATAAATTTAACACTCGTGGATACTTCATATTGAATTAATGTTTTTTACACTCGTGGATACTTCATATTGAATTAATGTATTTTACACTCTGAAATTTATTTATTTTACACTCGTGGATCCTTCATATGAAATGTATGTATTTTACACTTGTGGATACTTCATATGAAATGTATGTATTTTACACTCGTGGATACTTCATATGAAATGTATGTATTTTACACTTGTGGATACTTCATATGAAATGTATGTATTTTTGCACTCGTGGATACTTCATATGAAATTTATGTATTTTGCACTCGTGGATACTTCATATGAAATGTATGTATTTTACACTTGTGGATACTTCATATGAAATGTATGTATTTTACACTCGTGGATACTTCATATGACATTGATGAATTTTTTGCACTCGTGGATTCTTCATATGAAATTTATGTACTTTGCACTCGTGGGTGCTTCATATGAAATGTATGTATTCTACACTGGTGGTATCCACCAGTTATATGAAATTTATTAATTTAACACTCGTGGATACTTCATATTGAATTAATGTATTTTACACTCTGAAATGTATGTATTTTACACTCGTGGATCCTTCATATGAAATGTGTGTATTTTACACTCGTGGATACTTCTTATGAAATTTATGAATTTCACAGCCGTATATTATTTGATATGAAATTTATGTAACTCGCCAGAGGTTCGTTCCATAAATCTCTATGCTATGTCAACTCGTGTAAGGATCCTCTATGTAATAGAAATGATTGAATGCTGGATGGGGCGGCGTGCATCACGTTAATAAATCCGTGATACACCCCACTTTATATAGAGAAACGGCCCCCGCCCATCGGGGCTTGAAGAAATAGATGGGCTGCATGATGCTTCCATGCAGAGCTGAAACCGACCTGCACACGAGTACTTGTAAACCACTTGGAGTATCTAAGCCTGTCCAGGCAAAGCTATGTTAGTCGGACCATCCATGCTTATAAACCCTATTGGTTTCATAGGGCGGCAGGGCTTGAGATGTCATTTCATCTCAGTGTCGGGTAAAAGTCCCACAAAATTGGAAGCAACGTCTCCAAAATGACCTTTACAGATTGACTTGAGGTTTAACGTCCCCGTCAACACTGTATAGGACATTTTGGAGACGTTGCTTCCAATTTTGTGCGACGTTTATAAGCATGGAAGGTCCTACTCGCACCGCTTTGCCTGGGCAGCTTTAGATCCTCTAAGCGGTTTACCAGTACTCGTGTGCGGTCGGATTTCACCTCTGCATGGAAGCATCATGCAGCCCATCTATTTCTTCAAGCCCCGATGGGCGGGGGCCGAGAAGCTTTTGGTAATGTTTTTTAATCCTGGCAAGACCCTGATCAGACATCGTATTTGCCATTATGATAACACACCCGTACGACGCAGTACAATTTTCCACGTCTCCAAAATGGCTACTTTTCTGATGAAAATCTGTGATATTATTCTTATTTATGCTTCAAACATACGCTGTGGGTGCTCGTTAGGACCGCCTCATTGACGCGGTTCTAACGAGTACCCACAACGTATGTAAGAAAAAAATGTATAACCCCTTAAACCCCTGTTTTCGCTTTATAAATTGGGGTTTCGGAGGGTCTTCATTTCACGGACTTGTTCACGTGAAGCGGAGATCGATCTGAGTCTTTGCTACACGCCATCAGCGACAACTCTGTCTTTTTGAAAGATTTTTTTTTCAACTTCTTCAGCAATAAAACTTATTAAAATCGTAATATTAAACATAATTTTACACTCGTGGATTTATGAATTTTACACGTTGGATACTTCAATGAGGCGGTTCTAACGAGCACCCACAACCTATGTTTGCAAATAAGAAAAATAACATGGCTTTTCATCAGAAAAGTAGCCATTTTGGAGATATAAAAACTGAATTATGGCGCACGGGTGTGTTAACCTAATGATAAGCAGTCATTTTAGCAATAAAAGTGCTTATGATGACTCTCAATAAAGCCGAGACTTGCATTTTATTTTTGTGACTGTGTTCCTTTTTGTTTAAGTCATTTACCCATTTTGTTCTGAATGGAAGCATGTGTCTCATCACGAAAACACGCCTATATAATTTTGACCCCCTTGAACCCCACTTTTATATAGGGGTTAAAACTGGGGTTTACAGGGGTGAACCTTATTTTTCTTATTTCTGCTCTAAACTATAGATTGTGGGTACTCGTTAGCACCGCCTCGATGAGGCGGTGCTAACGAGTGCCCACAATCTATATTTTGAGCAGAATTAAGAAAAATATCAAAGTTTTTCACTTTAAAATTTACATTTTTTTCGGCGATAAAGGTTACTATGTATTTGTATAGGCGTGTTTTCGTAATGTATTTCGAAATAAAGGATTGTGAGGTTGAGTTATTATTCAGAAATGTATTTCATTAGGAAAGCATGTCCATCTGAAATAATGGCGTGCAACATGGTGTCAGAAATGACAAATATTAGGTAAAATTATAATAGCTTTCTTTTTTATGGTTTCAACATAGACTGTGGGTACTCGTTACAATTACGTCAATGAAGCTGGATTTGGCCACATTCACTTCCGTACATTGACCATGAAAAGCAATCATTAACACTATCGTGAAATGAACTCCCCTGTAAATAACCCTCCCCTCCCCCTCCTTGTAAATAGAGAGAAACTTGGGGTTTACAGAGGTATACATATTTTTATATTTAGCTTGTGTATACACATAAGAATCGACTCAATGAGGCGATCTTACGGGCACGCATTACCTACGTTTGAAGTATTATTAAGAAAAGAAAAAGTATAAATATCCCACATTTTCTTCAGAAAACAAATAACGTAACTGTTGTACCTGTACTACCTTTATGATTTTGTCCCGTCGTTTCCTGCCTTCCGTCGATTCAAGAAGACCAGTTACTGACAAAATAATGCGGGCTATACTGGTCAGCCGCTTAGAATGACTATGTCTGTCCGTAGGTTAACTGGCCCTCCCATCATGACATCCAGACAAAGAAATCCGTGATTTTACCCTGGGATAGAAATTTATGTTCTGACCCTGGTGTTCCGACCCCAAATCGACTATGATCGCGTGTTTGATAAATGCACTGGTTGATTACAACCTCATGCGCGGCGTCGTCATGCGTGACGTCACTAAACATTCCTGTTGTGTCATCACAAAATGGCGGACGTCGGCAACCGAAGTGACAGCAGCATTAAAAAATCGCAATAGAAACGGAAGGTATGCAAGAAAAAGAATCCAATATGGGTGTGAGGGGTGGATGGAAAATCCGTCCCTCGGGATCACTGTCCCGCATCACTCGGCAAGCCTCGTGATGCCGGACAGTGTCCCTCGGGACGGATTTTTCCATCCACCCCTCACACCCATATAAGATTCTTATATTCTTGCACACCAGACAAGGAAATCCGTGATTTTACCCTGGGATAGAAATTTATGTTCTGACCCTGGTGTTCCGACCCCAAATCGACTATGATCGCGTGTTTGATAAATGTACTGGTTGATTACAACCTCATGCGCGGCGTCGTCATGCGTGACGTCACTAAACATTCCTGTTGTGTCATCACAAAATGGCGGACGTCGGTAACCGAAGTGACAGCAGCATTAAAAATTCGCAATAGAAATGGAAGGTATTCAAGAAAAAGAATCCAATATGGGTATGAGGGATAGAAAAATCCGTCCCTCACGAGGCTTGCCGAGTGATGCCGGACAGTGTCCCTCGGGACGGATTTTTCAATCCACCCCTCACACCCATATAAGATTCTTATAGTCTTGACTGGGCATTTCAATTCCGCAACAAACAAAAGAAGAAGCCTTAGACCAAAATAAAACCCATTGCCCAGTCTGGCTTCATTAACCCATTGTAGGCGGGAAACCCTTAAATGAATACCTTGGCAAAAATGCACCCCCAGATCAGACGCCGCGGAACGCGGCGTCTGATCAGGGTCTGCACTGTTTGCTAACATAATTTCCGTCAAAAATAGAATAAAAACGATAAAATAGGTCTGACACCCCTTATATGACTAATGGACTTGTCCAACATATAGCAATGGAAGAGTCGACTAGTAAACTATAGGTTATAAAGAAGATTAGATATGCCTTGTACATTTTCTGCCCTTTCGTCATGATAACACACCCGTGTGACATAGTGCATTCTGTCATATTGTCAAAGTGGCTACTTTTCCGATGAAAATTTGTCATATTTTCCATATATATGTTCCAAACATATGTTGTGGGTGTTCATTAGAACCGCCTCATTGAGGCGGTTCTAACGAGTACCAACAACCTTTATCTTGGAACAGAAATAAGCAAAATAATGTATACCCACATAAGCCCCTATTTTCTCTATAAAAAGTTGGGTTTAGAGGGGTGTTCATGATGTTTTCCTGGGGAAACATCGTTAAAGCCTTCCTTTTACCTTTATAGTAAGCTCAGCCTCCCTGACAAATGGGCTCTGCATAAAAGAATTTGCTCCTAAAAAGCGAATTCTTTCCTTTAAGGGGAATGAATATACCTTAAGGGTATTTTTGTCTCCCATTTCAATAGCGGTCAGCTCTTAAAGGAAAAACAAATGTTCCAGACAATATGATATTTATACTGCAAACATAGGTTGTGGGTGCTCGTTATAACCGCCTCAATGAGGCGGTTTTAACGAGTACCCACAACATATGTCTTAGCGCAGAAATAGGAAAAATAATGTATACCCCTGTAAACCCCAGTTTTCTCTATATAAAGTGGGGTTTATGGGAATGTTCATTTAACGGACTCGTTTCCTAGCATTTTGTTCCTTTAAGAGTAGACCCCTTTGTAAGTGGGACAGGGCTTACAGAAAAGCGAACAGGGAGTCCCACGAGTTGTCTCCCTTTGAAAAATGGCGAAAACATCTCCCAGGTGTTCCAATTCCCCTTAAAGAAAAGGATTTGCTTACATTTTAAAAGTAGATCCATATTGAAAATGGAGACTTAAATATTTAAAAGAGTTAACTCCAATGACGATATAACGGCCCCCGCCCATAGGGGCTTGAAGAAATATATGGGCTGCATGATGCTTCCACGCAGAGCTGAATCCGGCCCGCACACTAGTACTGGTAAACCGCTTAGAGGATCTAAGCCTGTCCAGGAACCGCGGTGCGAGGCGGACCGTCCATGCTAATAAACCCTATTGGTTTCATTGGGCGACAGGGCTTGAGATGTCATTTCATCTCAATGTCGGGTAAAAGTCCCACAAAATTGGAAGCAACGTCTCCAAAATGACCTTTACAGTGTTGACGGGGACGTTCAACCTCAAATCAACCAACCAACCAATGACGATATGCACATTTCACTAAAGTCTTTCATTGCTATAACTGCAGGTTCGATTCCCGCCCGGATGACAAGTGAGAAACCATGTTCTGCGAAGGCAAGTTGGCTTTTCTCTTGATACAGCTTATCGCGTTCCGTTCATATGAGCCGTGGTACGCGAAAAGTGTCCTCGTCACAATCCATATTCAAACAGCACGTGCATTTCATGATTTGAAAATGGGTTTTGTTGTTTGAGCATGGCTTTCGTGACTTCAAACAGACATGCGCATAGGTGTTTATGCAAAAATAAACAATTTCAGACGATGCTAGCGGAAGCTGGTAGATCATATGACGTTGCCGTTGTACATTTACTGCAATGTTTGGTGAATATTGTCTCTTGTTGCAATAGTGAAGGTCACGATCTTAACATTGGCATATCGAGGGACACGAGCTTGACATTAAAACCCGTTGTAGTAGCTTGATATTGCCCCTCGTTGGAATATGGAAGGCACGAGCTTGGTTTCGCCCCTGGTTTGAATATCGAAGGACGTGGGCTTGGTATTGCCCCTCAGTAGAATAGCGTAGGACTGGGGCTTGGTATTGCCCCTCGGTAGAATAGCGAAGGACTGGGGCTTGGTATTGCCCCTCAGTGGAATAGCGAAGGACGTGGGTTTGGTATTGCCCCTCAGTGGAATAGCGTAGGACTGGGGCTTGGTATTGCCCCTCAGTGGAATAGCGAAGGACGTGGGCTTGGTATTGCCCCTCAGTGGAATAGCGTAGGTCGTGTGCTTGGTATTGCCCCTCAGTGGAATAGCGAAGGACTGGGGCTTGGTATTGCCCCTCAGTGGAATAGCGAAGGACGTGGGCTTGGTATTGCCCCTCAGTGGAATAGCGAAGAACGTGGGCTTGGTATTGCCCCTCAGTGGAATAGCGAAGGACGTGGGTTTGGTATTTCCCCTCAGTGGAATAGCGAAGGACGTGGGCTTGGTATTGCCCCTCAGTGGAATAGCGAAGGACCGGGGCTTGGTATTGCCCCTCAGTGGAATAGCGAAGGACTGGGACTTGGTATTGCCCCTCAGTGGAATAGCGAAGGACTGGGGCTTGGTATTGCCCCTCAGTGGAATAGCAAAGGACGTGGACTTGGTATTGCCCCCCCCCCCAGTGGAATAGCGTAGGACTGGGGCTTGGTATTGCCCCTTAGTGGAACAGCGAAGGACTGGGGCTTGATATTGCCCCTCAGTGGAATAGCGAAGGACGTGGACTTGGTATTTCCCCCCCCCCCCCAGTGGAATAGCGAAGGATGTGGGCTTGGTATTGCCACTCAGTGGAATAGCGAAGGATGTGGGTTCGGTATTGCCCCTCAGTGGAATATTGAAGAACACGACCATGATATTGCCCACCCCCTCCCTTGTTGGAATATCGAAGTGCAAGAGCTTGATATTACCCCCGCTTGTTGAAATATCGATGCCCCTCGTTCGGATATCGAAGGACAAGAGCTTTATGTTGCCCCTCGTTTGAATATCGAAAGACTAGCGCTTGATATTGCCCCTCATTCGGATATCAAAGGACAAGAGCTTGATATTGGCCCTCGTTCGGATATCAAAGGACAAGAGTTTGATATTAACTCTCGTCCGGATCTCAAAGGACAAGAGCTTGATATTGCCCCTCGTTTGTATACCAAATGACAAGAGCTTGATATTGCCCCACGTTCGGATATCGAAGGAAAAGAGCTTGATATTGCCCCTCGTTCGTATTTTTTTTTTTTTTTTGTTTGGGTTTTACGGCCCTTTCAAGATTATTTCACTCATATCGAGCCGATCGTTAATCATAGGTGGGCGAAAACCGGAGTACCCGGAGAAAAACCACCTGACCTTCCGTTGCAGAACTTGGCGTCTCACACGTGACCCGAGCGAGGCTCGAACCCACGGCGGTGAGAGACCTAATGACTAAGAGTCAGCGCTCTTATCCATTAGGCCACGGAGGCCCGTCCCCTCGTTCGTATACCAAGGGACAAAAGCTTGATATTGACCCTTGTTTGGATATCAAAGGACAAAATCTTGATATTGCCACTCGTTGGGATATCGAAGGAAAAAACTTGATATTGCCCCTCGTTCGGATATCTAAGGAAAAGAGCTTGATACTGTCCCTCGTTTGAATATCGAAAGCCAAACCTCTCTTCCGGATATCAAAGGAGAATAGCTCGATATTGCCCCTCATTCGGAAATCAAAGGACAAGGGCTTGATATTGGTCTTAGTTCGGATAGCGAAGGACAAGGGCTCGATATTGACCCTCAGTCGGATATCCAAGGATAAGAGCTTGATATTGACCCTCGTTTGAATATCGAAAGACAAGAGCTTGATATTGCCCTCGTTTGAATATCGAAAGACAAGAGTATCAAAGGACAAGAGCTTGATATTGCCCCTTGACCGGATTTCAAAGGACAAGAGCATGATACTGCCCTTTGTTTGAATATCGAAGGACAACAGCTTGATTTTGCCCCTCGTTCGGATATCAAAGGACAAGAGCATGCTATTGCCCCTTGTTCGGATATCAAAGGACAAGAGATTGATATTGCCCCTTGTTCGAATATCAAAGGACAAGAGCTTGATATTGCCCCTTGTTCGCATATCAAAGGCCAAGAGCATGATATTGCCCTTTGTTTGAATATCGAAGGACAACAGCTTGATATTGTCCCTCGTTCGGATATCAATGGACAAGAGATTGATATTGTCCCTCGTTCGAATATCGAAGGACAACAGCTTGATATTGTCCCTCGTTTGAATATCGAAGGACAAGAACTTGATATTGCCCCTCGTTCGGATATCAAAGGACAAGAGATTGATATTGCCTCTTGTTCGGATATCAAAGGACAAGATATTGATCATTACGAAAACACGCCTATGCAAATACATTGTAACCTTTATCGCCGAAAAATTGAAATTTTTAGATGAAAAATTCTGATATTTTTCTTATTGCTGCTCAAAATATAGATTGTGGGTGCTCATAGAACCACCTCAACGAGGCGGTTCTAACGAGTACCCAAAACCTATAGTTTAGAGCAGAAATAAGAAAAATAAGGTTTACCCGTGCACACCTCAGTTTTACTATATAAAAGTGGGGTTCGAGGGGTCAGAATTATATAGGCGTGTTTTCTTGATGATTACCCCTCGTTCGAATATCAAAGGACAAGAACTTGATATTGTCCCTCGTTTGAATATCGAAGGTTAAGAGCTTGATATTGCCCCTCGTTCGGATATCAAAGGACAAGAGATTGATATTGCCCCTCGTTCGGATATCAAAGGACAAGAGCTTGATAGTCTCCCTCGTTTGAATATCGAAGGACAAGAGCTTGATATTGCCCCTCGTTCGGATATCGAAGGACAAGAGCTTGATATTGCCCCTCGTTCGGATATCAAGAACAAGAGCTTGGCATTGCCCCGTCGTTCTGATATCAAAGGAGAAATGCCTTGGATATCCCAAGGAGGGGTTTTCCAATACCATTGCGAAACCACCGTGTCATAATGCATTCATATCAGTATAACCTTAAAAATATGTGCAAGCGCGAAACAGCGAACTAAAGTTTACTCATGAAATGTTAAAAAAAAGATCTTTAATGAACAATTTTAACATGCCTTATAAATATTAGAAATAACACAAGAGTTCTTAGTTTAATTAAGCTAAATTTATAATGTTAGAAAAAAGATACGCTTTAATACATATATTAAGTGTATTCCTTAACGCATTTTGTACCGGAAACCCCCAAAACGGGTACCCTGGTAAACAGTGAAGGCCCAGATCAGACGCCGCAGAAGGTGGCGTCTGATCAGGGCCTAGATTATTTGCAAAAAGTTCAGCTATTTTTTGAATAGTTTTTGAAGAAAACACAACCTGACACACCTAAATTCTGAAATTGACTCCTGCTATACACAGGGTGGAAGGTTCCATTTGGTACAAAAGGGTTAACCCTTGTCCTGCTGAATTAATTAATTTTGCCAAGCCCAATCTTGATTATTAATCATAAAACTAGAGGCTGGTGTGTGTCAGAAATTGATCACCTGTATCACATTGTGCCATGGTGGCCAACTTTGCTTTTAGATGACATTACCTTTAGCAATCCAATTACGCAAACACGCCTATACAAATACATTGCCACCTTTATCGCCGAAAAAATGAGAATTTTATGATGAAAAATATATTTTTCTTATTTCTGCTCCAAATATAGATTGTGGGCACTCGTTAGAACCGCCTCATCGAGGCGGTTCTAACGAGTACCCACAATCTATATTTTAGAGCAGAAATAAGAAAAATAAAGTATACCCCCGGAAACCCCAGTTGTACCATATAAAAATGGGGTTCAAGGGGGTGAAAATTATATAGGCGTGTTTGCGTGATGAAAATCTCTATGTTCCCTTGAAGTTGATGCCGCCACTTTAGTTTCTAAAGAGCCCGAGTATGGTGAACATACAGGTGAAAATGTTGGTGCAGGGTGGAGGGTTAAGTGCACAAGATACTGTGAGAGGGACTTTTGCCCTCTCTGTAATATTTGGGTATCGGAACAGAACAATTTTAGCGACTCTAAATCTCCATATCACCCCGGTTTCTTGTATCAAGTTTCAGTTCAATCAGGCTTATGCTTTTGGGAGATGTCCTTGGAAGATTTTGAAGATGAGCACCATGACAGCCATCTTAGATCGAAATGCAAGGACTCTAGCAATTCTGGATTTCCATGTTGCCCGATTGTCTCTCACTATGTTTCGGCTTATACATTAAGGAGCAGGTGTGGTTTGAAGTTTTCCTAAAAGGCCATCATGGCAGCTGGAACAAAAAAGTCGCAATTCTGAATCATGCCTTCCATCAAGTTCAATCCAACTTCTAACTAACAGAATGGGAGATGTCATTTCAAGTTTGTTTATGTTTCTATCAAAAATGAAGTCACTCAAGGAATCATGAAGTGTGTGTGTGAATTCGGGTTAAACGTCGCTTTCAACAATTTTTCAGTCATATCACGACGGTGTCTGGTTGCGACAGGGAGCTCAATGCTCACTTTTATAGAGCTGCCTCACTGAAGAGGCATCATGAAGGCATCAACTTCAAGTGAACATAGAGCTTGGAACATGGATTTCTATCCCCTATTAAGGACCGCCTTGATCTACCATGGACACTATTTTACAAGGGGCAATAAAGCACTTAGGAAGACACTGTGTGTGCTACTATTGCAAGAATAAAAGCCTATAAGGACACGTTTGATGAAGTTTCTATCAAAAATGAAGTACAGTCGAACTTCGATGGCTCGAACCCCTTTGGGACCATGAAACTTTATTCGAGACAGTGGTAGTTCGAGCCACTGAAGGTTACTGCCAAGGGGCATAACGAGATACATTTGAACATCTTTCGATGTTATATAATGAAAATGTTTGCTGTGTGTACGCATTAGAATCGCCTCACCGAGGGGATTCTAATGAGTACACACAGCATACATTTGCAAGATAAAGACTGAAATCTCCTTAATCATCCCCCACCATTTCTTAGCTTGAGGATTTCCCTCGGGGCTCAAGAGCGTGTTCGACCCAGCCATGGTAAACGAGCCATCGGTGTTCAAGCCATCGAAGTTCTACTGTAACTGTCAATCGGACAACATATTTCACGTTATAAAAAGTAGAAGTAAAACAAAGATCAGGAATTGATACAATTAACTTACTCCATCCATAAAAGACACCAAAGGGAAAGAAATACAAACATTAAGCGACCAGACCATAATGGAAACCTAAACAAAGGAAGGCCATATGGACAGTTACTTTCCCACAAAATGGCCATATGGTCATCCAAAATTAAAAGACACAAGTGATACACACAGTAAGTAACAAACAACAACATAAATAAATCGCCACAGAAGAGCCGTCTTGGAACGGTCAGTGGAAGATTTCCACTGGGGGGGCTTAAATCGATTTTACGTGGCCACAATCCTCGCCCTTACTTCCGTCGCGATTTAGACAAATAATTTGTTCAGTCCGCATGAAGGCCTCCTAACTCATCAGTGCAACATCTCCGTGAACACAGAAATCAAAGAACCACAGAGGTGAGACAACGGTGAGGACTCGACAGCAAGAAACCACTGAAATGCTGGAGCAAAAGAAAACCAACAGTTAGACTCCGATGAGCCCAACCAGAGACAGAGCATCAGGCACCAACCAACATTATCTCTTTAATTTTCAATAAGCCTTTACGTTTGAGCCGTCATAGAATCTGAGGCCTGACCCACCGGCGTGCAATTAAAGAGGGAAGCAAAGTTGCCAACCGTGATTGGGTTAACTACCATGCATGCAGTCTGTCGTATAATATCCATGTTGTACCCAATCTTTTTATATCGAAGAATGATTTTACGAAATTGGGTGCTGAAGTCATTGCGGTTATATATTTTTCTGAATTTATATACTAAGTCACCATAAAATTCGGGTTCCGATAGACCTTGTTGCAGAAGAGATTTAAGTCCAATATTGAATTTTGAAATTAAATCAGAATGGCGTCTATAAAATTTTGAAAAGGTTTTGCGTAGTTAATGGTACCGATAACCCTGATTAAGAAGTTTAGCCGTTAATAATTTATTACGAGTGTTGAAGTCAGTTACATGACTACACACTCTAGCAAATCGAATTAATTGCGAAATATAAACGCCATAGGGTGGCGCACGAGGAACATCACCATCCAAAAAAGGAAAATTTACAATCTCTTATAAGTCTATTAGAGACAAAAACGTAAGTAGCCCTATTACTAAAACACGCCTATACAAATACATTGTAAATTTTACCACCGAAAACTGAAAATTTTCAGATGAAAAATTTCTATATTTTTCTTCTTTCTGCTCAAAACATAGATTGTGGATACTCGTTAGAACCGACTCATCGAGGCGGTTCTAACAAGTACCCACAATCTATATTTTAGAGCAGAAATAAGAAAAAAATAAGGTTTACCCCTGTAAACCCCATTTTTACCATATAAAAGTGGGGTTCAAGGGGGTCAAAATTATATATGCGTGTTTTCGTGATGCTCGCGCAAGAAGTCTCATCAGGCTCTGCACTGTTTGCCACTCATCCAGCTATTTTAAGCACAATTTTTGGTAGGAAATTGTACTTATCAAATAATCGATTACAAACAAATCAATAATGATAATCATGTGTGAGTAACATATCGATCAATTAATCGAGTTTTCGATTAATTGTGTCAGCTTTACTTTGTTGTCTCTGATTGGATGTGTGAGGTAATTGTATCGATTCCTGACCTTTGCCTTCACTTTTATTATCCAAAATTTTATGGCTGTCCATACACTTAAAATATATTGAATATTTTACAAAAAAAAAAATAAAGCTGCTATCGCCCGTACAACATTTTATCCATTATATGTCTAGGGGATACTAAAGGGCAAGTAATATAGGACATTTTTCAAACCTCAAAAAAGGCAATTTTTCTCATGCAAATTTGTGATATTTTTTTCTTTATACTCCGAACATAGGTTTTGGGTTCTCTTTAGAACCGCCTCATTGAGGCGGTCCTAACGAGTACCCACAACCTATGTCTTGGAGAAGAAATAAGGAAATTAATGTTTACCCCTGTAAACCCGTGTTTTGTCTGTATAAAGTGGGGTTTAGGGGGTCTTTATTTCACGGGCTTGTTCACGTGATGATATGAAAAAATCTATCTGCTCAAAATTCGAAATCATCCAAGATTTTATGGCTGTCCTCACACCTGCATGTCTGATAGAGAGAAGATTATATCAAAACTGAAATTGATATCTACAGACAACTTTTCCCGAAGTCTTTGACGCCTCACGGGCAGGTAACCACCATATCAATAATCAAAACTGCCCCAAATTCGAACTTGTATATGGTTTTATGGCTGTTCCCATTACATACAAGTTTGATAAAAATCGAATTAAAAATAAAGGGGCTATTACCGGGACAGTGTTTTTTTCCCATTATATGTCTATGGGCAAGTAACGCTCGTGTGAATATTCCGATCTACTCCAAACTCGAGCTCATCCGAGATTTTATGTCTGTCCTCATTTTCTGCAAGTCTCATGATGGTTCCACAAAAATGAAATCACTATCACCCGAACAACATTTTCCTAAGTCTAAGAGGTCCTCAAGTAACTCCCAAGTCAATAGTCGAAAGTGATCCAAATTCGCAGCCTGTCCAAGATTTAATGATTGTTCTCATTACCCACAAGTTTGATTAATATCAAGTCAAAGAATAAGTGGCTGTGTCCCGGACAACATTTTCCTCACTATATGCTGTGGGGGACCAAAGGGCAAATAACTCTCATGTGAATGGCCCGATCTGCCCCAAATTCGAACTTCTCCAAGATTAAATGGCTGTTCTCACTATCTGCAGGTTTGGTGAGGATTCAACCATAAAGTCTCTGTTGCCCGGACAACAAATGTTAACGACGGACGGACGATTGAACAACAAACCATGGCATACGCTGACCTGTGTGCTCCAGGTGAGCTTATGACAGTGTAAGAGATTTGTTTAATTCACAAACAGAATCACAAAAAGCGTAGTTCCTGGTCAGATGGCATCCATCTGATCTGCATCTACGCTGTTTGCGAAGGTAGGAATTGTCGTCTTAAACAGGACAAGGATTAATACGTATAGGAAACTACAGGTAAAATATAGAAATTAACAATCAGAAGTATATAGCTGGTGCAATTTGACCCGAGACTGACCTTTATCAACGATTATTAATTGACTATCCTGTATTGATCAGAGGTCATCCGTACTAACACCAGGTCAACCAATATGCAGCAGACCTCGGACCTGTACCTGGGCCAATACGAAATAACTTGATTAATAACATTATATTAGTAGTGTTATCGCCAAATAGGTCGGTTTTCGTAAACTAGTGAATGTTCAGCATCTCGTAAATATCGACCTATTTACCGACGTCTATGTATTGAATAACAGCATCGACTTTTTCGGAACACGGCGAAGATAAATGGGTGTGGAATTAGAGGATAACTGTATTCAAAATTGTGATTGGGGTGGGGGGGGGGGGGTGTAAATCGGAGGTTTTACGGTCGGAAATTTTACGGCGACGTGTCAGCGGAGCCGTAAAATGTAATTTGTGACCGTAAAACCGACGATTTACCTCCCCAAATCACAATTTTGCAATACAGTTATCCCCATTCTAATGTACTTATACGTTTTTTTTTTGTTTTTTTTTTTTGTTAAAAACTACTGTTTTGTACAAAACGGGTAGCGCTTTGAGCTGCGTAAAACCAATTACCAGCCAATTAAAAGCGACGTTACACGATGACGTCGGGTTTCCGACAGTATATCGCAGAATATACTGTCGCAAATATTTGACGTTATCCAATCAGACGTCGCGTTACATATGCAAGTGCATTAGCATTGTGGTTATAGAGGTCACCAATCTCATGTCAAATTGTTCGAACTATGTGTTCAGCGCAAAGTAGAAATCGATACAATTCCGGAATTGTATTGCTAAAAATAAGAATTCTCATTTATTTGCGCAAACATTACGCAAACACTCCTTTACAAAGACATTGCCATCTTTATCGCCGAAAAAATGAAAATTTTAAGATGAAAAATTGTGATATTTTTCTTATTTCTGCTCAAAATATAGATTGCGGGCACTCGTTAGAACTCGTGGAGGCGGTTCTATCGAGTACAAACAATCTATGTTTTAGAGCAGAAATAAGAAAAATAAGGTATACCCCAGGAAACCCCAGTTTTACTATATAAAAGTGGGGTTCAAGGGTGTCAAAATTATATAGGCGTGTTTTCGTGACGGATGGGAATTCCTACCTTTCGCAAAACTATTCCGGAATTGTCCCTACGCATGTGAGATCGGGAGAAAGTAGAAATATTAAGTATATGCTTCAGTGTTTAAGGTAGAAGTAAAACAAAGATCAGGAATTGATACAATTAACTTACTCCACCCACCAAAAACACCAAAGGGAAAGAAATACAAACATTAAGCGACCAGACCATAATGGAAACCTAAACAAAGGAAGGCCATAAGGACAGTTACTTTCCCACAAAATGGCCATATGGCCATCCAAAATTAAAAGACACAAGTGATATACACAGTAAGTAACAAACAACAACATAAATAAACCGCCACAGAAGAACCGCCTTGGAACGGTCAGTGGAAAGATTTACACTGGGGGGCTTAAATCGATTTTACGTGGCCACAATCCTCGCCCTTACTTCCGTCGCCATTTAGACAAATAATTTGTTCAGTCCGCATGAAGGCCTCCTAACTGATCAGTGCAACATCTCCGTGAACACACAAAATCAAAGAACCACAGAGGTGAGACAACGGTGAGGACTCGAAAGCAAGAAACCACTGAAATGCTGGAGCAAAAGAAAACCAACAGTTGGACTCCGATGGGCCCGACCAGAGCATCAGGCACCAACCAATATTACCATGAATAAGATCTCTCTAATTCTCAATAAGCCTTTACGTTGGAGCGGTCATAGAATCTGAGGCCTGACCCACCGGCGTGCAATTAAAGAGGGAAGCAAAGTTGCCAACCGTGATTGGGTTAACTACCATGCCTGCAGTCTGTCGTATAATGTTGTACCCAATCTTTTTATATCGAAGAATGATTTTACGAAATTGGGCGCTGAAGTCATTGCGGTTATATATTTTTTCCTGAATTTATATACTAAGTCACCATAAAATTCGGGTTCCGATAGACCTTGTTGCAGAAGAGATTTAAGTCCAATATTGAATTTAGAAATTGAATCAGAATGGCGTCTATAAAATTTTGAAAAGGCTTTGCGTAGTTTATGGTACCGATAACCCTGATTAAGGAGTTTAGCCGTTAATAATTTATTACGAGTGTTGAAGTCAGCAACATGACTACACACTCTAGCAAATCGAATTAATTGCGAAATATATACGCCATAGGATGGCGCACGAGGAACATCACCATCCAAAAAAGGAAAATTTACAATTTCAAAATCAAAGTCATCGCATTTATCATAAATTTTGCACGAAACAAACCCATCTACAATAGATAGATGTAAATCCAAAACGGGGCCTCGGTATCAGAAGAATTAGCTTTATTTAACTGAAGTTCTGTGGGGTAAATCTGACTGATCAAAGTAGAAGTAAAACAAAGATCAGGAATCGATACAATTAACTTACTCCACCCATCAAAGACACCAAAGGGAAAGAAATACAAACATTAAGCGACCAGACCATAATGGAAACTTAAACAAAGGAAGGCCATAAGGACAGTTACTTTCCCACAAAATGGCCATATAGCCATCCAAAATTAAAAGACACAAGTGAAACACACAGTAAGTAACAAACAACAACATAAATAAATCGCCAAAGAAGAACCGCCTAGTATGTTTTGTTTTTTGTTTGTTTGTTTGATTTGAGGTTTAACGTCCCCATCAAAACTGTAAAGGTCATTTTGGAGATGTTGCTTCCAATTTTGTGGGACTTTTACCCGACATTGCGATGAAATGACATCTCAAGCCCTGTCGCCCAATGAAACAAATAGGGTTTATTAGCATGGACGGTCCGCCTCGCACCGCGGTTCCTGGACAGGCTTAGATCCTCTAAGCGGTTTACCAGTACTAGTGTGCGGGTCGGATTCAGCTCTGCGTGGAAGCATCATGCAGCCCATATATTTCTTCAAGCCCCCATGGGCGGGGGCGGTTAAGTTAGTATGTATTGCTATTTTTTTATCATATCATGAAACTTTAATGAATAGAATATTGAGAAGCTAATTAGTTATTTAAATAATTTAAGATCAGAATAAAACAATGCGTTTTCACCTCATACTCGTATTTGGTGTAAAATACATGGAACTCATAATTGAACACAACTGGTGCCGTGAAAACTGATCATAATGCATGTTTGATCCGAACCAGGTACTGCAACACTTTCTACCAGCAATCGTTCCCTTGCGTTGATTGAAGCAGGGCAGTAATCAGTTTGTGGCGAAAGAATTTACGTTTAAGCCTTTTGCAGGAAATACGTGAATATGTAAATTGACCGGCTCGATATGACCCTACAGTTTTGTCTGAGCCATTGACCTCCAAACCAAACCTAGCGTCTGTACTGAGGTACACATAGACATTATGCACTACCCCTATTATCAGCGGCCACAACATCTTGTTACTACGACCATAAGCTCCAAACAGATGTGATTAGGTTAATTGAACATGGCCTACTCGACATGGCTCTAACATTGTTGATTGGGCCGGTAATGTCCAATATATTCAGAACCATGAAAATAAGCATTTCATCAGGATAACAAGTCCGTGAAACGAAACCCCTATAAACCACGCTTAATATTGAGAAAAGTGGGTTGCGGGGGTATTCATTATCTCTTTTAATTTTGCTCAAAAACTAAGATTGTGGTTACTTGTTAGAACCGCCTCTTTTCTATGTTGAAAGCAGAAATAAGAAAGATGTTACAATTTTTATCTAATATTGAATTTTGTCATTTCTGACACCATGTTGCGCATGCGCATATTTCACATGGACATGTTTTTTTAATGTCCAACTTGTTGTCATTATGAATTCATTGTAAATTTTACTGGCGGAAAAACAAAACTTTTCTGATGAAAAACTGTGATATTTTTCTTATTTCTGCTCAAAACATAGATTGTGGGTACTCGTTAGTAGGAGTGTTTCCGTGATGATTAGTGCTTAACTTTACTAGCAAGACAGTGTGTGGTTGCACGCATGTATAAGCTCTTGCCTCGGTTCTTTAAGCCTTTTAAAAAATATTGTATTCCTGAAAACCGTATTGGAAAAAGGAAAGCTAATCGGCAAGTCATGCCCAATATGATATGATTCTTAATTTGTTAAAAAAGTCATACTTTCCGCAGACATTTACTTTGACAAATAAGCCAGTCGCTTTGCACAATTCTAGAATTGTACCTGTACAGTTCCGGAATAGTTGTGCAAAGTAGGAAGTCCTACTTTGCGCATGATCATTCCGACCGACATTATACCTATTCTTACTTTGCGCAGATCATATACGAGGAAAATACAAGTGAAATATACAAATTACAATCAAAAGCCTTTAGATGTGCAATGTGCATGAAGCTATATTTATGATGTTTGATACAAAAAGGTATACATTGTATGTCATCTTCCATGTATTTTAGTAAATAAGTAAGCAACCAGTCCCTTGCGCAATTCGAGAATTCTACCTGTACAATTCCGGAATAGTTGCGCAAAGACGGAATACATGTACCTGCTTTGCGCAGGACAATTCCGGCATTGTACCGATTCGTATTTTGCGCACATCATATATATAGGAAAATACAAATGAAATATACAGATTACAATCTAAAGTCCTTAGATGTGCAATGTCAAGAAGCTAAATTTATGATGTTTGATACAAAAAGAATACATTGTATGTCATCTGCCATGAATTTAAGTAAATAAGTAAGCAACCAGTCCCTTGCGCAATTCTAGAAATCTACCTGTAAAATTCCGGAATAGTTGCGCAAAGAGAGAGTACATGACCCTGCTTTGCGCAGGACAATTCCGGTGTAACCGGCATTGTACCGATTCTTACTTTGAGCAGACCATATATAGGAAAATACAAATGAAATATACAAATTACAATCAAAAGCCTTTAGATATAAAATGTCAAGAAGCTAAATTTATTATGTTTGATACAAAAAGAATACATTGTTTGTCATCTGCCATGAATTTAAGTAAATAAGTAAGCAACCAGTCCCTTGGGCAATTCTAGAAATCTACCTGTACACTTCTGGAATAGTTGCGCAAATTGGAAATTCCTACATTGTGCAGGACAATTCTGGCATTATACCGATTCTTACTTTGCGCAGATCATACATCACGAAAACACGCCTATATAATTTTGACCCCCTTGAACCCCACTTTATATAGTTAAACTGGGGATTGTATGGGGTAAACCTAATGATCCGCATTTCTAATCTTAAATATAGATTGTGGGTACTCGTTAGAACCGTCTCGATGAGGCGGTTCTGACGAGTACCTACAATCTATATTTTTAGCAGAAGTTAGAAAAAAATCACATTTTTTCATCTTAAAATATTCGTTTTTTTCGGTTGTAAAGTAGAAGTAAAACAAAGGTCAGGAATTGATACAATTAACTTACTCCACCCATAAAAGACACCAAGGGGAAAGAAATACAAACATTAAGCGACAAGACCATAATGGAAACCTAAACAAAGGAAGGCCATAAGGACAGTTTCTTTCCCACAAAATGGCCATATGGCTATCCAAAATAAAAAGACAAAAGTGATACACACAGTAAGTAACAAACAACAACATAAATAAATCGCCACAGAAGAGCCGCCTTGGAACGGTCAGTGGAAGATTTCCACTGGGGGGCTTAAATCGATTTTACGTGGCCACAATCCTCGCCCTTACTTCCGTCGCGATTTAGACAAATAATTTGTTCAGTCCGCACGAAGGCCTCCTAACTCATCAGTGCAACATCTCCGTGAACACAAAAATCAAAGAACCACAGAGGTGAGACAACGGTGAGGACTCGACAGCAAGAAAACACTGAAATGCTGGAGCAAAAGAAAACCAACAGTTAGACTCCGATGGGCCCGACCAGAGACAGAGCATCAGGCACCAACCAACATTACCTTGAATTAGATCTCTCTAATTCTCAATAAGCCTTTACGTTGGAGCCGTCATAGAATCTGAGGCCTGACCCACCGGCGTGCAATTAAAGAGGGAAGCAAAGTTGCCAACCGTGATTGGGTTAACTACCATGCATGCAGTCTGTCGTATAATATCCATGTTGTACCCAATCTTTTTAAATCGAAGAATGATTTTACGAAATTGGGTGCTGAAGTCATTGCGGTTATTTATTTTTCTGAATTTATATACTATGTCACCATAAAATTCGGGTTCCGATAGACCTTGTTGCAGAAGAGATTTAAGTCCAATATTGAATTTTGAAATTAAATCAGAATGGCGTCTATAAAATTTTGAAAAGGCTTTGCGTAGTTTATGGTACCGATAACCCTGATTAAGGAGTTTAGCCGTTAATAATTTATTACGAGTGTTGAAGTCAGTTACATGACTACACACTCTAGCAAATCGAATTAATTGCGAAATATAAACGCCATAGGATGGCGCACGAGGAACATCACCATCCAAAAAAGGAAAATTTACAATCTCAAAATCAAAGTCATCGCGTTTATTATAAATTTTGCACGAAACAAATCCATCTACAATAGATAGATGTAAATCCAAAAATGGGACCTCGGTATCAGAAGAATTTGCTTTATTTAACTGAAGTTCTGTGGGGTAAATCTGACTGATCAAACCATCAAAATAGATATTATCAATATTTAATAAATCATCTAAATATCTAGAAGTGGAGCTAAAAGCTTCAATAATTTCAGATTGGTTATCAATGGAAAGCGACAGAATGAAGTCTCTTTCATAACAATACAAGAACAGATCAGCCACAAGAGGTGCGCAATTAGTACCCATCGGAATACCCACAATTTGTCTAAATAACTCAGTACCGAATCTAATATAAATTTACAATGTATTTGTATAGGCAAGCTTTCGTAATGTATATAGGAAAATACAAGTGGAATACACAAATTTAATACAATCAAATATCCTTAGATGTGCATTAGGCAAGAATTTATGATGTTTGATATAAAAAGGTATACACTGTGTGCCATCTTCGGTGCATTTTAGTAAATAAGTAAGCAACCAGTCCCTTGCGCAATTCTAGAATTGTACCAGTACAATTCCGGAATAGTTGCGCAAAGATGGAATACATGGTCCTGCTTTGCGCAGGACAATTCCGGTGTAACCGGCATTGTACCGATTCTTACTTTGAGCAGACAATATATAGGAAAATACAAATGAATTATACAAATTACAATCAAAAGCCTTTAGATGTGCAATGTCAAGAAGCTAAATTTATTATGTTTGATACAAAAAGAATACATTGTACGCCATCTGCCATGAATTTTAGTAAATAAGTAAGCAGCCAGTCCCTTGCGCAATTCTAGAAATCTACCTGTACAATTCCGAAATAGTTGCGCAAAGTGTGGACTCCTACATTGTGCAGGACAATTCTGGCATTATACCGATTCTTACTTTGCGCAGATCATATACGAGGAAAATACAAGTGAAATATACAAATTACAATCAAAAGCCTTTAGATGTGCAATGTGCATGAAGCTAAATTAATGATGTTTGATACAAAAAGGTATACATTGTATGTCATCTTCCATGTATTTTAGTAAATAAGTAAGCAACCAGTCCCTTGCGCAATTCGAGAATTCTACTTGTACAATTCCGGAATAGTTGCGCAAAGAGGGAATACATTTACCTGCTTTGCGCAGGATAATTCCGGCATTGTACCGATTCGTATTTTGCGCAGATCATATATATAGGAAAATACAAATGAAATATACAGATTACAATCTAAAGTCCTTAGATGTGCAATAACAAGAAGCTAAATTTATGATGTTTGATACAAAAAGAATACATTGTATGTCATCTGCCATGAATTTTAGTAAATAAGTAAGCAACCAGTCCCTTGCGCAATTATAGAATTCTACCTGTAAAATTCCGGAATAGTTGCGCAAAGTGGGAATTCCTACATTGTGCAGGGCAATTCTGGCATTATACCGATTCTTACTTTGCGCAGATCATACATCACGAAAACACGCCTATATAATTTTGACCCCCTTGAACCCCACTTTTATATTGTTAAACTGGGGTTTGCAAGGGTAAACCTTATTATTCGTATTTCTACTCTTAAATATTGATTGTGGGTACTCGTCAGAACCGCCTCATCGAGTACCTACCATCTATATTTTGACTAGAAGTAAGAAAAAAATAACATTTTTTCATCTCAAAATATTCGTTTTTTTCGGTTGTAAAGTTTACAATGTATTTGTTTAGGCGTGTTTTCGTAATGTATATAGGAAAATACAAGTGGAATAATCAAATTTAATACAATCAAATATCCTTAGATGTGCAATGTGGAAGAATTTATGATGTTTGATACAAAAAGGTATACACTGTGTGTCATCTTCCGTGCATTTTAGTAAATAAGTAAGCAACCAGTCCCTTGCGCAATTCTAGAATTGTACCTGCACAATTCCGGAATAGTTGCGCAAAGAGGGAATACATGACTCTGCTTTGCGCAGGACAATTCTGGTGTAACCGGCATTGTACCGATTCTTACTTTGAGCAGACCATATATAGGAAAATACAAATGAAATATACAAATTACAATCAAAAGCCTTTAGATGTGCAATGTCAAGAAGCTAAATTTATGATGTTTGATACAAAAAGAATACATTGTATGTCATCTGCCATGAATTTAAATAAATAAGTAAGCAACCAGTCCCTTGAGCAATTCTAGAATTCTACCTGTTCACTTCCGGAATAGTTGCGCAAAGTGGGAATTCCTACATTGTGCAGGACAATTCAGGCATTATACCGATTCTTACTTTGCGCAGATCATACATCACGAAAACACGCCTATATAATTTTGACCCCCTTGAACCCCACTTTTATACAGTAAAACTGGGGTTTGCATGGGTTAAACCTTATAATCCGCATTTCTAATCTTAAATATAGATTGTGGGTACTCGTTAGAACCGCCTCGATGAGGCGGTTCTGACGAGTACCCACAATCTATATTTTGAGCAGAAGTTAGAAAAAAAACAAATGTTTTCATCTTAAAATATTGTTTTTTTCGGTTGTAAAGTTGACAATGTATTTGTATAGGCGTGTTTTCGTAATGTATATAGGAAAATATAAGTGGAATACACAAATTTTATACAATCAAATATCCTTAGATGTGCAATGTGCAATAATTCATGATGTTTGATACAAAAAGGTATACACTGTGTGTCATCTTCCGTGCATTTTAGTAAATAAGTAAGCAACCAGTCCCTTGCGCAATTCTAGAATTGTACCTGTACAATTCCGGAATAGTTGCGCAAAGAGAGAATACATGGTCCTGCTTTGCGCAGGACAATTCCGATGTAGCCGGCATTGTACCGATTCTTACTTTGAGCAGACCATATATAGGAAAATACAAATGAAATATACAAATTACAATCAAAAGCCTTTAGATGTGCAATGTCAAGAAGCTAAATTTATTATGTTTGATACAAAAAGAATACATTGTATGTCATCTGCCATGAATTTTAGTAAATTAGTAAGCAACCAGTCCCTTGCGCAATTCTAGAAATCTACCTGTACACTTCTGGAATAGTTGCGCTAATTGGGAATTCCTACATTGTGCCGGACAATTCTGGCATTATACCGATGCTTACTTTGCGCAGATCATACGTCACGAAAACACGCCTATATAATTTTGACCCCCTTGAACCCCACTTTATAAAGTTAAACTGGGGTTTGCATGGAGTAAACCTAATAATCCGCATTTCTAATCTTAAATATAGATTGTGGGTACTCGTTAGAACCGTCTCCATGAGGCAGTTCTGACGAGTACCTACAATCTATATTTTTAGCAGAAGTAAGAAAAAAATCACATTTTTTCATCTTAAAATATTCGTTTTTTTCGGTTGTAAAGTTTACAATGTATTTGTATAGGCGTGCTTTCGTAATCTATAATAAGTTAGCAACCAGTCCCTTGCGCAATTCTAGAATTGTACCAGTACAATTCCGGAATAGTTGCGCAAAGAGGGAATACATGGTCCTGCTTTGCGTAGGACAATTCCGGTCTAACCGGCATTGTACCAATTCTTACTTTGAGAAGACCATATATAGGAAAATACAAATGAATTATACAAATTACAATCAAAAGCCTTTAGATGTGCAATGTCAAGAAGCTAAATTTATTATGTTTGATACAAAAAGAATACATTGTACGCCATCTGCCATGAATTTTAGTAAATAAGTAAGCAACCAGTCCCTTGCGCAATTCTAGAAATCTACCTGTACAATTCCGAAATAGTTGCGCAAAGTGTGAACACCTACATTGTGCAGGACAATTCTGGCATTATACCTATTCTTACTTTGCGCAGATCATATACGAGGAAAATACAAGTGAAATATACAAATTACAATCAAAAGCCTTTAGATGTGCAATGTGCATGAAGCTAAATTAATGATGTTTGATACAAAAAGATATACATTGTATGTCATCTTCCATGTATTTTAGTAAATAAGTAAGCAACCAGTCCCTTGCGCAATTCGAGAATTCTACCTGTACAATTCCGGAATAGTTGCGCAAAGAGGGAATACATGTACCTGCTTTGCGCAGGACAATTCCGGCATTGTACCGATTCGTATTATGCGCAGATCATATATATAGGAAAATACAAATGAAATATACAGATTACAATCAAAAGTCCTTAGATGTGCAATGTCAAGAAGCTAAATTTATGATGTTTGATACAAAAAGAATACATTGTATGTCATCTGCAATGAATTTTAGTAAATAAGTAAGCAACCAGTCCCCTGCGCAATTATAGAATTCTACCTGTACAATTCCGGAATAGTTGCGCAAAGTGGGAATTCCTACATTCTGCAGGACAATTCTGGCATTAAACCGATTCTAACTTTGCGCAGATCATACATCACGAAAACACGCCTATATAATTTTGACCCCCTTGAACCCCACTTGATTTATTGTAAAAATGGGGTTTGCAAGGGTAAACCTTATTATTCGTATTTCTACTCTTAAATATAGATTGTGGGTACTCGATAGAACCGCCTCGATGAGGCGGTTCTGACGACTACCTACAATCTATATTTTGACCAGAAGTAAGAAAAAAAATCACATTTTTTTCATCTCAAAATATTCGTTTTTTTTCCGGTTGTAAAGTTTACAATGTATTTGTATAGGCGTGTTTTCGTAATGTATATAGGAAAATACAAGTGGAATACACAAATTTAATACAATCAAATATCCTTAGATGTGCAATGTGCAAGAATATATGATGTTTAATACAAAAAGGTATACCCTGTGTGTCATCTTCCGTGCATTTTAGTAAATAAGTAAGCAACCAGTCCCTTGCGCAATTCTAGAATTGTACCAGTACAATTCCGGAATAGTTGCGCAAAGAGGGAATACATGACCCTGCTTTGCGCAGGACAATTCCGGTCTAACCGGCATTGTACCGATTCTTACTTTGAGCAGACCATATATAGGAAAATATAAATGAAATATACAAATTACAATCAAAAGCCTTTAGATGTGCAATGTCAAGAAGCTAAATTTATTATGTTTGATACAAAAAGAATGCATTGTTTGTCATCTGCCATGAATTTAAGTAAATAAGTAAGCAACCAGTCCCTTGGGCAATTCTAGAAATCTACCTGTACACTTCTGGAATAGTTGCGCAAATTGGGAATTCCTACATTGTGCAGGACAATTCTGGCATTATACCGATTCTTACTTTGCGCAGATCATACATCACGAAAACACGCCTATATAATTTTGACCCCCTTGAACCCCACTTTTATATAGTAAAACTGGGGTTTGCATGGGTTAAACCTTATAATCCGCATTTCTAATCTTAAATATAGATTGTGGGTACTCGTTAGAACCGCCTCGATGAGGCGGTTCTGACGAGTACCCACAATCTATATTTTGAGCAGAAGTTAGAAAAAAATCAAATGTTTTCATCTTAAAATGTTGTTTTTTTTCGGTTGTACAGTTTACAATGTATTTGTATAGGCGTGTTTTCGTAATGTATATAGGAAAATATAAGTGGAATACACAAATTTTATACAATCAAATATCCTTAGATGTGCAATGTGCAATAATTCATGATGTTTGATACAAAAAGGTATACACTGTGTGTCATCTTCCGTGCATTTTAGTAAATAAGTAAGCAACCAGTCCCTTGCGCAATTCTAGAATTGTACCTGTACAATTCCGGAATAGTTGCGCAAAGAGGGAATACCTGATCCTGCTTTGCGCAGGACAATTCCGGTGTAACCGGCATTGTACCGATTCTTACTTTGAGCAGACCATATATAGGAAAATACAAATGAATTATACAAATTACAATCAAAAGCCTTTAGATATGCAATGTCAAGAAGCTAAATTTATGATGTTTGATACAAAAAGAATACATTGTATGCCATCTGCCATGAATTATAGTAATAAGTAAGCAACCAGTCCCTTGCGCAATTCTAAAATTCTACCTGTACGATTCCGAAACAGTTGCGCAAAGTATGAACTCCTACATTGTGCAGGACAATTCTGGCATTATACCGATTCTTACTTTGCGCAGATCAAACATCACGAAAACACGCCAATATAATTTTGACCCCCTTGAACCCCACTTTTATATTGTTAAACTGGGGTTTGCAGGGTTAAACCTTATTATTCGTATTTCTACTCTTACATATAGACTGTGTGTACTCGTTAAAACCGCCTCGATGAGGCGGTTCTGACGGGTACCTACAATCTATATTTTGAGCTGAAATTATGAAAAAAAAATCACAATTTTTCATTTTAAAATATTCGTTTTTTTCGGTTGTAAAGTTTACAATGTATTTGTATAGGCGTGTTTTCGTAATGTATATAGGACAATACCAGTGGAATACACAAATTTAATACACCCAAATATCCTTAGATGTGCAATGTGCAAGAATTTATGATGTTTGGTACAAAAAAATATACATTGTGTGACATCCTCCGTTCATTTAAGTAAATAAGTAAGCAACCGGTCCCTTGCGCAATTCTAGAATTGTACCTGTACAATACCGGAATAGTTGCGCAAAGAGGGAATACATGACCCTGCTTTGCGCAGGACAATTCTGGTGTAACCGGCATTGTACCGATTCTTACTTTGAGCAGACCATATATAGGAAAATACAAATGAAATATACAAATTACATTCAAAAGCCTTTAGATGTGCAATGTCAAGAAGCTAAATTTATGATGTTTGATACAAAAAGAATACACTGTATGCCATCTGCCATGAATTTTAGTAAATAAGTAAGCAACCAGTCCCTTGAGCAATTCTAGAATTCTACCTGTACAATTCCAAAATAGTTGCGCAAAGAGGGAATACATGATCCTGCTTTGCGCAGGACAATTCCGGTGTAACCGGCATTGTACCGATTCTTACTTTGAGCAGACCATATATAGGAAAATATAAATGAAATATACAAATTACAATCAAAAGCCTTTAGATGTGCAATGTCAAGAAGCTACATTTATGATGTTTGATACAAAAAGAATACATTGTATGTCATCTGCCATGAATTTTAGTAAATAAGTAAGCAACCAGTCCCTTGCGCAATTCTAGAATTCAACCTGTACAATTCCGAAATAGTTGCGCAAAGAGGGAATACATGATCCTGCATTGCGCAGGACAATTCCGGTGTAACCGTCATTGTACCGATTCTTACTTTGAGCAGACCATATATAGGAAAATACAAATGAAATATACATATTACAATCAAAAGCCTTAAGATATAAAATGTCAAGAAGCTAAATTTATGATGTTTGATACAAAAAGAATACATTGTATGTCATCTGCCATGAATTTTAGTAAATAAGTAAGCAACCAGTCCCTTGCGCAATTCTAGAATTCTACCTGTACAATTCCGGAATAGTTTAGCAAAGTGGGAACTCCTACATTGTGCAGGACAATTCCGGCATTGTACCGATTCTTACTTTGCGCAGATCATATATATATATATATATGAACATACAAGTGAAATACACAAATTTAAAACAATCAAATATCCTTAGATGTGCAATGTACAAGAAGCTAAATTTATGATGTTTGATACAAAAATGTATACATTGTGTGACATCCTACATGCATTTTAGTAATTTTTCAAATTCAGTTGTAAAGTCAAGACACTGAGACAATTCATACATCCAGCTAAGGAGAAGTAATGAGATTGTTTTCCTTATTGTTTGCTGTGGGTACTTGTTTGAATAGCATTGGAAGTATTTGAGGGTAAGTAATGGTGCGTTTTGCACATCTCCAAAATGTCTTCTTTTCTGATGAAAATCTGTCATATTTTTGTGATTTTTACTTCAAAAATAGGTTGTGGGTGCTCGTTAGAACCGCCTCATTGAGAGCGGTTCTAACGTATACCCACAACCTATGTCTTGGCGCAGAAATAAGAAAAATATTGTCTACCACCGCAACCCAAGTTTTCTTTGTATAAATTGGGGTTAAGGTGGGGGTGTTCATTTCACGGACGTGTTCACATTTTAGGCCCCCGTCCCTCGGGGCTTGAAGAAATAGATCGGCTACATGATGCTTCCACGCAGAGCTGAAACCGACTGCACACGAGTAATGGTAAAGCGCTTAGAGGACCTAAGCCTGCCCAGGCAAAGTGGTGCGAATCGGGTCGTCCATGCTTGTTAACCCTATTGGTTTCATTGGGCGACAGGGCTTGAGATGTCATTTCATCTCAATGTCGGGTAAAAGTCCCACCACAAAATTGGAAGCAACGCTTCCAAAATGACCTTTACAGTGTTGACGGGGATGTTAAACCTCAAATCAAACAAACAAAAACAAACAAACAAATACGTACATGTAAGTTTCAAGAAGATCCGATAAAAATTAAAGGGGCTCCGGTGATGTAAAGGTCAACAATACGCGTACCGGCCCCGATAGCTCAGTTGGTAGAGTGTTCGCTCCGGGGAACGGGAGGTCTCGGGTTAGATCCCGGGCCGCGACATTCCAAAGTCGTTAAAAATGGTACTAGCTGCTCCTCGCTTGGCACTCAGATTTACGGGGTAGAGCTAGGACTGGTCGATCCAGTGTCAGGATAATGTGACTGGGTGTGGTATCATGTAATGTGTCTGGGACATGATACTTCAGTGAGGCAGCACTATAAACGTGAGCATTGAGCTCCCTGTCGCAACCAGACACCGTCGTGATATGACTGAAAATTTGTTGAAAGCGACGTTAAACCCGAATTCACACACACACACACACACACACACACACACACACACACACACACACACACACACACACACACACACACACACACACACACACACACACTTACACACACACACACACACACAACACTACGCATTTTCTGTAATCAAAGGGACGTAACTCTATGATAGGTAAACCGAACTTGCCAGTTTTCGAACTCATCCGAACTTTTATCCCTCACTTACTTACATGTAAGTTTCAAGAAGGTCGGATAAAAACTGAAGGGTCTACGGTAATGACATGGTCAACAATTGGCATTTTCAGTAACTACGGGGACGTAACACTATGATGGATATGCCGATCTTGCCCGATTTGGAACTCATTCGAGCTATTATCCCCAATTTATTTACGTGTAAGTTTCACGAAGATCTGATAAAAACTGAAGGAGCTACGTTGCTGACAAGGTTAAAAATAGACACTTTCTGTAATCTATCTATCTTCATATACTGAGTCGGTCATACTTGGCCATTACCTCATTTGGGTGGTGCGCTAAATTTAGAATTTAGCAAACAAAAAAAAAAACTCACTGGATGAGTTCTTAAAACTATTTACAATCTGCTTTCAGAGGTGTACTAGAACGCACACCTCTGGGTCCCAATCTACACCATGCAGGCTTTGAACTCCTCTGCAGTTTTGGCATTTACTACAGAGGAGGGAAGACTATTCCACTGAGGAATAGTTCTAGGGAAGAAAGAATTCTTCAGGGCATCAATATAGGCCTGGTACCTACGATATTGACTGTTTTTTAATTTTGATGCCCTTGTTTGAGCTGAAGTAGTCACAGGGGTCAAGTAATTATCTTTATTAAGAGACACTGAGTCAGCGTGTATCTTATAAAAGAAGGTCAAAGAGGACTGCTCGCGACGGGCCTCCAAAGATGGCCACTCCAGCTCATCGAGCATTTCACCAACACTACTTCTGTTCCGCCATCGCCTGCAGGTCCATCGGGCAGCCGTCCTCTGAACCCTCTTAACCTATTGAACCTGAGTTTTAACATGGGGATGCCAAACAGGTGATGCATACTCAAGTTGAGGTCGAACCAAGGTTTTGTATGCAACATCCTTTGTCTGCCTAGGAGCAAAAGCCAAATTGCGTCTAACAAACCCTAATGTCCTAGTTGCCTTAGATGTAATCTCAGGAATATGTTGACCCCAATCAAGATTATCAGTGACGGTGATACCAATATATTTTGCGGATTGGACACGTTCCAATGTATGCTGATGTAGTGAGTAGTTGAATTTAATCTGCTTGTCTTGAGGGTGCCGTGACACCCTCATTGAATGACATTTGGCCACATTGAACTTCATTTGCCAATCGGCCTCCCAACGTGCTAGGCTATCCAGGTCATCTTGTAAGATAAGGCAGTCATAAAGTATATATATATTCCTATACAAAACACAATCATCAGCAAACAAGCGAACAGATGACCTGATATTATCAGGAAGATCATTAATACATATCAAGAAAAGGACCGGTCCAAGTACCGAACCTTGTGGGACACCAGACAAAACAGGGACTGGATCCGACGCTTGACCATCAAGTACAACTTGTTGTGTGCGTCCAGAGAGCCATGAGCTAACCCACTTAAGTGTGGATCCTCTTATCCCATAATGATCCAATTTGTACAATAGCCTCCTGTGAGGTACCTTGTCGAAGGCCTTGGCAAAATCCATGATAATCAGGTCAGTCTGTTTGTGGCCACGAGTAATGGCCACATCCAGATTGCTCACTATGTCATGGTAGAATTGAACTAATTGAGTTTCACAAGACCCTCGACTTCGGAAACCATGTTGACAGTCAGCAAGAATGCTTTCAGAGGCTAGGTGATTGTTAATGTTGCTAACTAATATATGTTCCAGGGTTTTGCCACAGATACATGTGAGCGACACCGGTCTGTAATTTGCAGCATCATATTTTTCTCCTTTCTTAAAGACTGGGGTTACGTTTGCTTGTCGCCAGTCATCTGGTACAGTGCCCCGAGCAAGTGATTAATTGAAAATAATGGCCAGCAGGGGAGATAATTCAGCACTACATTCCTTAAGCACCCTGGCATGCAGACCATTAGGCCCAGATGCCTTATGTATGTTGAGCTTGTCCAACAGTTTTGCGACCCCTTTGGGGTCAACTGTTATGTCCCCCATAGAGGGGAACGGGCTTATACTTTTTGATGGTAGCTCACCGTCAGCTTCACGTGTAAACGCCGATTGAAACTGCTTATTACATATATTTGCCTTGTCGCGCGATTCAGTTTTCAAAATTCCATTTTCCCTAAGTGAAGTGATCCCAAATGATTCTTTTTTCAGCGACTCTACAAATGACCAAACTTTATTAACTTTTCCATTCTTCTGGCGGCCCTCGGGATCAATAGTTTCATCATCAAAGGTAAAGATGCTAGAAACATGCTTCCAATATGCATCTCTAATTACCTTTTGTACATGTGCTCTGAACCTTTTGTAATGGTTCTTCACATCGGGATTCTTAGACTTACGAGCACGAAAGTACATCCTGTCACGCCTTCTGATAAGGTGTTTGATCGTGTTATCGATCCATGGTACACTATGTTTTGTTTTGGTCATTTTTATTGGTATGTACCTTTCCATGGCCGTCGTGAGCTCGGTCTTAAAACTGACCCACAAGTCATTTACTGACATGCGAGAGAGGTCAGAGGAAAGGAAGGAATCCTTAAATCGCGCCATATGGTCTCGCAGACCATCCATATCCGCACGCTTATATAGATATATTTTACACGGGACCTGTCGGATTCGCTTTGCTTTTATATCATACTCAATATAAACTATATCATGACCGGCCTTGCCGATCGGGGGCATCCCTTTGACACGACTAACGGGGGATGGGGAATTTGTGAATAGCAAATCTAGGATTTTCTTGCCGGGGGGTATATTTACAACTTGGGAGAGGCAATGTTCCTTTACTAATCAAAGGGACGAAGCTTTATGATAAATATGCTGACCTCATTAGGTTTCGAACTCATCCGAGCTTTAATCCCTGGCTTACTTACTTTAAGTTTCAAGAAGACCCGACAAAAAAAAAACGAATGGACTACGGTGATGACAAGGTCAAAAGGAAGCAGTTTCTGCAATCAAAGGGATGTAACTCTGTGATAAATAGGCGTACCTCGACAGTTTTCGAACACATTCGAGATTTTATCCTTGGCTTATTTACATGCAAGTTATAAGAAGTATCGATAAAAACTGGAGGGGATATGGAAATGACAAGGTCAAACCAAAGGTATTTTCTGCAATCAAAAGTACGTAACTCTATGATAAACCTTTCGAACTCATCAAAGCTTTTATCCCTGACTAACCTGTGTATAAGTTTCAAGAAGATCCAATCAAATCTGAAGGGGCAACGTTTGTGACAAGGTCAAAAATAAGCATTTTCAGTAAAGAAGAGGACATAACTCCATGATTAATCGACCGATATTGCTAATTTTTAAACTCTTCCGAGATTTTATCTCTGACTTACTTACATGAAAGTTTGAAGAAGATCCTAAAAAACTGAAGGAGCTACGGTGATGCCAAGGTCGAAAATAGGCATTTTCTGCAACAAAGGGACGTAACTCTTTGACAAATTGGCTTACAAACGATTGGGTACAACATAAATGTTATCCGACAGACTGTAACCCAATTACGGTTGACAACTTTGCGTCCCTCTTTAATTGCACGCCGGTGAGTCAGGCCTCAGATTCTATGGCGGTTCCAGCGTAAAGGCTTAGTGAGAATTATAATTTAATTGTATGTAATGTTGGTTGGTGCTTGATGCTCTCTCTCCGATAGGACCCATCGGAGTCTAACTGTTTGTTTTCTTTGGTCCCAGCATTTCGGTTGTTTCTTGCTGTCGAGTCCTCACCGTTGTTTCATCTCTGTAGTTATTTTTTGTGTTCTCAGAGATGTTGCACTGATGAGTTAGGAAGCCTTCATGCGGACTGAACAAATTATTGGTCAAGATCACGACGGAAGTAAGGGCGTAAAATCGATTTAAGCCCCCTAGTGGATTTTGTTTCTCTGACCGTTCAATGGCGGTTCTTCTGTTGTGGTTTTATGTTGTTATGGTTTGTCTTAGAGTGTGTGTTTCGTGGGTATTGCTTATATTTTTTGTTTTGGTTAACCAATTGGCCATTTTGTGAGAAAGTAACTCAATTTACTTTCCGCTATGGATGTTTCCATTAGAGTCTTGTTATTTCATGTTTGTGTTTCTTTCTCTTTGGTGTCGCTGTGGGAGCTGTGGGTTAATTGTATCGATTCCTGATCATTACCTTCACTTCTATTTTACCTCATCAGTTTTCAGATTCATCCGAGTTTCTATTCCTGACTTAGGGGACATAACTCCGTTAGTAATCGAACGACATCGCTGGCTTCCAAACTCATCCGAGCTTTTATCCCTGACTTACTATTTTGTTCGTTTCAGGAAGATCCGATCAAAACTGAAGGGGTTACATTCATGACAAGATAAAAATAGCAATCAAGGGGACATTACTCTATGATTAATGGGCCGTCTTAGCCGGTTTGCGTTTTTACCCTCAGTCACATAACATGTAAGTTTCAGAAAGATCCGATCATAACTGAAGGCGCTACAGTGATGAAAAGCATTTTCCCAGTGCATGTTTATGGGCCCTTGTGGTTGCCATAGCAACCAAAGTTTTCATTCGATTTCGAAAAAAAAGCCGTTAAATTTAGTAAAGCAACCTTCTCTCAAAAGGGGTAGTAATTAACAGAGCTTCTTAATTTAGCATAGCATCAGCGGCATTATCGTATGTTCACAGACACTACATTACCAAGATAGCCTCGTTTGCTCCGTTTAACGCGCGTTTGATTGTTGAACAGGTAGTTATATAAATTAGTAAGAAAAGGTCACTCAGGAACTTCGAAGGCCAAAATCAAAGGACGCAGCCATCTCAATCACTCAATGAAAGTAAGTGACATGGAGGCACACACAAAAACAGACGACACATGAACCAAAAGCACAAAGCCAAAAAACAAATAAGACACTGCAAAAGGATTGATTCCCCTCCGTGACATGCAACATATTTTGTGTGTAGATACCACATGAACTATCTTTTACAGACAGATAGCACATGGACTATCTTTTACAGACATTATTTTCATTCCGCTGATTAAAGCAGGATAGTCTCATATTTCATTCAGTCACGGTTGATATATTTTCTTCCCTTATTATGTCTCTCCTCCATCCCTTTTTTATATTGTTCCCCACCCCCGGCGTCTTTCTGCCTGCCCGTATGCCCGTCTGTCACAAAGACGTGTCCGCTCTATAACTTGAAGTAGTTCGTTCACGTACCGTGGTTAACCATGGTTAACCAGTGGTTAACCAAAGTGTGATCGAACTCAGTCTGGTGTTAGTCTGGTAGCATGGCGGGAAAGTATGACGTCACTCTGGTCGAACCAAACTAAAGTGTGGGTTACTCTGGTAGAAACGTCACACCATACGTAACAAAGATGGCGGCGAAATGGCGAACACTAATGTCCGGGATTTGTCCCGGGAATGGCCGGGAATTATCCGGAAATGTGGGGTAGTGGTGCGTGATCCCTAATATCTCCACTTCGGGTGGTAAGAAATGAATAAAGTTAGTATCAAATAAAATTTAACGCTCCATGTTAAAATATTATTATAAAATATTTTTCATTCTTAACATTTTAAGGGTCCATTTCTGAAGTTAATTTGTCAGGGAAATTCCCGGACAAATTAACTTAAAAAAATGACCCCTAAATTGTTATTTTGATTGTGTTTTGTATCTTTTAGAATGGAGCTTAAATTTTCATTTGATACTAGTTTTTTTATTAATTTCTGACCACCCGAAGTGGAGAAATTAGGGATAACGCACCACTAACCCCATATTCCGGAAAAATTCCGGACATTAGTGTACACCCCATGGTTTGTCTAGACTGCTATACAGACTTCTATTTAAGAAATAGATGGTCTGTGTACCAGTCAACCAAACATCTACCAGACGTCGTTCGATCACACCGGTGAAAGAACACGGAAATCATGGGAAGAACGTGCACATTTTGACTTCCGCTACAATGGTCTGGTAGATGATCGAACTCCCTCCTTGAAAACCGTTCAAGCTATCTTCACGAAACGTCATATAAATATTAATCAACATTAGTCGACGCACAGAGCACAACGCACAGGAACTATAAATCTTGCATTTATACTTTTTGAGTTATTTCCCTTGGAACTTTATCGGTCACAAAATCGTGCATGTATATATGGGCAAATCGTGTCCGATCAATAACTTTCTTAATTTTGATGTATTTTGAAATGACTTGGCAGAAAGGTTAATCACAGTGGGACGATGTGTCGCGCATATAGCCCACGTCGGTACCTCAAAGGTCAAGGTCATACTTAGAGGTCAAAGGTCATACTTCAAGGTCAAATGTCAAAAAGGGTCTTTTTTTCTTGTCCGGTCAGTAAATTTCTAACTCCTTGATGGATTTTGAAATTGATTGGCAGAAATGTTAACCGCCATGAGATAACGTGCCGCATGCAAGAAAAAGGTCGGTACCTCCAAGGTCAAGGTCATACTTAGAGGTCAAAGATAAAACAGTGATTTTTTTCGTGTCTGGTCAATAACATTCTTATTTCGGGATGGGCTATTTAAAGTTACTTTGTGGAAATGTTCACTTTCGTTAGATGATGTGTCACACACAAGACCCAAGTCAGTACCTCCAATCTCAAGGTCACACCTAGAAGTCAAAAGGGGGAGACCTCTGTGTTTTTTGTAGAAAACAAATTCTAGTTAATTGCACGCCGGTGGGTCGAGCTTCAGACTCTATGGTAGCTCTGGCCAAAAGACATACCTACAGGACAAACGGTAATTGTCTAATGCTGTGACTCTTGTCAGGCACTGTCGGTTTTCTTCTGCTACAGTTGTATAATATATACAATTAGGTCAGAGATGCTTATTAGATCAGAGACGCATAGACAGCCGACTCACTATGCTGTACAAGATCACATATGACCTTGTTGCCATTCCTGCAACTGAATACCTTATTCAGTGGGGACGCCAGACAAAAGCACCTTTTGGCATACAATCTCATCACTACCCCTACAAACTATTACAAATTTTTATTCTTTCCCGGAACCATTTTTCAATGGAATGCTCTACCCCGCCAAATAGTCATGCTCCCCACCCTGGCACAGTTTAGTGATGCTGTGATCCGGTTGATGCACGTGTGCCCCCAGTCACTGACCGTTTAACTATACTAACACTCATTTCACCTGCTATACTTATTTTTTATTTCAAGTAACCTCCTTCAGTACTTGGTATACTGGAAACCCCTTCTGAAAGTCTTCCTCGGAGGTTAAGAAGTATTGGCAGATAGATAGATAGATAGATATGTAGATAGATAGATAGATAGATAGATAGATAGATAGATAGATAGATAGATAGATAGATAGATAGATAGATAGATAGATAGATAGATAGATAGATAGATAGATAGATAGATAGATAGATAGATAGATAGATAGATAGATAGATAGATAGATAATTTGCTGTCTAGTGCTCATAGTTGTGTTCGACGTATTCGTCTGATGATTATGTTCTCGGAGATGATGCACCGATAAGACAGAAACCCTTCCCGCGGACAGTACCCATTATTTGCGTAGACTACCACAGATTCAAAGGAGAGGACTAGGGTCACGTAAAGCCCCCCCCCCCACACACACACACCCATAAACACACTCTCCTCCCCTGATTGTTTTACTGACCGTTCCAAGGCGTTGCTTCTGTCATGGCTTATTAACTTTGTTATTATTACATGTTTTAACTGCTATTTTCTTATCTTGGACATCGGTTTGGTCATTTTGTGGGATGGTAATTCCCTTTGGCTTTCTTCTGTTAATGATTTCATTATAATGCAGTTGCGTTTTGTTTGTTCTTTTTGGTAAATATAGATTCCAGATCATTGTTTTAACCTATTTTCAGCTTCTTTTTGAAAGACTATGGTCTGTGCTGGTTAGCTTCTAATGTGTTAGCCCGTCTAGGAAACGTCTGGTTACGTTAACGTACCGGAGCAACATGACCTCAATAGTGTCGACATCGTCGAACAAGCCTACCAGCCAGCAGCACATCACGAAAACACGCCTATAAAATTTTGACCCCCTCGAACCCCACTTTCAGATAGCAAAACGGGGGTTTACGCGGTTATACTTTATTTTTTATTTCTGCTCTAAAATATAGATTGTGGGTACTCGTCAACACCGCCTTGATGAGGCGGTGCTAACGAGTAACCACAATCTATATTTTGAGCACAAATAAGAAAAATATCCCAATTTTTCATCTTAAAATTTTCCTTTTTTCGGTGATAAAAGTTACAATGTATTTTATAGGCGTGTTTTCGTAATGATCACTTAAATATGCTTCATCCGTGATGTTCAACATTCAAAACTACCAAGTTTGGACTACTTATACATTGACCTTTTTGTTCAGTTTCATAACCAGTAGGTCATAGATGTAGTTCATGGAAACTTCCGTTTTACCGTGACAAGCGAAAAGGTGACTTCGAACTTGTACGCGCAGCGAAAACATTTCGAAAACACACCTATTCTAATAGATTGTAAATTTTACAGACGAAAAAATGAAAATTTTCAGATGAAAAATTGTGATATTTTTCTTATTTCTGCTCAAAATATAGATTGTGGGCACTCGTTAGAACCGCCTCACCAAGGCGGTTCTAACGAGTACCCACAATCTATATTTTAGAGCAGAAATAAGAAAAATAAGGTTTATCCCTGTAAACCCCGGTTTTACTACATGAAAGTGGGGTTCAAAGGGGGTCAAAATTATATAGACATGTTTTCGTGAAGACTCAAACCAGTCTTCCTACTGAGATAGGATGGAGGCTTATGGGTCTGCATGAAGAAACTTTTGGCTGACCGGCATCTATGGACCCTAAAGCAAAGACTGATTTGACCATTACGAAAACACGTCTATACCAATACATTGTAAATTTTACCACCTAAAAACTGAAAATTTTTAGGTGAAAAATTTGTGATATTTTTCTTATTTCTGCTCAAAATATAGATTGTGGATACTCGTTAGAACCGCCCCGGCGAGGCGGTTCTAACGAGTAAGTTCAAAACATAGATTGTTGATACCCGTTCGAACCGCCTTGGCGAGGCGGTTCTAACGAGTACCCACAATCGATGTTTTTGAGCAGAAATAAGAAAAATAATGTATACCCCTGCAAACCCCAGTTTTACATAATAATATAAAAGTGGGGCTTAAGGGGTTCAAAATTACAAAAACAAGTTTTTGTGATGCAGAGTCTATGTATTTGCTCTGCGCTGAAATCCGAACACACATTTAATTTGGTGTGGTTAAATTGTAAAATAACTCCCCTGTTATCCAAAAGTCATCAAGTTGTTCATGCTTTAAACCAAGTTTAACTGCTGCTTTACCGAGCTGTTTCCTACTGGTACGAGTACTTGTTGTAAATTTGTCGCCGAAATTTGTCGTAAATTTGGTTTTACTTCCGATTGATTAACAAATGAAACAACTGATCTATTTTCTTGTCCACCGAGTTAATTGTATGCGTTGCTTTTTCAACGTTTCCTGCAAGTGTCGAAACAGAAGTCTTAACTTCAGCCACGTCTCGTTCTAATCCTTCCAGCCTTTGATTGTTTCGTATATTGTGCGACACTGGCTCTGACTCAAAGGAAAGCAATCTTAACGGCAATTCCAACTTGTTCAAAACCGCCCATATAGGTGTAACAATCGTGGTACCATAGGTAGTACCACCAACTAACATACCAAGAGCACGGATTTTCGCATTGTTTTCGGACCTTAAAAATACTAAAGAGCCAGAATCTCCTTCGCTTGCGAATGGACGATCGTTTGTTGATAGAACTTCTAGCTGCTGACAGAGCCGAAATTTGTTTTTAGGAAAGTAAGACGTCGTATAGGTACAAACAGCAGGACCATTCAAACGCAACACACCTATCGTATGATCAGTCGCAGCGCCATACTTAACCACAGTGGGAGGTGATTTAGGTATTTCATCGGAGCCTTTCACCACTTCACCTGTAGTGAACATCATGGGACTTTCGGCGGAAAAGCCTGAAAGACGTGAAACAGGTGTGACAAAATCAGTTGAAAATCTTTGGTCCCATTCTCAATTATTTCCAGATTCTGATTACTTACAGTTGCAGATAAATAAGTTCTGAATAGTTGCTGAATAACTTGTTGCAGTTGAAGCTATAGAAACCGTTTGTTAAGCAGAGTTATCGATAGTTGCTTTATTGTTTTCAAAATAAATGCTTTTCAATTCATATTTAGGCAAAGACAGGTTGACGAAGCGGTTTATTTTATTAATTTACTGATTATTTACCTAAACATCCATATTTCTTTAGATTTGTAACACTTCAATCCGTATTTGATGCCTTGACTACCTGATGAACCTGTTATTGTTCATAATGTTAGAGAAATAGCCTCGTCGGTGATTAATGGGATAAGCCCATATTTTGATTGGCTGACTGATTTGTTACGTCACCAGTAGTATATAAGCCACTGCATAGTGCAGGGTAGAGAGGTTGGAGAAGCAATTCGGAGGGAGCACAGCAAAGTAATGCTACTGAAACATGCCCTTTTGGGATCGGAAGGTAGCTTACCTCTGAGACGAGAATAATATCAGTAAGTTAGTTAGGATTAGTACCCTGGGTAAAAGGTTAAATTACCACGCTCTGTTGAGATCGGAAAACACCGTGCTACTCAGTCCTAGTTCAACTTGACTTACTGGATATAACTGGTACATGGCCTGCAAGAGCCCTGGCGTGATTATGGTGAAGTAAAACTAAGATGGTTAGAACTAGCACCCCGGGTAAAAGGTTTACTTTCCACGCTCTGTGGAGATCGGAAAGCACCGTGCGACTCAGGCCTAGTTTAACTTGACTTACTAGATATACCAGGGAGGTGACTTGCAAAGGATGTATCAGAAGTGAATCAGACGAGCAAATCTGTGGTATTGAACTAGTAGTTTCATTTAGATTGACAAAGGTGATGTTTAGTCGATGTAGCAGAGGCTATTACCTTGTATGTTGTGATTCCTATGAGATTAGTTGGTTGAAATCATATCAATAATCATTGAAGGTAATCATGTTTTGTAATATGCTTATTGTTGGAACTACACCTTAACCTAGGGCGAAGATTCGGTCGGTAAAAGATCTTTAAGCACTCCCCCCCCCCCCCGGTAGCATAGCTACTGACCGTTCTAAGGCGGTGGTTATGGTGTTGTTCTTTCATTGTTAATTTTGTTGTACATTTACGAATTTTATGTGCGTTGTGATTTAACGTTTTCGAATGGTCTGATCATCCCGTTTGGGGAAGAGAGGGCTAGTTGATTGTTCCATTTCATAAACACTCGTTACTGTCTTGTTGTCGTTTGTGTTCCCCTTACTCTTGGTGTCGAGAATAGGTTGCATCTTATGATTGCAGCGCTTCCTCGGCCTTTCATTTACATTTTTGTAACATTGCTATTAAATAGTGGCTTAGTAATCATGTGGAATCTCTTATATATATTTGGGCTAGGTAACCTAGTTATTATTTAATAGCTATTCAGTAGATTACTTGCTCGCTCGCGCTCACGTTACACAGGTAAGCAAAGCATTTTCAAACTTTTATAGACGTCATTCAGATCTACTTTCAGAATTCGATTTTGGACTTAGATCTCTTCTGCAACAAGGTCCATCGGAACTCGAATTTTATGGTGACTTACTAAATGCAATGACTTCAGGACCGTAATTAGTACTATCATTCTTGGATATAAAAAACAAGGTACAGCATAAATGTTATACGACAGACTGCATGCATGGTAGTTAACCCAATCACAGTTGACAACTTTGCTTTCCTGTTTAATGGCACGCCGGTGGGTCAGGCCTCAGATTTTATGATGGTTCCAGCGTAAAGGCGTGAGAATAAGAGAGAATCTAATTTTATGTAATGTTAGTTGGTGCCTGATGCTCTGTCTCTGGTCGGGCCCATCGGAGTCTTAACTGTTGGTTTTCTTTTGCTCCAGCATTTCAGTGGTTTCTTGCTCTCGAGTCCTCGCCGTTGTTTCATCTCTGTGGTTGTTTGATTTTTATGTACACCGAGATGTTGCACTGATGAGTTAGGAGGCCTTCATGTGGACTTAACAAAGTATTTGTTTAAATCCCGAAGGAAATAAGGACGAGGATTGTGGCCACTAAAAATCGATTTGGGCTCCCAAGTGGAATTCGTTTCACTGACCGCTCCAAGGCGGTTCTTCTGTCGCGGTTTATTTTTGTTATGGTTTGTCTTTGAATCTGTGTATCACTTTAATTATTTTGTGTTGGATTGCCTATTGGTCATTGAGAGTAACTGTCCTTTTGGCTTTCCGATGTTGGTGTTTCCGCTGGGGCCTAGTTGTCCATGTTTGTGCTTTTGTCCCTTTGCTGTCTCTAATGGGAGCTGTGGGTTAATTATTTCGATTAACTTTACGATAACACTCGCAAATACAATAGCAGCGCTTCCTGAAACAATGCTTTCATAAATCGTTTCAGGCAGAGCAATGTTGCGGGTATGATGGATGTATTCGATGACCTTGATGTACGCAGATATTGTCACGTCATCAATTAGATTGTAATTAGGGAAGAAAAACGTCAATAAGGTAACGCTTTCTGGCTAACCTAGCTAAAACATCTTCATGATGGAATTTAAAAAATGGAAATATTTTTGCTTCCGTTTTGCAACAATTATTTGTCCTGATGATGTGTCTTAATTTGCTGTTAATGACTAGGTTTAAACGAAAATATATTGCGCATAAAGCTTTTAAACAAGGTATTCAAGATTTTCACGAGAAGTTTGTTTTGGCTCCAGCAAAAGGCCGCTAACAACGTCGTGGTTGAAAATTGAACTGAAGACAATGATCAGGAATCGGTACAAGCAGCCCACAGCTGCCGTCAGAGACACCAAAGAGAAAGAAACACAAACAAACAACTGGACCCCCATGGAAAAATCAATATCGAAAAGCCAGACCGACAGTTACTTTCCCACAAAATGGCCAATTGGCTATCCAAAAGAAAAAAAAACTACACTACACTTTCAAATCAAAACCATAAGAAAAATAGACCGCAACAGAAGAACCGCCTTGAGCGGTCAGTGAAACGAATTCCACTGAGGGGGGGCGTGGGCGCTTAAATCGATTTACGTGGCCCTTACCCAATTCTCGCCCTTACTTCCGTCGCGATTAAGACAAATAATTTGTTCAGTCTGCATGAAGGCCCCCAAACTCCTCAGTGCAGCATCTCCGAGAACTCAAAAATCAAACGCCCACAGAGATGAAACAACGGTGAGGACTCGACTGCGAGAAACCACTGAAATGCTGGAGCAAACGAAAAACAACAGTTAGACTCCGATGGCCCAACCCGAAACAGAGCATCAGGCACCAACCAACATTACATACAATTTAAATATCTCTAATTCTCAGTAAAATAGAAGTGAAGGCAATGGTAAGGAATCGATACAATTAACCCACAACTCCCATCAGAGACACCAAAGGGAAAGAAACACAAACACGAAACAACCAGACCCCAATGGAAACATCAACATCATTTATGTTGTTCCCAATCTTTTTATTCTAAAGAATGATTTCACGAAATTGGGTGCTGAAGTCATTGCAATTGTACATTTTTCTGAATTTATATACAAATTCACCATAAAATAGAAGTGAAGGCATTCGATACAATTAACCCACATATTGGTTTCGATTGACCTTGTTGCAGAATAGATTTAAGCCCAACATTGTATTTTGAAATTATATCGGAATGGCGTCTATAAAAATTAGACGTCATTCCGATATTATATTTTCTGGTAATATATATAAATGGATATAAATTATAAATTATAATTATAAATTATATTTCCTTTGTTTAGGTTTCCATTATGGTCTGGTCGCTTCATGTTTGTGTTTCTTTCCCTTTGGTGTCTTTGATGGGTGGAGAAAGTTAATTGTATCGATTCCTGATCTTTGTTTTACTTCTACTATATAGCCATGTCAGAAAGTGTGAGAAGCTCCCACCTTTCTACTTGACAATATTTGTATTAGATTTGGTAATTAGTTATTAAGAAAAATGTGGGTATTCCGATGGGTACAAATTGCGCATCCCTTGTGGGTGATCATATCTTGTTTTTTGTTGTTTTTTGTATGAAAGAGACTTCATGATGTCCCTTTCCGTTGAAAACCAATCTGAAATCTTTCAAAAAACAGAAGTGGAGGCCAACAGCTCCCACCAGAAACACCAAAAGGAAAGAAACACAAACATGAAACAACAGACCCCAATGGAAACATCAACAGCGGAAAGCCAAAAGGACAGTTATTGTCCCACAAATTGGCCAATAGGCTATCCAAAATAAAATAATATAAGCGAAACAAACACCCAAAGACGAATCATAACAAAAATAAACCGTGACAGAAGAACCGCGACAGAAGAACCGCCCTGGAACGGTCAGCGGAAACGAATTCCACTGGGCGTGGGGTGGGAGTGGGGCTTAAATCGATTTTACATGGCCACAATCCTCGCCTTTACTTCCGTCGCGAGTTAGACAAATAATTTGTTCAGTACGCATGAAGGCCGCCTAACTCATCATTGAACAGTGCAACATCTCCGTGAACACACACAAAAAAAAAAACAAAAAACACATAGATGAAACAACGGTGAGGACTCGACAGCAAGAAACCACTGAAATGCAGGAGCAAAAGAAAACTAACAGGTTAGAATCCGATGGGCCCAACCAGAGACATAGTATCAGGCACCAATCAACGTTACTTTGAATTAGATCGCTCTGATGCTCAGTAAAATAGAAGTGGAGGTATTGATCAGGAATCTAATGGAAACACCAACAGCGGAAAGCCAAAAGGACAGTTACTTTCCCACAAAATAGTCAATAGGCTATCCAAAATAAAATAACATAAGCGACACAAACACCCAAAGACAAACAATAACAAAAATAAACCGTGACAGAAGAACCGCCTTGCAACGGTCAGCGGAAACGAATTCCACTGGGGGGGGGGGGGGGGCTTAAATCGATTTTACGTGGCCACAATCCTCGCCCTTACTTCCGTCGCGAATTAGACAAGTAACCACTTGAAGGCCCCCAAACTCCTCAGTGCAACATCTCCGAGAACACAAAAATCAAACGACCACAGAGATGAAACAACGGTGAGGACTCGACTGCGAGAAACCACTGAAATGCTGGAGCAACAGAAAACCAACAGTAAGACTCCGATGAGCCCGACCAGAGCATCAGGCACCAACCAACATTACCTTGAATTAGATCTCTCTAATTCTCAATAAGCCTTTACGCTGGAACCGTCATAGAATCTGAGGTCTTACCCACCGGCGTGCAATTTGAGAGAGAAGCAAAGTTGTCAACCGTGATTGGGTTAACTACCATGCATGCAGTCTGTCGTATAACATATATGTTGTACCCAATCTTTTTGATATCGACGAATGATTTTACTAAATGGGATGCTGCGGTTATGAATTTTTCTGAATTAAATACTAAGTCACCATAAAATTCGGGTTCCGATAGACCTTGTTGCAGAACAGATTTGTGTCCAATATTGAATATTGAAGTTAAATGAGAATGACGTCTATAGACTTTTGAAAAAGCTTTGCGTAGTTTATGGTACCGAATACCCTGATTAAAAAGTTTAGCCGTTAACAATTTATTACGAGTGTTGAAGTCAGTGACATGACTACACACTCTGGCAAATCGAATTAATTGCGAAATATAAACGCCATAGGGTGGCGCACGAGGAACATCACCATCCAAAAATGATGAAGATGATGATCTCGTTTTTAACGACACGCCAACCCTTTTTGTGGGCCATAATCGTCAATCTGTTAATGATCAAAAACTATGTAGAATTATGAGGATATTAAAAGTTTAAAAAGTCAGAATGATAATGTATAAAAATCTGAAACAAAATTAAATCCTATGAAAAAGTCCAATTTCTTTTAAGAATAAAATAATATTATCAACAGGTACATCTTGAAACAATTGTTGCAATGTGTCAGCTTTGAAGAATAAGTTACGGGACTGTGAAAAGTCTACACATTCAAATAAGATATGTTTTACAGTGAATGGCTGATCACATCCTACACAAGAAGGCTGATCATCACCATTAAAAATATAAGAATGAGTAACTCTAGTATGGCCGATGCGCAGTCGCGTTAATACTACATCCTCTTTCCTGGAAAACTGTGGAGGAGAGCATTTTGTTCCAACGACAGGTTTAATGGCATGGAGTTTGTTATTTATTGCACGGTCCCATTCGCCTTGCCATTCCGACAAGATGTATCTGTTGATAAATGGTTTAAAATTATTAAAAGGGATTTTAAAAACAGACGGATCAAGATTGAGCGATCCCTTTGCTTTCTTGTCAGCATATTCATTGCCGACAATGCCAACATGGCTCGGAAGCCAACAAAACAAGATTTGATGTGTTTTAGATATTTCATGATGTTTTTCGTTCAATTTTTATATTTGAGGATTTTTAGATGATGAATGACCTAAAGCCTTAAGCACAGAAAGTGAATCAGAAAATATAATTGCTTTTTGAATTGATGATGAACTGATAAAACTAAAGCTAGGTCTACTGTGTTGGCTTCAGCTGTAAAAATAGATGAACCATCTGGAAGGCGCAAGGTTTGGTGCGTTTCTTTAGAAACATACGGACAACCAACTTTTTCTCCTTCTTTGGAACCATCAGTATAGACTTGCTGGTAATCATCATAACGTGACTGCAGTACCTGAAAGTTTTGTTTGATTAGTATTGGATTTGTTTCGGATTTTTTGCCATCATGTAAGTCAAACAGAATAGAAGGTTGTTTTTTTTTAATTCACCAAGATGGAACCCGTCAGTTTCATGTTTTTGAATATTTTTAAGCTCGATACCTGAATTTTCTAGCAGTGGTAATATACGTAATCCAAAAGGTTTGATTGCTGTGGGTTTAATTTCATACTTGTCTACAAATTCAGGTGGAAATGAAATTTTGAAAATAAAAATCAAAAATGAGTTCCTTTAAGAGCAATGAAAACATTCATAAGAAAGAAGATGGGTCATACTACGTAGTTTCGGCTAATAAAGCCTCATCAGTGACCCTGTAATGATCCGACAACGAAAGCCAGACGAAACATACCGTGCAAATTTGCGAATTACGAACAGGCAGTCGATTCAAAGACTGATATAAATCAAAATGGGGTCCAAATGATTAAAAACCTGTCTAGAATATGAGTCTAAACCAATTATTTATTTTTGATTTTTCAGAATATTCACGCTGATCTCAAAGGACTAAAAGTAAAATATAAACTGCACTATGGTTGATGTACGGGGAGACGTTTTACGGCCGCCACACGGCACAACACCAGCTGCAATGAAGGCAAATAAAAATAAAAAATGAGTTCCTTTAAGATGAAAGTCGGATTAGATGGATTAGCAGCAAGTCTGATAGCATACCGAAGAGAAAGTTTTTCTCTGCGCGAAGTTAAAGATGGTTCACCTGCTTCCACATAAAGACTTACTACAGGAGATGTACGAAAGGCTCTCAAAGCCAGACGAAGGCCTTGGTGATGGATCGTATCCAAGGATTTTAAAAAGAACTTTCTGGCAGAACCATAAACAATAAATCCATAATCTAATGTACATCTTATTAAAGACCTGTAAAGATGTAATAAGGTATACCGATCTGCTCCCGTACCTGATAAGCTAAAACCGTCAGAAGATTCACAGCTTTTAAGCATTTCGCTTTAAGATATATATATTGTGGGGAATAAAAGATACCTTTTGATCAAATATGACCCCTAGAATTTTGGCTTCTTCAACAAAAGGAATTTGTGATTCGTATAAAAACAGGGAAGGATGTTCCTGTTTCTTCCGTAGCTTACGAAAATGAACACACTGCGTTTTCGACTTGGGAGAACTTGAAACAATTTTTATCAGTCCATTGTTTTATTCTTTCTAAATTTTGTTATAACTTTCGTTCAATTGTTTTAATATTTTTTGAACGGTAACATATACAAAAATCATCAACATACAATGATCAGTCGGTTTTGTTGTCCAAACATTGTACAATATTGTTTAATTTGATGTTAAATAGCGTAGTTAAGAGAATACTACCTTGTGGGACACCCTGCTCTTGTTCATAAAGAACTGACAGTGTAGATCCCACGCGCACATGAAATGCGCGCTCACCTAAAAACGCTTTGAATAAAACTGGGAAGTTTTCCCCTTAAGCCTAAATTATGGAGATCTTTCAATATTCCATAACGCCATGTGGTATCATATGCTTTCTTCAAGTCGAAAAAGACAGCTTCTACGTGTTCTCTGTTAATAAAAGCATTTCGTATAAATGTTTCTAGTCTTATTAAATTGTCGTTGGTACCACGTTCCGAACGAAAACCTGACTGATATTCTGAAATGAGGTTGTTGGACTCTAAGTACCAGACTAATCTCTTGTTTATCATTCTCTGCAATGTTTTACACAAACAACTTGTCAAAGCTATAGGTCGATAATTCGTAGGTTCTGCATGATCTTTCCCTGGTTTTGGAATTGGTAAAATTGTAGCTTAACGCCAGCTCCCAGGACAGACCCCCGTTTCCCAAATATTATTAAAGTTATCTAAAAGTGTTGAAAGAGAACTTTTTGGCAGATTCTTAAGCATCTGGTAATGAATTTCATCGGGGTCGGTTGCTGTATCATGTGATTTCTCAATGGCTTCAACTAGTTCGGATAAGTCAAAATGTTTGTTGTATTCTTCGTGATTGAGGAATTTGAAGTTTAGATTTCTTTTCTCTGGGGCCTTTTTGAAATTTCTAAAAGTATCAGAATAATTTCGCGATGATGAATTTCTCAAGAATGTGCTTCAAAGAGTATCTGAAATATCTTTCTTAGTTAAAGCTTTTGTGTCAAAACCAGTATTCAAGTGTGTGTAACTGGGGGACTTTGTTTTTCCTGATATTTTTCGAACCATATTCCAAACCTTTTTAATTGGGGTTTTATAGTTCAATTTTGAAACATATTCCCACCATGACTTTCGTTTTGAAGCTCAGATAGTTCGTCGAGCTTTATCTCTAAAAACTTTTACGTCGTTTAATATTTCTGATGTTAGACTTTTGCAGAACTTATTTAAAGTAGAAGTAAACCAAAGATCAGGAATCGATACAATTAATTACTCCACCCATCAAAGACACCAAAGGGAAAGAAACACAAACATGAAGCATCCAGACCATAATGGAAACCTAAACAAAGGAAGGCCATAAGGACAGTTACTTTCGCACAAAATGGCCATATGGCCATCCAAAATAAAAAGACACAAGTGATACACACAGTAAGTAACAAACAGCAACATAAATAAACCGTCTAAGAAGAACCGCCTTGGAACGGTCGGTGGAAAGATTTTACCAGGGGCCTTACATCAATATTACGTGGCCACAATCCTCGCCCTTACTTCCGTCGCGATTTAGACAAATAATTTGTTCAGTCCGCATGAAGGCCTCCTAACTCATCAGTGTAACAACTCCGTGAACACAAATAATCAAAGAACCACAGAGGTGAGACAACGGTGAGGACTCGACAGCAAGAAACCACTGAAATGCTGGAGTAAAAGAAAACCAACAGTTAGACTCCGATGGGCCTGACCAGAGACAGAGCATCAGGCACCAACCAACATTACCTTGAATTAGATCTCTTTAATTCTCAATAAGCCTATAATGGCGTCTATAAAATTTTGAAAAGGCTTTACGTAGTTTATGGTACCGATAACCCTGATTAAGAAGTTTAGCCGTTAATAATTTATTACGAGTGTTGAAGTCAGTTACATGACTACACACTCTAGCAAATCGAATTAACTGCGAAATATAAACGCCATAGGATGGCGCACGAAGCCTGTTTGCGTTTTTTGTTAGCTTCTTTACAGTCGTTATTAAACCAATGCTTGCTTTTCTTAGGATTAGTGGAGGTCTTTGGAATGCATTGTTCTGATATTTTAATAAGCGAATCTGTGAAATCAGAAACAATGTCATATGATTCATTTAAGTGATCAACTCATAACTCTTCTTCACATAAATAATGGAATAATTCCCAGTCGGCTTTATTCATTTTCCATTTCTGGTTACAGTCCTCATCTGGTTAGCTTACGCTCTCAATTATAACAGGGAAGTGATCACCTCCGCACTGATCATCATGAACAGACCCGTCATAGTCCAAGAAGAGAGATGGGTGACACAAAGAGAGATCCAAGGAAGACAAATGAACTGTTGAAGGTTGAAGGTTAGTATAAGATTTATCATTCATCAGACAAAGATCGTTCTTTGCTATAAAATCGTAAGAGCTCTTCTGTTGTTGTTATCTTTACAACACCATAGAATGTTGTGACCATTGAAGTCACCAACTAACAGATATGGTGATGGAAGTTGACCCAGTAATGATTAAAGTTGTTCAGGTTCTAACGGAAATGACGGAGGTATATATACAAAGCAAATTGTAGTTTCTTTATCCAAAGAAACCGATACTGCCACAGCTTGCAGCTGGGCATGTTTAAAAAAAATGCATCCATTTATAATTTGCCATCCCATACTCACATTGTACAATAAATTGTAGAAAAAACATATCTTAAAGATGTGTTCTGTTGTCCTTTTCAATCGTGTGAAGTTTCATTGATATTGAACAAGAAATATAAAAGTTATGCGGAAAAAACTAGCGAAAAACCTAAGGAGTGTAACACTTTTAGTGTGACGGAATTTATTCATATTAAATTTCAGAGAAATACAGCAGTGTAAAAGATAAAACCATTTGGTAAAATCAGGCTAAATATACTTCATCAATATTTCAGCTATGAAATACTGAATACCTATGACAATATTACTATCCATTTTGAATTGAGCATGGTAAATTGGAAACCGTCCCTTTAAAAATACCTTGTACATAAAATCAATACCTTTATTGGTTGAAATGGCTGCTGAGTGCTATTTATAACTGGCATGTATGTGAAAAGATTTTTTGTATCTGACAACATATTTTGGTCACAGAAATGCTATGTTTTCATACCGGCTGCATTTGAACTTTTGTCAAGAAGCTTCAAAAGACCGCAACCCATAAATCTAAGGAGTGTAACATTTTGTGTTCAGCATGTGATATTTTTTTCAGAAAGGTGGTATTTAAATGTTCTGTTTTGTTTTTCTGGAAGACATCCCCACACTAGATCTCCAGCAAAATTTACTGCAGTCTGATGCAACACATGCTCTTTGCAGGGCAGAATATGTGTTCTAAGGAGTGTAACACCATATCTAGGAAAAAATCATCAGTTAATTTTCTTTAACTATGCTTAAGAAATTTTATCTAAGTTGAATGTATCAACTTATTTTATTAAAGTGAAGACAAAGGCATTATTTAGAGTCATTTTAATTCAAGGTAATTCACTTAGTCAGCTGATTTTGCATGTTATGTGTCATTTTTGGCAAAAATAACAATAGTTGTTCTGCCAGATTTGAGTAAAATCCAATAGAAACTTAGATGTTATTTTCTTTTAAAAGTTACTTTGTTTATAATTGGTTGATTAAACAGTAAATAACGAAACATATTATACCTAAAAGTACTCGTTAGCTTTGCTTTTTCAAGTTCAGTATAAAGTGTTACACTCCTTAGCAAATTGCAGTTTGACAATGCATGTTATCAACTAACCATTTATTCTTAACAGAGTGTGAATAACTGAAGACTACCATTGTGAAGTACTTAAGTAATGGCCAAATTTGTTGTTAACCTGCCTGGTATAAGGCAGTCTATGAGAAATAGGGTGCTAACAACACATAGAGGATATTTGATCTTTTCAGTGTAAGATGGAATTTTATTCGGTGTAAGATGGAATTTTATTTCACCGAATGAACACCAAAACCAGTATTGTCACGAGTGGCGTAGCCACGAGTGAAAATGCCAGTTTTGGTGTTCATGAGTGAAAATAAATTTAATCTTACACTGAAAAATCAAATTTTCTGTTTCTTACATGCTTCAAAACTGCAATATACAGCTTCACTAATCTCTTCACTCACCCTCAGAGAAAACTAACTTTGTTCCTGGTCATTTCACGTTAATTTAAAGGTGTCCAACGTATTTACTGGGTATAATAGTGGGTGTAAACTAAAAGTTTGCACCTGAGAAATAGCTTGGGATGGCATTTTTATGAATGGTTACTAAAATAATTGAGATATTAGTTTCCCAAAGAAGGTGCTGACAGATCTAACGTCGCGCGACAAAAAACGTGACGTAAGCATCGAAAATGACGTCATGAACGTCCTTGTAAATTGTGAACGGCTTAGCTTCAATTTTATAAACAGTTCATTAATTTTCAGTGATCTGACAATGGAAAACTGACCACTGAATTAGATTTGGAGAAAATAGTAGTCCCAAACAGTGAAAAATAAAACTGATATCAGTCACTGTTTGAAACAGTGACAATATGATCCTTTTTTATTTCACTGAGAAATCTCTATATTTCATTGAAAAGCTTGGAAGAGACAGCAAAGACTCAGATCAGTCTGCACATCACAGTTGTCTGATATATATGTCTTTGCTGGTTCCATGAATTAATTTGTTTTGAGTGATTAGCTAGACACACTGTGCTCAGACAACAGATCAGACAACAGGGATATCTAGGCTGATCTCAGTATTGGGTGGATACTCAAGTTAGTTAGTTGAAGGAATTGCTGTGCATCAGTTACTTCTTTAAATGTTTGTTCTGGTACTGCTTTCAAGCTGAAAAATGTTTTATACTGCAATCAGGCATTCTAGGAACCGTATAAAGGGGGTTGAATAACTGCACGCTATAATCGGTAGTGACCTATAATGACTTCTACTGACCTATAATACGTCTGGTGACCGTTCATAGACACAACCTACTTTTCAGGTCCCTATTTTACAAGTGTAATCAATAATATGCAACTTTTTATACATGTGAAAACAATGAAACTGTCAGTTAAAATCTTTGCAATATTTATTTAAACAGATTTTTAGATATTTCAGCTAAATTCTTACCTTCTCGGCTTTTCCTCATTTAAATGGCAGGTTGGAATAACTGCGCACTGAAACTGTAGTTGCCTCTCAACGTCGAAAATAATTTTAAAGCTAAAATAAACTATTTATTTGCAGATTTTCATACAGAATGTGAAGCACCGAGAAACTTATTCGAGTGTCCGTGTTGTTTACTACGTCTTTGGGCGTGGTGACGTCAGAAACTTTGCACCCGTTGATGTCAGCCATGGCACTGAATGTCGTTTAACTTGTCACACAGTCTGCTGTCTTTTTTGCTAAAATTTGCTAAATTATTGAAAAATCCATTGATTGTTTTGAATTTCGGTATAAACAACAAGGATAGTGTCTTTAATAATAACGGTTCGCCCCGACAATTTTATAGGGGCTCGCTAAAGCTCGCCCCTATAAAATTGTCCAAGGCCCACCGATTATATTTTATTATTAACAACACTAACCATATATTAACTATATTGAGTGAATGGCAGAACAATGTATCATGGCATTGTGAGATGATAATGCTTATTTCTGATACCTAGATTTTGAAAAAAGCATGATAGTTCCTATAAAACTTGCTTTTGTATGTTTTATGATTACCACTGGCAATGCTAAGGAGTGTAACGCTGAAAGGCTTTGTATATATGTCAGCTTTTGGTGTTGTTTCTTCAAAACAGACTTTGTTTGAACTAAATATGCTTCTGTTTTATTGAAGTTACTTTCCTGATTTTGGTGATTTGATTCATTTAATACCAATCCTTCTGATCGGAAACTGCTCAGAATCTGTAAAATATACGAGCAAACATTTTGAAAAATTACTATGAAGATAACAAAATCAAGTCATTTTTGGTAGTTTTAGTAGATATTTATAAGCCTCAAATGAACACATTTATTTTTGGATTACCATTGTATGTTTATAGGGAATGAGTCTCGTGTTCTAATGACTATCCAAAATGCTAAGGAGTGTAACAATGAATTTTTTTGTTCTATATGTGAATGTTCTAGTCATTTTAATTGCTTTTGTTGTAATTAAGAGTTGCATGTTTTATCATTTTCCCATGCCTAAGTGGCGTAAGGCAATTTCCTAGTTACTAGGTCACATTATTTCCAGAACACATCCAATTTACAACACCAGGCATTATTTTCAACATCCTTCAAAAGAAAAATATGTTTTGCAGCATCCTCTTCATTTTCCATTATCAAAATATCAAGTTTACATCATTACCCAGGATTGAGATAGTTCAGAGTTACATAGTTACCGTTTCAAATAAAGTAATGCTTCTTTTTATATATAATAATGTAATATACTAAGGAGTGTAACAGTTCATAAGAAATACATGGCTTTTTTTAACCATTTACCATCACTGAACCAACAGTGGAATTAATGTGAAATTTTCAGCATGGTTTTCAATGAAACCCAGCTTTATAAAAATGCTAGTTTTACTACTTTTGAGATGTTCAATTAGAGTTTAAAGAATTTTTCTGTATGCATGTTTCAAGAAAATAGCCAAAACTGAGCTATAAAATGGTAAAGTGGCAGAATCTTCATCTTTTTTTATTGCCAAAACATCTGGTTTGCATCCTTACATAGTTTGAGATAGTTCAGAGTATCAATGTAACTGTTTCAAGTTTATTAATGCTTCTTTTCTATAACAATTTAATATACTAAGGAGTGTAACGTTTTCATAAGAAATACATGGCTTTTTTGACCATTTACCATCACTGAACCAATGGTTGAATCAATGTGAAATTTTCATCATGGTTTTCTATGAAACCCAGCGTTATAAAAAAAGCTAGTTTAACTACTTTGAGATGTTCAATTTCAAAGTTATGAAAACTTTTCTGTATGCATTTTTTAAAAAATAGCGAAAAACGATCTATAAAATGGTAAAATTTGATAAAAAATTGAAAAATGAAAAGGACTGTAGCACAAAAGCTTTATTAGACATATATTCCATCAATTCAAATGGAAAATTCATATTTTTAGCCTTAGATATCTTGATCTTCAACTCCTGAAAAGTTCAAGGATAGTTCAGAAAATCTTTGAAGCATATTAAATAAAATTTAAAATAAAAATAAATGGCTTTGTTATTCATAAAAACCCCGATGGATAAGTGAAATTCAATGTGTTTGAAATATTTTCCAATAGAAATGAGACTCTGCAAAGGAGTTTTATTTTTAACCCTCTATGTCACACTTTGGATGCATTTATTTTGAACATACCCAGCTGTGTTTTTAATTTGATCTCTCTTTTTGGTAACCAAGATTTAACAAAAATTGAACTGCAACCAGATGGTCTGTTACCATCAGAATAGATATAGTTATATATATTAAATCCTCTGATATCGATTGTGTCATCATTTTTAAGAAATGTTTCTTGCACAAAACGGATGGGATCAATAGGGAAAGAAGTAATAAGAGATCATTATAGTTTGACTTAAGATCTCGAAATTCCATTGTATTACTTTTTGTTCTTGGTCCATTTTATGGAGAGATATTTATATGACTAGAAACTAATGCGTCGTTTTCGACGAATAACCTACTTTTTAGTAGATACTCTATCAAGTTTTGGACCCTGACGAGGATTGGTTGGAATATCTTCCGCGTCCATTTTGACTTCCTCGTCAAGAGGACCGAACGTATTGTGTGTTTTGATCGGATCGTCCGATCCCTTTTTCCGATCCGTGTCGGATTTCTCTTTCACATGCGGTGCCGGCTTCGGTTCGGTCACTGTCGACCGATCCGAAGCAATTGGGGTTGCTTCTGTTGCGGTTTATTTTTGTTTTTGGTTGTTTGTGTCGCTTGTGTTGTTTTATTTTGGATAGCCTATTGGCCATTTTGTGGGAAAGTAGCTGTCCTTTTGGCTTTCCGCTGTTGGTGTTTCCATTAGGGTCTGTTGTTTCATGTTTGTGTGTCTTTCCCTTTGGTGTCTATGATGGGAGCTGTGGGTTGATTTAACAATTCCTGGTCATTGCCTCCACTTCTATTTTGCGCCATTTGGCGAACTTAAAGAACTTGTTGCAGTTGGTGGTGCTGGAGTAGATGTGCTCCATTCACCGGATTTTTTCAGTTCTGCAATGTACGAATCAACAACCTACGTAGCAGTGTTGGTTAGTTTTACACCAGCACCTTTAGTGATGCTGGCGTAACTGACTGTTGATGTTGGGTTACGTTCTTCAACAATTTTTCGCGCTTCTGGAAAAATGACTGGCATTTGAAATTTAACTGCGAGTATCTACTTTTCTTTTTTCCATGCTGGACATTCTCGAGAGAAATGCTGGACATTCTCGAGAGAAAACAACATGTTTGCCACCACAATTGTCGCATTTGAACTCATTCTGACAAGTCTGGTGCAAAAGAACATGTTTTTCTTCACCACAGTTGGCACAAAGAGGTTTTTTTCTGACATTTACTTTCATGGTGGACAAAAGCCTGGCACGAGTAACATCTGAGAGGGTTTGGTATATATACCTCTACATTAACTGAAAGATATGCTCCTTTGATTTTCTTGGGTAGAACTGGTCTATTAAACGTAAGCACATAAATGGCTGTCAGTTAAAGTACAACATTTCTACGTACGGAGATGTTACGAACACCAATTACGCCTTGATCCTTAAGGTTGTCAATTATCTCTTCATCAGTGCATGGGCGAAGTTCCGGGCTACGAATTACACCCTTACATGAGTGAATTGTGAAGAGATATTTTGACATTAAGATCAATTAATCGTTTGGTGCTGAGTAGGCTTTTGACCTGTTGCTCTCTCTCGACTTCCAAGAGAAGATCCCATGATTTGAGCTTTTTAATGTTTTAGTGTGTCCAGCTATGGAAACGATAACTTTTTCGATCACGAAAGGAGATAAACTCGATACAGTGCGTGTGTCTTCAAGTAGTGTCACTACCAAGAAGCGCGAAAAATTGTATGTCTTTGGTGCTGGTGCTGCAGACTGCTGACTTGTTTCATCGGATTCAGACGAATCCTCGTCTTTTTTACGTTTGGTTGTGTTGCGGTTAGTTTTTTTTATCCCCCATGAGGAATATATCAGTTTCGTCCCAAGTGCTCTCCGCCCTCCGCCCTCCTTGGAGCCCTACAAGGGAACACCATAATGGAGTGGTTATCCGACTCGCAGAAGTTAGAGATACACGTGAGATATATTCGCATAAACAAAATGCCTACACGATTGGTCCGTTTGGTCACCGCCTTCTAGAGACAAAAAGACAGAAAAGGGTAAGGTAAATGGGCATATGGTTGGTATCAGGAAAGATACAGAAGGAATGGAAAAGAAAGCGGTATCTCTAGGGCTTGGCGCGACCAGCCGATCGACCGTGGCGGACCGCACGGCCACCCGTCTACACCGAAAAGCCAGGCCAAAGAGGCGAGTTGGGTACCTGAAGCACCGCAACCTCAGGTAACCCTTAACCTCCAGGATCCCTTCTTTCGGCTTACAGGACGCCACCCACGGCAAACAGGTGGTTCTTCCTTAAGCTCTTCCCAGTGGGCCCTAAGACAACAGCAGCAACGTGCCAGTTGGGAATTGAACCCCCAGTGCCACGGCAAGGCAGGAAGTCTAATACCTGGGGGTCACCATCCAAAAAAGGAAAATTTACAATCTCAAGAAGCCTTTAGCTCGACTTCTAGATATTTGGATAATTTATTCAATATTGGCAATACCTATTTCGATGGTTTGATTAGTCAAATTTACCCCCAAGAAATTCAGTTAAACAAAGCAAGTTCTTCTTATACCGAGGCCCCGTTTTTGGATTTACATCTTTCTATTGTAGATGGGTTTGTTTTCTGCAAGTTTTATGCTACACGCGATGTTTTTGTTTTACAGATTGTAAATGTTCCTTTTTTGGACGGTGGTGTTCCTCGTGCGTAATCCAAAAGCGTTTATATTTCGCAAGAAATTCGATTTGTCAGAGTGTCTAGTCATGTAACTGATTTCAACACTAGAAATAAATTATCAACTGCTAAACATCTTAATCAGGGTTATCGGTATCATAAACAACGCAAAATAGAAGTGAATGTTATGATCAGGAATCGATCAAATAACTCCACAGCTCCCATCAGAGACACCAAAGAGACAGAAACAAAAACATCAAACAACTAAGCCCAAATTGAAACATCAATACCGGAAAGCCAAAAGGACAGTTATTGTCCAACAAAATGGCAAACTGGCTATCCGAAACAAAATGATGTAAGCGATACACACACTCAAAGACTGGCCATAACAAAAATAAACCGCAACAGAAGAACCGACATGGAACGGACAGTGAAACGAATTCCACTTTGGGGGATTAAATCTATTTTAAGTGGCCACCATCCTCTCCCGTACTTCCGTCGCGATTTAGACAAATAATTTGTTCATTCCGCATGAAGGCCTCCTAAATCATCAGTGCAACATCTCTGTGAACACAAATATCAAACAAACACAGAGATGAAACAACAATGAGGACTCGACAGAAAGAAACCACTGAAATGCTGGAGCAAAAGAAAACCAAAGCAAAGTTGTCAACCGTGATTGGGTTAACTAATATGCATGCGGTCTGTCGTAAAACATTTATGTTGTACCCAATCTTTTTATATAGATATTCGGTGCTGAAGTTATTCCCATTATATTATTTTTCTGAATTTATATACTACGTCACCCTAAACTTCGGTTTCCGATAGAATTTGTTGCAGAAGAGATTTAAGTCCAACATTGAATTTTGAAATTAAATCGGAATGAAGTAGGACTGACTTGGATAAATTGGAAAATTTTACATTCTTACGTGTCCTTTTACATTCACACGTGACCAAGACATTTTTATGCTGATAGGAATGACGATAAAATCGACAATGATTTTTTGACGTGTAGTGACCTTGATGTCAATCTGCCTGAGAGGAAATTAACCTAAATAGCTCTAAGTGATAGTAAGGCAAGGTATCTGTACCAGGAATCGGGCAGTAGAGTGGAACATGGTTTTGTGTGGCTATATGAACCAGGACTGCGAGCAGAAAATGGAATCGAATGGATATCTTCCCAAACTGGAGAATGTAGAAAAAAATGTTTGGTAGATTTGAACTGTTTATTTTTCTTGGGACATGCGACCTGGGGCTAAAACGTAGACAGTGACTAATTCTAAGACCAAGAGTTTCGACCATTGTCTATCAACTTTGAGGCTCCAAAAAGCAGGGGCTTCTCCGTAACAATTCCCGAAATTCCTGGTTTCTGCATCAGAGAATGTAACAAAGTTCATGGGCATGGGAATCCCAAAATGTTCAAGGATCATGATGCAGGTCTGAAAACAGCAATAAGTCTGGTCAGCGACGGCATCAGAAATTAACCCTTGAAACGGCAAAATCTCACCAAACTTCAATAGCGCCCTTGACAAAACAAGACAAATAACAGCATGCCTAATAAAAACCGTTGGCTTTTCCCTCAGTTTCTTGACGACATGCAAATTAGAAGTGAAGGCAATGATCAAGAATCGATACAATTAACCAACAGCTCCCATCAGAGAAACCAAAGGGAAAGAAACACAAACACGAAATAACTATACCCTAATGAAAACATTTCAGATATCGTTTCAGATCAAAATATTCTTAAAGGTTATCCCTATATAAAATATTAGTGAAGGCAATGGTCAGGAATCGATACAATTAACCCACAGCTTCCACCAGAGACACCAAAGGGAAAGAAACACAAACATGAAGCACCCTAATGGAAACATCAATAGCAGAAAGCCATAAGGACAGTTATTTTCCCACAAAATGGCCAATTAGCTATCCAAAACAAAATAATATAAGCGATAAAAACTCTCAAAGACAAACCATAACAAAAATAAACCGCGACAGAAGAACCGCCTTGGAAAGGTCGGTGAAACGAATTCCACTGGGGGAGGGAGGGGAGGGGGCTTAAATCGAATTTACATGGCCACAATCCTCGCCCTTACTTCCGTCGCGATTTAGACAAATGATATGGTCAGTCCGCATGAAGGCCTCCTAACTCATCAGTGCAACATCTCCGTGAACACAAAAAATCAGACAACCACAGAGATGAAACAACGGTGAGGACTCGACAGCATGAAACCAGTGAAATGCTTGAGCAAAAGAAAACCGACAGTTAGGCTCCGATGTGCCCGGCCAGAGACAATAAGCCTGTGTAAAACATGTGGGCCCCATGGCGGGCGGTTTTTTGCCCCTAGGCTATAATTTGAACAATCTTGGAACAGGTCCACTTGATGAAGCTTCATACCAAATATCTAGATCTAGGCCCTTTGGTTCCAGACAAGAATATTTTTTAAAATGTATTCCCTATATTTGCCTATGAAAAACCCGGGACAGCGCCATTTTCGGGCCCAGGGTTGTAAGTTGATAGATAAAAGATTCTTAAAGGTTTTGCCATTATAAACCTATGTAAAACATAGTGGCCCCTTGGCAGGGCCATTTTTTGCCCCTAGGCTATAATTTGAACAGTCTTGGTAGAGATCCACTACATGAAGATTCATACCAAATATAAAAGACCTGGGCCTTCCGCTTTCAGACGAGAAGATTGTTCAAGATTTCCCTACATAAAAATAGAAATGGAGGAAATGAATAGGAATCGATACAATTAACCCACAGCTCCCATCAGAGAGATCAAAGCGAAAGAAACACAAACACGAAACTATGCAAAAGTATGTGGGACCTGGGACTGGGCCTAGGGCTGTAATTTGTACAAGCCTGTTAGAAGTCCATTAGATGAAGCTTCATACCAAATATCAAAGACCTCGGCCTTCTGGTTTCAGACAAGAAGATTCTCAAAGGTTTTCCCTTTATAAAGTAGAAGTGGAAGCAATGATCAGGAATCGATACAATTAACCCACAGCTCCAATCAGAGATACCAAAGGGAAAGAAACACAAACACGAAACAACATACACTAACGGAAACATCAATAGCGGAAATCCAAAAGGACAGTTACTCTCCCACAAAATGGCCAATAGGCTATCCAAAATAAAATAATATAAGCGACACAAACACCTTAAGACAAATCATAGCAAAAATAAACAGAAGAACCGACATGGAACGGTCAGCAGAAACGAATTCCACCGGGGGGCTTAAATCGATTTTACATGGCTGGAATAATCGCCCTTACTTCCGTCGCGATTCAAACAAATAATTTGTTCAGTCCGCATGAAGGCCTCCTAACTCATCCGTGCAACATCTCCGTGAACACAAAAATCAAACAACCGCAGAGATGAAACAACGATGAGGACTCGACAGCAAGAAACCACTGAAATGCTGGAGCAAAAGAAAACAAACAGTTAGACTCCGATGGGCCCGAACAGAGACAGAGCATCAAGTACCAAGCAACATAAGCCTTTACGCTGGAACCGTCATAGAATCTGAGGCCTGACCCATCGGCGCGCAATTAAAGAGGGAAGCAAAGTTGTCAACCGTGATTGGGTTAACTACTATGCATGCAGTCTGTGGTTTATTATATATGTTGTACCCAATCTTTTTATATCGAAGAGTGATTTTACGAAATTGTGTGCTGGAGTCATTGCGGCTATAAACTTATGTAAAACCAGTGGGCCCCCGGGGGCATTTTTGGCCCCAGGGCTATAATTTGAACGATCTTGGTAAAGGTCCACTTGATGAAGCTCTATACCAAATACCAAAGACCTGGACCTTCTGGTTTCCGACAAGAAGATTTTTAAAAGCTTTCCCTTTATAAGCCAATATAAAACCTGTGCTCCCCGGAGTGGGAGCATTTTGGCCACAGGGCTGTAATTTAAACAATCTTGGTACAGGTCCACTAAATAAAGCATTTCAAAGACCTGGTCCTTCTGTTTTCAGACGAGAATTTTTTTAAATTTTTTCCCTATATAAAAATAGAAGTGAAGGCAATGATCAGGAATCAATACAATTAACCCACAGCTCCCATCAGAGACACCAAAGGGAAGGAAACACAAACATGAAACAACAGACCCTAATCCGGAAAGCCAAAAGGACAGTTACTTTCCAAAAATAGTGGCCAATTGGCTATCCAAAACAAAATAATATAAGCGATACAAACACTCAAGGATAAACCACAACACAAATAAACCGCGACAGAAGAACCGCCTTGACACGGTCAGTAAAACGAAGTCCACTGGGGGTTTAAATCGATTTTACGTGGCCACAATCCTCGCCCTTACTTCCGTCGCGATTTAGACAAATAATATGGTCAGTCCGCATGAAGGCCTCCTAACTCATCAGTGCAACATTTCCGTGAACACAAAAACCAAACAACCACAGACATGAAACAACGATGAGGGCTCGACAGCAAGAAACCACTGAAATGCTGGAGCAAAAGAAAACCAACAGTAGAGTAGAAGTAAAACAAAGATCAGAAATCGATTGGCCCGACCAGATAACTCGAACAATCTTGGCAGAGGTCAACTTGTGAAGCTTCATACCAAATATCTAGATCTAGGCCCTTTGGTTCCCGACAATAATATTTTTAAAATGTATTCCCTATATTTGCCTATGAAAAACCCGCGACAGCGCCATTTTCGGGCCCAGGGATGTAAGTTGATAGATAAAAGATTCTGCTTTCAGACAAGAACATGTTTAAAGGGTTTCCCTATATAAGCCTATGTAAAACCAGTGGGCCCCGATGCGGAGGTATTTTTGGCCCCAGGGCTATAATTTGAGAAATCTTGGTAGAGGTCCACTGGGTCAAGCTTCATACCAAATATCAAAGAACTCGGTCTTCTGGTCTCAGACGAGAAGATTTTTTCTATTATGAGCCCATCTAAACCCAGTGGTCCTGGGCACAGGGGCATTTTTGGCCCCAGGACAATAATTTGAATAATCTTGGTAGAGGTCCACCAGATGAAGCGCCCTGCCAAATATCAATGACCTGGGCCTTCTAGTTTCAGACTATAAGATTTTAAAATGTTTTTTCTTATGTTCTCTTTTTCGTTGCAACCAGAGTTCCGCATGGAATGGAATTATTTGAACAAGTTTGAGAGAGGACCACCCAAAGATTTTTCTGTCAAGTTTGGTCAGAATCTGTTCAGCGGTTTAGGATGAGATGTCACTTAAAGAAATTGTTAACGGACGGACGGACACACGGACGGACGACGACGACAAACGATGACCGATCACAATAACTACCCGGGAGCATTCGGCTCAGGTGAGCAAAAAATAAACGCGTGTGTGAAGTACCATTGCCACGCAGGAAGAAACTTTATGTAACGTTCATCTAAAAATAAAAGCATTACATCAGATTGCAGCTTGTGTGAAGATTCTCATTTTTGCCACGCCCCTGCCAAATAGTGAACAGGGCATATTTTAATTTGAGTGAAAATAGGCCGACAAATGTGAATATACAGACATACAGCGTGTGTGAAGCAATTTTGCCACGCTCCTGTCAAATGGTGAACAGAACATATTTAACACTGAGTGCATGCAGTCTGTCGTAAAGCCTTTTCAAAAGGGGGTCTTTCAAGGTATAGGAAATTTGCATTGGTTTTTGTCCACGTTTGGATTTTGATTAAATTATGCACAATAATTGCCTTGGGTATAACCATTATAACTGCGATGCAATCACTTTTAAATTTTATTTCTGTAGTAAATTTATTACATCTTTTATGAAGTCTCTATCACAACAGAGAGTACTCTCATATAAACGTGTCTACAGTACTCAGATCTTCATATATCTAATGCTGCTATGTTTTATGAATTAAAGCCCTAATTGGTGAGTTAGTTGATACTATGAATGACCTCATATGTCTAGTAATAGTGGCTGGGCATTCAGTTTTCTTTGATGGTGTCCCCATATTTCAGCTCCTATTTTTGTATTCATTAAAATATTATATGCATTTTTACCATGTTCCAATTTTTGTCAAGACTCCATTTTAGCATAAAAACTACCCACATATCTTAGGAACATGTTGATGAATTTTGATGGAAATTGAGGACCGGTAACATTGTGTTTTAACAGGCTGAATACTGATAGTCCTGATTCAGCTAAATGTGAAATTATATGATTATCATGTTTTGGTCATGCTGTTTAATAATACTTTACTATTGCTTTCAATTTGGATGGCTATAGTATAGTATAGGTTTGTGTAAGTATTTCATAGCATAATTATAAGTATTATTTCAAAACATCCATTTCAGTAAATTTGTCCCCTATGGAACAAACTAGTTTGTCTGCAGAACTATACCGCAAAGGTTTTGATAACAAACGTCATCAAACGCACTCGTGTAATCATGTGCATAGTTTTCTTTCTGTCATTCTTGTCTAATTTGGTAATTGATGGTGCTAAGGTGATGTTTAGATTTAACATTCAAATCAACAACATTCCAGTCACTTTAGATGTTGCTTCAGATTTTGTGAGATTTGTTATCCGACTCGAGATAAATGACTCTCAAGGCAAACTGTTGTTTGTTTATTTAACCCTAACTGTCCATTTACAAAGAAAGGTTTACTCTAGGGGAAATCAATAACACTTGAGATTACTTTTCCTGGACATTAAGTTTTCAGAACTTGTATCTGCACAGGCACTAGCCAATCTATCTTTTTTGTATAGCCCCTATGAACGAAATCAAACGGCTTCCTGAAGCTGTATTCCAAAGCCATTTGAATTTGCTTTTAGAATTCACATGGTCGTACATTTGTCAGTGTTCCAAAACTTATGTGATCATGATTGTGTTGTCTATATATTTGTATAGGTCTTTCACTTCATTTACCTATATCAGCAGTTGTTGCAGTAATTACAAAGCACATTATGTAAGATATCAAGAAGCATTTAAACTGTTGATAATAATTATTCAATCTGTGAGTAGTTATCGCATTACTCATAGGATTTTAAATTATTTTCAGTAAATACATTGTGATGCTTTATTCTGTCCAAACACTGCAATGCTCTTTCTTAGCTGAGAGATACATTGCACAGAAATGTACTGGTAGTTATTAATGAACAAAAAGCAAGCAAGAACAGTGCTTAAAAAACAGTGAACTTGCATTCAGCAGAAACATTCAAGAAGTGGTTGAAAGTTTTACAACCAGCAAAAAATACTAAAAGCTTGGTTCCGATAAAATAACCACTATATTGACAAAGTAAATAGAAAAAATAAGATACTAAAGAAACGTCAACAATTACAATACCAATGCAGAAAAGAGACATATTTATGCATGTGTACTATAAGGAAGGAAACTGTTTCTCTCCCTGTCTAATAGCAAAATTTCTCTAGGTCATGGGACAGCTTTGTTTACACCATATATTCTGCGCCTCATCCATTAATGATATCTTTTGCAACAGAAACTCAATATCAGTGACATTTCGATTTTTGGAAATACTAACCAATAATTACTGTATTTTTTTTGTTAGGATAATAATCCAGCGTTCATTAAGACAGAGTATATCTAAGGCTTAATCTGGCCATGGATTTATCAACAGAACTATTTTTTCTAGTAACAACAAACCACTGACCATTGCGTCCTTGCATACCAGCTTGGTATGAAAATGACAATAATGGGTCTCGTTGCCTTACACCTATTTGAGTAGCATGACTTATGCAAAGTCATTAAATAAAGTTGCACATGTTCACAATAATGTTGCTGCTAATAAAAAAGCAATATATGTTGTTAAGCCTAATTTGTTGATTAGAATACCTTTTGATTTAGTGTTTTACTATCTACTATTTTGGATAGATCATAGTGTATAAATGAAAGGAAAATATCAGAAATTCATGATATTTTAATAGTTTTTAAGCTAGATAATCTCAATATGTATTCATTTTGATTTGTATAATCTCATTTTTATTACGTAAGTGTTACGAATTGCCTTTTTGTAAGGTTCTTGGATGATTTCAATAAAATAGTAAATATTGCAGAAATGACTTACATCAATTAAAGGTGTAAAACTACAGTGTTATCGGTTTCGGATTTTTATGAAATTTGGCATAGCTAAAGAAGTTACATATGGCAAGTTTTCCTAGCCAAATGAATACCTGACAAAGACTAGAACATATTTATCTTAGGGATTAGATTTTGATAATTTTTTAAAAGTTTAATTAAAAAATGAGATTTTTGATGATTAATTTATCAGAAAATGTAAACTTTTATTAATTCAAAATGTTTTTTAGTATCAAAGGAATGCCTATGGAGTTCTGCGTTCAATCCAGTTCACAGATCTTGAAACTAAATAAAACATAAGATTTAAGACACACTTATTTAGAGACAGACACCAGCTCATGGAGGGAGTCAGTTAGAGTGGTCTCCTGAGCTCTTCTGTGGCGATTTATTTATGTTGTTGTTTGTTGCTTGCTGTGTGTGTCGCTTGTGTCTTTTAATTTTGGATGACCATATGGCCATTTTGTGGGAAAGTAACTGTCCATATGGCCTTCCTTTGTTTAGGTTTCCATTATGGTCTGGTCGCTTAATGTTTGTATTTCTTTCCCTTTGGTGTCTTTTATGGATGGAGTAAGTTAATTGTATCAATTCCTGATCTTTGTTTTACTTCTACTTTGATTTATATAATTTATTAAATACATTTTTATAGGTTGTATATGCTGAGTTATTAATATACAAAGTTCAAAGAAAAAACATGCATGGGCACAGATGAAAGACCCGTTTTTATAGACGTCATTCCGATTTAATTTCAAAATTTAATGTTGGACTTTAACCTCTTCTGCAACAAAATCTATCGGAACCCGAGTTTTATGCTAACTTAGTATATAAATTCAGAAAAATATATACTTGCAATGACTCCATCACCCAAGTTGTAAAAGTATTCTACGATATAAAAAGATTGGGTACAACATAAATGTTATACTGCATGTATGGTAGTTAACCCAATCACGGTTGACAACTTTGCTTACCTCTTTATTTCCACGACGGTTGGTCTTACGGCTCCAGCGAAAACGCTTACTGAGAATTAGAGAGAATTTAATTTTATGTAATGTTGGTTGGTGCCTGATGCTCTGTTTCTGGTTGGGCCCATCCGAATCTAACTGTTGGTTTTCTTTTGCTCCAGTTTGGCAGTGTTTTTTTTTTGTTTTTTTTTGTCGAGCCCTGACCGTTGTTTCATCTCTACGGTTGTTTGTTTTGTGTTCACGGAGATGTTGCACGGATGAGTTAGGGGGCCTTCAAACGGACTGAACAAATTGTTTGTCTACAATCGCGACGGAAGTAAGGTCGAAAATTGCGGCCGCGTAAAACCGATTTAAGCCCACCCACCCAGTGGAATTCGTTTAACTTACCGTTCCAAGGCAGTTCTTCTGTCGGCTTATTTTTTGTTATGGTTTGTCTTTGAGTGTTTGTATAGCTTATTTTTTTTTGTTTTGGATAACCAATTGGCCATTTTCTGGGATAGTAACTGTCCTTCTGGCTTTCCGCTATTAGGGTACAGCTATTTCATGTTTGTGTTTCTTTCCCTTTGTTGTCTCTGATGGGAGCTGTGTGTTAATTGTATCGATTCCTGATCATTGCCTTCACTTCTATTTTGATCAGGCCCCAGGACTTCAGTTAAATAAAGCAAATTCTTCTGATACCACGGCCCGTTTTATGATTTATATCTATTTTTGTAGATGGATTGGTTTCCTGTACAATATATGACAAACGAATGGTGGCATATTGATGGTGTCTTTTATGGGTGGAGTAAGTTAATTGTATCAATTCCTGATCTTTGTTTTACTTCTACTTTGTTATTTTCATTTTGTAGGGACTTAATCTGAAACACACTTTAATTGATTCAGTGATAGCCTACATAGGATTTGTCATGTGGTGCTGCAAAATATAAAGTACAGTATCATATTTTAGCTGGCCTGGAAGTTCAGCAGATTTATTTTAGACCGTGAGAATTTGGCTGAAAGATATTTTTGTCTAGTTAGAAATTTGGGCTTTCTATTTTTAGTCGCCCTGGTAATTATAGTTGCTAAGGTATATTTAGCAAGATGTTGCTGAGTATATTTTTGTAACTAGAGGAATTTGCTCCTTTATAAAAAGTAGAAGTAAAACAAAGACCAGGAATCGATACAATTAACTAACTCCACCCATCAAAGACACCAAAGGGAAAGAAACACAAACATGAAGCGACCAGACCATAATGGAAACCTAAACAAAGGAAGGCCATAAGGACATTTACTTTCCCACAAAATGGCCATATGGCCATCTAAAATAAAAAGACACAAGTGATACACACAGTAAGTAACAAACAACAACATAAATAAACCGCCACAGAAGAACCGCCTTGGTGTCTTTTATGGATGGAGTAAGTTAATTGTATCAATTCCTGATCTTTGTTTTACTTCTACTTTGGACCGATCAGTGGAAAGATTTCCACTGGGGGGCTTAAATCGATTTTACGTGGCCACAATCCTCGCCCTTACTTCCGTCGCGATTTAGACAAATAATTTGTTCAGTCCGCATGAAAGCCTCTTAACTCATCAGTGCAACAGCTCCGTGAACACAAATAATCAATGAACCACAGAGGTGAGACAACGGTGAGGACTCGACAGCAAGAAACCACTGAAATGCTGGAACAAAAGAAAACCAACAGTTGGACTCAGGCACCAACCAACATTACCTTGAATTAGATCTCTCTAATTCTCAATAAGCCTATACGTTGGAACCGTCATAGAATCTGAGGCCTGACCCACCGGCGTGCAATTAAAGAGGGAAGCAAAGTTGCCAACCGTGATTGGATTAACTACCATGCATGCAGTCTGTCGTATAACATCCATGTTGTACCAAATCTTTTTATATCGAAGAATGATTTTGCGAAATTGGGTGCTGAAGTCATTGCGGTTATAGATTTGTCTGAATGTTTTATACTAAGTCACCATAAAATTCGGGTTCCGATAGACCTTGTTGCAGAAGAGATTTAAGTCCAATATTGAATTTTGAAATTAAATCAGAATGGCGTCTATAAAATTTTGAAAAGGCTTTTCGTAGTTTATGGTACCGATAACCCTGATTAAGAAGTTTAGCCGTTAATAATTTATTACGAGTGTTGAAGTCAGTTACATGACTACATACTCTAGCAAATCGAATTACTTGCGAAATATAAACGCCATAGGATGGCGCACGAGGAACATCACCATCCAAAAACGGAAAATTTAAAATCTCAAAATCAAAGTCATCGCGTTTATCATAAATTTTGCACGAAACAAACCCATCTACAACAGATAGATGTAAATCCAAAAACGGACGGGCCTCCGTGGCCTAGTGGATAAGAGCGCTGACTCTTAGTCATTAGGTCTCTCACCGCCGTAGGTTCGAGCCTCGCTCGGGCCACGTGTGAGACGCCAAGTTCTGCAACGGAAGGTCAGGTGGTTTTTCTCCGGGTACTCCGGTTTTCGCCCACCTCTGATTAACGATCGGCTCGATATGAGTGAAATAATCTTGAAAGGGCCGTAAAACCCAAAACCAAAAAAAAAAAAAAAAAAAAAAAAAATCCAAAAACGGGGCCTCGGTATCAGAAAAATTTGCTTTATTTAACTGAAGTTCTGCACGGGGAGGGGTGGGGGGATCTGACTGATCAAACCATCGAAATAGGTATTATCAATATTTAATAAATCATCTAAATATCTAGAAGTGGAGCTAAAAGCTTCAATAATTTCAGATTGGTTATCAATGGAAAGCGACAACATGAAGTCTCTTTCATAACAATACAAGAAGAGGTCAGCCACAAGAGGTGCGCAATTCGTACCCATCGGAATACCCACAATTTGTCTAAATAACTTAGTACCGAATCTAATATAAATATTGTCAAGTAGAAAGGTGAGGGCATCACACACTTTCTGACATGACCAAAGTGTATAATTCTTATGCTCTTTAGAAGTGAAAAATGCATTTCTGACATTACATGCAAAAGTAGAGAGAATCTTCTCTGTGAAAAGCCCATTCAATTAAATCATTAAACTTTTCTTTTATAAGATTATGAGGAAGTGTAGTGTACAGAGTGGAAAATCATAAGTAGACAGACTTGAAGCACGAAAACGTCTGGATTTCAATTTATTTAAAACCTCATTCGAATTTTTTATAGACCAAAACAGATTTCTTCCTGATATTTCAAAGACTGTATCACAATATTTAATCACATGCGTTTTAATAGCAGTAAGACAGGAAGTTAATAATTTAGAAAGTTCAGTGGTAGTGCAAGAGCTAGAATTTGCAATAAACCGTGCTTTGTAAGGTCTTTTATGAAGTTTTGGTAACCAGTATAGCTTAGGACGCTTGTCTTGGCCATCGGTAACACACACAGCAATCTTGGTGGCTGAATGACAAATATGTTCATCTACTATAGCTCTCTCTTCAGCTAAAGGCTGAAGTTCATAGGCCTTAGTACCACCAAGCTCCTGCTTAAGCGTGTTAACATAGTGGAGCCGTCACACAACGACGACGTTGTTAACGGCCTTGTCTGCAGGGGCCAAAACAAACTTCTTATGAAATTCTTGAATACCTAGTCTAAGATGGCGTAAAGACGTCTTAGGCTTAGGAGATAATAAGATTCATAGTATTTTGAGAATAGAAAGAAATGCGTCTATTCACTAGTTTTAAAATGCTAAGTTTCCAGTCGTTAAGGGCTTTATGCTCAACATACTCTCGCTTACACCATCGATTACCGAATACATGTCTTACTAGAATTGCGCAGTCGTTATCACGCCATCGCATATCCCCACGTCACTACATAATCTACCCATCATGCCGTTCGCTTTGATATGTTACACGACCATGTTCTGGAACTTTTGATTTTTGACACCCTCGGGCCCCATTCCCTGGGCCCACCCCTAGGGATGTGATCAAAATTCCGAAATTGTCATGCACTCCCCAGACCAAAGATCTGTCAGTTCCCAAGGTTTCAAGTTTCTATCTATAACCGTCTAGGAGGAGTCATCCGGTAAGACGGACGGACGGACGGACCTACCGACTGACTGACGGACGAACGGCATGACAAAAACTATAAACCCCCATAGCATACTTCGTATGCCGGGGGTATAAATAGCAATATTGACCGTGCCAACACGATTCTTCTATTGTAGTTTCTGAGGTTTTTGTTTTTCGTCTTATGTTTTTCGGCGTAGCTGTATAAGCTGGCTTTTGACCTACTTATTGATATTAGTCTCGATTGAATACATTGTAATTTGCGATTGGTTGAAAATGTGTATACTGCTCCAAAAAGTAACTACTGCATAACTAATGCAATTTTTCACTTAATATTATGAACTAAGTTAACTCAAACCCAAAACGATGTCATAAACAATTCGACTTCATATGCCATGTTGGATTTAAACTATGTTACTAATAGTTGAATTCAAATGAATTTGCGTTTAATTAATGTTACTGCTATCAAGCCAATAATTAGGTTGCAAGATGAGTGTCTTCCCTTAAACACATATAATTATAATAAACAAGTTTTGTTTGATTTTAGGTTTAACTTCCCCGTTAGCGCTGTGTATGTCATTTTGTTGACGTTGCTTCCATTATTGCGGGGCTTTTACCCGACATTAACATGAATTGACATTCGGCCCCGCCCATCGGGGCTTGCAGAAATATATGGGCTGCACGATGCTTCCACGCAGAGCTAAATCCGACCAGCCACGAGTACTGGTAAACCGCTTAGAGGATCTAAGCCTGCCCAGGCATAGCGGTGCGAGTCGGACCGTCCATGCTTATAATAAAAATAAAAAATGAGTTCCTTTAAGAGCAATGAAAACATTCATAAGAAAGAAAATGGGTCATACTACGTAGTTTCTTTCGGCTAATAAAGCCTCATCAGTGACCCTGTAATGATCCGGCAAAGAAAGCCAGAGGAAACATACTGCAATTTTGCGAATTTCGAATAGGCAGTCGATTCAAAGACTGATATAAATCAAAAAGGGGTCCAAAGAATTAAACGCCTGTGTAGAATAGGAGTCTAAACCAACAATTTATTTCTGATTTCTCAGAATATTCACGCTGATCTCAAAGGACCAAAAGTAGAATATAAACTGCACTATGGTTGATGTACGGGGAGACGTTTTACGGCCGCCACACGGCACAACACCAGCTGCAGTGAAGGCAAATAAAAATCAAAAATGAGTTCCTTTAAGAGCAATGAAAACATTCATAAGAAAGAAAATAGGTCATACTACGTAGTTTCGGCTAATAAAGCCTCATTAGTGACCCTGTAATGATCCGGCAAAGAAAGCCAGAGGAAACATACTGCAATTTTGCGAATTTCGAATAGGCAGTCGATTCAAAGACTGATATAAGTCAAAAAGGGGTCCAAAGAATTAAACGCCTGTCTAGAATAGGAGTCTAAACCAATAATTTATTTCTGATTTCTCAGAATATTCACGCTGATCTCAAAGGACCAAAAGTAAAATATAAACTGCACTATGGTTGATGTACGGGGAGACGTTTTACGGCCGCCACACGGCACAACACCAGCTGCAGTGAAGGCAAATAAAAATCAAAAATGAGTTCCTTTAAGAGCAATGAAAACATTCATACGAAAGAAAATGGGTCATACTACGTAGTTTCGGCTAATAATCAAAAATAAAAAATAAAGCCTCATCAGTGACCCGGTAATGATCCGACAAAGAAAGCCAGAGGAAACATACTGCAATTTTGCGAATTTCGAATAGGCAGTCGATTCAAAGACACATAAAAAAATCAAAAAGGGGTCCAAAGAATTAAACGCCTGTCTAGAATAGGAGTCTAAACCAATAATTGCACGACCCGCAGAAAAAGCAACCGACTGAAGTCGGTTGATTTCTAAGAGTGCCCTAAAATCACCGTGTCATTCTGTCAGTCTGTCAGTGTGTCCGTCCGTCCGTAACCCGTTTGTGAAAATTGGTGATAGTGACTTAACCGCTTGGAATATTTTAACAATTTTTGGTATACTGATAGATATTAATGAGATCTAACCAATGAGCTTGGGAAATATTACATTCCATTTAGTATAGGCTCGCCGAGGCAAAAAATGTGAAAATTTTTGAACTGCTTCTCCTCGGAAACCGTTGGGCCGATTGAAGTCAAATTTCATATGGAGCCTCTATGGGATGGGGGAAACCAAAATTTCCTCATGGGGTCCAGGTCACATGACCAAAATGGCCGCCAAGCCATATATGGTCTGTCTGTCTGTCCGTCCGTAACCCGTTTGTGAAAATTGGTGATAGTGACTTAACCGCTTGGAATATTTAAACAATTTTTGGCATACTGATAGATATCAATGAGATCAAACCAATGAGCTTGAGAAATATTACATTCCATTTAGTATAGCCTCGCAGAGGTAAAAAATGTGAAAATTTTTGAACTGCTTCTCCTCGGAAACCGTTGGGCCGATTAAAGTCAAATTTCATATGGAGCCTCTTTGGGATAGGGAAACCAAAATTTGCTCATGGGGTCCAGGTCGCATGACCAAAATGGCCGCCAAGCCATATATGGTAAAAACCCTTCATAAATAGTCTTCTCCAGAACCACTGGGAAGATTTCCACGAAACTTGATAAATAGCATCTGGGACGTAGGCCCATCATAAATTGCTAAAATGGTGACCCTGGGTTGACCTTGACCTTCTTTGGGTCCGTCCGTAACCCATTTGTGAAAATTGGTGATAGTGACTTAACCACTTGGAATATTTAAATAAATTTTGGCATACTGATAGATATCAATGAGATCTAACCAATGAATTTGCGAAAAATTACATTCCATTTAGTATAGCCTCGCCGAGGCGAAAAATGTGAAAATTTTCGAACTGCTTCTCCTTGGAAACCGTTGGGCCGATTGAAATCAAATTTCATATGAAGCCTCTATGGGACGGGGGAAACCAAAATTTGCTCATGGGGTCCATGTCACATGACCAAAATGGCCGCCAAGCCATATTTGGTCTGTCTGTCTGTCCGTCCGTAATCCTGTTGTGAAAATTGGTGATAGTGACTTAACCGCTTGGAATATTTGAACAATTTTTGGCATACTGATAGATATCAATGCGATCTTACCAATGAACTTGCGAAATATTACATTCTATTTAGTATAGCTTCGCCGAGGCCAAAATGTGAAAATTTTTGAACTGCTTCTCCTCGGAAACCGTTGGGCCGATTGAAGTCAAATTTCATATGGAGCATCTATGGGATGGGGGAAACCAAAATTTGCTCATGGGGTCCAGGTCACATGACCAAAATGGTCGCAAAGCCATATATGGTCTGTCTGTCTGTCCGTCCTTAACCCGTTTGTGAAAATTGGTGATAGTGACTTAACCGCTTGGAATAATTTTTTAAACAATTTTTGGCATACTGATAGATATCAATGAGATATAACCAATGAGCTTGCGAAATATTACATTCCATTTAGTATAGCCTCGCCGAGGCAAAAAATGTGAAATTTTTTTAACTGCTTCTCCTCGGAAACCGTTGGGCCGATTGAAGTCAAATTTCATATGGAGCCTCTATGGGATGGGGGAAACCAAAATTTGCTCATGGGGTCCAGGTCACATGACCAAAATGGCCGCCAAGCCATATATGGTCTGTCTGTCTGTCCGTCCGTAACCCTTTTGTGAAAATTGGTGATAGTGACTTAACCGCTTGGAATATTTAAACAATTTTTGGCATATTGATATATATCAATTAGATCTAACCAATGAGCTTGCGAAATATTACATTCCATTTAGTATAGCCTCGCCGAGGCAAAAAATGTGAAAAATTCTTAACTGCTTCTCCTCGGAAACTGTTGGGCCGATTTAAGTCAAATTCCATGTGGAGCCTCTATGGGATAGGGAACCCAAAATTTGCTCATAGGTCCAGGTCACATGACCTAAATGGCCGCCAAGCCATATATGGTAAAAACCCTTCATAAATAGTCTTCTCAAGAACCACTGGGCAGATTTCCACGAAACTTGATAAATAGCATCTGGGACGTAGGCCCATCATAAATTGCTAAACTGGTGACCCTGGGTTGACCTTGACCTTCTTTGGGTCCGTCCATAACCCGTTTGTGAAATTTGGTGATAGTGACTTAACCGCTTGGATTATTTAAACAATTTTTGGCATACTGATAGATATCACTGAGATCTAACCAATGAACTTGCGAAATATTACATTCCATTTAGTATAGCCTCGCCGAGGCGAAAAATGTGAAAATTTTCGAACTGATTCTCCTCGGAAATCATTGGGCCGATTGAAATCAAATTTCATATGAAGCCTCTATGGGCCGGGTGAAACCAAAATTTGCTCATGGGGTCCAGGTTACATGACCAAAATGGCAGCCAAGCCATATATGGTCTGTATGTCTGTCCATCCGTAACCCGTTTGTGAAAAATGGTGATAGTGACTTAACCGCTTGGATTATTTAAACAGTGCTTGGCATACTGATAGATATCAATGAGATCTTACAAATGAACTTGCGAAATATTACATTCCATTTAGTATAGCCTCGCCGAGGCAAAAAATGTGAAAAATTTTGTACTGCTTCTCCTCGGAAACTGTTGGGCCGATTTAAGTCAAATTTCATATAGAGCCTCTATAGGATGGGGGAACCAAAATTTGCTCATGGGGTCCAGGTCACATGACCAAAATGGCCGCAAAGCCATATATTGTCTGTCTGTCTGTCCGTCCGTAACCCGTTTGTGAAAATTGGTGATAGTGACTTAACCGCTTGGAATATTTAAACAATTTTTGGCATACTGATAGATATCAATAAGATCTTACCAATGAGCTTGCGAAATATTACATTCCATTTAGTATAGCCTCGCCGAGGCAAAAAATGTGAAAAATTTCTGAACTGCTTCTCCTCGGAAACCGTTGGGCCGATTTAAGTCAAATTTCATATGGAGCCTCTATGGGATAGGGAAATTAAAATTTGCTAATGGGGTCCAGGTCACATAACCAAAATGGCCGCCAAGCCATATATGGTAACAACCCTTCATAAATAGTCTTCTCCAGAACCACCCGGGCATATTTCCACGAAACCTTATAAATAGCATCTAGGACGTAGGCCCATCATAAAATGCTAAAATGTTGACCCTGGGTTGACCTTGACCTTCTTTGGGTCCGTCCGTAACTCGTTTGAGAAAATTGGTGATAGTGACTTAACCGCTTGGAATATTTAAACAATTTTTGGCATACTGATAGATATCAAATAGATCTAACCAATGAGCTTGCGAAATATTACATTCCATTAAGTATAGCCTCGCCGTGGCGCAAAATACGAAAATTTTCGAACTGCTTCTCCTCGGAAACCGTTTGGCCGATTGAAATCAAATTTCATATGAAGCCTCTATGGGACGGGGGGAAACCAAACTTTGCTCATGGGGTCCAGGTCACATGACCAACGGCCGCCAAGCCACATATGGTCTGTCTGTCCGTCCGTAACCCGTTTGTGAAAATTGGTGAAAGTGACTTAACCGCTTGGAATATTTAAACAATTTTTGGCATACTGATAGATATCAATGAGATCTTACAAATGAACTTGCGAAATATTACATTCCATTTAGTATAGCCTCGCCGAGACGAAAATGTGAAAATTTTCGAACCGCTTCTCCTCGGAAACCGTTGGGCCGTTTGAAGTCAAATTTCATATGGAGCCTCTATGGGATAGGGAAACCAAAATTTGCTCATGGGGTCCAGGTCACATGATCAAAATGGCCGCCAAGCCATATATGGTAAAATCCCTTCAAAAATAGTCTTCTCCAGAACCACCCGGGCAGATTTCCACGAAACTTGATAAATAGCATCTAGGACGTAGGCCCATCATAAATTGCTAAAATGGTGACCCTGGGTTGACCTTGACCTTTGTGCCTAGGTCAAACTTTGACACATATGCTTTTGTACTGGAAAAGTGAGAATGCATTTTATCCTGCAAACGATTCAGAATACAGTACTAAAGTATAAGATATATTTTTGTTCCTTACGCGCATTTATTGGGGGAACCGTTTTAGGTCCAGGTCACATGACCAAAATGGCCGCCAAACCCATATATGGTAACACTCATAAAGCTAAAAGCATCTGGCGGGTCTAGCACTTCAGCTGAAGCACTGGTTAATTTCTGATTTCTCAGAATATTCACGCTGATCTCAAAGGACCAAAAGTAAAATATAAACTGCACTATGGTTAGTGTACGGGGAGTATAAACCCTATTGGTTTCATTGGGCGACATGACCTGAGAAGTCATTTCATCTCAACGTCGGGTAGAAGTCCCACTAAGTTGGAAGCAACGTCTCCAAAATGGCCTTTACACTGTTCACGGGGACGTTAAACCTAAAATCAAACAAAACATTACAAGCCCTGCCGCCCAGGGAAACCAATAGGGTTTATATGCATGGACGGCTCGACTCGCGACACCTTCCTGGGCAGGCTTAGAAACTCTATGCAGTTTACCAGTACTCATGTGCAGTCGATTATAGTTCTGCGTGAAAGCATCATGCAGTCCATTCTATTTCTTCAAGACCCCATGGGCAGGGGCAGTCGACCATGTTACTAACAGCGCTCAAGTCCAAATGGCTATCACTGATTTGTTGGTTTCGCAGTGAGGTCAGAATGCAAGCTGTAGAATCTGGGCTTGAATCATGCAATGCTTGGCAAACAGTGTAGGCGTCTGATCAGGGTCTTTACTGTTTGCTTAGGTTACAATAATACAGAATGTACTTCAAAACATATACATCAGATGTATTCAAGTAAGTACGACTTTACAGAGTCGCCCCCGCCCATCGGGGCTTGCAGAAACAGATGGGCTGCATGATGCTTCCACGCAGAGCTGAAACCGGCCGCACACGAGTACTGGTAAACCGCTTGAGGACGTACGCCTGCCCAGACAAAGCTGTGCGAGTCGGACCGTCCATGCTTATAAACCCTATTGGTTTCAATGGGCGACAGAGCTTGAGATGTCATTTCAGTTAGTGTCGGGTAAAAGTCCCACAAAATTGGAAGCAACGTATACAGTGTTGACGGGGACGTTAAACCTCAAATCAAACAAACAAAACGAGTTTACAGAGTGTTCATATTTTTTTTCGATTCCCACATCATTCAAGATACCGCCCATTATAACATATAAGAAAACATGTCCTAATATTCGGAAAATGCTGAAAGAAAGACCAATGCATCAAAAACATTTACACACAAGAGTTTGTATACATAATTGTTTGATTTGTTTGATTTAAGGTTTAATGTCCCCGTCAACACTGCAAAGGTCATTTTGGTGACGTTGCTTCTAATTTTGTGGGACTTTTAAATATTGTTAAAAAATTCTGTTAAGCACCCGCCCCCGGGTCTGAAGATATAGACTGAGCTGCACAGTGCTACACTTTGCTTAATTTTTATCATATAGGTGCGTGATTGGCAAACATTTTTCAAATACTATTGATGCTGTTTGAATTTGTAATAAAGTTTATATTTTAAAAACGTTATTCTTTTCATATTGAACCACAAAATATACTTGGGGAAAAAAGAAACGCAAGTTAAAATTTTTAAATACTGAAAGTTTGTTAGGGAACAAACTGATCTAGTTTTCTGTATTTGGTGACATTAGTGTACTTCCCCGTGTATGGATCACACAAAATCACTGAAGCGTGAACACAGGCTACACAATATCGTTGTACCTGAATTTCGTAATATTCGTGCTGCACGGGTAGTGTCGCGTGGTAGAGACTTTAACACATTACCAAATCGAACTTTCGTTGCATTCGTATCGGTTGCACAAAACGTTTGTTGTTTGAGTTTGGTGAGAGAAATGGTACGCTTATCACAACTGGATAGGGGTAGAGCTATTGCTCTAATTTTCCAAGGTCATTCGCAACGTGACGTCACGCAGCAATGTGGGTTGCACGAGTTGACGATATCGCGCTTAGTTCAGTGTCTTAGAGCTACCGGTAGGTTAACTCACCGCCCTAGGAGCGGACGTCCGCGCGTTACGACGCAACGTCAAGATAGACGTATACGTCTTGTACACCTTCGTTACAGGTTAAGGACGGCGACAGAGACCGCAAGAGAAGTTAGCGGAACACATGGCCGTCGTGTGTGTCCAAGGACAGTCAGAAATCGCTTGCGAGAATTCGATTTACGTCCACGCCGTCCTGGCGTGGTGGACACACACGCTATTGATACCCGTTGGGTGTTTGTGTTTAACGCTATTTATTGCAAACGTCGTCTGCTATGAAACACTAAACCAATAGCATTTAACAGAAAATGAAATAAAGAATTAAAAAAATTAAACAATCAAATAAAATCCACAATTTTCTTTAAAATACAACCGCAGAATTAATACTTGCGTTTCTTTTTTTCAATATTCTTTTACAGTACGAGGGTAGGCTGAAACGTTCTGGGCCTGACCAAGAAGCAGGCATCGAACAGCCATGAAATTTTGTATTCATTAAATCCAAACCTTTATTACTTGATTTGACTCAAATGAGTTCAAGTTTACCTGCAATAACGTAGAAATTCTAGACTTTTAAAAATTGATACTAGCACGTTTTTGAGAAAATGGACAAAATCTGGCATCGTGATGTCATCAAGTACCTCCATAAAAAGGGGTTAGCTCCTAAGGACATTCATGCCGATATGGTTGCTACATTAGGGGATGATGCTCCTTCGTATGCAACCGTGAAAAGGTGGGCAGCAAATTTTAAAATGGACAAGGACGGCCTTGAAGATGGTGACCGGTGTGGACGACCCACAACGGCAACAACTGAGGAAACCATCAGCCAAGTGCACAGGGCCGTGATGGATGACAGGCGTTTAACTCTGAATCAGTTAGCTAACACTGTTGGAATCTCCCGTGAACGAGTAGAGAACATTCTACGCAGTGAATTAGGAATGTCGAAGGTTTCCGCCAGATGGGTGCCACGGCTTTTGACGCCTGACCAGACTGAACCTTCACAAGCCAACTTGGCTATTTTTGAAGCAGACCAAGATGGTTTTCTTGACCGTTTTGTCACTCAGGATGAGTGTTGGGTTCATCACTTTTAGCCAGGGACCAAAAGACAATCCATGCAATGGAAGCATCCTGGCTCACCCCCTCCAAAGAAGGCAGAGGTCGTCTCCTCTGCAGGGAAGGTGATGGAATCAGTGTTCTGGGATGCCAAGGGTATAATATTCATAGATTACCTTCAAAAGGGCAGAACAATTTATGGGGAGCACCATGCAGATCTGCTAAAACAATTGCCAAAAGCAATTATGGCTAAACGACCCGGAAAATTGACAAAAGGGGTCTTGTTCCATTATGACAATGCGCCTGCTCAGAAATCGGTTGTCGCAATGGCTGCTGTGCATGACTGTGGCACTTGTCGATCACCCTCCGTATTCACCTGATCTAGCTCAATCAGATTATTTCCTGTTTCAAAACATGAAAAAGCACTTGGCTGGACAGCATTATCGGTCAGACGAGGAGGTGATAGCTGCTGTGGAGGAATTTCCAGGGACCAAGATGAGACCATCGAAACCACTGGGTTCCAAGGACTCCAGCATCGCTGGAGGAAGTGTGTGGACAGGAAGGGAGACTATGTTGAACAATAAGGCACTTTCAGCATGGACAAACCATTGGATCTTGGTCAGGCTCAGAACTTTTCAGCCTACCCTCGTATATCTTGCGCCGTTTATCTTTTTTTAAAGATATTTCTTGTTAATTATTATTATTATTATTATTATTATTATTATTATTATTATTGGATGGTCGTTTGGTCATTTTGTCCTTGTAACGTCTTCATTATGGTGAAGTAGATTTGTGTCGGCGATTCTTTCACTTTTGTGTCTTCATCATATGTGTGTAGCAATTGTTTCGATTTCTGATCATTGCTTTCACTTCTATTTTACAGGGCCGTACAATTTGTTTACAGCAACTGATATTCTGTGTCATAGTTATTGCTGATTAGAATAAGATGATAAAAAGCCTAGTCTACTGAGATAGTTTATGAATTAAAGCAGCGTAAAGAAGTTTAAGATGTTTATATTTTTGCACATTTGTTCATAATTTATAAACGGCGTTTCAGATGTGTTGTATCACTTTTCTTAGTAAATGTATTCCAAACTGATTACGGTCAGTACGTAATTTCTTGAACATCAGCACCATTTAGGTCATTTGAAGACGTTGCTTCCGATTTTGCAGCTGGTGTTGTGCCGTTCGGCGGCCGTAAAACGTCTCCCCGTACATCAACCATAGTGTAGTTTATATTTTACTTTTGGTCCTTTGAGAGCAGCGTGAATATTCTGAGAAATCAGAAATAAATTATTGGTTTAGACTCATATTCTAGACAGATTTTAAACTATTTGGACCCCATTTTGATTTATATCAGTCTTTGTATCGACTGCCTATTCGAAATTCGCAAAATTGCAGTATGTTTCCTCTGGCTTTCTTTGCCGGATCATTACAGGGTCACTGATGAGGCTTTATTAGCCGAAACTACGTAGTATGACCCATCTTCTTCATTATGAATGTTTTCATTGCTCTTAAAGGAACTCATTTTTTATTTTTATTTGCCTTCACTGCAGCTGGTGTTGTGCCGTGTGGCGGCCGTAAAACGTCTCCCCGTACATCAACCATAGTGTAGTTTATATTTTACTTTTGGTCCTTTGAGAGCAGCGTGAATATTCTGAGAAATCAGAAATAAATTATTGGTTTAGACTCATATTCTAGACAGATTTTAAACTATTTGGACCCCATTTTGATTTATATCAGTCTTTGTATCGACTGCCTATTCGAAATTCGCAAAATTGCAGTATGTTTCCTCTGGCTTTCTTTGCCGGATCATTACAGGGTCACTGATGAGGCTTTATTAGCCGAAACTACGTAGTATGACCCATCTTCTTCATTATGAATGTTTTCATTGCTCTTAAAGGAACTCATTTTTGATTTTTATTTGCCTTCACTGCAGCTGGTGTTGTGCCGTGTGGCGGCCGTAAAACGTCTCCCCGTACATCAACCATAGTGTAGTTTATATTTTACTTTTGGTCCTTTGAGAGCAGCGTGAATATTCTGAGAAATCAGAAATAAATTATTGGTTTAGACTCATATTCTAGACAGATTTTAAACTATTTGGACCCCATTTTGATTTATATCAGTCTTTGTATCGACTGCCTATTCGAAATTCGCAAAATTGCAGTATGTTTCCTCTGGCTTTCTTTGCCGGATCATTACAGGGTCACTGATGAGGCTTTATTAGCCGAAACTACGTAGTATGACCCATCTTCTTCATTATGAATGTTTTCATTGCTCTTAAAGGAACTCATTTTTGATTTTTATTTGTGGGGCATTTACCCGACACTGAGATGAAATGACAACTCGAGCCCTGTGACTCAAAGATACCGCTAGTGTTTACAACCAGGCTCTGCAAGAACCTCCCCCCACGTTGCCTGGGCAGGCTTAGACTTTCAAAGCGATTTATCAAAAATCGTGTTCAGTAGGTTTCAGTTTTGCGCGGGAACACCTTGCAGGCCAATCTATTTCTCCAAGCCCCTATGGGCTGGTGCGTATTACCCGTATGTAAATTGGTGGTAAAGGTGTGTTTTATTTTAAGGAGCCTAGCAGCAAGTTGAACACAGAAGGCGACTAAAATCGTTTGTTAAAAATAAAACCATATAATAAAGAAAAGAACCGATAGATTCAGTTGGCTCTATAATAACTTTTTTTTTTATTTTCTGTGCTGTTATTAAAGTCCTTTACGTATCCTTGACCTGAATTAAACTACACATATTGGCCTCTGATTCCATTATACTGAGAAAACAGCTGACAGGTATAGGGTAATTTATTTATTTATTTATTTATTTATTCAGTAACCGGTTACCATTTTATGCTCTTCAGAAGTGAAAAACTAATTTCTTACATTACATCCAAGATAGAGGGGATCTTCTTAATGAAATATTCATTCAATTAAATAATTAGATTTTTCTTTTATAAGATAATGAGGAAGTGTAGTGCCAAGGGTGGAAAAATCATAAGTAGACAGACTAATCCGTGTAAAAGAAATGGAATGTATCCTAGTATTTCTTAGTGCAATGCCTTGAGGTGCAGATGTTGTTCGCATTTAAGCACTGCGTCTACCGTTCATATGTAAACGGTAGACGCATCTCTATAGTTAACATGTCTGATTTGACATGACAGACTACAGATTTAATTTATCTAATTACATGACGTGCTGCAAACTGTAATATGCAATACGTCGGTCAAACTAACCGCATGCTTAAAACTAGATTGAACGAGCATTATCGTAGAATGAGTAAGCCTAAGAAAACAGACACTTTCTTGTACCGTCACTTTCTACCTACAGGTCATTCTGTAAATAACATTGTTATACAACCAGTGGAAAAACTTTACTACGATGCAAATTCTACATCTAGATTCAAAATTATCAAAAGACATGAGGCTGAACTGAAATGGATTAAATCTTTACAGACCCCTTTTCCACTGGGATTTAATGACAACATTTATCATGAGGCTAATATTTCCAGAATGCCGGACTTTGATATTTTCTCGCTCCTGCAATGTCGAAAACGCAGAACTAGATCTCAAGGCACCAGGAAAAATGGTAACTGTAAACGTAAATTACGTGCTTTTAAACGAAACAATACTAGACTGAAGTAGCTGTCAATTATATTATTAAATCATGGACGCCACTCTATGCTTTCATTTCTAAGTTCATTACCCTACGATAGTTCTAATCAGTTATATGATGCGGCTCTCTTAAAAAGAGGCTATACTCAGCATACTCCCCGTCCTTACATTGATTCTGAAATTAATCATAAACGCCATTTCTTCAAAATATCCTTCATTAATAAGGGTATGGATTTTATAGATTTGCCCAGTATTTTTCGTGAGACCTCGGTGCTTTCTTCCATTCCTGCATTTTACAAAAGTACTGAAACACCTATAATTTGCTATAAATATAACAAACCTATTAGATCTATCATTTTTAATTTCAATAAACTTGTTTCAGATCTTGATATTGATACTAATGCTCCTGATTCATGTGATTGTAAAAACTCAGTGTATTGCTATCCTGCTGCTGGTCATGTAATTACTGGCAATTTGAAAATTATTCCTGATTCTAGGATAAGGGATATTATTTCTAAAGGACCGAAATATCGGTGTCCTTCTAAAATTGATTTCAGTAAATGTAGAGATGAAATCGCTGCTGCCTTGAATGAATTCGGTAATCGATGGTGTAAGCGAGAGTATGTTGAGCATAAAGCCCTTAAGGACTGGAAACTTAGCATTTTAAAACTAGTAAATAAACGCATTTCTTTCTATTCTCAAAATACTAACTTATTACTTCCAAAGCCTAAGACGTCTTTACGTCATCTTAAACTAGGCATTCAAGAATTTCATAAGACGTTTTGGCCGCCGAAGACAAGGCCGCTAACAACGTCGTCGTTGTGTGACGGCTCCATTATGATAACACGCAGGAGCTTGGTGGTACTACGGCCTATGAACTTCAGCCTTTAGCTGAAAAGAGAGCTATAGTAGATGAACATATTTGTCATTCAGCATCCAAGTTTGCTGTGTGTGTTACAGAAGGCCAAGACAAGCTTCCTACGCTATACTGGTTACCAAAACTTCATAAAAGACCTTACAAAGCACGGTTAATTGCAAATTCCAGCCTGCACTACCACTGAACTTTCTAAATTATTAACTTCCTGTCTTACTACTATTAAAACGCATGTGATTAAATATTGTGATAAAGTCTTTGAAAGATCAGGAAGAAATCTGTTTTGGTCTATAAAAAATTCGAATGAGGTTTTAAATAAATTGAAATCCAGATGTTTTCGTGGTTCAAGTCTATCTACTTATGATTTTTCCACTCTTTACACTACACTTCCTCATAATCTTATAACAGAAAAGCTTAATGATTCAATTGAATGGGCTTTTCACAGAGAAGATTCTCTCTATCTTGCATGTAATGTCAGAAATGCATTTTTCACTTCTAAAGAGCATAAGAATTATACACTTTGGTCATGTCAGAAAGTGTGTGATGCCCTCACCTTTCTACTTGACAATATTTATATTAGATTCGGTACTAAGTTATTTAGACAAATTGTGGGTATTCCGATGGGTACGAATTGCGCACCTCTTGTGGCTGACCTCTTCATGTATTGTTATGAAAGAGACTTCATGTTGTCGCTTTCCATTGATAACCAATCTATAATTATTGAAGCTCTCTGTCTCTGGTCGGGCCCATCGGAGTCTTACTGTTGGTTTTCTTTTGCTCCAGCATTTCAGTAGTTTCTTGTTGTCGAGTCTTCGCCATTGTCTCACCTCTGTGGTTCTTTGATTATTTGTGTTCACAGAGATGTTGCACTGATGAGTTAGGAGGCCTTCATGCGGACTGAACAAATTATTTGTCTAAATCGCGACGGAAGTAAGGGCGAGGATTGTGGTCCCGTAAAATCGATTTAAGCCCCCCTTCCCCCCCCCCAGTGGAAATCTTTCCACTGACCGTTCAAAGGCGGTTCTTCTGTGGCGGTTTATTTATGTTGTTGTTTGTTACTTACTGTGTGTATCACTTGTGTCTTTTTATTTGGGATGGCCATATGGCCATTTTGTGGGAAAGTAACTGTCCTTATGGCCTTCCTTTGTTTAGGTTTCCATTATGGTCTGGTCGCTTCATGTTTGTGTTTCTTTCCCTTAGGTGTCTTTGATGGGTGAAGTAAGTTAATTGTATCGATTCCTGATCTTTGTTTTACTTCTACTTTAGCTCTAATTCTAGATATTTAGATGAATTATTAAATATTGACAATACTTACTTGATGGTTTGATCAGTCAGATTTATCCCCTAGAACTTCAGTTAAATAAGGCAAATTCCTCTGATACCGAGGCCCCCTTTTTGGATTTACATTTATCTTTTGTAGATGGATTTGTTTCTTGCAAAATTTATGATAAACGTGATGATTTTGATTTCGAGATTGTAAAAGTTCCTTTTTTGGACGGTGATGTTCCTCGTGCGACATCGTACGGGGTTTATAATGCGCAGTTAATTCAATTCGCTAGTGTGTCTAGTCATGTATCCGACTTCAACACTCGTAATAAATTATTAACCGCTAAACTTCTAAATCAGGGGTATCGGTATCATAAACTACGTAAAGCCTTTTCTAAGTTTTATAGACGTCATTCTGATTTGGTTTCAAAATTCAATGTTGGACTTAAAACATTTCTGCAACAAGGCCTATCGGAACCCGAATTCTATGATGACTTAGTAAATAAATTTAGAAAAATACATGCCTGTAATGACTTTAGTACCCAATTTCGTAAACTCGTTCGTCGATATATAAAGATTGGGTACAACATAAATGTTATAAAACAGACTGCATGCATGGTTGTTAACCCAATCACGGTTGGCAACTTTGCTTCCCTCTTTGATTGCACACCGGTGGGTCGGGCCTAAGATTATATGACGGTTCCAGCGTAAAAACCGTAAATGGAATTTTATTTTAGTATTCTTTATGTTGGTTGGCGGCTGATGCTCCGTCTTTGGTCGGGCCCCTCGGAGTCTAACTGTTGGTTTTCTTTTGCTCCAGCAATTCTGTTGTTGTATGCTGTCGAGTCCTCAACCTTGTTTCATCTCTGTATTTTTTTTTATTTGAATGTTCTCGGAGATGTTACACTGATGAGTTAGGAAGCCTTCATGCGGACTAAACAAAATTAGTGTATACCGCGACAGAGGTAAGGTCGAGGATTATGGCCATGTAAAATCGATTTAAGCCCCCCAGTGGAATTCTTTCCACTGACCGTTCCAAGGCGGTTCTTCTGTGGCGGTTTATTTATGTTGTTGTTTGTTACTTACTGTGTGTATCACTTGTGTCTTTTTATTCTGGATGGCCATTTGGCCATTTTGTGGGAAAGTAACTGTCCTTAAGGCCTTCCTTTGTTTAGGTTTCCATTATGGTCTAGTCGCTTCATGTTTGTATTTCTTTCTCTTTTGTGTCTTTGATGGGTGGAGTAAGTTAATTGTATCGATTCCTGATCTTTGTTTTACTTCTACTTTGAAGCACGAAAAACGTATGGATTTCAGTTTATCTAAAACTTCATTAGAATTTCTGATCTTTGTTTTACTTCTACTTTTATAGACCAAAACAGATTTCCTCATGATCTTTCAAAACCTTTGTCGCAATATTTAATCACATGTTTTTCATGAGAGTACAATATGAAGTTAATAATTTGAAAAATGGTAGTACAGGAGCTTGAATTTGCATGGTATTTTATGAAGTTTAGGTAGCCAGTATAATGTAGGAAGCTTGTTTTGTCCTTCAGTTACAGAAACAGCAAACTTGGTGGCTGAATGACAAATGTGGTAATCAACTACAGACCTCTCTACAGCCAAATGCTGCAGTTCATAGGCCTTAGAATCTTGCTGAACAGTGATGACGTAGTAGAGTCGTGAAACAACGACGACATTGTTTGCGACCTTGTCTGCTTAAGCCAACACAGGCTTATGTATTCTTGAATTTCTAGTTGAAAGTGACGTAAAGACGTGCTAAGTTTAGGAGGCAATAAGTTCGTATTTTGAGAGTAGAAAGAAATGCGTCGTTTCACTATTTTCAGACTGATAAGTAGCCATTCTTTGAGGGCTTTCTGCTCAACATACTCGCGTTTACATCATCGATTACCAATTTCATTTAAGGTAGCAGCGAATACTTCTCTACACTTATTGAAATCAATTTTCGAAGGAAATCGATATTTTGGTCCTTAAAAATTAAACTGACAGTAATTATATCACCAGCAGCAGGATAGCAATACACTGAGTTTGTACAATGTTAGTATCAATAACAAGATCTGAAACAAGTCTTTGTGTGTTTGTGTCGCTTATATTATTTTATTTTGGATAGCCTATTGGCTATTTTGTGGGAAAGTAACAGTCCTTTTGGCTTTCCGCTATTGATGTTTCCATTAGGATCTGTTGTTTCATGTTTATGTTTCTTTCCCATTGGTGTCTCTGATGGGAGCTGTGGGTTAATTGTATCGATTCCTGATCATTGCCGCCACTTCAATTTTTACTGAAAATAAAAATGATAGATCTAACAGGTTAATTGCATTTATAGCAAAATATGGGTGGTTCAGTGTTTTGAAAATAAGATAAAAACACGAAATGACCCGGAAGATAATAGGCAAATCTATAAGATCCAAACCCGTATTAAAGAAAGATATTTTGATGTAAATACGTTTGTAAATAATTTCAGAATCAACGAAGGGACGAAGAGCACGCAGAGTATAACCCCTAGTTAAAAGAGCAGCACCATATAACTGATTAGAACTATCTTAAATCTCATTCGCCTCGGTTTCCAGAATACGTAATACAGAAATGGGCAATTAACACTTAAATGTAAGCATTGAGTGGCGTCCATAATTGAATAATATTATGGACAGTCACTTCAGCCTTCTATTGTTTCTTTAAAAACGCGTAACTAACGTTTCTAGTTGCCATATTTTCTGGTGTCGTGCAACCTAGTTTCACTCTTGTTTAGACTGAATGAAAAATGTAATCTCAATTGCATACGCAAAATAGAAGTGAGGGCAATGATCAGGAATCAATACCATTAACCCACAGCTCCCATCAGAGACACCAAAGGGACAGAAACACAAACATGAAACAACTAGACCCTAATTGAAACATCAATATCGGAAAACCAAAAGGACAGTTACTTTCCCACAAAATGGCAAAATGGCTGGTAAAAACAAAACAACAAAGGCGAAACCTGTGTTAAATCGATTTAACGGGGCCACAGATTTTGATCCCGAATGACCCGTAATCGATCCTGACCTAGATTTCACCTATAAAATCATTTGGAGCAAGATTCTAGTACACGTTGCCAAGAACCGCCTTGGAACGGTCAGTGAAACAAATTCCACTGGGTGGCAAGGTTTTTATACGTTTTGTCCAAGTGACCTATTTGTTTTACCAAATATAACACCTATTCGAACTTATTTATGTTGTTGTTTGTTACTTACTGTGTGTATCACTTGTGTCTTTTAATTTTGGATGGTCATATGGCCTTTTTGTGGGAAAGTAACTGTTCTTATGGCCTTCCTTTGTTTAGGTTTCCTTTATGGTCTGGTCGCTTAATGTTTGTATTTCTTTCCCTTTGGTATCTTTTATGGGTGGAATAAGTTAATTGTTTCAATTCCTGATCTTTGTTTTACTTCTACTTTATACATTTCAGTGGTTTCTTGCTGTCGAGTCCTCGCCGTTGTTTCATCTCTGTGGCTGTTTGATTTCTGTGTTCAGGGAGATTTTGCACAAATGAGTTAAGAGGCCTTCATGCGGACTGAACAAATTATATGTGTAATTTGCAACGCAAGTAAGGGCGAGGATTGTGGCCACGTAAAAACGATTTAAGCACCCCCACCCCCCCCCCCCCCACCTCAAAGTGGAATTCAATTCACTGACCGTCCCAAGGCGGTTCTTCTGTCGCGGTTTATTTTTGTTATGGCTTGTCCTTGGGTGTGTGTGACGCTTGTGTTATTTTGTTTTGGATTGCCTATTGCCCATTTTGTGAGAATGTGACTGTCCTTTTGGCTTTCCGCTATTGATGTTTCCATTAGGGTGTAGTTGTTCATGTTTGTGTATATTTTCCTTTGGTGTCTCTGATGGGAGGTGTGGGTTAATTGTATCGATTCCTGATCATTGCCTTCACTTCTGTTTTTATTAAAATTTTTGTCTAGATCGATATAATCACCAAGCTTTAAAAATAATCGAAAAAGAAAAATACAGCCTCTATTGCTCACACAAGGTTTCGATTCCCCCCCCCCCCCCACCGGTGGAATTCGTTTCACTGATCGTTCCAAGGCAGGTCTACTGTCGCGGTTTATTTTGGTTATGGTTTTTCTTTGGATGTTTGTGTTTTGCTATATTATTTTGTTGGATAGCCAATTGTCCATTTTGTGGGAAAGTATCTGTCCTTTTGGCTTTCCGCTATTGATGTTTCCATTAGGGTATGTTGTTTCATGTTTGTGTTTCTTTCCCTTTGGTATCTGTGATTGGAATTGAGGGGTTAATTGTATCGATTCTCGATATTTGGATGATCTTTAAATTTGACAATATTTATTTTGAAAAATGGTTGGTATAATTTATCTGATGACTCTGAAGTCCCATTTTCGGACCTACTGTTGACTGTATCTAATGGGTCTCTCTCTCCCGAAAGTTATGATAAAATAAATGATTTTTTTGGGGGGGATTGTAGATTTTCTTTTCTTGAATGGTAACGTTCCTATGGCTATGTTGTATGGGGTTTATATTTTATAGCTTTGCTAGAGCTATCTAGATAGATAGGCATGTTGATGACTTTAATGATCGTTACTGAATTGTAACAGAAAAAAATGCTTCTAAAACAAAGCTATCGGTATCATAAACTGCGCAATACATTTTCAAAATACAATCGCCGACAGTAAGGGCGAGGATTGTGGCCACATAAAATCGATTTAAGCCACCAAGTTTGCGCTGACCGTTCCAAGGCGGTTCTTCTGTCGCGGTTTATTTTTGTTATGTTTCTGGGTGTTTGTGTCGCTTATATTATTTTTTTTGGATAGCCTATTGGTCATTTTGTGGGAAAGTAACTTTCCTTTTGGCTTTCCGCTATTGATGTTTCCATTTGGGTCTGTTGTTTCATGTTTGTTTCTTTCCTTTTGGTGTCTCTGTTGGGAGCTGTGGGTTAATTGTATCGATTCCTGATCATTGCCTCCACTTCTTTTCTATAATGACATTATTTCTAACTATGACGTTTAAATTATCACTACCTAATATTCGTTTGTTATGATAAAATAAAATATTTTTTTTTTGGATTGTAAATATTCTTTTCCTGAATGGTAACGTTCCTATGGCTATGTTGTATGGGTTTATATTTTATAGCTTAGCTAGAGCTATCTAGAAAGATAGGCATGTTGATGACTTTAATGATCGTTACTGAATTGTAACAGAAAAAAATGCTTCTAAAACAAAGCTATCGGTATCATAAACTGCGCAATACATTTTCAAAATACAATCGCCGACAGTAAGGGCGAGGATTGTGGCCACGTAAAATCGATTTAAGCCACCCAGTTTGCGCTGACCGTTCCAAGGCGGTTCTTCTGTCGCGGTTTATTTTTGTTATGTCTCTGGGTGTTTGTGTCGCTTATATTATTTTATTTTGGATAGCCTATTGGCCATTTTGTGGGAAAGTAACTTTCCTTTTGGCTTTCCGCTATTGATGTTTCCATTTGGGTCTGTTGTTTCATGTTTGTTTCTTTCCTTTTGGTGTCTCTGTTGGGAGCTGTGGGTTAATTGTATCGATTCCTGATCATTGCCTCCACTTCTATTCTAAAATGACATTATTTCTAACTATGACGTTTAAATTATCACTTCCTAATATTCGTTTCTTTGAAGACACTTCTGCAACAGGGACAACCGGAATCTGTATTATATGGATATTTAGTTTATAAATTCAAACGAACATTAGGTAGTAAAAATTTTTCTGGTCAGTTCATGAAAATTGTTGTGAAATACAAAAACAAATGGTTATAGCCTGGATGTTATACGACAGACCGCCTGTTTGGTTGCCAACCGGGTTACAACGGACAACTTTTATTCGTTCTCCGGTTGCACAGCGGTGGATTGAGCTTCGGACTCTATGAGGGTCCCATCCTAAACATTTGAATCAAATTTGGGTGGAGCATGCTATTTCCTGGGTTCGATCATCTGTGATCTAACTGGTGGTTTTCTTCTGCTCTGATGTCGGATTTGTATTTAGTCCACAACCCTGATTCATAAAAATATTAATCTATACATGACCATTTTACTGTGTATTTTATTTTGACTCACTGTTGAGCTAGCAAAAAAATAGAAGTGGAGGCAAAGATCAGGAATCGATAATATCAACCCACATCTCCCCTCAAAGATAACAAAGGGAAATAAACACAAACGTGAAACAACAGACCTAATGGAAACATCAATAGCGGAAAGCCAAAAGGACAGTTACTTTCCCACAAAATGGCCAATAGGCTATCCAAAATAAAATAATATAAGCGACACAAACACCCAAAGACAAACCATAACAAAAATAAACCGCGACAGAAGAACCGCCTTGGAACGAATTCCACTGGGGGGCTAAAATCGATATTACGTGGCCACAATCCTCGCCCTTATTTCCGTCGCGATTTAGACAAATAATTTGTTCAGTCCGCACGAAGGCCTCCTCACTGATCAGTGCAACATCTCCGTGAACACAAATAATAAAAAACCAGAGGTGAAACAACGGCGAGGACTCGACAGCAAGAAACCACTGAAATGCTGGAGCAAAAGAAAACCAACAGTTAGACTCCGAAGGGCCCGACCAGAGATAGATCATCAGGCACAAACCAACATAACCTTGAATTAGTCCTCTCTAATTCTCAATAAGCGTTTACGCTGGAACCGTCATAGATTCTGAGGCCTGACCCACCGGCATGCAATTAAAGAGGGAAGCAAAGTTGTCAACCGTGATTGGGTTAACTACCATGCATGCAGTCTTCGGATAACATTTATGTTGTACCCAGTCTTTTTATATCGAAGAGTGATTTTACGAAATTGGGTGCTGAAGTCATTGCGGTTATATATTTTTTTCTGAATTTATATACTAAGTCACCATAAAATTCGGGTTCCGATAGACCTTGTTGCAGAAGAGATTTAAGTTCAATATTGAAATTGAAATTAAATCAGAATGACGTCTATAAAATGTTGAAAAGGCTTTGCGTGGTTGATGGTACCGATAACCCTGATTAAGAAGTTTAGCCGTTAACAATTTATTACGAGTGTTGAAGTCAGTTACATGACTACACACTCTGGCAAATCGAATTAATTGCGAAATATAAACGCCGTAGGATGGCGCACGAGGAACATCACCATCCAAAAAACGAAAATTTACAAGCTCAAAATCAAAGTCATCGCGTTTATCATAAATTTTGCACGAAACAAACCCATCTACAATAGATAGATGAAAATCCAAAAACGGGGCCTCGGTATCAGAAGAATTTTCTTTATTTAACTGAAGTTCGGGGGGGGGGGGGCGTAAATTTGACTGATCAAACCATCGAAATAGGTATTATCAATATTTACTAAATCATCCAAATATCTAGAAGTGCTAGAAGTGGAGCTAAAAGCTTCAATGATTTTCAGCAGAAAAGGGACATCATGAAGTCTCTCTCATAACAAAACAAAAACAAATCAGCCACAACTGGTGCGCAATTAGTACCCATCGGAATACCCACAACTTGTCTAAATAACTTTATATATTACGAAATCTTATGTAAATTTTGTCAAGTAGCAAGGTGAGAGCTTCACACACTTTCTGACATGACCATAAAGTATAATTGTTATGCTCTTCAGAAGTGAAAAAAAAAAAAAAACACATTTCTTACATTACATGCCAGATAGAGGTTGTCTCTCCTATGAAATGTCCATTCATTTAAATCGTTAAGTTTTTCTTTTATAAGATTATGAGGAAGTGTAGTGTAAAGGGTGGAAAAATCATAAGTAGACAGAATTGAAGCACTACAACGCCTGGATTTCAAATTAATTTAAAACTTCATTAGAATTTTTTATAGACAAAAACAGATTTCTACCTGATAGTTCGAAGACTTTGTCGCAATATTTTATCGCCTTTACTTCTATTATGTTGGTTGGTGCCTGATGCTCTGTCTCTGGTTGGGCCCATCGGAGTCTATCTGTTGGTTTTCTTTTGCTCCAGCATTTCAGTGGTTTCTTGCTGTCGAGTCCTCACCGTTGTTTCATCTCTGTGGTTGTTTGATTTTTGTGTTCACGGAGATGTTACACTGATGAGTTGAACAAATTATTTGTCTTAATCGCGACGGAAGTTAGGGCGAGGATTGTGGCCATGCGAAATCGATTTGCCCCCCCCCCCCCCCGTGGGGTTCGTTTCCGCTGGCCGGGACGGTTCTTCTGTCGCGGTTTATTTTTGTTATGGTTTGTCTTTGGGTGTTTGTGTCGCTTATGATGTTTTATTTTGATAGCCATTTGGCCATTTTGTGGTAAAGTAACTGTCCTTTTGGCTTTTCTCTATTGATGTTTCCATTAGGTCTGTTGTTTCATGTTACGGTTTAATAGAAGTGAAAGCAATGATCAGGAATCGATGCCATTAACCCACGCCTCCCATCAGAGACACTAAAGGAAAAGAAACGCAAGCATTAAATATCTAGAACCTAATAGAAACATCAATAGCGGAAAGCAAAAAGGACAGTTATTTTCCCACAAAATGGCCATTTGGCTATCCAAAACCAAAACAAATATAAGCGATACACTCGCTCAAAGATAAACCATAATTAAAAAAATCGCGACCGGAGAACCACCTTAGAACGGTCAGTGAAAAGAATTTTACTCGAGGCTTAAATCGATTTACGCGGTTCCTCGCTCTTATGGTAGGGTGACAATCTGGACCCCAAAAACGGGAACCCATAACACCCCCGTATAACAAGACAAGACACATACCAAAATGTTTGTTAGGATCCGTAGTATCTGAAACTGCCGGCATAAATTGGCATAAATGATGGCGAGCTGAGAAATCCTAGATGGCCTCGAAGATGGCCGCCATACCTGTAAATTCTAGTTTTTCGTAGAATATGAATATAAATACCACCAATTATCTTACAAACTTATTCTTATTTAATTTTCTGGTGTAGAGAGAAGATGTGTGCTAGAATAGGTCTGACTTGAACTCCGGTGAAAAAAAATGATATTTTATCGCAGGTGGTGCATAAAAGCAATTCTGATGTTTCAAAATTTAAACAGTTTTTACACATCTATTGTTTCATTTTAACTAAGACACTATTTTAAAATACATTTAACACTATTCACAAGTACATTTAAGGTTGGTTATGACTTTTTTACCATCAATTTAGCCCAAGTATTACCCCACCCACTCAGTTTACTGGTAAATTTCATTCACATAAATGCTCACACACAAGGGATTTGCAGGCGTGTGCTTCATTTTAGACAATTAAGTAGTAGAGGACATTCACAATATTGCTTAGTTCTGTTTTCATATCATCACGAAAACATGCCCATATGATTTTGACCCCCTTGAACCCCACTTTTATATAGAAAAACTTGGGTGTTCATGGAAAGCATTATTCTCCTAATTTATGCTTAAGGACATAGCTTGTAGGTGTTCGACAGCATCGCCACGTTTAGAGGGTTCTAACGATTGCCCGCAATCTATGATTTGAACAGAAATAAGAAAACTATCATTTGTATCTGATTTTTTGGTAGTAAAATCTTCCAATGCATTTGAATTATGCGTGCTTTCGTAATGTTATATTATGTATTTAGCCATTTGGAAACACCACCTCATTATAATACGGTTGTCTGAATCCAAGCATAAACCTCTTAGTTAAACAGTGTTGTATCCAAACAAAAAGGTAGAATAGTGTAAAATAACTTCCTTTACATGTGTTTTGTCATTTGTTCTATGTAATTAGTTAGGGGTTTTGGCTTTGAACATTGTTATATAAAATCGTGTTATAAAACGACTGTGCTGTACTTATAGGCCATAAAAGACTCCAAGTACATGTTTTAAAATTGTCAGAGTCCTCGGTATAAACATGAGCTAGTATTGTAAACAAGTTCTTACAAATGTTAGTTTTTGTTTGTTTGTTTGTTTGTTTGTTTGAATTGGGGTTTAACGTCCGCGTCAACATTATTAAGGTCATTTTGGAGACGTTGCTTCCAATTTTGTGGGACTTTTACCCGACATTGAGATGAAATGACATCTCAAGCCCTATCGCCCAATGGAATCAGAAGGCTTATATGCACTGGACGATCGGACACACACTGCTTTGCCTGGGCAGGCTTAGTCATTCTGGGCGGTTTACAAGTACTCGTGTGTGGTCAGATTCAGCACTGCGTGGAAGCACCATGCAGCCCAATCTATTTCTCCATGCCCCCGCCCCTATTCAAACATGCTTTACTACTTGCAAGCTTCAGTACATGGTTGTTCTTTCTATGAGCAAATGCAGTCATCACTACACTGATCAGAGCATTTACAGCCATATCAGTTAATAGCTGGGGGCTGCTTGTGTCTGTGTTATGAGCTGTGGAATGAATAACCCAGTTTCAGGATAAACCATATGCCCCAGGGCTAGGCAAATTAATCTTTATAGAATTTATAGCTCCCAATCAAATCAGTAGCTGATATGCACACCTGTACAAATGGAGCAAAAACCTATTAGTTGGTGGTAGATTACTAGGTCAAACTCGAGCACCATTGTTGTCCAATGTGTTTGTCTGAACAGCAAATCTACAGAAAAATTGCTGCTGCCTTAACTGGCCCTGAAACATTTGAATCAATACCAAGATCCGAAAGATCTTGAAGCTTGAAATAGAAGTGGAGGCAATGATCAGGAATCGATATAATCAACTCACAGCTCCCATCAGAGACACCATAGGGAAAGAAACACAAACATGAAACAACAGACCCTAATGGAAACATCAACAGCGGAAAGTCAAAAGATAAGTTACTTTCCCACAAAATGGCCAATAGGCTATCCAAAATACAATAATATAAGCGAGACAAACACCCAAAGACAAACCATAACAAAAATAAAGCGCGACCGAAGAACCGCTTTGGAACGGTCAGCGGAAACGAATTCCACTGGGGGGGGGGGGAGCTTAAATCGATTTTACGTGGCCACAATCCTCGCCCTTACTTCCGTCGCGATTTAGACAAATAATTTGTTCAGATCGCATGAAGGCCTCCTTTCTCATCAGTGCAACATCTTCGTAAACACAAAAAATCAAACAACCACAGAGATGAAACATTGGTGAGGACGCGACAGTAAGAAACCACTGAAATGCTGGAGCAAAAGAAAACCGACAGCCAGACTTCGATAGGCCCAACCAGAGACAGAGTATCAGGCACCAACCAATGTTACATTGAATTAGATCGCTCTAACTCGCTGGAACCGTCTTAGAATCTGAGGCCCGACCCACCGGCTTTCAATTAAAGAGGGCAGCAAAGTTGTGAACTGTGATCGGGTTACCTACCATTCATGCAGTATGTCGTTTAACATTTATGATTTAGGCAGAACATGAATTGCATTCTTCTTGCCTGTACTATGTAAAGAAGAATATGTATCACAACCTGAAAGGCAATACAGACAACATAATTGCCCTTTCCCTCTGGCTATAGCTTCCTGAAAACAGTGTGAACTGGAATACCTGGTGCAGTCAGCATGAATACCCTTCCTGCCTGTCTTAAATATTATGTAATCAACATTTAGTCGGCTGGAGTGAAGAAGAAGTAGAACGAAAACTTGGGTATCTGGACTGACCAGAACAGCCGTGTTAACTCCCAGAGAACCTGCAAATGGTAGGTGCAAAATCATTCTACTATCGGCTTCTTATCCCCACGCCTTTAAGAAAAGCGTTCTGCAAAATCATTCTACTATCGGCTTGGCTTCCTATCCCCATGCCTCTAAGAAAAGCGTTCGGGGATATTGTGAACGCCTCCGTCCGTCTGTCCGTCCGTCACGATATCTCCTCCTTAACCACTGGCCGGAATGCAACCATATTTGCTACATGACCTTCTTACATGGTGAGGCCGCGCGATAGGGATTTTATAGTTGGCTCCGCCCAAAGGGGCCATCTCAAGGGGTCAAAAGGTCACGCTACACTGTAAAAGTCACGCTATCGCCCTAGCGACTACATTTCTTCACCGATTTCAATATAACTTCATACAAATATTCCTTATGACAATTTCTCGAACGAGTTCGACTTTCAAGGTCGTTGCCTCAAGGTCAAGGCCACTTGCTATTTTTTAGAAAAACTTTGACATCGCTCTAGCGCCTATATTTGTCCACCGATTTCAATATAACTTCACACAAATGTTCCTTATGAAAATATCTCGAGCAAGTTTGACTTTCAAGGTCGTGGCCTCAAGTTTAAGGTCACTGTGGCTATTTTTAGAAAATAAAAATGTAATCGCTCTAGTGCCTACATTTCTCAACCAATTTCAATATAATTTCACACAAATGTTCCTTTTGACTATATCTCAAGTGTGTTTTACTTTCAAGGTCAAGGTTACTGTGGCTATTTTTAGAAAAGCTTTTTCATCGCTCTAGCGCCTATATTTCATGTCCGAGTTCAATATAACTTCACCCAAATGTTCCTTATGACAATATCTCGAGCGAGTTTGACTTTCAAAGTCATGGCCTCAAGGTCAAGGTCACTGTGGCTATTTTTAGAAAAACTTTGTTATCGCTCTAGCGCCTACATTTCTTGACCAATTTCAATATCACTTCAAACAAATGTTCCTTATGAAAATATCTCGAGCGTGTTTGACTTTTAAGGCCAAGGTCACTGTGGCTATTTTTAGAAAACTTTTGTAATCGATCTAGCGCCTACAATTCTCGACCAATTTCATTGTAATTTCACACAAATGTTTCTTTTGACAATTTCTCGAGTGTTTTTGACTTTCAAGGTCAAGGTCACTGTGGCTAGTTTTAGAAAAGCTTTGTCATCGCTCTAGCGCCTACATTTCTTGTCCGATTTCAATATAACTTCACACAAATGTTCCTTATGACAATATCTTTAGCGAGTTCGACTTTCAAGGTCAAGGTCACTGTGCATATATTTAGAAAAACTTTGTCATCGCTCTAGCGCCCACATTTCTTAATAGATTTCAATATAACTTCACACAAATGTTCCTTATGACAATATCTCGAGTAAGTTGACTTTCAAGGTCATGGCCTCATGGTCAAGTTCACTGTGGCTATTTTAGGAAAAAAAAACTGTAATCGCTCCAGTGCCTACATTTCTCAACCAATTTCAATATAATTTCACACAAATGTTCCTTTTGACTATATCTGGAGTGTGTTTTACTTTCAAGGTCAAGGTTACTGTGGCTATTTTTTAGAAAAGCTTTTTCATCGCTCAAGTGCCTATATTTCATGTCCGAGTTGAATATAACTTCACCCAAATGTTCCTTATGACAATATCTCAAGCGAGTTTGACTTTCAAAGTCATGGCCTCAAGGTCAAGGTCACTGTGGCTATTTTTAGAAAAACTTTGTTATCGCTCTAGCGCCTACATTTCTTGACCAATTTCAGTATCACTTCAAACAAATGTTCCTTATGAAAATATCTCGAGCGTGTTTGACTTTTAAGGTCAAGGTCACTGTGGCTATTTTTAGAAAAACTTTGTTATCGATCTAGCGCCTACATTTCTCGACCAATTTCATTATTATAATCATTCTACTATCGGCTTCTTATCCCCACGCCTTTAAGAAAAGCGTTCTGCAAAAATCATTCTACTATCGGCTTCCTATCCCCACGTCTTTACGAAAAGCGTTCGGGGATATTGTGAACGCCTCCGTCCGTCTGTCCGTCCGTCACGCTATCTCCTCCTTAACCACTGGCCGGAATGCAACCATATTTGCTACATGACCTTCTTACATGGTGAGGCCGCGCGAGAGGGACTTTAAAGTTGGCTCCTCTCAAAGGGGCCATCTCAAGTGGTCAGAAGGTCATGCTACACTGTAAAAGTCACGCTATCGCCCTAGCGACATATTTCTTCACCGATTTCAATATAATTTCATACAAATATTCCTTATGACAATATCTCGAGCGAGTTCGACTTTCAAGGTCGTGGCCTCAAGGTCAAGGTCACTGGCTAATTTTTAGAAAAACTTTGACATCGCTCTAGCGCCAATATTTGTCCACCGATTTCAATATAACTTCAAACAAATGTTCCTTATGAAAATATCTCGAGCAAGTTTGACTTTCAAGGTCGTGGCCTCAAGTTCAAGGTCACTGTGGCTATTTTTAGAAAAAAAAACTGTAATCGCTCTATTGCCTACATTTCTCAACCAATTTCATTATAATTTCACACAAATGTTCCTTTTGACTATATCTCGAGTGTGTTTTACTTTCAAGGTCAAGGTTACTGTGGCTATTTTTAGAAAAGCTTTTTCATCGCTCTAGCGCCTATATTTCATGTCCGAGTTCAATATAACTTCACCCAAATGTTCCTTATGACAATATCTCGAGCGAGTTTGACTTTCAAAGTCATGGCCTCAAGGTAAAGGTCACTGTGGCTATTTTTAGAAAAACTTTGTTATCGCTCTAGCACCTACATTTCTTGACCAATTTCAGTATCACTTCAAACAAATGTTCCTTATGAAAATATCTCGAGCGTGTTTGACTTTTAAGGTCAAGGTCACTGTGGCTATTTTTAGAAAAACTTTGTAATCGATCTAGCGCCTACATTTCTCGACCAATTTCATTGTAATTTCACACAAATGTTTCTTTTGACAATATCTCGAGTGTGTTTGACTTTCAAGGTCAAGGTCACTGTGGCTAGTTTTAGAAAAGCTTTGTCATCGCTCTAGCGCCAACATTTCTTGTCCGATTTCAATATAACTTCACACAAATGTTCCTTATGACAATATCTTTAGCGAGTTCGACTTTCAAGGTCAAGGTCACTGTGCATATATTTAGAAAAAAACTTTGTCATCGCTCTAGCGCCCACATTTCTTGATAGATTTCAATATAACTTCAAACAAATGTTCCTTATGAAAATATCTCGAGTAAGTTGACTTTCAAAGTCATGACCTCATGGTCAAGGTCACTGTGGCTATTTTTAGAAAAAAAAACTGTAATCGCTCCAGTGCCTACATTTCTCAACCAATTTCAATATAATTTCACACAAATGTTCCTTTTGACTATATCTCGAGTGTGTTTTACTTTCATGGTCAAGGTTACTGTGGCTATTTTTAGAAATGCTTTTTCATCGCTCTAGCGCCTATATTTATGTCCGAGTTCAATATAACTTCACCCAAATGTTCCTTTTGACAATATCTCGAGGGAGTTTGACTTTCAAAGTCATGGCCTTAAGGTCAAGGTCACTGTGGCTATTTTTAGAAAAAAACTTTTTTATCGCTCCAGCGCCTACATTTCTTGACCAATTTCAGTATCACCTCAAACAAATGTTCGTTATGAAAATATCTCGAGCGTGTTTGACTTTTAAGGTCAAGGTCACTGTGGCTATTTTTAGAAAAACTTTGTAATCGATCTAGCGCCTACATTTCTCGACCAATTTTATTATTATAATCATTCTACTATCGGCTTCTTATCCCCACGCCTTTAAGAAAAGCGTTCTGCAAAAATCATTCTACTATCGGCTTCCTATCCCCACGTCTTTACGAAAAGCGTTCGGGGACATTGTGAACGCCTCCGTGCGTCTGTCCGTCCGTCACGCTATCTCCTCCTTAACCACTGGCCGGAATGCAACCATATTTGCTACATGACCTTCTTACATGGTGAGGCCGCGCGAGAGGGACTTTAAAGTTGGCTCCTCTCAAAGGGGCCATCTCAAGTGGTCAAAAGGTCACGCTACACTGTAAAAGTCACGCTATCGCCCTAGCGACATATTTCTTCACTGATTTCAATATAATTTCATACAAATATTCCTTATGACAATATCTCGAGCGAGTTCGACTTTCAAGGTCGTGGCCTCAAGGTCAAGGTCATTGGCAATTTTTTAGAAAAAGTTTGACATCGCTCTAGCGCCTATATTTGTCCACCGATTTCAATATAACTTCAAACAAATGTTCCTTATGAAAATATCTCGAGCAAGTTTGACTTTCAAGGTCGTGGCCTCAAGTTCAAGGTCACTGTGGCTATTTTTAGAAAAAAAAACTGTAATCGCTCTATTGCCTACATTTCTCAACCAATTTCATTATAATTTCACACAAATGTTCCTTTTGACTATATCTCGAGTGTGTTTTACTTTCAAGGTCAAGGTTACTGTGGCTATTTTTAGAAAAGCTTTTTCATCGCTCTAGCGCCTATATTTCATGTCCGAGTTCAATATAACTTCACCCAAAAGTTCCTTATGACAATATCTCGAGCGAGTTTGACTTTCAAAGTCATGGCCTCAAGGTAAAGGTCACTGTGGCTATTTTTAGAAAAACTTTGTTATCGCTCTAGCACCTACATTTCTTGACCAATTTCAGTATCACTTCAAACAAATGTTCCTTATGAAAATATCTCGAGCGTGTTTGACTTTTAAGGTCAAGGTCACTGTGGCTATTTTTAGAAAAACTTTGTAATCGATCTAGCGCCTACATTTCTCGACCAATTTCATTGTAATTTCACACAAATGTTTCTTTTGACAATATCTCGAGTGTGTTTGACTTTCAAGGTCAAGGTCACTGTGGATAGTTTTAGAAAAGCTTTGTCATCGCTATAGCGCCTACATTTCTTGTCCGATTTCAATATAACTTCACACAAATGTTCCTTATGACAATATCTTTAGCGAGTTCGACTTTCAAGGTCAAGGTCACTGTGCATATATTTAGAAAAAAACTTTGTCATCGCTCTAGCGCCCACATTTCTTGATAGATTTCAATATAACTTCAAACAAATGTTCCTTATGAAAATATCTCGATTAAGTTGACTTTCAAGGTCATGACCTCATGGTCAAGGTCACTGTGGCTATTTTTAGAAAAAAAAAACTGTAATCGCTCTAGTGCCTACATTTCTCAACCAATTTCAATATAATTTCACACAAATGTTCCTTTTGACTATATCTCGAGTGTGTTTTACTTTCAAGGTCAAGGTTACTGTGGCTATTTTTAGAAATGCTTTTTCATCGCTCTAGCGCCTATATTTATGTCCGAGTTCAATATAACTTCACCCAAATGTTCCTTTTGACAATATCTCGAGGGAGTTTGACTTTCAAAGCCATGGCCTCAAGGTCAAGGTCACTGTGGCTATTTTTAGAAAAAACTTTTTTATCGCTCCAGCGCCTACATTTCTTGACCAATTTCAGTATCACCTCAAACAAATGTTCGTTATGAAAATATCTCGAGCGTGTTTGACTTTTAAGGTCAAGTTCACTGTGGCTATTTTTAGAAAAACTTTGTAATCGATCTAGCGCCTACATGTCTCGACCAATTTCATTATAATTTCACACAAATGTTTCTTTTGACAATATCTCGAGTGTGTTTGACTTTCAAGGTCAAGGTCACTGTGGCTAGTTTTAGAAAAGCTTTGTCATCGCTCTAGCGCCTACATTTCTTGTCCGATTTCAATATAACTTCACAGAAATGTTCCTTATGACAATATCTTGAGCGAGTTCGACTTTCAAGGTCAAGGTCACTGTGCATATTTTTAGAAAAAACTTTGTCATCGCTCTAGCGTCCACATTTCTTGATAGATTTCAATACAACTTCAAACATATGTTCCTTATGACAATATCTCGAGTGAGTTGACTTTCAAGGTCATGACCTCATGGTCAAGGTTACTGTGGCTAGTTTTATAAAAAAAAACTTTGTCATCGCTCTAGTGACTACATTTATTGATGGATTTTCATTATCCCCACGCCTTTAAAGAAAGCGATGGGGATATTGTGAGCGCCACCGTCCGTCAGTCCATCCGTCCGTCACGCTATCGCCTCCTTAGCTACTGGCTGGAATGCAACCATATTTGCTGCATGACTTCCTTACATGGTGAGAGCGTGCGAGAGGCGCGTTATAGTTGGATTCGCCCAAAGGGGTCATCTCAAGGGGTCAAAAGGTCACGTCTGCTATGTGACAAAAGCGTGGGGATTTGCGATGGCTTGCCATCGACTGCTCGCTCTAGTTTATAGTTGTAATCAAGTTAATGCTGAGCAGCAATAACCTCACTGGATACTTTCAGAGATTTGTTCTCAAAATAGAAGTAAAGCAGTGATCAGGAATCGATGCAATTAACTTACACCTCCAATCAGAGACTCTGAAGGGAAAGAAACACAAACAAGAAGTAACTAGAACAACAGAAGAAAGCCAAAAGGACAGCTCCTCTCCCACAAAATGGCCAAGTGGCTATCCAGTTATATTATAGGAATCGCCCACAATGAATTCATGAACAAGCCCTTATAGGATGTTTTTTATCACGACCCATTACTGTTAAGTACGCCATGCATAGTTACAAGCTCTACCAAACACCATACCAATCCACAGGCTTATAATAAGTCTGTTAGCAAGATGCTGGATTTATTTCAGAATGACAGTTTAACATATGTTGAGCCGTTTTTCCTGACATTTGGACAATACACTGGAGTTACAGTTCCTCAGGAGATAGAGAAGTTTGATAAGTTGCCATAAAATTGGTCAAAAGCCAATTGAGTCTTTCATGCAGAAAAAACTCATACCCGTAGCTTGTTAGGCGGTCCAAAGAACAATCTTATGAGCCTTTGCCTGGGTCAAAACTCAAGACTATGAGTGATATCAGGTCAATGGCAAAGGTGCCAGGCGGAAACCAGTCTGAGGAACTGACTGCCACTGGTGGAGAGATATATGCTTTCTATAGATCAGTTCAGTCATTCAAGGTCTTGTATTTAAAAATGCTCATGTTCACGCGAGTTTGTTTACAGATGAAGAATGTATGATGTCTACCAATAAGTAAAGTAGAAGTAAAACAAAGATCAGGAATTGATACAATTAACTTACTCCATCCATAAAAGACACCAAAGGGAAAGAAATACAAACATTAAGCGACCAGACCATAATGGAAACCTAAACAAAGGAAGGCCATATGGACAGTTACTTTCCCACAAAATGGCCATATGGCCATCCAAAATTAAAAGACACAAGTGATGAAATCGGATTGCCTTGAAAAACTAGAAAGATTTGCTGGTTGTACAATATTTGACGGGATGTTGCAGCAGTCATCATGTCTCAAACTGACATATCAACAGACGGCTGCTATGTTTTGGTCTTACAGTGTTCTTAGAGTGGGATCAGAACTAAAGTTTACACCCTTGTGCACTTGGTGTTCACGTCAGGTGCACAAATTTACTGTCATTTAAATGCAAATAGTGCACTTGGCGTGCACGTCTCAAGTGCACTTTGTGTAAACTTTAGTTCAGGCTTCACTGTATAGTTATTTGGGCAGTTACCATTCACGTCGGTTTTGACAGGTATGAGGCAAACAGTCTCAAATCACAGACCCAACAAAAGTGTGGAAAGAATGTTTCATCACATGCGCCTGTGTCTACGAGGAAAATATAGTAACTGGTGATTGACAGACACTTTGAAGTAGTAAAAGCAAGAACGACCTGACAATCCTTTACACTAGGTACCTTAACGAAAATTGCCATGAGCTTCCTAAGAAGAATGCTACTGTTGTTGGTGCAGGTTGACTTGAGAACAAGGCTCTGAAGTTTCCGCTGACGTTGTTCCTGTTCAGCTTGAACTTTATTCCAACTGTGAAGAAGCTGATAGTAGAATGATTTGCAACGAGCAGTTGCGGGTTCTCTTGGAGTAAACGCAGCCCTTGTTGTCAGTTCTGATACCGATGTTTTCTTTCTATTTGTGCATCACTTTAACCTGCTTAATGCTGACAGGCAGAAAAGGTATTTATGCTGACTGCATCAGGTTTATTCCATTTTATACTGTTTACAGAAAGCTAGATCCAGATAAAAGGGCCACTATGCTGTCTGTATTGACTAATGGGTTTTGAAACCTGCTCTTCTTTACATAGTACAGGCAAGAAGAAGGTAACTCATGATCTGCCCAGTAGAAGTGGAGGCAATGATCAGGAATCGATACAATTAGCCCACAGCTGCCATCAGAGACTCCAAAGGGAAAGGAACACAAACATGAAACAACAGACCCTTATGGAAACATCAATAGCGGAAATCCATAAGGACAGTTACCTTAACCACAAAATGGCCAATATGCTATCCAAAATAAAATAATAAAAGCGACACAAACACCCAAAGACAAACCATAACAAAAATAAACGGAGACAGAAGACCCGCCTTGGAACGGTTAGCGGAAACGAATTCCACTGTGGGGATGGGGGGCTTAAATCGATTTTACGGGACCACAATCCTCGCCCTTCCGTCGCGATTTAGACAAATAATTTGTTCAGTCCGCATGAAGGCCTCCTTATTTATCAGTGCAACATCTCCGCGAACACAAAAATCATACAACCACAGAGATGAATCAACGGTGAGGACTCGACAGCAAGAAACCACTGAAATGCTGGAGCAAATGAAAACCAACAGTTAGACTCCGATGGGCCCGACCAGAGATAGAGCATCAGGTACCAATCAACATAAGCTTTTACGCTTGAACCGTCATAGAATCTGAGGCCTGACCCACCAGAGTGCAATTAAAGAGGGAAGCAAAGTTGTCAACCGTGATTGGTTTAACCACCCTGCATGCAGTATGTCGTATAACGTTTATGTTGTACCCAATCTTTTTATATCGAAGAACGATTTTACGAAATTGGGTGCTGAAGTCATTGCGGTTATATATTTTTCTGAATTTATATACTTAGTCACCATGAAATTCGAGTTCCGATAGACCTTGTTGCAGAAGAGATTTAAGTCCAATATTGAATTTTGAAATTAAATCAGAATGACGTCTATAAAAGTTTGAAAAGGCTTTGCGTAGTTTATGGTATCGATAACCGTGGTTAAGAAGTTAAGCCGTTGACAATTTATTACGAGTGTTGAAGTCAGTTACATGACTACGCACTCTGGCAAATCGAATTACTTGCGAAATATAATCGCCATAGGATGGCGCACGAGGAACATCACCATCCAAAAAAGGAAAATTTACAATCTCAAAGTCAAAATCATCGCGTTTATCATACATTGTGCAAGAAACAACCCCATCTACAATAGACAGATGTAAATCCAAAAACTGGTCCTCGGTATCAGAAGAATTTGCTTTATTTAACTGAAGTTCGGGGGTGGGGAGCGTAAATTTGACTGATCATCGAAATAGGTATAATCAATATTTAATAAATCATCCAAATATCTAGAAGTGGAGTTAAAAGCTTCAAGGATTTCAGACTGGTTTTCAGCAGAAAGGGACATCATGAAGCCTCATAACAAAACAAAAACAGACCAGCCACAAGTGGTGCACACTTAGTACCCATCGGAATACCCACACTTTGTCTAAATAACTTAGTACCAAATCGTATGTAAATATTGTCAAGTAGAAAGGTGAGAGTTTCACACACTTTTTGAACTGACCATAAAGTATAATTTTTATGCTCTTCAGAAGTGAAAAAAGCATTTCTTACATTACATGCAAGATAGAGAGAATCTTCCCTATGAAATGTACATTCAATTAAATCGTTAAGTTTTTCTTTTATAAGATTATGAGGATGTGTAGTATAAAAGGTGGAAAAATCATAAGTAGACAGACTTAAAGCACGATAACGCCTGGATTTCAATTTATTTAAAACTTCGTTGGACATTTTATAGAGCAAAACAGATTTCTTCCTGATCTTGTGAAGACTTTGTCGCAATTTTTATCACATGTTTTTTGATGGCAGTAAAACATGAAGTTAATAATTTGGAGAGTTCAGTGATGGTACAAGAGCTTGAATTTGCAATAAACCGTGCTTTTTGTGGTCTTTTATGAAGTTTAAGTAACCGACATAACGTAGGAAACTTGTCTTAGCCTTCTGTAACACAGACAGGAAACTTGGTGACTGAATGACAAATGTGGTCATCAACTAAAGCCCTCTCTACAGCTAAAGGCTGAAGTTCATAGGCCTTAGTACCACCAAGTTCTTGCTGAAGAGTGTTAACATAGTGAAGCCGTCAAACGATTTCCACATTGTTAGCGGCCTTATCAGCTGGAGCTTAAACAAACTAGTGAAGCCGTCAGACAACGGCCACATTGTTAGCAGCCTTATCAGCTGGATCCAAAACAAACTTCCTATGAAATTCTTGAATACCTAGTTTAAGGTGGCGTAAATACGTCTTGGGTTTAGGAGGTAATAAGTTCGTATTTTGCGAATAAAATGAAATGCGTTTGTTCACTTATTTCAGAATGCTAAGTTTCCATTCTTTAATAGATTTATGCTCAACACACTCTCGTTTACACCATCAACTACCGAATCCATTCATAACAAAGTTTCTCTCATAGCAAAACAAAAACAGATCAGCCACAAGTGGTGCACAATTAATACCCACCGGAATACCCACAACTTGTCTAAATAATTTAGTACCAAACCTTATGTAAATATTGTCAAGTAGGCAGGTGAGAGCTTCACACACTTTCTGACATGACCATAAAGTATAATATTTATTTATGCTCTTCAGAAGTGAAAAAAGCATTTCTTACATTACATGCAATATAGAGGGAGTCTTCCCTATGAAATAAATCAGCTTTCCAGCTTCAAGAGATTTCAGATCTTGGGACTGAATCAAATGTCTCAGGGCTAGTTAAAGTAGCAGTAGTATTGAGACTTGGGGTTTTGCGACAAAAAATTGTTTTCATCCCCGCACCCACAATACTGTGAGGCCCACCCACCCCCGGATGGGGCCCACCGAGTGGGGTGCAATAGAATAAAATGTTTGTCCCAAACATCTACCACCGAGACGAGCTCCATTCAGCAATTTTAATCTCCCAAAGCCAAAACAATTCCACCCAACTATCCCCTCGCACCAACCCGCTAGGGCCCGTAGGATAAATTCCCATTCTAGATCATCCTCCCTGGCCCACCTTTGGATGGCCCACCACCATAGCATTGCGTGTATAGATTCGTCGTCTGCGAAACTTGTGCTCGACACGTTTAGAGATGTAATACGAAATCAATAGGACCACGTGATGTTGCCTAATACTAATAAGAAAAATAACATATCGCTCGCCCATAAAAGAGTGTCATTAATTTTGAGTGTATTGTTTTTTTATGAGGGTAAACAGACAGTTTGTGAGGTTTGTGGGTATATTTTGACTGTCAATGTAAACAAACCTTGACGGAAATTTTATTTTTCTGTCAATGTGGTTTACTATTGACCAGATAATTTTATTTTGGTCAAGACAGAAAAGTTTTGTCAATGTAGAACAGTTTTGTCAATGTTTGATCGAATACAGCAGACGATTTGTTTTATAATAGTAATCTTGACTGACGTAATTGATCGCTTAGAAGCGAATGAGGCCTATTCGATTCTAACCAGTCAGTTGTACCTATTTCATCCTAAAGACACTGACCAGCCAGTTGTGCCCATTCGGTCCTAACCAGTTAGTTGTACCCATTTCGTTCTAAGGACACTGATCGGCCTGTTGTGTCTATTCGGTCCTAACAAGTTATTTATACCAATCTCGTCCTAAAGACACTGATCAACCAGGTGCCCATTTGTTCCTAACCAGTTGGTTGTACCAATTTCAGCCTAAAGACACTGATCAGACGCAGATTGATGTAAAATTGGTCTTTGGTGAAAAGAGCTTGGCTCTTTTGTGCTATTTCGCGAGAAGAAAAAGGACGGCGTGTGATATATGTACCCGCCGGTCGTGACCAGCCTGCGCTCATTTAAACTCGCCAACAAGAAATATTCAGATGCCACTCGGCGCGGTTTCGTCCAACTCTTCCAACAGCTTGGTACGGGCCGTCATTAACGCCTCGTCTTTCGCATGTTGAAACAACTTCTTTTTTCGTCTTTTGATAAACTAAGACTTTTTTTGTGGCGTCCACGAATTTCATCTTTCATCTGATTGAACTTGTCGATTTCACACAGAATCAGGCGAAATTCTGTTTCAGATATATTCAGCGCGATAGAAATGCGGTCCGTGATTGAGTTCAGTTTTGACTCAGCCAGGATACGAATCTCGTCATGTTTTTTTGGCTTTTGTTTGGAGTTTCCGGCAAATAAAATTCCCACCAACACCAAGCAACCCACATACAATCGCTCAAGCTTGAAGGCCAAGGGCGACAGGCGCCGCGATGATTGTTGACATGAACCCGACGCCAGAAGCAGCGAGCCTTACGCTAGTCGCAGTAAGCGCGGTATCAATCCCATCAACAACATTAGCCCCACGTCTGTATTTCTTGTACAGCGAGGCTCTGAAGTCTCGTTCTTTTTCGAGACCGAATTTGACCTCGGCCACGTGCTGAAGGCGGTGTTTGTCTCCAGTATCAAGTGGTGGATAGATTGTCATAATACTAATAATATCTAACCTTTCGCTCTAAATGATTGAAAGGGTGTAAATCTCTGAAGTCGGTGATTATCTCTGGTTTCAAGTCCTGGGTAGAGGCCCATCGTGACTACCCCTCGAGCAGGGTTGGTTTAAATAGACTACTGGCTAATAATGACTATAGCTTGGTCTGCTGTGAACGCACCAGGCGTAAATCGTAGCCTTTTGAGAGACACTGGGCCTATAAAAATATTATTTATATCCAAATGACGGTATTCAGCTTGGTGTTAGATTCCTTCAAGAGTGAACTGCACTTCAGGAGCAGCCCCTTTTTGCGACCATGTGAACCCCAACCTCCTTAGTAGCATGCGTTTGTGGCCATATGAGCTTAAAGCCGGGTAACACATCAACAAAGTCGTCAGGTCTATCTCCGAGAATTAGATCAAGGATGATTGATGATGTTGGTAAGTCCATACCAATGAGCCCCGCTGGGAAGAATTCGTAGACTATTTTCTGGATTCCCTGCCGGTTGTTGCTTGTCTTCAACACGTTATCTTCGGAAACGACAATATTCTTCGTACCGGGGATATACGAACACAACCGAGTACCACTATTTACTACTTTTCTGATTTTGTGCTGTTTTCCAGGCACGACGTATGGAGACGGCGTATGGAGACGGCGTATGGAGACGGTATCTTGATGTCGCCAGTTTGTTCAACGGGGTCCGCAAAAGCAACCCACTTACTCCCAGTGAAAGCCAGCGTATGAACCCGCTTTGGACTGGCCTCTGAGGTATCTATATCGCTGAGATCACCGAATGTCAATAACCCCGTTTGGGCGACCTCTTTTCTTTTGTAGACCCCATCAGAGAGCTGGAAGGCATACAATTGATCTTCTTTTCCGTCCTTACTGAACCCCTCAGTATCACCAAGATCAGCCAAAGCCACCCCAGGGCATTTTCTGATCCCACCGGGGCCGCTTGCGTCAACCATTCCTTATATGTAGGGTTGCGCTCATATACTCGAATGGTAACATCTCCCCGTTGGTATCTGTAAGTGAGATAGTTAACTGTGAAATAGGCCCTGACGACAACCTTTTGTACTGTAAGACAGGAAATGATTAAGTTCTACCAGATCCACACTTTTCGTTCTCGACGGGGACAGATCTAAGCAGTGTAGAGGGTCGACCGTTATGCAGATTGTCTGAAGTACTTAATTCAGCTAGATGAAAGTAGACCTCACGATGGACGGCCACCTTGTGTGGCTTCTCTGCAGTGAACGTCTGGAGGGGTTCATTCTTTTTTTGGCCGTCAAGAACACGGATAAAGGTAGGGGGGCGAGCTCCTCTGAAAGTATTGTCGGAAAAGCCCAAGAGATTAGCTAATTCGCGAGTCATTTTTATAACTTCTCCGGGCTTTACCGTTAATTGCAGTAGACCAGAGGGTTCATCTAGAGTGAGTTCGGCGTCCAGCTGCTGAAACACCTTTTCGTTCAACTCACAGACTTTATAATACCCGTCAGGTATTGTTTTTCCTCTGAAAGTATTGTCGGAAAAGCCCAAGAGATTAGCTAATTCGCGAGTCATTTTTATAACTTCTCCGGGCTTTACCGTTAATTGCAGTAGACCAGAGGGTTCATCTAGAGTGAGTTCGGCGTCCAGCTGCTGAAACACCTTTTCGTTCAACTCACAGACTTTATAATACCCGTCAGGTATTGTTTTTTCAGTCTTTTTATTTGAGACCTTATTATTCCTTTTCGCCATGCATATGTTGTACCACCAGTGATAATACGTCAACTCGCAGAGAGCAATCTCTCGCTCACCCGCAGACAGGGTCCTGGCAAGATTGATTGGCATATCTTTTTGAACGCCAGTGAGTGTGATGTACGTAATAATAAAATTATTAACTTGAACAGCACAACAACACCAAAATGGGTATGGATACAAAGGCGTTTACGTTTAATAGCTCGGCAAAATATCAGGCAGGCGGCCATTTTAAATATAAGGAGGCAGCGGCAGGGGCGCCCATCCTAGTCATAATGGTCGACGATAAGGGAAATCACTTCCTTGCCAAGTACCAGGACGTCTACGTCGATTATCAAAACCCTCCGCTTACCGGGGACGTCACTATGGCAAAGAAGGCGTGGGACACCTGATAGCACGCCCCCTTCAGCACGTGGCAGTGCCAGCTGAACTTTGCGGTTTGGTGCGCAACCGCCGGATGTGGTGTTTCATTCCAGGACCATCTCCAAGCGGAGGAGCCTGTCCAACTGTGGTGCAGTGGTAAAGTATCGGCTTCGGGATCGAGAGGTACCGGGTTCGAACCCCACGAGCGGCAAGTGTTGTTTCCTTGAGCAAGAGACTTTATCCACATTGCTTAGTACTGGTTCTACCCAGGAAAAGAGGGCCACATGGAAGATTAGTACTAGTTTACTAAATGTGTTACCCTCTATAAATAAGGTCGATTATTATTATTATTATTATTATTATTATTATTGTATTGCTATAATGTCTATTATACGACGAGGCGTCTGTTTGAGGAGCTAAAAGTCGCCCTCACTGGGGACGAGTCCTATTCATGGTACGATGACTCCAGGGCCCGAGGAGTTCGCCGTTTCGCCTTGTACATATTGGAGGCAAAAGCTGGACTACGGATGTAAAGGCCTCGGATCTTTTAGTACCTTCATGACCCCTTCGGGGAAATACCGCAGTGATCACAGCTCCGATGGCCCCTTCTTTCACCCGAAGGATACCATACACCATAATGTGGATATTTCAAAGGCGTGGACGATGTTCATTCTAGATAAATCAGAAGGGTTCACGCTAGCGGGTGTCAAGCGCCTCAACGACTCGATTCGGACTTACGTTTGGGCAATCTTGTGAGAGCTAGCTCAGACCCGTTCCAACATTCTCAAAGTCGGGAAGTGGTTCGACGCCCAAAAGCAGTTTACGGCGAATCTCGGAGACGCTATCGCTTCACCCGTCGACATCCCCAGCAGCATCGATCGCTATCAAAAGACTTTGCAATGTGCAGCCACACCACTGGATTACGCCTGCGGGAGAGCGCTCTACTTGATGCCGAGTGACATGGCACTCCATCCCGGGAGCGCAAGCTCAGACCCGTTCCAACATTCTCAAAGTCGGGACGGGGTTCGACGCCCAAACGCAGTTTACGGCGAATCTCGGAGACGCCATCGCCTCACCCGTCGACATCCCCAGCAGCATCGATCGCTATCAAAAGACGTTGCAATATGCAGCCACACCACTGGATTACGCCTGCGGGAGAGCGCTCTACTTGATGCCGATCGACATGGCACTCCATCCCGGCAATGTCCAAGGTTATAATAACCAAATCCAAATAGCGGGGTCAGACGCTGTCATCGGTCACAACCCAGACATAAATGAGGCAGCACCGATCAGCGCCGGCAGTGCTGGCAGCTCAAGGACATTCCAGAGGAAAACTGCCTCACCAGCCGGGACCGATCCGCGAGTACTCGCAGGGCCACCACCCGAAGTGTCGCCTACGTCTGCTGCGGTTGCTCCGCAAGCTGACTGGAAACATGAAGAAGAAAAAACAGCTCTCATAGTCGCAGGGATTGCACTCGGCCTAGTGGCGCTTTGGTTTATCACGGACTGATATGCAAGGTCTCGCTTGCCAGTCCCGAGTTGCAACGAGAAGAAGGGCCCCCACGCTGATGACCAAGGCCCATAAATTATCTGCGAGCCATGAAGCGGCCTTCCCTAGCGTGCTCAAAAGCCAAGAGACGATGGACCCGATGATTCCGGGCAGCCGCGGCCTTGCCGGCCAAATTGGCCAGGGCACGCCCGAGGGACTGTAGGTGCTTTTTACCCACTCCTTGACCCCGCCCTTGCCGGGTGCCTTTGGAGCTGGAGCCGGTACACTCCCGCCGCCGGTGAGCGCAAGCACTAGGGTCGAGATTGCCATCCAAACCGCTGTAAGGATGCTCACGATCGTTATCCCCTGTTCGCGGAAGAGTGTCCGTATTCGCTCAGCCAGCGTCTTGTCTTCATGGAGCATCTCCCTGAACGTCTCACGGATTCGGGAGATCTGGGACCAGAGAGCTTCTATATTCGTAGAGACGGCTTCGAGCTTCGACTGTCTTTCAAGTTCGATGTCAGAGAGATCGCCCTTAAGCTTTCTGATTTGGTCTTGAATCTCCTGCTGCGTCTCGGGGTCGTTCGTCTTCATCAGCTTTTGTTGCTCCCGGGCCAAGTGTTTTTCAACCTCGGTTTTCCGGCTTTCGACCTTCGAGAGCTTCGCCAGGTTGTTCACGAGCTCGTTGTTGGAGTCATAGCCTTTTCAAGCCCAGCAAGCTCTCTTTTGGCCTGGGTGACCCGCGGTGTCGATAGGCTGATCATCAATTGTCTTCAATGCGGCCTCGACATCTCCAATAACGTCGTGGGCTACGCCGGGGAGCTCTGTCATCTCGATGGATTCAATATTTTTGGGAGGCTTTCCTCTGCCTTTTGGAGTGTATCCACAGCCTCTTTGTTGAGACGCGGTATATTCGATTTATTGTCAGTGAGTCCCAGTGATTGCCGAATTGCATTTATGCCGCCTGTTCCGTATTTCGAGGCCAGTGTGGACAGAGACAGAAACCGGAATCCTCCCCGTGTCGCAGTGATAAGAATCTTTTTGTCGCCGGGGGTCCAGTAGAGTGTGTTACCGTCGTCATCAAGCCCAAACTGGTCATCGTCGATACTGTCTTCGAGGCGCAACCCCTTATAGGCACGGCTCACTTCTTTGTAGAAAGTATCGACAAGGAGCCTCTTCTGGTCAGAAAGTGCTGTCCGTCTTAACTCGCCTCGGAGGTTCTGAAGATTGTCCCCGGCCGTGCGTAGTCCTTGCTGGACGTCTCTTGGTGGGTCCATAACCGCGTCTGGCAGGTTGAACGTGTCATCGTCGGCGTCATCATAAGAGTCGGGCCAGTCTTCGAACGTGGGGTTAACAAAGTCAGCCATAATGTTTGTGCATTTGAAGGTTGTCGCGCATGTTTAAAACAGACTTTGTCTTCTCTGTCTCTGGTCGGGCCCATCGGAGTCTAACTGTTGGTTCTCTTTTGCTCCAGCATTTCAGTGGTTTTTTTGCTGTCGAGTCCTCACCGTTGTCTCACCTCTGTGGTTCTTTGATTATTTGTGTTCACGGAGATGTTGCACTGATTAGTTAGGAGGCCTTCATGCGGACTGAACAAATTATTTGTCTAAATCGCGACGGAAGTAAAGGCGAGGATTGTGGCCACGTAAAATCGATTTAAGCCCCCCCCCTCCCCCCCCCAGTGGAAATCTTTCCACTGACCGTTCCAAGACAGTTCTTCTGTGGCGGTTTATTTATGTTGTTGTTTGTTACTTACTGTATGTATCACTTGTGTCTTTTTATTTGGGATGGCCATATGGCCATTTTGTGGGAAAGTAACTGTCCTTATGGTCTTCCTTTGTGTAGGTTTCCATTATGGTCTGGTCACTTCATGTTTGTGTTTCTTTCCCTTTGGTGTCTTTGATGGGTGGAGTAAGTTAATTGTATCGATTCCTGATCTTTGTTTTACTTCTACTTTATTGAGTGACAACGAAGTTGTCAACGAGGTTGAGACCATGTCATCAAGCAAGTACGGACGAAAGCTTGACCCCTATCGGTGCCTCCGCGAACCCCTTTGGGTGAAAGGGGTGCGGCAATCGGTGACGATAACTAACAACCCCAGCACGATCGGCCCGAACCAGCAGCTTCTGGTTCGATTCCCTAACCTCGGCAAACATGATGCCATCGTCCCCGGGACCGCGAGTTTGGCCTTCACGATCACGCTGCACAGCGAAGATGCCAATCGGACCTTGGTTCAGAACCTAGGCCGCGCCCTCGTGAAAAAGACCGTCATTAAAATTTCGGGGAACGAGGTCCTCAGCATCGACGACAGTGATGTGTACCACTGCTACTGCGATCTCTGGAGGAGGACGGCTTCAGAGAGGAAAAATTGCCAGTACCAAGGCATTGATACGTCAAATAACCGAAATACGACGAGGATCCGAATCAATGATCGGGACAAAGACTAGTCCGTTCTAGCGGACAAAGCCGTCGCCGATGCTTTCGGCAATCGCTTCTACATCCCACTGGACTTCGAGCTGCTCGAGAGCCACATGCCATTCTACCAGAGCGCGTTATGCGATCGGCTCGAGTATGAGCCCACGTTCAACGACTACAACCGTGTGATCCAGACCACAGGCATAGGTGCCTCTTTCGACATTGGAAACATCTGTCTTGAATATGACATGGTCACCCTGCCAGAGCTGGCCCAAATGATCAACAACCAGTACAGAAGTCGCATTTCGATCCTGTATGACCGGGTACTGCGGCACCGCAAAATCGGCAAAGACAAGAGCGACACCCTCTGGAATATCAATCTCAACGTGCCCGCCCGCAGCATGAAGGGCATCCTGATGCTCTTTGAGGATGAAGCCGCGCAACAGCCCTTCGCTCGCGACACTGAGGCCCTCTATAACCCGAAAATCGACAAGGTCGAGGTCACCATCGAGGGGATCCCCAACCAACTCTTCAACCAAGGGATGCGCTCTTACCAGATGTTTGCTCTTCACAGCCGGCAGCAAGCGACACCCTGAAGTGGCAACGGCTGAACAAGACCTGGCCCTAGCCGACGTCAGCCTTGCAAAATACCTCACCAGCAAGTACGCGCTGTGGCTTGACCTCAGGACAAGCGACGACGGTCGGCTCTACGACTCCGGCAGACGGATAGAGAATGCCAGCGATGGTGTGACCGTCCAGATAACGAAAAGAGCCGAGGCGGATAGCGCATTGAACATCTACCTCTACGTCATCAAGGGTGCACAGCTTAACATCGAAGATGGCCGGTTCGTCTCAGCGGTTTATTAATCTTCCTCCGGAAGATAGGTTATTAACGAAGTTAATAGACTTCCTACCGCGCACGGCCCATTCGGCGACAATCAGCGGGCAGACGGGATGTGGAAAAACCGTTTTTATCCTCGATCTGCTCGAAGACCCCTACCGGGGGTTATTTCAGCACGTAGTGGTTCTGAGTCCCACCATACGGTACAACAGGACGTATCAGCAACGCCCCTGGATCTGGACGGATCCTGAGATTTACGTTTTAGACCCTGCTGAGCGGCTTCACGATTACTTGCGAACGTTTTACCGGGTGTTCCGGGGCGAGCCGACCCTATACATCATGGACGACTGCAGCGCTAAGAGGGCTTTGACGAAAATGAAAGACATGCTGTCAGAGCTGGCGTTCTCGGGCAGCCACGCGGAGCAGTCTGTTTGGGTCCTCATGCAGAAGTACAACTCCGTCTAGAAAGACTTGCGCGAGCAGACGCAGTGGGTCTGTTTGTTCCACTGCAAGGATCGTGACTCGTTCGAAGACTGTCATCGTGAAAATGACGTGATCCCCGCACGAGGACGGGAGTTGGTGCGGCAGCAGCTAGCCGAGACAAAACACGCTAAGCTTCTGTTGAAGACTGATCAACCCGCTGATCATATTATCATGTAATGATATTGTAATTAATATTGCGAAGCTGTTGCGTAGCAACCACAACAACGATGTGCTCAGTAGCGGCCGTAATCGCTGTACTTTGTCTGCATGTGGCGCTGCTTTTCGCAGTCTATTTTATCCTTTCTCGAGTGCTACAGATGTTCGCCGCGATGTATGCGCATGCCTGCGACTCCATTTTAGACAGGTCCGCCCTTGTTTCCTATCCACGATAGGAATGGACTGTGATGAGCTGATAGACAAGATGCTTGACGACCCGGCGGTGCCAGACACGCAACTGGCGCAACCAGTAACAGAGCAACAAGCAAAGCAACAAGCAGAGCCACGGAAAGATGACAGGGTGCAAGAATACCGCGAAAGGCTCGCTGCAACAGTAGCAGGAGGGTCGGCCAGGAAATACGGAATTGTGGCTCACGGAAAGGCCTTGACCGTCGACCAGGTCGAGAAGTTGAGTAACTCTGATGTCGAGAGGCTCTACGCCCGTTATTCCGCCCGATTAGGGGCAGACATGTCAAAGACGATTTCGAACCAAGCTCTGGGGCTGTATGCGGGACTGGTCGGGGTGTTCGTCCCGATCCCAGACCAACAAGGGCTCATTCGCGATCTTGAAAGCGATCCGTTTCTAGGAAGCGCATTTCAAGGCGCTGCCAGCGAACTCTATCACCGCTATGGCACGTGGTTAGCTCCGCTAACTGCAAAGTTAATCACTCTCAAGCATGCCAGATTTGAACATTGCTGCCCCATCAATTCATTATACAATGATAGCGGAGAATACGATGATGGATCAACAGCCGGACGCTGCAACTCAGCGTGGTGCAGTTGCGACGCCACTGGTGGAGACAGTGACGCAAAGAGTGACGAAGACTAAAGACCCGATAAAAAGGTTGCAGCCGGTCGTGCCGGGGCCGCTGCTCGAAAGGCCAAGCAAGAACGACAGCTCAAGGAGCTTCAGATAAACAAAGAAAAACACCATGTCATGAATAACGATGGCGCCGCTAACGATGTTGTTGTTGTTGCAGAGCAACAGCAACATGTTGCAAAGCACAACAGGAACAGCACGGTAATCTGCCACTAGGACAAAAAGCCTGGACACCATGGATCATCTGGGTTTGTCTTGCGGGTGGTATTGCTGTAGTTGCTCTGCAACATGTGAGCCTAGCGCGGCGACAAGTTGCTCAGAGCAACAGCAACAAAGACAAGTCGAATAGGAAGTTATCTGCGCAACAGGATAAACCCCGGGGCCTGAAACAATTAGAGACCAGGCCAGATCCATTCTATATGGAGTGAAGCCCGTTGCGTCGCAACATCAACAACCATGACAACCCCGGCAACTGATGGTAAAATGCTTGTCCACGCGCTCTACCATAGCGCAGTCGTATGTGGCATCGCTGTGGGATACGCCCGGCTTGGCAAGATGGCGATGGGGGTAGCCGCCCGAAGCTAGACTTCACACCCCGTGATGTTGGTATGGCCATAGTAGACGTCGCTCTCGCCATGGCAACCAAAGACATGCTAATTAAACGGGGGATTATACCTGCTGATATCACGAAGTAATCGTCACGAAGTGACGGTAAAATGGCAAGTATTGCTATGCTCGTTTACGAAGCCCTGGTGAACGCCCTGACGTTCTCGGGATCGAACTACTTATTCTCCAGTTTGAAGAGCTCTGGCGTCGACGAAGAGCGCAAGCGTCACGATAAAGCAGTCAAACAGTTACAGGCTGCACAGGCAGAATGGTCTCAAAAACGGACCGAGCGTATTGATTTCATCACTGAGGAAAGTAGAAGTAAAACAAAGATCAGGAATTGATACAATTAACTTACTCCATCCATAAAAGACACCAAAGGGAAAGAAATACAAACATTAAGCGACCAGACCATAATGGAAACCTAAACAAAGGAAGGCCATATGGACAGTTACTTTCCCACAAAATGGTCATATGGCCATCCAAAATTAAAAGACACAAGTGATACACACAGTAAGTAACAAACAACAACATAAATAAATCGCCACAGAAGAGCCGCCTTGGAACGGTCAGTGGAAGATTTCCACTGGGGGGCTTAAATCGATTTTACGTGGCCACAATCCTCGCCCTTACTTCCGTCGCGATTTAGACAAATAATTAGTTCAGTCCGCATGAAGGCCTCCTAACTCATCAGTGCAACATCTCCGTGAACACAGAAATCAAAGAACCACAGAGGTGAGACAACGGTGAGGACTCGACAGCAAGAAACCACTGAAATGCTGGAGCAAAAGAAAACCAACAGTTAGACTCCGATGAGCCCGACCAGAGACAGAGCATCAGGCACCAACCAACATTATCTCTTTAATTTTCAATAAGCCTTTACGTTGGAGCCGTCATAGAATCTGAGGCCTGACCCACCGGCGTGCAATTAAAGAGGGAAGCAAAGTTGCCAACCGTGATTGGGTTAACTACCATGCATGCAGTCTGTCGTATAATATCCATGTTGTACCCAATCTTTTTATATCGAAGAATGATTTTACGAAATTGGGTGCTGAAGTCATTTCGGTTATATATTTTTCTGAATTTATATACTAAGTCACCATAAAATTCGGGTTCCGATAGACCTTGTTGCAGAAGAGATTTAAGTCCAATATTGAATTTTGAAATTAAATCAGAATGGCGTCTATAAAAGTTTGAAAAGGCTTTGCGTAGTTTATGGTATCGATAACCCTGATTAAGGAGTTTAGCCGTTAACAATTTATTACGAGTGTTGAAGTCAGTTACATGACTACACACTCTAGCAAATCGAATTAATTGCGAAATATAAACGCCATAGGATGGCGCACGAGGAACATCACCATCCAAAAAAGGAAAATTTACAATCTCAAAATCAAAGTCATCGCGTTTATCATAAATTTTGCACGAAACAAATCCATCTACAATAGATATATGTAAATCCAAAAACGGGGCCTCGGTATCAGAAGAATTTGCTTTATTTAACTGAAGTTCTAGGGGGTAAATCTGACTGATCAAACCATCAAAATAGGTATTATCAATATTTAATAAATCATCTAAATATCTAGAAGTAGAGCTAAAAGCTTCAATAATTTCAGATTGGTTATCAATGGAAAGCGACAAAATGAAGTCTCTTTCATAACAATACAAGAACAGATCAGCCACAAGAGGTGCGCAATTAGTACCCATCGGAATACCCACAATTTGTCTAAATAACTTAGTACCGAATCTTATATAAATATTGTCAAGTAGAAAGGTGAGGGCATCACACACTTTCTGACATGACCAAAGTGTATAATTCTTATGCTCTTTAGAAGTGAAAAATGCATTTCTGACATTACATGCAAGATAGAGAGAATCTTCTCTGTGAAAAGCCCATTCAATTAAATCATTAAGCTTTTCTTTTATAAGATTATGAGGAAGTGTAGTGTAAAGAGTGGAAAAATCGTAGGTAGTCAGACTAGAAGCACGAAACTGTCTAGATTTCAATTTATTTAAAACCTCATTCGATTTTTTTATAGACCAAAACAGATTTCTTCCTGATCTTTCAAAGACTTTATCACAATATTTAATTACATGCGTTTTAATAGCAGTAAGACAGGAAGTTAATAATTTAGAAAGTTCAGTGGTAGTGCAAGAACTAGAATTTGCAATAAACCGTGCTTTGTAAGGTTTTTTATGAAGTTTTGGTAACCAGTATAGCGTAGGAAGCTTGTCTTGGCCTTCGTTAACACACACAGCAAACTTAGTGGCTGAAAGACAAACATGTTTATCTACTATAGCTCTCTCTTCAGCCAAAGGCTGAAGTTCATAGGCCTTAGTACCACCAAGCTCCTGCTTAAGCGTGTTAACATAGTGGAGCCGTCACACAACAACGACGTTGTTAGCGGCCTTGTCTGCAGGGACCAAAACAAACTTCTTATGAAATTCTTGAATACCTAGTTTAAGATGACGTAAAGACGTCTTGGGCTTAGGAGGTAATAAGTTAGTATTTTGAGAATAGAAAGAAATGCGTTTATTCACTAGTCTTAAAATGCTAAGTTTCCAGTCCTTTAGGGCTTTACACTCAACATACTCTCGCTTACACCATCGATTACCGAATTCATTCAAGGAAGCAGCGATTTCATCTCTACATTTACTGAAATCAATTTTAGAAGGAAACCGATATTTCGGTCCTTTAGAAATTATATTCCTTATCCTAGAATCAGGAATAATTTTCAAATTGCCAGTAATTACATGACCAGCAGCAGGATAGCAATACTTTGAGTTTTTACAATCACATGAATCAGGAGTATTAGTATCAATATCAAGATCTGAAACAAGTTTATTGAAATTAAAAATGATAGATCTAACAGGTTTGTTATATTTATAGCAAATTATAGGTGTTTCAGTATTTTGAAAATAAGCAGGAATGGAAGAAAGCACCGATCTCTCACGGAAGATACTGGGCAAATCTATAAAATCCATACCCTTATTAATGAAGAATATTTTGAAGAAATGACGTTTATGATTAATTTCAGAATCAATGTAAGGACGGAGAGTATGCTGAGTATAGCCTCTAGTTAAGAGAGCCGCATCATATAACTGATGAGAACTATCGTAGAATTTATTCGCCTCGGTGTCCAGAAGACGTAAAACAGAAACGGGTAATGAACTTAAAAATGAAAGCATAGAGTGGCGTCCATGATTTAATAATATAATTGACAGTCACTTCAGTCTAGTATTGTTTCGTTTAAACGCACGTGATTTACGTTTAAAGTTACCATTTTTCCTGGTGCCGTGAGATCTAGTTCTGCGTTTTCGACATTCCAGGAGTGAGAAAATATCAAAGTCCGGCATTCTGGAAATATTACCCTCATGATAAATGTTGTCATTAAATCCCAGTGGAAAAGGGGTCTGTAAAAATTTAATCCATTTCAGTTCAGCTTCATGTCTTTTGATTATTTTGAATCTAGATGTAGAATTTGCATCGTAATAAAGTTTTTCCACTGGTTGTATAATAATGTTATTTACAGAATGACCTGTACGTCGAAAGTGACGGTACAAGAAAGTGTCAGTTTTCTTAGGCTTACTCATTCTACGATAATGCTCGTTCAATCTAGTTTTAAGCATGCGGTTAGTTTGACCGACGTACTGCATATTACAGTTTGCAGCACGTCAAGTAATTAGATAAATTAAATCTGTAGACTGTCATGTCAAATCAGAAATGTTAACTACAGAGAAGCGTCTACCGTTTACAGATGAAGTAACGGTAGACGCAGTGCTTAAATGCGAACAACATCTGCACCTCTTGGCATTGCACTTAGAAATAATAGGATACATTCCACTTCTTTTCCACGGATTAGTATATTTTCGAAGGATGGGTGATTTGAGAGGAGATAGTCTTATACGAAGACTACTCGCAAAAACATTGGTATTGCCTGCTCCTTTGAGATTAACTGAAGTTACAGAAGACAAATTTAAGGGTCTAACCAATACCGAAGGCAACATAGTATTAAAGTTCTTAATAGAATGGGGAATCCGTACAGAAGAAGCAGAGTGTAACCTAAGGGGTGATATTGATATCACCAGGGGCACGCCGTTCGAACCTTCAAAGACGTCGATGACGCGACGCGCCTGTATGCGCAGGTCACCGGGAAAATGTCAGCCCCAGCTCTCCGACTTTTACCAACCGAGTGACGACCAGAGAGAACGCGAGATTGCCTTCATCATCATGGGGATGGCTGCTACCGGCTTTGTGGCCTACAAACTCGCCAAGTAATTAAATAGTGAGGTGAGTTTTAGTATCAGGCTGTTGGAAAACATTAGTAGCAATGGCCGACAGTAAGCTCTCTGCCATATATTATAGCCCAAAGGGCTACTGGAAGGGCCCGCTGCCATTGAGAAGCTGGCGTCTGCAGCCAAGGTGAGTGAGCAGCGGGCTAATGACTGGCTCAAAAGACAGGCTATCTGGCAGATCTACCTTCCTACCCAACGGCACATGCCACGGCCAAAATTCGACATCGCCACACCGAACGACGTACACCAGGCGGATCTGCTCTTTCTGCCACACGACCGAGTTGGGCGGAAAACCTTCCGCTACGCTCTCACGGTTGTTGACGTCGCCAGCCGTTACAAGGAGGCTGAGCCCCTGATCAACAAGACTGCGACAGAGGTCGCCGATAGCCTGGCTCGGGTTTACAAACGGAGCCCGTTGAAGTGGCCCAAATTGCTCCAGGTTGACCCCGGCCGTGAGTTCATTGGCTCTGTCATCCAGCTGTTGGCAAACTACTCTGTCCAGGTTCGGCGCGGTCGGGTTGACATCCATCGGGACCAGGGCATTGTTGAGCGCTTCAATCGTACCTTGGCTGAGCGGCTCTTGGGCACCAGTACGCTAAGGAGATGGTGCAGCCTAGTAAGCGGTCTACAGTGTGGGTGAAAAGGTTGCCTGCCGTTGTGGCAGCCTTGAATGGCGAGGTCTCCCGACTGACCGACAAAAGGCCCTCTGATGCCATAAGGGTGCGATCAGTGACACAATAGCCCTCCTCTGTAGTTCCTTGTCGGCCTGTTGGTCTCGAGGAGACAAAAATCCCCCTCCGATGTCGGCGTTCGCTATTTGTACCAGCCTGGCGAGCTTGAAGCGGGGCGCCGGCCAGCGACTGATCCCATACGGTCCCTGGATGTGCACCGGCTCGGGCGCACACCAAACCAGACGAGCCCGTGGTGTATTACTTGTAAGATGGATCTCAGCGCGGCTTTGTGCGCGAGGAACTCCGTGTTGTGCATCCCGACAATCAGCTTCCTGCGGATGGGGTTCTCAAGCGCTGAGCAGCTCCTTTAAGAATGCATCCATCTCTTCTTGCGTAACGTCTGGTGCAGTTGTAGTTGTTGCAGAGCAACAGAGATCTTTGTAACCATAAGCTAGTGTATCCACCCCATTTTCTGCGATCCAACGCTTGGAATCGAAGGGCGACAGCGACACCTTGTTGAGATGCTGCCCGTAGATGCGATGGCACTCTGACCTAAGAACATCCATGCCATGGCGGAAGGTTTGCTTCTCATAGAGAGCCTTTTGGAACTGCTCATGCCTGATGCGCTTCTTGGCAGTTGCTTTTCTCACACCCTTGGCCTTCTTGATGTTCTTTCAAGATGCCTGGAGGATGGAGTACATCTTCGGCCGCAGGCCCACATATTCGGCGATTGACTGCCAGGCGCACTCGTCCTTCATCTTTCCGAGAACCTTCTTGTTCTCTGTGCTGTGCAGCGGGTGGCCTTTCGGAAAGTCGGACGTGTCGTAGAGGCCCTGGTGCTTGGCCATGTCCTCGTAGACATCTTCTGTCTCGATTTCGAGGAGGAGTCTGTCAGTGTCTGTGTAGAGGAGCTGGCAGCGTTCTCCGTACTGCATCTGGAGCCGGTTGTAGTAGAAATCGTACATCAGGGTCTTTGAAAGGCCCAGAATGCTCATACCTACATAAATCGGTCGGTTGAGCACTAGACGGCTCTTATGCATCTGGACTGCTGCAAGATCATCGTCGAAGATGTTGGCTCTGGCAAAGGCTCGGCTGGCGATGCGACGCCTTAGTTTATCTTCCTCGTTGGCGCGAACCAGCTTGACGTCGACACGCCTGCGGAGGTTCTCCATCGTCTTGCCGATGACCGAATTGTTCATGAGCTTGTAGAGATCCTTCTCAAAGTCACTGGTGGCCTTCTTCCGGAGCTCACTAATCATCCGGATGTAGAGACATGTATAGCTGGAGATTCCGATAGTGGAGCACGTAACGGTCTTTGTTGCGAAGGTAAGGTACCAACTTCTCAACCTCTGTAGGTGCTCCCCACAAATCTCCATCAAGAAGTTCGTGCTGGTACTCCGACATCCAATCCTTCTTGACCACTAGGCGCTCTGGTGCTAGCGGATAGGTATTGTGTACCTTGTGCAGCTCTGCTGGATATTCCATATCTACCTCTAGGATATAGCCCTCTTCACTGTCTGCGGGTTGTTCTGCAATGGTTTCTGCGAGTCGCTGGCATTCCGATGCATCAACCCACTGGAAGTCTCTGATGGGAAGAGCCTGGCTCATAGCCCAACCATAAAGATTATTCGCATCTAGGTAGAGGATGTGGCTACTAGGCTTTTCTGGGTCATAATCCTCAACCTGAGGATTGTTGGCCTTAGCATAGCGCTTTGAGACCATTGAGATACCTCCAAGCATCCCTTTCTCGATGAATAGATGTTGGTCGTAATCTGTGAGTAGTTCGAGCTCCACTCCTGTCTTCTTGAGAAGGGCGTCCCATGAAAGCCGGGCTGGTGTAGTAGTGTGCTGGGTCTAAGCCATACTGCGTCAGGCATGTCTTTCGGAAATCCTCAAAGACATCTGCCAGCAGGAGAACATCTTTGCGATTGTAGAGGTCGTGGTTATCCCAGGGTCTTACACCCACAGACCTCCCATACTCTATGCGCGTGGGCGTAGTCGTCGTCGCTCATGTGCTCGTCGGTGAGCTTGCTGTAGAATGCCTCTTTCGGAGGGAGCTTGGTCTCGGCGAAGCGATCCCAGGTGTCCATATACTCGTAGGGGTAGACACCCTTCCGGGTCAAGAGCTGTAGCCTCTGCTGGTTTGGCTCGTAGTGGGACGTGATCTGGAAAGCTCCAGGTTGGTTTGCCGCCACCAGCTTGTCAAGGGAAGCTAGCCGGAACGGGACGCTATCGATGAAACGGAGCTGCCCGAGAGAGAAGGAGATGTATTTTTCTGTGTTGTTGGGGATGCAGGAGACTATGCCTTCAACCTTCGAGAAAGCCTGCAAGAGCAGGTGGGGGTCGTACCCCCTGAGGTTGTGAAACACCACGGGAATGACGGTGGTCTTTGGCCCTCGATATTTACCTGTGATATGACAGTGGTCGCGGACAGAGTCACCGTCTAGCGGTTTTTCGCATATATATCAATTCGCGGCATTGTCATTGGCCCGACAGTCCTTTCGTGTCATCCTTATGTTTCTAGGGTTGGCTAGAACGCTCTTAATCTCGCGCTCCTCCTCCTGGAGTGATTTTAAGAAGTGCTCCGCGATACTCGACAGGCGGCTTTGTTGTTCCATCACATTGCACCACGATATAGCAGTAGCTGCAAGCCTCATGTTGTTGTGTTCGTTGGGTGTTGCTATTTGTAGGGTCGCGTTTGGGGCCCTCGATCTTGGTGGTGAGAGCCCAGCCAGACCGTCTCTGTGTCCACTTTTTGTGTGTTTCTTGGATCTGTGGGAAGGTTTTATCGAGAGCCCCCTTGATTTCGCTGGCCTGGAGAAGGGCCTCCTGTTTGTGGCGCAGCACGAGGGTTGTGTACTCCTCACTACCGTCTAGGCTGGCCTCCCGAAGCTGAATCTTGAGAGCCAACTGGAACTTCACGCCACCCAGCGCCTCGATCTCTTCCTCGAGCTTGCTACTGATTTGGGGCACCACAGCCTCGAGGAAGTCCTGGCGTCTGCACTATGAGGATTATTGGCAGGCACGTCCATCTGCGAGCCCCTCAAGAAGTCGCCAATGACCCATGGGGTCTGACTGAAGACCAGCTTTTCTTTCATCTGCTCAGCAGATGCAAACAAGTTCAGGATCTCATCATGATACTCATTCACGGATCTCAGGACTTTCTTGCGGGAGATAGAGTCAAATTCCTCTTCAATGGCCTTTCTCTTGGCGGTCTTCTTTTTGCGTGGTGGTGGCGTAGGTCGATATTTTTCAGGTTGTAAGGGCTTTAACAAGCGCCCTTTGACAGAATCTGGGATAGGCTCATCCAAGATGTTTTGAACCACATGATGGAGAGTCGAATTATTATCAAGTATTTCTGCCAGTAACTGCTCTATGAATTCATCCATAGTAGCCATAATTCATATATGTATGCATTGAACTTTTCTCTAATTGAAAATTATCTTGGAAAGTCGTCTGGCTTCTTTTCGGAAAGACATAACATAGCGCTTCTTATGGTAGTACTGATTATAAACGGTAGTAGCGCCGTATGGTTTACACAGCTTACGGGACGTCTTCACAGCCACCCTACAACCCTGACAGATCCAGAGACCCCCACCTTTGGACCTCCAGCGTTGTGGATAGCACAGTAGGTTCCTCGACATCTCTTGCCACAAGCATCTCTTGTACCGATCTTGATCCATGTACACTCCTGCATTGTGTTTCCCTTTATGAATCTATAGATTTAAGTATTGTCTGAATAAAACAACCACCTAAGACCTTCTTCAAACAGCAGCTATACACTGGTTTGCGCTGGGCACCTCGCCCGGTGGGGCCCACCTGGGGATGGGGCGGGCCCTACCGGGTTGGTGCGAGGGAGGATAGTTTGGTGGAATAGTTTTGGGTTTGGGAGATTTAAATTGCTGAATGGAGCTCGTCTCGGTGGTAGATGTTTGGTACAATTAATTTATTCTATTGCACCCCACTCGGTGGGGCCCATCCGGGGGTGGGAGGGCCCCACAGTATTGTGGGTGCGGGGATGAAAACAATTTTTTGTCCCAAAACCCCCAGTCTCAATACTACTGCAGCAGCAATTTCTTTTGTAGGTTTGCTGTACAGACAATCCTATTGGTCATCAAACGTGCACAGGTGTGCATATCAGCTAAAGATTTGATGGGGAACTATAAAATCAAGGATTAATTTGCCTAGCCCAGTAGACCTAGGGTATACAGAATGAATCGCTTAGAGGTTCTAAGCAAAAGTGGTGCGAGTTGGACCGTCCTTGCATATAAACCCTTTTGGTTTAAATAAGTGGCAGCACTTGAGATGTCATTTCATCTCAATGTCGGGGAAAGTCCCAAAAAAATTGGAAGCAACGTCTCCAAAAAGCAAAATGACCAATACAGTGTTGACGGGGACGTTGAACCTCAAATCAAACAAAATATAACCTAATTGTACAGCATATCCTCTTTATAACACGTTTTTAAAACACAGTTGGGGATATAACACTTTATAACCCCCAAACATAGCCAGTTACACAGCAAAAATGACAATCAAAGTCATTTTTAGGTCAATTTGATAAGCACTATTTTACTATGTTTGTTTGGATGTAACAGTGCTTAATTAAGACGGTTAATGCTAAGAACCCGAAAACAGATTTATAAAGAGGGGTGTTTCCTAATGGCCGAAAATATAATATAGTATGAAAACAGAACTAAGCATTATTGTCAATGCCTTCTCCTACTTGGTTGTCTAAAATAAAACCCTCGCCTGCAAATCCCTTGAGTGTGAGTATTTATGTGAATGAATTATACTGGTAAACTGAGTGAGTGGGGTATTCCTGGGGCTAAATCGATGGTAAAAATGTCATAACAAACCATAAATTTACTTGGGAATAGTGTTAAATGTATATTAGAATAGTGTCTTAGTTAGTGGAGACCAGTGGCCTAATATTTCAGTAAACAATTGGCATACCAATGGGTACCAATTGTGCACCGTTGTTCTTGTACTCGTATGAGGCGGAGTTTGTACAAGGTCTCCCCAAAGCAGGCAAGAAACGCCTTGCACAATAATTCAATTTCACCTACAGATATATAGATGATTTATTGTCTCTGAAAAATGCTAAATTCGCAGAGTACTTGGAATTCATCTATCCACGTGAACTTGAAATTAAGGAAACAACAGAGACTGCAACCTCCTCCTCATACTTGGATTGTTATCTCTATATTGACAACGGGAAGCTTACTACTGGCTGTACGATAAACGAGATGAATTCAATTTTCCCATTGTTGACTTTCCCTTACTAAGCAGTAATATCCCGTCTGCGCCAGCATATGGAGTTTACGTTTCACAGTTAATCCGTTATGCTAGAGCCTGTTTCAAGTATCAGGACTTTATGGAACGTGGGAAGGTGCTCACTGCCAGTTTGTATGCCAGGGGTATCAAGAAACCAAACTGGTATCAACACTAAAGACGTTCTATGGGAGGCACCATGATCTTGTTGATCCGTTCAATGTAGCCATTTCCAGAATTATTTCTGATGTGTTTGCCAATGGATGGCCATAGGAAGACTTCCAAAATCTCGAACATGCCCTTCTCGGCATTTACTCTTTTTTTTCGTTCAGGTCGATAGGCATGGTGGGCGAAGCTTGCTTACCAAGTAATGCTTGCTATCCGCGGACGCCTGATTACATAATTCTGGAGTCCATGTCTGTTGATCTGAACATTGATATTTGCCATTTGTCTATGGATTAATGATTTTTGATTAACGCTTTGGTACTACAACCTAAACTACTTTAAATAATGCAATAGATAAAAAGGGTGTTTAAAATTTTGAAACATCAGCATTGCCTTTATGTACCACCTATGGAACTAGACACAAACAACGATGAAATGTCTTTTATTTCACCGGTTTTCAAGTCAAACCTAATATGTTGATCAATATTCTAGCAATAATCTTCTTTATACACCAGACAAAATAAATGGAAATAAGTTGGTAAGATGCTTTGTGGTATTTATATTCGTATTCTACGATAAACTGGAATTTACAGCTATGACGACAATCTTGGACGCCATTTTGGATTTCTCAGCTCGCAATCATTTATGCCAATTTATGCCGGCAGTTTCAGATACTAAGGATCCTGACGAACATTTTAGTATATGACATGTTTTGTTATACGGGGGGGGGGGGGGGGGGGTATGGTTACTACCAGAAATGGTAGACGTTTTGGCCCATTGTCACCCTACCATTACTTCCGTCGCGATTTTACGGGGCCACAATCCTCGCCCTTACTTCCTGTCCTACATTATGGTGTAGTTTATATTTTCTTGTTCTTTGGGATCATTGATTCTATTGTGGAATTTCGAAAATATCTGAGGGTCACTGATAAGGCCTTAATGGCCGAAACTAGCTTGTCTGGCCCATATAAATTGTACACTCCATATTTTCGAGTTCTGTGATGTATTCCTCGCTTCCAAAGGATAACCCTTTCGAGAACATATTTGACGTCACTACAGCTGGTGTCTGGGAATGTGTGGAGGCAGTAAAAAGTCTCCCTGCCCTACATTATAGTGTAGTTTATATTTTCTTGTTCTTTGGGACCATTGGTTCTATTGTGGAATTTCGAAAATATCTGAGGGTCACTGATGAGGCCTTAATGGCCGAAACTAGCTTGTCTGGCCCATAAAAACATGTACATTCAATATTTTCGAGTTCTGTGATGTATTCCTCGCTTCCAAAGTATAACCCTTTCGAGAACATATTTTCCGTTGCGATTTAGATAAATAATTTGTTCAGTCTGCATGAAGGCGTTCTAACTCATCAGTGCAACATCTCCGAGAACACAAAATATCAAATAACGACAGATATGAAACAACGGTGAGGACTCGACAGCAAGAAACCACTGAAATGCTTGAGTAAAAGAAAAACAACAGTTAAGACCCCGTTTGGCCCGACTACAGACAGAGCATCATGGCCCAACCAACATTACATAAAATTAAAATCTAAGCAAGATTAGGGGTTTGCAGACAAGAAGCAGACAACGGACACAAATTGATCATTAAAGTTCACCTTGAGAACTATACTCAGGTAAAGTTAAAACTAGCAATGCTTTGAAACGTACCTGCAGCTTTAGACACTGCGTTTGGGAAACCTCCTGTCTGTGGTAATCGGTTAAAACTCGTTAATTCAATAACAGCAGCATCTACTCCAATATTTTCAGCATCACCTTCATCTTTTATGAAATGTTGAAGTTTTCCAATTTCATAGTCCAGAGCTAGATTTGGTTGGTAAACCTCTTTTTTCAAAAATGTTTTGTTAATTGTGTCTTTATTATAGTCAGCAGTACTTTCTTCTGTCTCAAACACGTGACAACACGTTAAACATGCTATATTTCCATTCGATAGTTGCACAAAGCCTCCAAGAGTTCCACTTGTTTTGTAAGCTGTTACAATTTGACACCCCATTAGCAAGCGCTCGTGGTAATCACCCGGACTTTTGTATTGTATAAAATTTCCTTCCCTAACGTCCACAGGGTAAGGATCAAGATATTTTGGAAATTCCTCTTCACCCATCGGTATCACGCCTTTGATATCAACATACAGAACTATGCAGGTCATAGGTTCATACGATTTGTAACGACAATCATGGTTTGACGATTTAATTTTTGAGGCAGACACAATCATTAAATTACTATGTTTATTCATAAGACTATCGCTATTTTTGGATAAGCACTTATGTATAGCAGACTGTTCCTCGGCAGTGAAAGATAAATTTTGTTCCTCTTCTTTCATAGCTACAACTCTAGCTTCATCCGATGTTTGTCCCTTTAGACGTTGAATGATTTTGAAGCCCATTACTTCTTTAGGAAAATCTGTTCTATGTTTATTTACTGTTGCTACAAATACCGGAATATTGTCTTTCGGCGGTTCATATCCTATCATCAGACTCTGCACATCTTTTAAGGAGTTTTCAACTGTAGATTTAAGCCTTTGTAGTAAATATTGACCCTCTCTACTTGACGAATTAACCTTCCTCAAGTATCTGCTGACATTCAAAGGTCCTAAACTATCCCTCAGATCCGAATCGTGTAAAACACTGTCGGCGGAGACCATTGCTGAAATATGGAATCAAATAAAAGTAATACTATAAATGTCTAAATTAATATTATAACAATACAGCAGTCTGGAGGAGAGCCAAATCTCCCGCCGCACTTTGTATCAATGCACAACCTTGTGACCTTCACCTGTGATATTGACCTTGGGTTGGCATGGTTTATTTATGGTTATGCACATCAGCTCACTGTGGGGTATATTTCACAAAAGTTTAATGAAAATCCTTCCAGAGGTAATTAAGGCGTAACTATACCAAATTTAGTGACACATAGGCCTTTCTGATATTTAATCGTTTTCAGTGTGTCTCAACCCCAAAGTTCTGAAACCGAAACGGATGATGGACAAGACCCGGCAAACAGAGCACATCCCCCTCCAAGCACACACCTACCGACGTATAGGAGATATGGAACGGACACAAAATTCAAAGTTTCAAAATCGTGACCTTCAACTGTGACCTTGACCTTGAGTCGGCATGATTTATTTATGTGTTATGCACATCAGCTCACTGATGGGGACACTTGACCAACGTTTAATGAAAATCCTTTGAAGGGTAAAGGAGATATGGAACGGACACAAAATTCAAAGTTTCAAACTCGTGACCTTCCAATGTGACCTTGACCTGGTGTCATGCTTCATTAATGGGCTCTGCATATGAGCTCACCGAGGGGGATAATTGACCAAAATTTAATGAAAATCCTTTTAGGGGTAAAGGAGATATGGAACGGACAAAAAGTTCAAAGTTTTAAACTCTTGACCTTCAAATGTGACCTTGACCTTAGGTCGGCATGGTTCATCATCACGAAAACACGCCTATATAATTTTGACCCCCCTCGAAACCCACTTTTATATAGTAAAACTCGGGTTTACAGCTGTAATCCTTATTTTTCTTATTTCTGCTCTAAGATATAGATTTTGGGGACTCAACAGAACCGCCTCAATGAGGCAGTTCTAACGAGTACCCATAATCTATATTTTCAGCACAAATAAGAAAAATATCACAATTTTTCATCAGAAAATGTTCATTTTTTCGCGATGAATGTGTCAATGTATTTGTATAGGCGTGTTTTCGTAATGTATGGGTTCTGCACATCAGCTCACTGAGGGGGATAATTGACCAAAGTTTAATTAAAATCCTTTGATGGGTAAAGGAGATATGGAACAGACAAGAAATTCAAAGTTTTAAACTCGTGACGTTCAAATGTGACCTTGACCATGAGTCGGCATGGTTCATTTATTGGTTCTGCACATCAGCTTACTGAGGGGGATATTTGACCAAAGTTTGATGAAAATCCTGTGAAGGGTAAAGGAGATATGGAACGGACACAAAAATCAAACTTTTAAATTCTTGGCCTTCAAATTTGACCTTGACCTTGAGTCAGCATGGTTCATTTATGGGTTCTGCACATCAGCTCACTGAGAAGAATATTTGACCAAAAATTCATGAAAATCCTTCCAAGGGTAAAGGAGATATGGAACGGACACAAAATTCCAAGTTTCAAACTCGTGAACTTCAACTGTGACCTTGACCTTGAGTCGGGTTCTGCACATCAGCTCACTGAGACGAATACTTGACCAAAGTTTAATGAAAATCTATCAAAGGGTTCAGGAGATATGGAGCGGACAAGAAAGTGTTACGGACAGACAGACGGACGGACAGACGGACGGACGGACCGACGGACAGACAGACATACGGAGGGACGGACAGACAAAGGCCATTCCTATAATCCCCGCTCCGCTTCGCGGCGGGGGATTAACAGCAACAGAAAATAACAATTACAATAACTACTACTTGTACTACTACTTCTACTACTTCTATCACCACTACTACTATTATTATTTTTACTACTCTCCCACTACTATTATCCTTACTACCACTCTTATTATTACTACTACTACTATAACTACTACTATCTCCAATACTTGTACTACCACTACTGCTACTACTACTTCTTGGAAGCAACGTCTCCAGAATGACATTTACAGTGTTAACGGGGACGTTAAATATGTTCTATAAAAGGGTTATCCTTTGGAAGCAAGCAATACACCACAGAACCGGAAAATTTGACGTGAACAAGTTTTCTGGGCCAGAATAGCTAGTTTCTGCCAATTAGACCTCATCAGTGACCCTCAGATATTTGAGTAAACCTCGAATCAAACAAACAAACAACTACTTCTACTACTACTACTACTACTACTACTACTACTACTACTACTACTACTACTTCGACTACTTCTGCTGCTCCTACTACTTCAATTAGTACTACTATATTTTTTTCATCTTCTGATGATGATGATTTCGTGTTTAACGACGCGTCAACCCTTTGTGTGGGTCATAAGCGTTATGAGGATATTAAAGTAAAAAAGCCAGTATGATACGTATAAAAATCTGAAACAGTTAAATCTTATGAAAAAGTCCAATTTCCTTTAAGAATAAAATAATATTATCAACAGGTACAGCTTGGGTCTGTCTCTGGTCGGGCCCATCGGAGTCTAACTGTTGGTTTTCTTTTGCTCCAGCATTTCAGTGGATTCTTGCTGTCGAGTCCTCACCATTGTCTCACCTCTGTGGTTCTTTGATTATTTGTGTTCACGGAGATGTTGCACTGATGAGTTAGGAGGCCTTTATGCGGACTGAACAAATTATTTCTCTAAATCGCGACGGAAGTAAGGGCGAGGATTGTGGCCACGTTAAATCGATTTAAGGTAAAGTAGAAGTAAAACAAAGATCAGGAATCGATACAATTAACTTACTCCACCCATCAAAGACACCAAAGGGAAAGAAACGCAAACATGAAGCGACCAGACCATAATGGAAACCTAAACAAAGGATGGCCATAAGGACAGTTACTTTCCCACAAAATGGCCAAATGGCCATCCAAACTAAAAAGACACAAGTAATACACACAGTAAGTGTAAGCCCCCCAGTGGAAATCTTTCCACTGACCGTTCCAACGCGGTTCTTTTGTTGCGGTTTATTTATGTTGTTGTTTGTTACTTACTGTGTGTATCACTTGTGTCTTTTTATTTTGAATGGCCATATGGCCATTTTGTGGGAAAGTAACTGTCCTTATGGCCTTCCTTTGTTTAGGTTTCCATTATGGTCTTGTCGCTTCATGTTTGTGTTTCTTTCCCTTTTGTGTCTTTGATGGGTGGAGTAAGTCAATTGTATCGATTCCTGATCTTTGTATTACTTCTACTTTGAAACAATTGTTGCAAAAGGTCAGCTTTGAAGTATAAGTTACGGGACTGTGAAAAGTCTACACATTCAATTAAGATATGTTTTACAGTAAATGGCTAATCACCTTCTACACAAGAAGGCTGATCATCACCATTAAAAATATAAGAATGCGTAACTCTTGTATGACCAATGCGCATAAAAATCAAAAATGAGGTACTTTAAGAGCAATGAAAACATTCATAAGAAAGAAGATGGGTCATACTTCGTAGTTTCGGCTAATAAAGCCTCATCAGTGACCCTGTAATGATCCGGTAAAGAAAGCCAGAGGAACATACTGCAATTTTGCGAATTTCGAATAGGCAGTCGATTCAAAGACTGATATAAATCAAAATGGGGTCCAAATAATTAAACACCTGTCTAGAATATGAGTCTAAACCCATAATTTATTTCTGATTTCTCAGAATATTCACGCTGATCTCAAAGGACCTAAAGTAAAATATAAACTGCACTATGGTCGCAGTCGCGTTAATACTACATCCTCTTTCCTTGAAAACTGTGGAGGAGAGCATTTTGTTCCAACGACAGGTTTAATGGCATTGAATTTTTATTGATTGCACGGTCACATTCGCCTTGCCATTCCGACAAGATGTATCTGTTGATAACTGGTTTAAATTTATTGAAAGGCATTTTAAAAATAGACGGATCAAGATTGAGCGATTCCTTTGCTTTCTTGTCAGCTTATTCATTACTGATAATGCCATTATGGCTCGGAAGCTAACAGAACAAGATTTGGTGTGTTTTAAAAATTTCATGATGTTTTTCGATCAATTTTTGTATTTGAGGATTTTTAGATGATGAATGGTGTAAAGCCTTAAGCACAGAAAGTGAATTAGAAAATGCAATTGCTTTTTGAATTATTGAAGAATTGATACAATCTAAAGCTAGGTCTATTGCTTTGGCTTCAGCTATAAAAATAGATGAACCATCTCGAAGGCGCAAAATTTGGTGCGTATCTTCAGAAATATACGCACAACCGACTTTTGCTCCTTCTTTGGAACCATCAGTATAGACTTGCTGGTAATCTTCATTACGTGACTGCAGTACCTGAAAGTTTTGTTTGAGTAGTATTAGATTTGATTCGGATTTTTGCCACCATGTAAGTCAAGCAGAACAGAAGGCCTTTTAATACACCAAGATGGAACTGCGGCAGTTTCATGTTTTTGAATCGTTTTAAGCTCGATGCCTGAATTTTCTAACAGTGGTAATATACGTAATCAAAAAGGTGTGATTGCTGTGGGTTTAATTTCATACTTGTCTACAAATTCAGGTGGAAATGAAATTTTGAAAGCCGGATTAGATGGATTAGCAGCAAGTCTGATAGCATACTGAAGGGAAAGTTTTTCTCTGCGCGAAGTTAAAGATGGTTCACCTGCTTCCACATAAAGTAGGAGTAAAACAAAGATCAGGAATCGACACAATTGACTTACTCCACCCAACAAAGACACCAAAGGGAAAGAAACACAAACATTAAGCGACCAGACCATAATGGAAATAAAAATCAAAAATCAGTTCCTTTAAGAGCAATGAAAATATTCATAAGAAAGAAGATGGGTTATACTACGTAGTTTCGGCTAATAAGCCTCATCAGTGATCCTGTAATGATCCGGCAACGAAAGCCAGAGAAAGCATACTGCAATTTTGCGAGTTTCGAATAGGCAGTCAATTCAAAGACTGATATAAATCAAAATGAGGTCCAAATAATTAAAACCTGTCTAGAATTTGAGTCTAAACTAAATATTTTTTTCTGATTTCTCAGAATATTCACGCTGATCTCAAAGGACCAAAAGTAAAATATAAACTACACTATGGTTGATGTACGGGGAGACGTTTTACGGCCGCCACACGGCACAACACAAGCTGCAGTGAAGGCAAAAAAAAAATCAAAAATGAGTTCCTTTAAGAGCAATGAAAATATTCATAAGAAAAAAGATGGGTCATTCTATGTAGTTTAGGCTAATAAAGCCTCATCAGTGATCCTGTTATGATCCGGCAACGAAAGCCAGAGGAAGCATACTGCAAATTTGCGAATTTCGAATAGGCAGTCAATTCAAAGACTGATATAAATCAAAATGAGGTCCAAATAATTAAAAACCTGTCTAGAATTTGAGTCTAAACTTAATATTTTTTCTGATTTCTCAGAATATTCAAGCTGATCTCAAAGGACCAAAAGTAAAATATAACCTAAACAAAGGTAAAATAGGCAACTTTGGCAAAGTTTAATAATTATTTGACAAATAATTTTTTCAGTCCGCATGAAGGCCTCCTAACTCATCAGTGCAACAGCTCCGTGAACACAAAAAATCAAAGAACCACAGAGTTGAAACAATGGTGAGGACTCGACAGAAACCTAAACAAAGGAAGGCCATTAGGACTTTTACTTTCCCACAAAATGGCCATATGGCCATCCAAAATAAAAAGACACAAGTGATACATACAGCAAGTAACAAACAACAACATAAATAAACCGCCACAGAAGAACCGCGTTGGAACGGTCAGTGGAAAGATTGGTCAGTGGAAAGATTTCCACTGGGGTGGGGGATGGGGGCTTAAATCGATTTTACGTGGCCACAATCCTCGCCCTTACTTCCGTCGCGATTTAGACAAATAATTTTGTCAGTCCGCATGAAGGCCTCCTTACTCATCAGTGCAACATCTCCGTGAACACAAAAAATCAAAGAACCACAGAGTGGAAACAATGGAGAGGACTCGACAGCAAGAAACCACTGAAATGCTGAAGCAAAAGAAAACCAACAGTTAGACTCCGATGGGCCCAACCAGAGACAGAGCATCAGGCACCAACCAACATTACCAAGAATTAGATCTCTCTAATTCTCAATAAGCCTTTACGTTGGAGCCGTCATAGAATCTGAGGCCTGACCCACCGGCGTGCAATTAAAGAGGGAAGCAAAGTTGCCAACCGTGATTGGGTTAACTACCATGCATGCAGTCTGTCGTTTAACATCCATGGTGTAGCCAATCTCTTTATATCGAAGAATGATTTTACGAAATTGGGTGCTGAAATCATCGCGGTTATAAATTTTTCTGAATTTATATACTAAGTCACCATAAAATTCGGGTTCCGATAGACCTTGTTGCAGAAGAGATTTAAGTCCAATATTGAATTTTGAAATTAAATCAGGATGGCGTCTATAAAATTTTGAAAAGGATTCGCGTAGTTTATGGTACCGATAACCCTGATTAAGGAGTTTAGCCGTTAATAATTTATTACGAGTGTTGAAGTCAGTTACATGACTACACACTCTAGCAAATCGAATTAATTGCGAAATATAAACGCCATAGGATGGCGCACGAGGAACATCACCATCCAAAAACGGAAAATTTACAACTTCAAAATCAAAGTAATCGCGTTTATCATAAATTTTGCACGAAACAAACCCATCTACAATAGATAGATGTAAATCCAAAAACGGGGCCTCGGTATCAGAAGAATTTGCTTAATTTACCTGAAGTTCTGGGGGGGTAAATCTGACTGATCAAACCATCGAAATAGGTATTATCAATATTTAATAAATCATCTAAATATCTAGAAGTGGAGCTAAAAGCTTCAATAATTTCAGATTGGTTATCAATGGAAAGCGACAACATGAAGTCTCTTTCATAACAATACAAGAACAGATCAGCCACAAGAGGTGCGCAATTAGTACCCATCGGAATACCCACAATTTGTCTAAATAACTTAATACCGAATCTAATATAAATATTGTCAAGTAGAAAGGTGAGGGCATCACACACTTTCTGACATGACCAAAGTGTATAATTCTTATGCAAAGTGTATTATTCTTATAAAGGCGTAATACAGGAGAAGTACGAAAGGCTCCCATAGCCAGACGAAGGTCTTGGTGATGGATAGTAGCCAAAGATTTTAAATAAGACTTTCTGGCAGAACCATAAACAACAGACCCATAATCTAATTTAGATCTTATTAAACACCGGTAAAGATGTAATAAAGTATACCGATCTGCTCCCCAACTTGTATGAGCTAAAACTTTCAAAAGATTCAAAGCTTTTAAGCATTTCGCATTAAGATATTTATTATGGGGAATAAAAGATACATTTTGATCAAATATGATCCCAAGAAAGTTGGCTTTTTCAACAACAAGAATTTGTGATCCGTATAAAAACAGGGTCGGATGTTCGAGTTTCTTCGTTAGCTTACAAAAATGAACACACTGCGTTTTCGACTTGGAGAACTTGAAACCATTTTTATCAGTCCATTCTTCCATTCTTTTTAAATTTTGTTGTAACTTTCGTTCAATTGTTTTCATATTTTTTGAATGGTAACATATACAAAAATCATCACCATACAATGAACTATCTGTTTTGTCGTCCAAACATTGTACAATATTATTTATTTTGATGTTAAATAGCGTAGTTGAGAGAATACTACCTTGCGGGACACCCTGCTCTTGTTCATAGAGATCTGACAGGTTAGATCCCACGCGCACCTGAAATATGCGCTCACCTAGAAAGCTTTCAATAAAACTGGGAAGTTTTCCTCTTAAGCCTAAGTTATGGGGATCTTTCAATATTCCAGAACGCCATGTGGTATCATATGCTTTCTCCAAGTCGAAAAAGACAGCTACTACGTGTTCTCTGTTAATAAAAGCATTTCGTATAAATGTTTCTAGTCTTATTAAATTGTCGTTGGTACTACTTTACGAACAAAAACCTGACTGCTATTCTGAAATTAGGTTGATGGACCCTAAGTACCAGACTAATCATTTGTTTATCATTCTCTCCAATGTTTTACACATACACATTGTCAAAGCTATCGGTCGATAATTCGTAGGTTCTGCATGATCTTTTCCTGGTTTTGGAATTGGTACAACTGTAGCTAAACGCCACCTCTCAGGACAGACCCCGTTTCCCAAATATTATTAAAGATATCTAAAAGTGTTGAAAGATAACTTTTTGGCAGATGCTTAAGCATCTGATAATGAATTTCATCGGGGCCGGTTGCTGAATCATGTGATTTTTCAATGGCTTCATCTAGTTCGGATAAGTTAAAAGGTTTGTTGTATTCTTCGTGATTGAGGGATTTGAAGTTTAGATTTCTTTTCTCTTTGTCCTTTTTGAAATTTCTAAAAGTGTCAGAATAATTTCGCGATGATGAATTTCTCAAGAATGTGCTACCAAGAGTATCTGAAATATCTTTCTTAGTTGAAGCTTTTGTGTCAAAACCAGTATTCAAGTGTGTGTAACTGGGGGACTTTGTTTTTCTTGATATGTTTCGTACCATATTCCAAACCTTTTAAATGGGGGTTTTATAGTTCAATTTTGAAAGATATTCCCTCCATGACTTTCGTTTTGAAGCTCGGATAGTTCGTCGAGCTTTAGCTCTAAAAACTTTTACGTCGTTCTATTTTTCTGATGTTGGACTTTTGCAGAACTTATTTAAAGTAAAAGTAAAACAAAGTTCAGGAATTGCGTTTTTGATAGCTTCTGTACAGTCATTATTAAACCAAGGCTTGCTTTTCTTAGGATTAGTGGAGGTCTTTGGAATGCGTTGTTCTGATATTTTAATAAGCGAAGCTGTGAAATCAGAAACAATGTCAGATGATTCATTTAAGTAATCAACTGATAACTCTTCTTCACATAAATTATGGAATAATTCCCAGTCGGCTTTATTCATTTTCCATTTCTGGTTACATTCCTCATCTGGTTCGTTTACGCTCTCAATTATAACAGGGAAGTGATCACTTCCGCACTGATCATCATGAACAGACCATTAATAGTCCAAGAAGAGAAATGGGTGACACAAAGAGAGATCTAAGGAAGACAATTGACCTGTTGCAGGGTGAAGGTACGTATAAGATTTATCATTCATCAGGCAAAGATCGTTCTTTGCAATGAAATCTTCAACAAGAGCTCCTCTGTTGTTGTTATCTCTACAACACCATGGAATGTTGTGACCATTGAAGTCACCAACTAACAGATATGGTGATGGCAGTTGACCCAGTAATGATTCAAGTAGTTCAGGTTCTAACGACCATGAAGGAGGTATGTATACAGAGCAAACTGTAGTTTCTTTATCCAAAGAAACCGATACTGCCACAGCATGCAGCTGTGTTTTAATTTGCTTTCTCTTTGCGGTAAACAAGATTTAACAAAAATTGAACTGCCACCAGATGGTCTGTAACCATCAGAATAGATATAGTTATATACATTAAATCCTCTTATATCGACTGTGTCATCATTTTTAGCTCACCGTCACGTAGTGACGAGGTGAGCTTTTGGGATCACTTTTCGTCCGTCGTCCGTCGTGCGTCCGTGCGTCCGTGCGTCCGCCCGTGCGTCCGTAAACAATTCTTTAAACGACATCTCCTCCTAAACCACTGATCGGATTTTGACCAAACTTCACAGGAATGATCCTTAGGTGGTCCCCTTTCAAAGTTGTTCAAATGGTTCCGGTCCGTTGCACATCTAGGTCATAGGAGCCAAAAACAGATTTTTTTCACCAAAAACTTAAAAAATCTTCTTCTCTGAAACCACAAGGCCCAGGTCTTTGATATTTGGTATGAAGCTTCATCTGGTGGACCCCTACCAAGATTGTTCAAATTATAGTGCTGGGGCCAAAAATGCCCCCGCTCCGGGGCCCTTTGGTTTTACATGGGCTTATATAGGGAAAATCTTTAAAAATCTTCTTCTCTGAAACCGTAAGGCCCAGGTCTTTGATATTTGGTATGAAGCTTCATCTAGTGGACCCCTACCAAGATTGTTCAAATTATAGTGCTGGAGCCCCGGGGCCCTTTGGTTTTACATGGGCTTATATAGGGAAAATCTTTAAAAATCTTCTTCTCTGAAACCGCAAGGCCCAGGTCTTTGATATTTGGTATGAAGCTTCATCTTGTTGACCCCTACCAAGATTGTTCAAATTATAGTGCTGGGGCCAAAAATGCCCCCGCTCCAGGGCCCTTTGGTTTTACATGGGCTTATATAGGGAAGAGCTTTAAAAATCTTCTTCTCTGAAACCGTAAGGCCCAGGTCTTTGATATTTGGTATGAAGCTTCATCTAGGGGACCCCTACCAAGATTGTTCAAATTATAGTGCTGGGGTCAAATATGCCCCCGCTCCGAGGCCCTTTGGTTTTACATGGGCTTATATAGGGAAAATCTTTAAAAATTTTCTTCTCTGAAACCGTAAGGCCCATGTCTTTGATATTTGGTATGAAGCTTCATCCCACACGGCCATGGTCCTTCATTCCCCCCCCCCACTCCGGGGCCCTTTGGTTTTAAATGGGCTTATATAGGGAAAATCTTTAAAAATCTTCTTCTCTGAAACCGCAAGGCCCAGGTCTTTGCTATTTGGTATGAAGCTTCATCTAGTGGACTCCTACCAAGATTGTTCAAATTATAGTGCTTGGGCTAAAAATGCCACCGCCCCGGGGCCCTATGGTTTTACATGGGCTTATATGGGGAAAATCTTTAAAAATCTTCTTCTCGGAAACCCCAAGGGCCAGGTCTTTGCTATTTGGTATGAAGTTTCATCTAGTGGACCCCTACCAAGATTGTTCAAATTATAGTGCTAGGGCCAAAACTGCCCCCGACCTGGGGCCCTTTGGTTTTACATAGACTTATATAGAGATATTCCTTAAAAATCTTCTTCTGAAACAGCAAGGCCATGGTCTTTGATATTTGGTGTGAAGCTTCCTCTAGTGGACCTCTATCAAGATGGTTTAAATTATAGCCCTGAGGCCAAAAATGCCCCCGCCCTGGAGCCATTTGGTTTTATATAGGCTTATGTAGGGAATATCTTTAATAAAAATCTTCTTCTCTGAAACCGCAAGGCCCAGGTCTTTGATATTTGGTATGTAGCATATCTAGTGGACCTTTGCCAAGATTGTTCAAATTATAGCCTTTGTTGATATTTGGTATGAAGCTTCACCTTTTTAGACGTCTCTGAACATTATGCACATTATAGCCCTAGGGTTAATAATGGCCCTCCCCGGGTCCAACTTGTTACTCTATGGATCAGGTGAGCGATCCAGGGCCATCATGGCCCTCTTGTTAAGAAATGTTTCTTGTAAACACAAAACGGATAGGTTCAATAGGGAAAGAAGTAATAAGAGCTCATTATAGTTTGACTTAAGACCTCGACAATTCCATTGTATTACTTTATGTTTTGGGTCCATTTTATGGAGAGATATTTATATGACTAGAAACTAATGCGTCGTTTTCGACGAATAACCTACTTTTTAGCTCCACTGGCCGAAGGCCAGCGGGGCTATTGTCATGGCCCTGTGTCCGTCGTGCGTCCGTGCGGCCGTGCGTCCGTGCGCCCGTGCGTTAACTTTTTCTTTAAACATCTTCTCCTCCTAAACTACTGGGCCAATTGTAACCAAACTTCACAGGAATGTTCCTTACATAGTCCTCTTCTAAATTCCTTCAAAGAATTTTGTTACACCCAGAACTCTGGTTGCCATGGCAACAAAACCAAAAAAAAAATAAAAATCTTTAAAAATCTTCTCCTCCAAAACCACCTGTTGGATTTCATTTTTATTTTGCATGACTGATCCTTGGGTTGACTCTTTCAGCTTCCTTGAAGAAATTTTGATCCGACAAAAAACATGGCCGCCATGGGCGGGGCTTATTTTCCCTATTTAACATATAGTGTAATGCTAAAACATCTTCTCCTCCTAAACTATTGGGCCCATTGTAACCAAACTTCACAGGAATATTCCTTACTTCGTCCTCTTCTAAATTCCTTCATAGAATTTTGTTACACCCAGAACTCTGGTTGCCATGGCAACAAAACAACACAAAATATTAAAAATCTTTAAAAATCTTCTCCTCAAAAACCACCTGTTGGATTTCATTTTTATTTTGCATGAATGTTCCTTGGGTGGACCCCTTTCAGATTCCTTGAAGAAATTTTGATCCGACAAAAAACATGGCCGCCATGGGCGGGGCTTATTTTCCCTATTTAACATATAGTGTAATGCTAAAACATCTTCGCCTCCTAAACTACTGGGCCAATTGTAACCAAACTTCACAGGAATGTTCCTTACTTAGTCCTCTTCTAAATTCCTTCAAAGAATTTTGTTACACCCAGAACTCTGGTTGCCATGGCAACAAAACCACACAAAAAAATAAAAATCTTTAAACATCTTCTCCTCCAAACCCACCTGTTGGATTTCATTATCCCCTCGCACAACATAGTTGTGAGGGGGGATATAGCATTTGTCCCGTACGTACGTACGTAAGTACGTACTTTTGTCATCGCTCTAGCGCCACGTACGTACGTACTTTTGTCATCGCTCTAGCGCCACGTACGTACGTATGTACTTTTGTCATCGCTCTAGCGCCTACATTTCTTGACCGGTTTTAATATAACTTCACACAAACGTTCCTTACGACAATATCTGGAGCAAGATCGACTTTCAAGGTCATGACCTCAAGGTCAAGGTCACTCTGGCTATTTTTTGAAAAACTTAGTCATGGCTCTAGCGCCTACATTTCTCCCCCAATTTCAATATAACTTCAAACAGATGATCCTTATAAAAATATCTCGAGCGAGTTGGACTTTCAAGGTCATGACCTCAAGGTCAAGGTCACTGTGGCTATTTTTAGAAAAACATTGTCATCGCTCTAGCGCTTACATTTCTTCATCAATTTCAATATAACTTCACACAAATGACCCTTATTGAAATATCTTGAGCGAGTTCCACTTTCAAGGTCATGGCTTCAAGGTCAAGGTCACAGTGGCTATTTTTAGAAAAACTTTGTCATCGCTCTAGCTCCTACATTTCTTCACTGATTTCAATATAGCTTCACACAAATGTTCCTTATGACAATATCTTGAGCGAGTTGGACTTTCAAGGTCATGACCTCAAGGTCAAGACCACTGTGGCTATTTTTAGAAAAACATTTTCATCGCTCTAGCGCCTACATTTCTTCACCAATTTCAATATAACTTCACACAAATGTTCCTTATAAAATATCTCCAGCGAGTTCGACGTTCCAACTCATGGCCTCAAAGTCAGGGTCACTGTGGCAATTTTTAGAAAAAACTTTTTCATCGCTCTATCGCCTATACTTCTTCACTGATTTCAATATAACTTCACACAAATGTTCCTTATGACAATATCTCAAGCGGGTTCGACTATCAATGTCAAGGCCTCAAGGTCACGGTCAAGGTCACTGTGGCTATTTTTTAGAAAAACTTTGTCATCGCTCTAGCGTTTACATTTCTTCACCAATTTCAATATACCTTCATACAAATGTTCCTTATGACAATATCTCTAGCGAGTTCCACTTTCAAGGTCAAGGTCACTGTGTCTATTTTTAGAAAAACTTCGTCATCCCTCTAGCGCTAACATTTCTTCATCGATTTCGATATAACTTCACACAAATGTTCCTTATGACAGTATCTCACCATTTCGACTTTCAAAGTCAAGGTCACTATGGCTATTTTTAGAAAACTTTGTTATCGCTCTAGCGCCTACATTTCTTCACTGATTTCAATATAACTTCACACAAATGTTGCTTATGACAATACCTCGAACGAGTTCGACTTTCAAGGTCAAGGTCACTGTGGCTATTTTAAGAAAAACTTTGTCATTGCTCTAGCGCTTACATTTTTTTCACCAATTTCAATATTACTTCACACAAATGTTCCTTATAACAATATCTCTAGTGAGTTCCACTTTCAAGGTCAAGGTCACTGTGGCTATTTTTAGAAAAACTTTGTCATGGCTCTAGCGCTTACATTTCTTCATCCATTTCAATATAACTTCACACAAATGTTCCTTATGACAATACCTCGAGCGAGTTTGACTTTCAAGGTCAAGGTCACTGTGGCTATTTTTAGAAAAACTTTGTCATTGCTCTAGTGACTACATTTTGTCACAAATTTCAATATAACTTCACACAAATGTTCATTATGACAATATCTCGAGCTATTTAGACTTTCAAGGTCAAGGTCACTGTGGCTATTTTTAGAAAAACTTTGTCATCGCTCTAGCGCCTACATTTAATGATGGATTGTAATAGAACTTCACACAAATGTTTCTTATGATAATATCTCGACTTACTTCGACTTTCAAGGTCATGACCTCAAAGTCAAGGTCACTGTGGCTATCTTTAGAAAAACTTTGTCATCGCTCTACCGCCTACATTTATTAACAGATTTTAATATAACTTCACACAAAAGATGCTTATGATAATATCTTGAGCAAGATGTACTTTCGTGGTCATGGCCTCAAGTCAAGGTCACTATGGCTATTTTTAGAGAAACGTCATCACTCTTGAATGTATATTTATTGGAGGATTTTTAAACAAACTTTACACAAATGTTGCATATGATAATATCTCAAGCAAGTTGGACTTTTGCCATTTCAGTGTTTTCCACACACGAAGTTGTCTAGTGCGAGGGGATTTGTATCGCATGCGATGCCTTGTTTGTATTTTGCATGAATGTTCCTTGTGTGGACCTCTTTTAGATTCCTTGAAGAAATTTTGATCCGACAAAAAACATGGCCGCCATGGGCGGGGCTTATTTTCACTATTTAACATATAACGTAATGCTAAAAAATCATTTTCTGCAAAAGTACTTGTGGGATTTCATTGTAATTTGCATGAATTGTCCTTGGGTGGACTGTTGTCAGATTTCTTGAAAAAAATTTGATCTTACAAAAAACATGGCCGCCTTGGGCGAGGCTTATTTTCACTATATAACATATAGTGTAATGCTGAAAATATTTTCTGCAAAAGTTCTTGTTTTATTTCATAGTTATTTGGCATGCATGTTCCTTGGGTGGACCTCTGTCAGATTCCTTGAAGAAATTTTGATCCGACATAAAACATGGCTGCAGTGGGCGGGATTTATTTTCACTATATAACATGTAGTGTAATGTTAAAAAAGTCTTCTCTTCTTCAAAAGTTCTTGTTTATTTATTTATTTATTTATTTAAAAGTACCTTCCTGTATCTGAATTAATCTCCTCCATTTTTGCTGACTATCACATATCTTTAGAGGTCCACCTACAAATTGTCATTCTAAAATTCAAAACAGAAATTTCACATGCCCATCACACTGGTGATAGAACTGATGTTTTCAACACAAACTCTATTTATACGACTTGATGTTTCCAAATAAATTCAAAATACTGAGGGAGATTGATTTATTAGACCTAATTATACTACAGTGTCAACAGTTCTCCAGATCCCTGAGGGTTAAAATGGCTTAGTTGAAAAGGGAGGCATACCGAATCCGACGGAGGAAAGTAAAAAATAAATAAATAAAGAAATAAAAACATAAATCTGTTCATTTTTTAGCTCCACTGGCCAAAGACCGGCGGGTCTTATGTTATATGTTATGGCCCTGTGTCTGTTGTGCGTCTGTGCGGTTGTGCATCCGTGCGTTAACTTTTTTCTTTAAACATTTCCTCCTTAACTACTTGGTCGATTGTAACCAAACTTCACAGGAATGTTTCTCACATAGTCCTCTTCTGAATTCCTTCAAAGAATTTTGTTACATGCAGAACAAAATGGCATCGAAAGCGAAACAAAAAAAAAATTAAAAATCTTCTCCTCCAAAACCGCTCAATGGATTTTATTCTTATTTTGCATGAATGTTCCTTGGGTGGACCTCTGTCAGATTCCTTGAAGAAATTCGGATCAGGCAAAAAACATGGCCACCATGGCCATGCCCCACATGACTGCCATGGCCATGCCCCTTGGCTCATTAGCTTTCAAAGACTTATATGGGGAAAAGTTTTAAAAACCTTCTCCTCCAAAACCGCTCAACGTAATGGATTTCATTCTTACTTTGCATGAATGTTCCTTGGGTGGACCTCTGTCAGATTCCTTGAAGCAATTTTGATCAGACAAAAAACATGGCTGCCATGGACACGCCCATTGGCTAATTAGCTTCCATAGACTCATAAAGGGATCTTTTTTTTTTAATCTTCTCCTCCAAAACCGCTAAATGGATTTCGTTCTTAACTTTCATGAATGTTCCTTGTGTCTACCGTTGTCAGATTCATTGAAGAAATTTTGATCAGACAAAAAACATGGCTGCCATGGACACGCCCATTGGCTAATTAGCTTCCATAGACTCATTAAGGGATCTTTTTTTTTTTTAATCTTCTCCTCCAAAACCGCTAAATGGATTTCGTTCTTAACTTTCATGAATGTTCCTTGTGTCTACCATTGTCAGATTCATTGAAGAAATTTTGATCAGACAAAAAACATGGCCGCCATGGCCACCACCTTTGGCTCATTAGCTTCCATAGACCAATAAACGGAAAAACTTCTTCTCTGAAACCATAAAGCCTAAAGCTAAGACATTTACAGTAAAATCTGTCTTAGTGGCCACCTCTATTTAGCAAGCAACCTGTCTAAAGCAAGCAGGCATTCAGTTCCCAAGAAAGGCAGATGTGTTAAATTTCACCTGTATTAAGCAAGAACCTGTCTTAAGCAAGCATATTTTGACTATCCCTTAGGCACTTGCTTAATACAGGTTGAACTGTAGTATGTAGCAAAGTTATGTGGTCACCTACTAAGTCCTGCGAACTATGACTCTTGAGTCCAAATTGGCAACGCCCCGGTGCTTAGTAGCTCCCATAGACTAATAATGACAAAATCTTGAAACTTTTCTCCTCTGAAACCATAAGGCCAAGAGCTTAGTATGTAGCAACTTGAAGTATTCAACTGCATAAATCCTGCCAACTATGCCCCTGGGGTCCAAATTGGCCACACCCAGAGGCCCATAAGCTCCCATAGACTTATACTGGGAAAAACTGACAAAAATCTTCTCTGAAACCATCAGTGCCCAGAGCTTAGATATTAAGTATGCAGCAACGTCAAGTGGTCACTCAAATAAATCCTGCCAACAATGCCCCTGGGGTAAAAAATTGGTCACGCCCAGAGGCATATTAGTTCCCATAGACTTATAATAGGAAAAACTTAAAAAAAGTCTTCTTCTCTGAAACCATAAGGCCCAGAGCTTTAGATATTTAGAACGGAGCAATGCCAAATGGTCACTCACATAAATCCTGCCAACCATGGCTCTGGGGTCCAAAAATATAGAATGGACATTCCTTGGGTGGATCACTTGTTTCTTTTTTTAACCCATTGCATGCGGGAAAACCCTAAATGGGTACCTTGGCAAACAGTGCTGGCCCAGATCAGACCCCACAGAACACCATGTCTGATCAGGGCTTGCACTATTTGCTAACAGAATTTTCCATCAAAAATAGAAAAAAAAATAGGCCTGACACCCCTTATATGACAAATGGACTGGTCCAACATATAGCAATAGAAGAGTCCACTAGTATACCATTGGTTAATGTAATAAATATGACAACTGTCTGAAGTTAGCCGGTGGAGCGAGAGGCCCTCTTGGGCCTCATGTTAGTAGGTACTCTATTAAGTTTGGGACCCTGAAGAGGATTAATTGGAATATCTTCCGCATCCATATAGACTTCCTCGTCAAGAGGACCGAACGTATTGTGTGTTTTGATCGGATCGTCCGATCCCTTTTTTCCGATCCGTGTCGGGTTTCTCTTTCACATGCGGTGCCGGCTTCGGTTCGGTCACTGTCGACCGATCCGAAGCAACTTGGGTTGCGCCTTTTGGCGAACTTAATGAACTTGTTGCAGTTGGTGGTGCTGGAGTAGATGTACTCCATGCACCGGATTTTTTCAGTTCTGCAATGTATGAATCAACAGTCTGCGTAGCAGTGCTAGCTAGTTTTACACCAGCACCTTTAGTGATGCTGGCGTAACTGACGGTTTATGTTGGGTTATGTTTTTCAACAATTTTTCGCGCTTCTGGAAAAGTAACTGACATTTGAAATTTAACTGTGAGTATCTCCTTTTCTTTTTTCCATGCTGGACATTCGCGAGAGAAAACAACATGTTTACCACCACAATTGACGCATTTTACCTTATCTGGCAAGTCTAGTGCAAAAGAACATGTTTCTCCTTACCCCAAGTGGCACAAAGATGTTTTTTTCTGACATTTACTGTCATGGTGGCCAAAAGCCTGACACGCGTAACATCTGTGAGGATTTGGTATATATATCTCTACATTAACTGAAGGATATGCTACTTTGATTTTCTTGGGTAGAACTGGTGTATTAAACGTAAGCACATAAGTGGCTGTCGGTTTAAGTACAACATTTCTACGTACGGAGATGTTACGAACACCAATTACGCCTTGATCCTTAAGGTTGTCAATTATCTCTTCATCAGTGCATGGACGAAGTTCCGGGCTACGAATGACACCCTTACATGAGTGAATTGTGAAGAGATATTTTGACATCCAGATCATATAATCGTTTGGTGCTGAGTAGGCTTTTGACCTGTTGCTCTCTCTCGACTTCCAAGAGAAGATCTCCTGATTTGAGCTTTTTTATATTTTTAGGGTGTCCAGCTATGGAAACGATACATTTTTTCGATCACAAAAGGAGATAAACTGGAAACAGTGCGTGTGTCTTCAAGTGATGTTACCACCAAGAAGCGCGAAAAAGTGTATGTCTTTGGTGCTGGTGCTGCAAACTGCTGACTGGGTTCATCGGATTCAAACGAACCCTCGTCTGTTTTACGTTTGGTTGTGTTGCGGTTAGTTTTTTTTTTTCTTTTTCCCCCATGAGGAATATATCAGAGTTTCGTCCCAAGTGCTCTCCGCCCTCCATGGAGCCCTACAAGGGAACACCGTAATGGAGTGGTTATCCGACTCGCAGGTGTTAGAGATACACGTGAGATATACTCGCATAAACAAAATGCCTACAAGATTGGTCCGTTTGGCCACCGCCTTCTACATATAAAAAGATAGAAAAGGGTAAAGTAAATGGGCATATGGTTGGTATCAGGAAAGATACTAAAAGAATGGAAAAGAAAGCAAAGAGGTATCTAGGGCTTGGCGCGACCAGCCGATTGACCGTGCCGGACCGCACGGCCACCCGTCTAGACCGAAAAACCAGGCCAAAGAGGTGTGTTGGGTACCTGAAGCACCGCCAGCTAAGGTAACCCTCAACCTCCAGTATCCCTTCTTCCGGCTTACAGGACGCCACCCACGGCAAACGGGTGGTACTTCCTTTAGCTCTTCCCAGTGGGCACAGAGACCACAGCGGCCCAGTGGGAATTGAGCCCCCAGTGCCGGCAGGAAGTCTAATACCTGTTTTTTTTTTATCTTCGACTACTGCATCTACTACTATCACTACTTGCACTACTATTAATACTACTACTATTGATACAAATACTTATGCCACTACTACAACAGCCACTGATGCTGCTGCTGCTACTTCTACTACTACAACAACTACTACTACTACTACTACCTCTTACAACTACTACTACTTTTGCTTCCACTATTTATTCTTACTACTACTACAATTACTACTACAACAACAACAACAACAACAAAAACATCAACAACAACAAAAACTGCTACTTCTTATGCCACGATTACTTCTACCAACTGTTCCACAACTTCTTCCACTTCTTCTGCTACGATTACTACTGCTTCACTACAGTTAACTTCAAGTTGTACTTCCAACACTATTACTACAAATACAATACACTATGTCTGCTAGTTAAACGTCTTTACAACTACTATACATACAACTTCTAATGCTACTACTTATACCCGTTGTGCGAATTTCATTTCTAATACCATGTTACACTTGTCTACTTCATTAAATTCTATCATTATAACTCACGTGACTTTCCAATATTTAAGTCCCATAGACCTGATGTTGATATTTTTGCTATGACCCTGCGAAATTGTCGACTACCAAATGCGCGGAATAAGGTGCACGCACGGTATGGTTCTTCAGGAAAGCTATAGAAAAATAGGCTAACTTAAAACTGTAACAAAGTCAGGAAACTTTGGTATCAAATCGATTTGATTGAATTGAATTAAGAAAACGCATGTTCGTACTCGACGTTTTTTATTCAGAAATAACGAAGTTATGGTTGTTTGAATTTCTGAATTGCTTTTTCACCAGCTAACCTCGCTAAGCAGAAAGCAGACACTATCCGATAATTTGGAACGTCATGACGTCAATAGTCGCGTGTGAGCTGTCCTGAATGAATGCCCCAAATGGCACAGATTTCGTCACTAGCAAGGAAACTAGCAGGGTGTTTCGATGTTGTTCGGTATAATACAATAATAATAATGCATTGATTTGTGGAAGATTCCTCATGACGTGTTTTTTTCTCTTTGAGACAAATGACCAAAAATTCATGCTTAACTGTTAATTTAACCAGATTTATTTTTGGCTACTAGCATCATCTGTATCAACTTATGACTCTGCTCACAGCAAGTGGCATTACTAGCTTTACCTGCGGAACTACTTTTATTCAATATATCTGTCAGTTCTGTTCGAAACGATTGGTCTTAAAATACTCATTTTTCTGGATAGAAAAACGTTTGAAACTTGTAATTTGATTACAATTTGATGCAGATTTTTATTTTCACCTCAGCGTTTTACTAATTAATTGATTTTTTTAATTGAGAAATTTTAGTATAGACTTTTTGTTTTGTTATGAAAGAGACTACTACTTCGATATAAAAAGATTGGGTACACTGCCTTGGTAGTTAACCCAATCACGGTTGACAACTTTGCATCCCTCTTTAATTGACGGCGGTGGGACAGGCCTCAGATTCTATGACGGTTCCAACGCAAAGGCTTATGTTGGTTGGTACCTGCTCCTCTGTCTCTGATCGGGCCAATCGGAGTCTAACTGTTGGTTTCCTTTTGCCCCAGCATTTCAGTGGTTTCTTGCTGTCGAGTCCTCTCCGTTGTTTCATCTCTGTGGTTGTTTGATTTTTGTGTTCACGGAGCTGTTGCACTGATGAGTTAGGAGCCCTTCATGTGGACTGAACAAATTATTTGTCTTAATCGCGACGGAAATAAGTGCGAGGATTGTGGCCGGGTAAAATCGATTTAAGCCCCCCAGTGGAATTCGTTTCCGCTGACCGTTCCAAGGCGGTTCTTCTGTCGCGGTTTATATTTGTTATGGTTTGTCTTTGGGGGTTTGTGTCGCTTATATATTTTTTATTTTGGATAGCCTATGGCCATTTTGTGGGAAAGTAACTGTCCTTTTGGTTTTCCGCTATTGATATGGTATTCGTGTTTGTGTTTCTTTCCTTTTGGTGTCTGTGATGGGAGCTATGGGTTAATTGTATCGATTCCTGATCATTGGCGCCCCTTCTATGTTTCATGATGTCCCTTTCCGCTGAAAACCAATCTGAAATCATTGAAGCCTTTAACTCGACTTTAACCATCGGAGTCTAACTGTTGGTTTTCTTTTGCTCCAGCATTTCAGTGGTGTCTTGCTGTCGAGTCCTCACCGTTGTCTCACCTCTGTGGTTCTTTGATTATTTGTGTTCACGGAGATGTTGCACTGATGAGTCTATACTGGTTACCAAAACTTCATAAAAGACCTTACAAAGCACGGTTTATTGCCAATTCTAGCTCTTGCACTACCACTGAACTTTCTAAATTATTAACTTCCTGTCTTACTGCTATTAAAACGCATGTAATTAAATATTGTGATAAAGTCTTTGAAAGATCAGGAAGAAATCTGTTTTGGTCTATAAAAAAATCGAATGAGGTTTTAAATAAATTGAAATCCAGACATTTTCGTGCTTCTGGTCTGTCTACTTACGATTTTTCAACTCTTTACACTACACTTTCTCATAATCTTATAAAAGAAAAGCTTAATGATTTAATTGAATGGGCTTTCCACAGAGAAGATTCTCTCTATCTTGCATGTAATGTCAGAAATGCATTTTTCACTTCTAAAGAGCATAAGAATTATACACTTTGGTCATGTCAGAAAGTGTGTGATGCCCTCACCTTTCTACTTGACAATATTTATATTAGATTCGGTACTAAGTTATTTAGACAAATTGTGGGTATTCCGATGGGTACTAATTGCGCACCTCTTGTGGCTGATCTGTTCTTGTATTGTTATGAAAGAGACTTCATTTTGTCGCTTTCCATTGATAACCAATCTGAAATTATTGAAGCTTTTAGCTCCACTTCTAGATATTTAGATGATTTATTAAATATTGATAATAACTATTTTGATGGTTTGATCAGTCAGATTTACCCCCCCCCCCCAGAACTTCAGTTAAATAAAGCAAATTCTTCTGATACCGATGCCCCATTTTTGGATTTACATCTATTTATTGTAGATGGATTTGTTTCGTGCAAAATTTATGATAAACGCGATAATTTTGATTTTGATATTGTAAATTTCTTGGATGGTGATGTTCCTGGTGCGGCATCCTATGGCGTTTATATTTCGCAATTAATTCGATTTGCTAGAGTGTGTAGTCATGTAACTGACTTCAACACTCGTAATAAATTATTAACGACTAAACTCCTTAATCAGGGTTATCGGTACCATAAACTACGCAAATCCTTTTCAAAATTTTATAGACGCCATTCTGATTTAATTTCAAAATTCAATATTGGACTTGACTTTGAGATTGTAAATTTTCCTTTTTTGGATGGTGATGTTCCTCGTGCGCCATCCTATGGCGTTTATATTTCGCAATTAATTCGATTTGCTAGAGTGTGTAGTCGTGGTTTTGACTTCAACACTCGTAATAAATTATTAACGGCTAAACTCCTTAATCAGGGTTATCGGTACCATAAACTACGCAAATCCTTTTCAAAATTTTATAGACGCCATTCTGATTTAATTTCAAAATTCAATATTGGACTTAAATCTCTTCTGCAACAAGTTCTATCGGAACCCGAATTTTATGGTGACTTAGTATATAAATTCAGAACAATATATAACCGCAATGACTTCAGCACCCAATTTCGTAAAATCATTCTTCGATATAAAAAGATTGGGTACAACATGGATATTATACGACAGACTGCATGCATGGTAGTTAACCCAATCACGGTTGGCAACTTTGCTTCCCTCTTTAATTGCACGCCGGTGGGTCAGGCCTCAGATTCTATAACGGCTCCAACGTAAAGGCTTATTGAGAATTAGAGAGATCTAATTCAAGGTAATGTTGGTTGGTGCCTGATGCTCTGTCTCTGGTCGGGCCCATCGGAGTCTAACTGTTGGTTTTCTTTTGCTCCAGCATTTCAGTGGTTTCTTGCTGTCGAGTCCTCACCGTTGTCTCACCTCTGTGGTTCTTTGATTTTTGTGTTCACGGAGATGTTGCTCTGATGAGTTATAAGGCCTTCATGTGGACTGAACAAATTATTTGTCTAAATCGCGACGGAAGTAAGAGCGAGGATTGTGGCCACGTAAAATCGATTTAACCCCCCCCCAGTGGAAATCTTCCACTGACCATTCCAAGGCGGCTCTTCTGTGGCGATTTATTTATGTTGTTGTTTGTTACTTACTGGGTGTATCACTTTTGTCTTTTTATTTTGGATGGCCATATGGCCATTTTGTGGGAAAGTAACTGTCCTTATGGCCTTCCTTTGTTTAGGTTTCCATTATGGTATTGTCGCTTAATGTTTGTATTTCTTTCCCTTTGGTGTCTTTTATGGGTGGAGTAAGTTAATTGTATCAATTCCAGATCTTTGTTTTACTTCTACTTAGGAGGCCTTCATGCGGACTGAACAAAATATTTGTCTAAATCGCGACGGAAGTAAGGGCGAGGATTGTGGCCATGAAAAATCGATTTAAGCCCCCAGTGGAAATCTTTCCACTGACCGTTCCAAGGCGGTTCTTCTGTGGCGGTTTATTTATGTTGTTGTTTATTATATGTTACTTACTGTGTGTATCACTTGTGTCTATTTATTTTGGATGGCCATATGGCCATTTTGTGGGAAAGTAACTGTCCTTATGGCCTTCCTTTGTTTAGGTTTCCATTATAGTCTGGTCGCTTTATGTTTGTGTTCTTTCCCTTTGGCGTCTTTGATTGGTGGAGTAAGTTAATTGTATCGATTACTGATCTTTGTTTTACTTCTACTTTTTATAGATATTCGGATGATTTATTTAACATTGACAATACCTATTTCGATGGTTTTATCAGAAAAATTTACCCCACAGAAGTTCAGTTAAATAAAGCAAATTCTTTTATACCGAGGCCCCGTTTTGGATTTGCACCTATCTATTTTATTGAGAAAAGTTGTGGGTATTCCGATGGGTACTCATTGCGCACCAGTTGTGGCTGATCTTTTTGTTTTGTTATGAGAGAGACTTCATGGTGTCCCTTTCTTCTGAAAACCAGTCTGAAATCATTGAAGCTTTTAGCTCCACTTCTAGATATTTGGATGATTTATTAAATATTGATAATGCCTATTTCGATGGTTTGATCAGTCAAATGTACACCCAGTACGTCAGTTAAATAAAGCAAATTCTTCTGATACCGAGGCTCCGTTTTTGGATTTACATCTATCTATTGTAGATGGACTTGTTTCTTGCAAAATTTATGATAAACGCGATAATTTTGATTTTGATATTGTAAATTTCTTGGATGGTGATGTTCCTCGTGCGGCATCCTACGGCGTTTATATTTCGCAATTAATTCGATTTGCCAGAGTGTCTAGTCATGTAACTGACTTCAACACACGTAATAACTTGTTAACTGCTAAACTTCTTAATGAGGGTTATCGGCATCATAAACTACGCAAAGCCTTCCAAAAATTTAATAGACGTCATTCGGATTTAATTTCAAAATTCGTATTGGACTTAAATCTCTTCTGTAACAAGGTCTATCGAAACCCGAATTTTATGGTGACTTAGTATATATGTTCAGAAAAATATATAATTGCAAAGACTTCAGTACTCAATTTCATAAAATCAATCAAGATTGGATACAACATAAATGTTATACGACAGACTGCGCGCATGGTAGTTAACCCAATCACGGTTGACAACTTTGCTGTCCTCTTTAATTGCACGCCTGTGATTCAGGCCTCCAATCATGGTTGACAACAATATTTTGGAGCAGGGAGTAGGGAAGGTGATGAGTGTCCACATAACCGCATTTTTCCTGGTATTAAGTTGGGTTTCATCATAATGATGATTGTATTTCGAAATTAATTCGATTTGCCAGAGTGTCTTGTCATGTAACTGTCTTCAACACTCGTAATGAATTGTTAACTACTACACTTCTTAATCAGGGTTATCGGCATCATAAGCTACGCAAAGACGAGATGGAATAGGAAACCTCTCTGGTGCTTATGCACATCTAAATTATTTTAGTAGGTATATGGCAAGGCGGTGCGAGTGAAATATTTTGGGTGAAATACGGTAGGCAAAATGTGCTGCTCCATGCACAAGTCATGCACATATCATACGATGTATGCATGAGTGGTTTGTGGAGATTTTTTTTTACCATACAGTTGGCCGCTATAAGGCTGATTTCTATAAAATTTGCCTAAAAATCGCCAACCGCCAAATTGTGCCATATATAATTTTCATTCCGGTCACGATGTTGTGTGTGTTCGTTTTGACGAGAGTTATACCATTGATTTGTAGGGACGTTTCATCATTTTTTTCCTAGGGGAAATACTATTTGAAAGCAAATCCATTATCTACTCGATTTTTGCTATCCGGCTGTGATTGCGGACGGTATCTTCACCTCGCCCAATTTTAGCGAGCTAATATGAGTATGCATGATTTTGCGGTAGTATTCATAGATATAAAAACCTTGAAAAACGAAAATCATACAGCAGCAGGTCAAGTGCGAATAAATGCACACAAAATAGTGGCGGGACAGAGAATGAATATAGAACGGTATGTTAAATTTATGTTTATTTATTTTTTTTGTATGAACATGCTTGTAGGTTTTGGAGGGGTTTACTTCCAGTATACCCCAACTTTCTGAAGCCAATTCTGGATTCACTTTTGAAGCCTCTGTGGTGTAGTGATAAGGCTACTTGCTTTGCCAGCTAGAGGTTGCAGGATCGATCCCAGGCTTCTCCAGAAGTAGAATGAGTCTTTTAAGTGAGGTCCTGTCTCATTCTGACCCTAGATGTTGGTGAGACGTAACGTTTGGACACCCGCTCATTCTAGATTCATTTAGGCTTTTAGACCCCTTTTGTAGAATATAATAAATAAACGTCGGGTCACTTGTTCGATCCATAACTTTTGACTAGCAGTTGTTATAAAACCGTGGTCCCGTCTCTATATGATATTAGGTGTAGAGGGGACGTAAAATTAAGACGGGTTTAACCATATCTTCATCATCAGGGCAAACTCTTACAAGAGCCTGTCGGGTTATCCGTGATGAATTTGATTTTACAAGCATGTTCATGTTGAGTAGAAATAATTTTGTTCAAGAAAAAGAGTTCGTTTTGTAATGATGCCGTGTCTGTTTGAGAACTCGATTTGTACATGTATGTACATAAAAAGAACGTGATGATAAGTGAGAGGTTTTGTTCGCCACACGTTATAACGGCCTGAGCGGCGTGGATGACGTCAGCTGCATCATCAGCGTCACGGGACGGTTGTGACGTGGTGCCTACCAAATACAGAAAGAATTTACGACAAACAGTGTTGGTCCTTATGAAACACTAACAAATGTTGTGGAGAATAGATGAAAATCTTCCTGTTTTTAGTTTCTAGCTGTTGTTAATGTAATGAATTTGTGAATAGCTATATTTGTGAGCCGTGTCGCGGAGAAGGATATGAAATAGAGTTTTTTATGTTTCCTGTAATTGGCGGCTGACCAGGTAGCGCAAAGGCTTGGTCTGTTCAATTGCCAGTTACCTGTGATAATGTAGTGAGCACGAATTTGATGGGTATTATGCTCAGTAGTAGTGAGCATTAATTGATTTCTGCAGTGCTCAGTAGGGGAACATAAACTTTGAGTATTCTTGTGTCAAGCGCTGGGTGCTGATAATTTGATGCACAGTCAAGTTGAGTCCTGCTGTGCAGTTATTTGTCGCATGTACTGATCAGCCTGTGTGTCTGGTCGGCGCATGCGCAATAACGGTATATGCATGAACATATTCTAACTTCTCCGGGAGGGGGATCATGATATAGCATGTATGTTTTGTGAACTCTATCTTAATCGAATAATCGTAATTTGTAGGCACGACAATGTGTGGTGACCTGCTGCTCCCTGTCAAATAGGAGCAGGTACTGGTACGACGCTGTTCAGTGTCCAGCAAGGGCGGACTGACCCAATAACAGACAGTCGAGACCATAATAAACAGGTCGTGGAAAACGATCTGGAATCGATTTAACGAAGAAGTTACCGGGACTTCAATTTCATATGAATACGAATCGATAACTAATATAAATCAACTTGTGGTCGACAACAAGGTCGACAAGCTAGTTTGCAGCAGTGCGCAAGAAGTGGTTCATCCTTAGTGAACGTATAACTTGGCCAGTCGCGTTTTTTGTGTTGTTTCTTTTTCTTATTTTTTGTTGTGTTTGTTATTTGCTTCTGTAGACACTCACGTCACCCCGTTCCGAGCACAGTACATTGTTTTGCCTTCGGGACGGACGTCGTGAGTGGGCTATAGAAGCAAATAAATGTGATGTTTCGTTTTAGTATTGTTGTATATAGATACTGTAAATAATTCATGTCATTCATTTGATATATTTCTTGTGCCTTACCCCACAGCTGCCCGTACACCTGTCAGAGATCACGCTCGGTTGTCTTGTCAGCATGGGGGTTTGCGGGACGCCGTAAACCCACATGTAACAAATTAACTCACTGCTCCCATCAGAGACACCAAAGGGAAAGAATCACAAACACGAAACAACAGACCCTAATGGAAACATCAATAGTGGAAAGCCAAAAGGACAGTTACTTTCCCACAAAATGGACAATGGGCTATCCAAAATAAAATAATATAAGCGACACAAACACCTAAAAACAAACCAGAACAAAAATAAACCGCGACAGAAGAACCATCTTGGAACGGTCAGCGGAAACGAATTCCACTGGGGGGGGGGGGGGCTTAAAACGATTTTACGTGGCCACAATCCTCGCCCTTACTTCCGTCGCGATTAAGACAAATAATTTGTTCAGTCCGCATGAAGGTCTCCTAACTCATCAGTGCAACATCTCCGTGAACACAAAATCAAACAACCACAGGGATGAAACAACGGTGAGGACTCGACAGCAAGAAACACTGAAATGCTGGAGCAAAAGAAAACCAACAGTTAGACTTAGACGGGCCCGACCAGAGACAAAGCATCAGGTACCATCCAACACAAGCCTTTACGCTGGAACCGTCATAGAAGCTGAGGCCTGACCCACCGGCATGCAATTAAAGAGGGACGCAAAGTTGTCAACCGTGAATGGGTTAACTACCATGCATGCAGTTTTTCGTATTACAGTTATGTCGTACCCAATCTTTTTTATATGGAATAATGATTTTACGAAATTGGGTGCTGAAGTCATTGCGGTTATATATTTTTCTGAATTTATATACTTAGTCACCATAAAATTCGGGTTCCGATAGACCTTGTTGCAGAAGAGATTTAAGTCCAATATTGAATTTTGAAATTAAATCCGAATGATGTCTATAAAATTTTGAAAAGGCTTTGCGCAGTTTATGATACCGATAATCTGATTAAGAAGTTTTGCCGTTACCAATTTATTACGAGTGTTGAAGTCAGTCATGAAGACAGTCTAGCCTGTCCAACTCACTTCCCGCAACAACCGACTAGTAGGTCTGCTTGGGGTACGTCAGTCCTCCATATCCGACCTAGATTTAGCTCCCACGCTTCACCGTTTCGCTAGTAGAACCAATAAGAATTCATTCCCTCCAGTATTCCCTCCAGTATTTAATTGTATCGTTTCCTGATCATTGCCTCCACTTCTACTTTACTTTACTAACCCGATAGTTTTCCCGGTATGCTAGGCGACCCATATATCCCTAAGTGTCAGTGCGTCTTCAAACCTGCAACTGGCCGTTTTGGCCGGCTTTAGAAGAAGTGAGGTCAATGATCATGGATACACCTCCCATGAGAAAGAATATAAGAATCTTATATGGGTGTGAGGGGTGGATTGAAAAATCCGTCCCGAGGGACACTGTCCGGCATCACGAGGCTTGCCGAGTGATGCCGGACAGTGATCCCGAGGGACGGATTTTTCTATCCACCCCTCACACCCATATTGGATTCTTTTTCTTGCATACCTTCCATTTCTATTGCGAATTATTAATGCTGCTATCACTTCGGTTACCGACGTCAGCCATTGTTGTTGTTTTTGTTGTTGTTGTATATATTCTGCCGCCCGGCACACCTCCAATGGAGTATAAGTCTTCAAGGCTAAAATGGTGTCCCCTTCACCACTCTATTTACAGTTTATGATACACCATTTATACATAGTTAAAAGTTCTTTGTTAAAATCTTGTAAAATCTCTTTAAAAACTGCTTCTCATAAAAAGTATTAATAACTGGGCTCTGCTGTTGTGCGTCTTGGCTTGTCTCATGGAGGTAAAAGTTTGTAACTTCAGTTTAGTCAGTGACTTCACTCTGATTGAACGCCACTCTGTTTACTTGAAGTATATAAGTACCCGTCGCCATACGCAGCTTTTCTTGAATTCTTGGAATGTCCCTTACATCATCAGGTGACTGAATCAGCATATGTCTCCTGCCATACCCATATTCTCCTACGTTCAGATACCTCAGACTAGGATATAGGGATGCTTGGTCCTTGATCTTATTAACCCAAAAAGAGTCCACTTCTTTGTTAACTTTCCGCTTCCACGACTGTTTCGTTGGTGGATCAACGAGAAGCTCTGTAGGGTCTGGTAAACTATACTGAAAATGGAGCTGCTTGATCGCTATAAACCAGCTGTGACTAGAATTCGTCTTAAGACAGAGCTGTCTTTCAGCAAGTTGCTTCTCAATAGAAGATTCTGGAAGTCTACAAATGTTGCCATAAAGGCTCAGGGCCCTTTTATGAATTGTTGCTTCAATTGGGATAGTTCCACTTACAGCATACACTGCACAATCTGCGACTGTTGTGGGTAACGACATAACTTGTTTTAGCATCTTCTTGAAGAATCGTTCAAGCATATTGAGATACTTGGGCTTCGGTAGTATTACCTCTAGTCCATACACTAATATTGGGAGTACATATATAGTGAGAAGCTGAATTGATGTCTCAGGGTCTAATCCGTTCTGGCCATGTAAACCAGAGGACATCAGACTGTACAGAGTCCTTCTTGCCTTCTTTATGTTATCTCTTACTGCTGATTCTTCTGTGCAGTGTGACCGCAGTATGCCCATATGAGAGGCTTCTGTAACAACTGGCATTGGTTCCCCATACATGGTCCAGGTCTCTTCCAATCCCTTCCTATTCTTATCGCCTATGGTCAGATGACTTAGGACAACACTCTTGGTTGGTTGAAGCTGGAACTTCTCCAGTTCACTATAGTCAACTCCTATGTTTATCAGAGATTGAAGATCATCGGCACGATCGCTGGACAGGGCTACATCATCTGCACAGGTTGGTGCGACGCAGTTTATAGCTCCTATTCTTGTTCCTAGTCCACTGTCGACCATACGGTTAAGCATCTCATTATTGTACACTTTGAATAGGTCGGTGCTAAGTATACCCCCCCTGGCGTACACCCTGCTTCAATGATACAACAGGAATGTTTAGTGACGTCACGCATGACGACGCCGCGCATGAGGTTGTAATCAACCAGTGCATTTATCAAACACGCGATTATATTCGATTTAGGGTCGGAACACCAGGGTCAGAATATAAATTTCTATCCCAGGGTAAAATCACGGATTTCTTTGTCTGGTGTGCAAGAAACGTTGAGAAAATCACTCTGATTTGAGAACTGATTTCTCTAAAACTACTTCCTCGCACAAACTCTAATTCAGCCATTAAATGAACTGGTATGCCCTGTACGTTTGTACCACAAATTGGCCAAATCTGTGAGGGAGCATTTTTTGTGCCATTTTTTCCTGAGATGTGTGCCATCGAAAGGGAGACATTCAAAATCACAGTGGTGCTGTTGATGGGACGCATATTAATCCAGTTTTTAATGTCATACTTCAAAATATATTCTAATAGTATCAGCAAGCATCATTCGCTGTGGCCGTTGTCATTAATCCAGCTTTCCACAACCCATACTAGAATTTCAAAGGAAGTACGAATGCCCTTCTTCAACTTCTCTATAGACAAAATATAGTCCATATTGGCGGAGGCAGGTTGCAAATGGAATTATAGCAACCGCCTTGGATACCGTCCTACTGAAAAGGACAGTTACTTTAGCACAAAATGGCGAACTGGCTATACAAAGCTAAAAGAATTAAGCGATACACACATTCAAATACGAACAATAGCAAAAATAAACCGCGACAGAAGGTTTGTTTTTATATTTAGCTCTGGCGGCCATCTTGTTCATCCGCGCGGAACGATTTGAATAATTATGGTAGAAGGTCACCCTAGATTTATTCCTGTGAAATTATTTTGAAATTGGGGCAGTGGCCTAGGAGGAGAGTGCGTCTAAAGTTGTTGTTTTTTATCTGTTTTATTTTCCATTCTGGTGGTCATTTTGTTCAGAGGAACCAGTAGAGGGTCAGCCATGGACCAGTCATGTTTTTTTTTTTTTTTTTTTTTCAAAATCCGCCCACTCGTTAAAGACACATTTTTGATTGCATAACACCCTAATGACCGGTTATTAAGAAAAGCAGTTTTGAGATAAGATGTACGTGGGGGTATTATGGCTGTCATACAGGTAGGGGACCAAGGGAGGGTAATCAATTACCTGGGTATTTAAGAGCCATTCGTTTTCTTGTTTGATAACTGCGTCCTGGTTTTGATGTTAATGGAAGAAACATCCACATTTTTATTGTTTTTATTTTTAGTCATCATTATTTATAATCATTATAAAAACATGCCTATTCTAAAACATGAGTTAAATTTTACCACCCAATGACATTTTTCAAATAAAAATCCTGATATCTTTAGTATTTCTGCTCAAAACATATGTGGTGGGTACCCAGTAGAACCGCCTTGGGCGGAAATAAGAAAAAAATAATGTATATCCCTATAAACAAGGACCCACAACATATGTTTTGAGTAGAAATAAGAAAAATAATGTATACCCCCTATATACCCCTGTTTTGTCGTATTTATATGTGGGTTTTTAGGGATTCTGTTTTCTGATATGATTGTGTCTAAAACATGGAACTTTTTATAGTCCCAGCTTGACTGAAACTATAAAATGCTAATGTTTTAGACAGTATATGATTTGTGTCACGTACAGCCCCCGCAAATTGGGGCTCGAAGAAATAAATGGACTGCATGATGCTTCCACACAGAGCTGAATCTGACCGCACAGGAGTACTGGTAAACCTCTTAGAGGATCGAAGCCTGCCCACGAAAAGAGGTGCAAGTCGGACCTTCTATGCTTATAAACCCAAATGGTTTCATTGGGCGGCAGGGCTTGAGATGTCATTTAATCTCAATGTCGGGTACAAGTCACACAAAATTGGAAGCAACGTCTCCAAATTGACCTTTATAGTCACTGTGTTAAACATCAAATCAAACAAAACAATTTGTGTCACGTACTTTAAAATAAATAAATAATAAATAAATAAACGAAATAAATGTTAAGTGATTGATTACATCTTGAATTAATCAATTCATTTACCTTTACCGTGTTTGTTTACTTCCTTTCACTTTTGCGTTAATGAAACAATGGATGTCAGTGTTTTTCTTAACTTTTTTTAATAAAAAAGAAGTAATTTTAAACAATTTACTGGAAGGAATCTCAGTAAAAACAATGATGGCCTTGGATCGCTCACATGATCCACACTATATAAATGAAATGGTAGGTAATATAGTAAGGTTTTGTTTGATTTGAGGTTTAACGTCCCCGTCAAAAATGTATAGGTCATTTTGGAGACTTTGCTTCCAATCCTGAGGGACTTTACCCGACATTGAGATGAAATGACATCTCAAGCCCTGTCGCCCAATGAAACCAATAGGGTTTATAAGCATGGACGATCCGACTCGCACCGCTTTGCCTGGGCAGGCTAAGATCCCCTAAGCGGTTTACCAGTACTCGTGTGTTGTCGGATTTCAGCTTTGCGTGGAAGCATCATGCAGCCCATCTATTCCTTTAAGCCCCGACGGGCGTGGGCCGAATATAGTAAGGTGCCTTGTCAGAAGTAAAATACATGCCAAATATGAAGGCCCTATCTCAAATGGTTCAAAAGTTATGATAAGGGTTGACGCGTCGTTAAACACGAAGTCATCATCATCATCATCAAAAGTTTTGATAAAGTAGGTCAAAGGTCAAGGTCACAGGTCAAACTTTTTGTATGAAGGTGAAGCCATTGTCACAAGGAATATACATGCCAAATATAAAGGCTCTATCTCAAATGGTTCCAAAGTTATGATTAAGTAGGTCACAGATCAAGGTCAAGGTCACAGGTCAAAAATGTTTGCATGAGTGGGAAGTCCTTGTTACAAGAAACACACATGCCAAATATGAAGGCTCTACCTTAAATGGTTCAAAATTTATTACACAAACGGTTAAGGTCAATGACCGGTCACAGGTCAAAAATTTTGCATGGGTGGGAAGCCCTTGTCACAAGGTACCTACATGCCAAATATGAAGGCTCTATCTTAAATGGTTCAAAGGTTATGAGAAAGAAGGTCAAAGGTCAAGGTCACAGGTCAAAATTTTTTGACAAAGGTCAAGGTCATTAGACAAAATTTTGTATGGGTGGGAAGACCTTTTCACAAGGAACATAAATGCCAAATATGAAGGCACTATCTCAAATGGTTCAAAAGTTATAATAAAGTAGGTCAAATGTCAAGGTAAAGGTCACAGATCATTTTATGTATGAATAGGAAGCCCTTGTCGCAAGGAACCTACATGCCCAATATGAAGGCTGTATCTCAAATGCTTCAAAAGTTATGACAAAGTAAGTCAAAGATCAAGGTGATGGGTCAAAAGTTTTGAATGGTTGAGAAAACCTTTCACAAGGAACATACATGCCAAATAAGAAGGCTCTATCTCATATGGTTCAAAAGTTATGATAAAGTAGGTCGTAGGTCAAGGTCACAGGTCAAATCTTTAGGTCAGTGGGAAGCTCTTGTCACAAGGAACCAACATGCCAAATATGCAGGCTCTATCTCAAACGGTTCAAAAGTTATGACAAAGTAACCTACTGATCTACTTTTTAATTTGACATGACCCATATTCGAACTTAATTGAGATATTGTCCAGATGATCATTCTGAGGAAGTTTTATGATGATTTGACCAAAACTGTGGCCTCTTGGAGTGTTCAAAACGTTTTTCTATGATTTGACCTGCTGACCTACTTTTTGACCCGAAATAACCCATATTCAAACTTGACCCAGATATTGTCAAGATGATCATTCTGAGCTAGTTTGATGGTGATCAGACTAAAACTGGGACCTCTAGTGTGTTCACCAGGTTTTTCAACGATCTGACCTACTGACCAACTTAGTGACCAAACATGACCCATATTCGAAATTAACCGAGATATTGTCAATTGATCATATTGAGCAAGTTTGATGATGATCGGACCAACAACTGCGGCCCCTAGTGTGTTCAGATGGTTTTCCTATGATTTGACCTACTGACCTGCTTTTTGACCCGACATGACCCATATTCGAACTTGACTGAGATATTGACAAGATGATCATTCTTGGCAAGCTTGATGATGATCGAACCAAAACTGTGGCCTCTAGTGTGTTCACAAGGTTTTTCTATGATTTCACCTACTGACCTACTTTTTGACCCGACTTGACCCATATTCAAAGTTGATGAGATATTGTCAAGATGATCATTCTGGGCAAGTTTGATGATGATCGGACCTAAACTATGGCCTCTAGTGTGTTCAGAAGGTTTTTTCTATGATTTAACCTACTGACCTTCTTTTTGATCCGACATGACCCATATTATATCGAACTTGACCGAGATATTGCCAAAAATATCATTCTGAGCAAGTTTGATGATGATCCAATCAAAACTGTGGCCTCTAGTGTGTTCACAAGTTTTTTCTATGATTTGACCTTCTGACCAACTTTTTGACCCGACATGACCCACATTCAAACTTGACCGAGACATTGTCAAGATCATCATTCTGGGCAAGTTCGATGATGATTGGACCAAAACTGTGGCCCCTAGTGTTTTTCTATGATTTGACCTACTGACCTACTTTGTAACCATTCGAGCGTGACCGATATATTGTCAAGGTGATCATTCTGTGCAAGTTTGATGATGATCGGACCAAAACTGATGCCTCTAGTGTGTTCACGAGGTTTTTCTATGATTTGACCTACTGACCTACTGTTTGACCCGACATGACCCATATCCAAACTTGACCGAGATATTGTTAAGATGATCGTTCTGGACAGGTTTGATGATGATTGGACCAAAACTATAGCCTCTAGTGTATTCACAAGGTTTTTATTTGATTTGACCTACTGACCTACTTTGTGACCGGACATGACCCATATTCGAACTTGACCAAGATATTGTTAAGATGATCATTCTGAGCAAGTTCGATGATGATCGGACCAAACCTGTGGCCTCTAGAGTGTTCACAAGATTGTTCTATGATTTGACCTTTTGACTTACTTTTTGACCCGACCTGACCCATATTCAAACTTGACCGAGATTATGTCAAGATGATCATTCTTGGCAAGTTTGTTGATGATCCGACCAAAACTGTGGCCTTTGATCTGTTCACAAGGTTTTTCTATGATTTGACCTACTGACCTACTTTTTCAACCGACATGACTCATATTCGAACTTGACCAAGATATTGTCAAGATGATCATTCTGAGCAAATTTGATGATGATTGGACAAAAATTGTGGCCTCTAGTGCGTTCAGAAGGTTTTTCTATAATTTGACCTACTGACCTACTTTTTGATCCGACACGACCCATATTCGAACTTGACCGCGATTTTGTCAAGATGATCATCATGAGCAAGTTTGATGATGATCTGGGCAAGTTTGATGATGATTGGGTCAAAACTGTGGCCTCTGGTCTGTTGACAAGGTTTTTTTATGATTTGACCTACTGACCTGCTTTTTCAACCGACATGACCCATATTCGAACTTGACCGAGATTTTGTCAAGATGATCATCATGAGCAAGTTTGATGATGATCGGACCAAAACTGTGGCCTCTGGTCTGTTCACAAGTTTTTTCTATGATTTGAGCTGCTGACCTACTTTTTGATCCGACACGACCCCTATTCGAACTTGACCACGATTTTGTCAAGATGATCATTCTGGGCAAGTTTGATGATAATTGGGCCAAAACTGTGGCCTCTGGTCTGTTGACAAGGTTTTTTTTATGATTTGACCTACTGACCTACTTTTTCAACCGACATGACCCATATTCGAACTTGACCAAGATATTGTCTAGATGATCATTCTGAGCTAGTTCGATGATGATCGGCCCAAACTTGTGGCCTCTAGAGTGTTCACAAGATTTTTCTATGATTTGACCTTTTGACCTACTTTTTGACCCGACCTGACCCATATTCAAACTTGACCGAGATTATGTCAAGATGATCATTCTTGGCAATTTTGTTGATGATCCTACCAAAACTGTGGCCTTTGATCTGTTCACAAGGTTTTTCTATGATTTGACCTACTGACATACTTTTTCAACCGACATGACTCATATTCGAACATGACCAAGATATTGTCAAGATGATCATTCTGAGCAAATTTGATGATGATTGGACCAAAATTGTGGCCTCTAGTGCGTTCACAAGGTTTTTCTATAATTTGACCTACTGACCTACTTTTTCAACCGACATGACTCATATTCGAACATGACCAAGATATTGTCAAGATGATCATTCTGAGCAAGTTTGATGATGATTGGACCAAAATTGTGGCCTCTAGTGCGTTCACAAGGTTTTTCTATAATTTGACGTACTGTTTGAACCGACATGACCCATATTCGAACTTGACCGAGATATTGTCAAGATGATCATTATGAGCAACTTCGATGACGATCGGACCTTAAATTGTGGCCTCTAGAGTGTTCACAAGTTTTTTCTATGATTTGACCTGCTGACCTACTTTTTGACCCGACACGACCCATATTCGAACTTGACCGCGATTTTGTCAAGATGATCATTCTGGGCAAGTTTAATGATGATCCGATCAAAACTGTGGCCTCTGGTCTGTTCACAAGGGTTTTGTTTATGATTTGACCTACTGACCTACTTTTTCAACCGACATGACCCATATTCGAACTTGACCGAGATTTTGTCAAGATGATCATCATGAGCAAGTTTGATGATGATCGGACCAAAACAGTGGCCTCCGGTCTGTTCACAAGGTTTTTCTATGATTTGACCTAATGACCTACTTTATGACCCGACATGACCCGTATTTGAACTTGACCGAGATATTGTCAAACGATCATTCTGAGCAAGATTGATGACGATCGATCCAAAACTAAGGCCTCTAGAGTGTTCACAATGTTTTCTATGATTTGACCCGACATGACCCATATTCAAACTGTGGCCCCTGGTCTGTTCACAAGGTTTGTCTATGATTTGACCTACTGACCTACTTTTTCAACCGGCATACCACATATTCGAACTTGTCCAAGACATTGTCAAGATGATCATTCTGAGCGAGTTTAATGATGATCGGATCAAACCTGTGGCCTCTAGTGTGTTCACAAGGTTTTATTTGATTTGACCTACTGACCTACTTTTTGACCCGACATGACCCATATTCAAACTGACCAAGTCTGATGATGATTGGCCTAAAACTGTGACCTCTAGTGTGTTCACAAGAAAAGTTTACGCACGGACGGACGGACGCACGACGGACAAAGAGTGATCCCAAAAGTTCACCTCGTCACTACGTGACAGGTGAGCTAAAAAAATACCATCACACAAGTTCCCCTTATAGTGCCCCCTTTTAAACATATCTCTCAGAGAGTCTCTGCTTATAATCACCTCATAATCACTTAGATAAGATAAGCCTTTGATGTGCACTATAGTCCGAAGCACGTGTTTATTAGATGTGATTCGAGAGACCAACCCTTTTATATATAGACAAAATGTGTCTTTAAGGAGGAAAAGTCGCTAAAATATTGTTGTTGTTGTTGTTTTATATTTTAAACCCTTGTAACCATCTTGTTCATCTGAGCGAAACGGTGTAGCAATTTTGGAAGAGAATCACTCAAGGAAAGGAATATCCCTGTGAAATTACTTTGAAATCGGTCTAAAGGCCCAGGAGGAGTGGTTTTCTATTTTCTATTTTTAGATCTGGCAGATATATATTTACCGGCCCCGATAGCTCAGTTGGTAGAGTGTCCGCTCCGGGGAACGGGAGGTCTCGGGTTCGATCCCGGGCCGCGACATACCAAAGTCGTTAAAAATGGTACTAGCTGCTCCTCGTTTGGCACTCAGATTTACGGGGTAGAGCTAGGACTGGTCGATCCAGTGTCAGGATAATGTGACTGGGTGTGGTATCATGTAATGTGTCTGGGACATGATACTTCAGTGAGGCAGCACTATAAGCTCACCATTGAGCTCCAGACACCGTCGTGATATGACTGAAAAATTGTTGAAAGCGACGTTAAACCCGAATTCACACACACAGATCTGGCAGACATTTTGTTTTATCAAAGGCCAAGTCACCAAGGAACAGTCCTGTAAAATTATTTCAAAATCCATTCACCGTGGAGGAGATATCTTTCAAGTGAATTGTTGACATGACGCACGATGGACCACACATGACGCACGACGGACGACGGATATCGATCGGTCACAAAAGCTTATCCTGAGCCTTTGGCTCTAGGTGAGCTAAAACGTCAATGACGGAAAGCCAAAATGACAGCCACGTTCCCACAAATGGCCAAAGGGCTATCCAAAAGTGTAGTACATTATTATTGTAGTAGTTGCAGATAAGATTGACTAGGCGGAGCTATTCAGTGTTGTCAATATATATCAAATTAACCAAGTCCACCAGCAGATTCGGTAGAGTGCCTTTCGCTTAATTTCTGCAAGCGAACGAAATATCCATATACACCACAGCTTTGTTTGTGCTACAGTTATATTCGCATCTTGGGGTGACTTAGATTACCTTTTTGTAAATAGAACATTCCGAAAGCAGGTCCAAATGATAGCTCCCCCTAGTCAATCATATCTGCGACTACTATACATACATGAACAGACGAACCATAACAATAATGAACCACGACAGAAGAACCACCCAAGAATTTAGGACTGTTCTCATTACCTACAAGTTGAGGATCCGATCGAAAACATAGATGCTATACCCCGGTCAACGGACAACAGTTTCCCCTTTATAAGTATATGTAAAGGGTCAGTTTGTTTGTTTGTATTGGAGTTCAACGGCCCAGTCAACACTTATTAGGTAATTTTTGAGCCTGTCATTTTACCTATCCACACTTTCACTGGACAGGCTTATACATAAGCGGTTACCAAGTCAGTCCACATTCCTTCACCGACAAATGCCCTTCTTGAATGAGCGGAAAGGAGAGAATGAACGTAGAAAAGATTGCATGATCAATCTGGAAGAAAGAATGTTGCCGGCCCCGGCAGGTATCGAACGCGCGTCCGTCCTCCTGATCACCAGTCAGACGCGCATCCGACTGAGCTACCAAGGCCGGCCCTTTAAGGGTCAGTAATTCTCACATGAAGAATCCGAACTTTGATATTTTGAACTTGAACTTGTTCAAGATCGAATGTCTGTCCTCATTACCTACAAGTTTGTGGAGGATCCAAACAAAAATTAAGTGCCTATCACAAGGACACCATTTTCCCTATTATACGAATATGGAAGACTCAAGGGTAACTAACTCTCACATTTAGTAGTATATACAATGTAGGTTTTGGAACAAAAAATACTGTGCCCCCCCCCCCCTGGTTGGGTCCCACCGAGTGGGATGCGCAATAGAATAAAATATGTTTTTGCACTCTGGCTGCCATATCGCATGTGCAGTACATTCTGGCTGCCACTAGGTTCTGGCACAGAATTTATTCAGACGCTCCAATCAGCCTTCCAACACTGGCACAGATCAATACATAAGTATATAGAAGTACCCATAGCAACGGCGCTCATACAGCAGCGGCTGTGTGTAAGTTTTGATTTCACAAGGCGAGGTAAATATACTCAGTAAATTGATCCATACATTCTCGAGTTATTTCCCTTGACATACAACTACCTATCTAAGGTAAACAGTCCATTGCAACGCGGCGCTCATACAGGAGCGGCGTTAGTATGGTCTGTTTGTTTGTTTAGGCGAGGTAAATATATTGAGTAAATTGATCCATACATTCTCGAGTTGTTTCCCTTGACATACAGTTACCTATCTAAGGTAAACAGCCCATATCAACGCGGCGCTCATACAGGAGCGGCGATGCTATGGGCTGTTTGAAGTTGTTAACATATAAAATTAGACTGCTGTTGATAGCTCAAGGTCGTCCGATGGTATATTGATTTACTTCACAATGCTCTTTTGTGAAAAAAGCTTGGGCAAAATCAAAGGGCTCTTATATGCTAATTCGCGAGAATGAAAAGGACGGCGTGTGATATATGTACTCGCCGGTCTTGACCAGCCTGCGCTCTTTTTAGCTCGCCAGCAGCCCCACCGGGTGGGTTGTGTTTGTATTAGAGAAATATAGTACTTAAAACATACAGCACAAAATGAACAAGTGTCCTTGGATTCATGTTGGGAAGAGAGAACCCTGCAACAATAATTGCCGCGGAGAATTCTGTGGGCGACACAATAGTTTCAGTAAGAGGGTAGGAAGAACAGAACCACTACTATGTGCAAAGTGTGGAGTGTCGGAGAAAACCCACCAACTACTTTGTATGCAATGTGGTGTTAATTAAGGCGTAACTTTACCTAATTTAGTGACACAGAGGCCTTTCTGATATTTAATCTTCATCAGTGTGTCTCAACCCCAAAGTTTTGAAACCGAAACGGATGATGGACAAGACCCGGCAAACACAGCGTATCCCCCTCCGAGCACACACCGACCGACGTAGCCTATGAGACAGGTCAGCTGGAGGCATCAGGCAAGAGGGCCTACCCGTGGACTTATAGGGTCCCCCACCGAGCCAACATCAACAAACATGACCCACACTCCACGGAAGTCCCGGGCATCAGGAAGGAGATGTCCAAAGAAGCAAGACTTGCAAAATGTAATCTATAACAAAAAGTGTAAACCAAATCCGCTAAGATACAAGTCTTAGTTTTAGAACAATTAGAATTTTATGTTGCAAAAATTAAAGATATAATATAGTTATTTAAATCAGTACTTGAGCACTGACGTCAACACCGCAGTATCAACCTCAGCACTAAGGAACTGATACTGAGCTGATGATACCCTCGGTGACGAACGAATCATCCACCAGCAGAGATATCGACCCAGTGGTTGCAATTAAGGCGTAACTATACCTAATTTAGTGACACAGAGGCCTTTCTGATATTTAATCTTCATCAGTGTGTCTCATCCCCAAAGTTTTGAAACCGAAACGGATGATGGACAAGACCCGGCAAACACAGCACATCCCATTCCGAGCACACACCGACCGACGTAGCCTATGAGACAGATCAGCTGGAGGCATCAGGCAAGAGGGCCTACCCGCGGACTTATAGGGTCCCCCACCGAGCCAACATTAGCAAACATGACCCAGACTCCACGGAAGTCCCGGGCATCTGGAAGGAGATGTCCAAAGTAGCGAGACTTGCAAAATGTAAAATATAACAAAAAGTGTAAACCAAATCCGCTAAGATACATGTCTCACCTGACAAGTAAGTCTTAGTTTTAGAACAATAAGAATTTTATGCTGCAAAAATTAAAGATATAATATAGTTATTTAAATCAGTTCTTGAGCACTGACGTCAATACCGCAGTATCAACCTCAGCACTAAGGAACTGATACTGAGCTGATGATACCCTCGGGGACGAACGAATCATCCACCAGCAGAGATATCGACCCAGTAGACGGGCCTCCGTGGCCTAATGGATAAGAGCGCTGACTCTTAGTCATTAGGTCTCTCACCGCCGTGGGTTCGAGCCTCGCTCGGGTCACGTGTGAGACGCCAAGTTCTGCAACGGAAGGTCAGGTGGTTTTTCTCCGGGTACTCCGGTTTTCGCCCACCTATGATTAACGATCGGCTCGATATGAGTGAAATAATCTTGAAAGGGCCGTAAAACCCAAACCAAAAAAAAAAAAAAAAAAAATCGACCCAGTTGTTGCAATTAAGGCGTAACTTTACCTAATTTAGGGACACAGAGGCCTTTCTGATATTTAATCTTCATCAGTGTGTCTCAACCCCAAAGTGTTGAAACCGAAACGGATGATGGACAAGACCCGGCAAACACAGCACATCCCCCTCTGAGCACACACCGACCGACGTAGCCTATGAGACAGGTCAGCTGGAGGCATCAGACCAGAGGGCCTACCCGCGGACTTATAGGGTCCCCCACCGAGCCAACATCAGCAAACATGACCCACACTTCACGGAAGTCCCGGGCATCAGGAAGGAGATGTCGAAAGTAGCGAGACTTGCAAAATGTAAAATATAACAAAAAGTGTAAACCAAATCCGCTAAGATAATGTCTCACCTGACAAGTAAGTCGTGTTTTAGAACAATTAGAATTTTATGCTACAAAAATTGAAAATATAATATAGTTATTTAAATCAGTTATTACCATAAATTACATAAACAAGAATCGTAGGGTTCAAAAAGAGTTTAGACGACTATCTGCCATTTTTATCTAGTATTGTTACAAACGAGAATTGTTAGTATATAGGTAAAGTCAAAGAAAAATGCCGACAGATTTTCTAATGTATTTCTTATTAGAGAACTGTTAGTATATAGGTAAAGTTAAAGTTTCAGTAACATCGCTACTATAGATGATTACATAGAGCAGTTACTGTCAGAAATACCTGATAATAATTCGACTCTCTATCATGTGGTTCAAAACATTTTGGATGAGCCTATCCTAGATTCTGTCAAAGGGCGCTTGTTAAAGCCCTTACAGCCTGAAAAATATCGACTTACCCCACTACCATGCAAAAAGAAGGCCGCCAAGAGAAAGGCCATTGAAGAGGAATTTGACCCTATCTCCCGCAAGAAAGTCCTGAGATCCGTGAATGAGTATCAGGATGAGATCCTGGACTCGTTTACATCTGCTGAGCAGATAAAAGAAAAGCTAGTCTTCAGTCAGACCCCATGGGTCATTGGCGACTTCTTGAGGGGCTGGCAGATAGACGGGCCTTCCAACAATCCTTATCGTGCAGACCCCAGGACTTTCCTCGAGGCTGTGGTGCCCCAAATCAGTAGCAAGCTCGAGAAAGAGATCGAGGCTCTGGGTGGCGTGAAGTTCCAGTTGGCCTTCAAGATTCAGCTTCGGAAGGACTGCCCATACGGTAGTGAGGAGTACACAACCCCCGTGCTGCGCATCAAACAGGAGGCCCTTCTCCAGGCCAGCGAAATCAAGGGAGCTCTCGATAAAACCTTCCCACAGATTCAAGAAACACTCGAAAAGAGGACACAGAGAGGGTCTGGCTGGGTTGTAGATCAGGTACAGACCCTTTGGCTGGAAATTGCCAGATATCAACCTCTTCCGGGTAGGTCCTAGATTCCACTCCCAGCAGAATTAAGATATAAGAAGGCACTGGTTAGCATAAAGAACAAGGACCAATATTGCTTTCGATGGACGCTCCGAGCGGCTCTGCCAAATCCGCCACCACCATATCACCCAGAGAGACTTTGTTGGTATCCTACCAATGATGGTCTGAACTTTGAAGGGATTGATAGTCCCACACGCATCTCTCAGATCTATAAAGTGGAGCGGCAGAACAACCTAGCCATCAATGTCTTTGGCTGGGACAAGGGCATCACTGTCCTTCGTCTCAGCACACAACCACAAGAGTTACCAAGGATCAATATGCTGCTGATCAATGCGAATGAAAATCGCTTCCACTACACCTGGATCAAATACCTCAACCCCCTCGTATTTGACTAGAGCAAGCACCCAAAAAAGAAACACTTCTGTTAGCGCTGTCTTCATGGTTACACGAGAGAAGACCTGCTGCAGGCCCATAAGCTTGAGTGAAAAGGCATCGACCGGACGGCTGTCCGGGTGGAGATGCAAGAACAGGGCAATAGCAAGCTCACCTTCCAGAACAACCACAAGCAGCAACCAACCCTATTCGTCATATATGCAGACTTTGAGGCTCTCACCACCAAGATCGAGGGCCCCGAACGCGATCCTACAAAAAGCAACACCCAACAAACACAACAACATGAGGCTTGCAGCTACTGCTATATCGTGGTGCGGTGTGATGGAACAACAAAGCCGCCTGACGAGTATCGCGGCCCAAATGCAGCAGAGCACTTCTTAAAATCACTCCAGGAGGAGGAGCGCGAGATAACACGAAAAGACTGTCGGGCCCATAACAATGCCGCGAATTGCTATATATGCGAAAAACCGCTAGACGGCGACTCTGTTCGCGACCACTGTCATATCACAGGAAAATATCGCGGGTCAGCTCGCAACGCCTGCAACCTTAAGATGAGGCTAAGCAAAAAGACCTCCGTCATTCCCGTAGTGTTCCATAACCTCAGGGGGTACGACTCCCACCTGCTCATGCAGGCTATCTCGAAGGCAGAGTCTCCTGCATCCCCTACAACACAGAAAAATACATTTCCTTCTCTCTCGGACAGCTCCGTTTCATCGATAGCGCCCAGTTCCTGCTAGCTTCCCTTGACAAGCTGGTGACGGCAAGCCAACCTGGAGCTTTTCGGATCACGTCCCACTAGGAGCCAAACCAGCAGAGGCTCCAGCTCTTGACCCGGAAGGGTGTCTGTCCCTACGAGTGTATGGACTCCTGGTATCGCTTCATCGAGACCAAGCTCCCTCCGAAAGAGGCATTCTACAGCAAGCTCACCGAACGAGCACATCAGCGACGACGACTACGCCCATGCGCATAGAGTATGGTAGGTATGTGTGTGTCCCTGCGGGACTACCACGACCTCTACAATCGCACAGATGTTCTCCTGCTGGCAGATGTCTTTGAGGAATTCCGAAAGACATGCCTGACGCAGTATGGCTTAGACCCAGCACACCCGGGGCTTTCATGGGACGCCCTTCTCAAGAAGACAGGAGTGGAGCTCGAGCTACTTACAGATTACGATCAACATCTATTCATCGAGAAGATAATGCGTAGATGTATCTCAATGGTCTCAAAGCGCTATGCCAAGACCAACAATCCTATCCTCAGGTCGAGGATTATGACCCCAAAAAAACCTAGTAACCATATCTTATATCTCGATGCGAACAATCTCTATGAATGGGCTATGAGCCAGGCTCTTCCCATCAGAGACTTCCAGTGGGTCGATGCATCGGAATGCCATCGACTCGCAGAAACCAATGCAGAACAACCCGCAGACACTGAAGAGGGCTATATCCTAGAGGTAGATTTGGAATATCCAGCAGAGCTGCACAAGACACACAATACCTATCCATTAGCACCAGAGCGTCTGGTGGTCATGAAGGAGTGGATGTCGGAGTACCAGCGCAAACTTCTCGATGGAGCTTTGGGGGAAGCACCTACAGAGGTTGAGAAGTTGGTACCCAACCTTCGCAACAAAGACCGTTACGTGCTCCACTATCGGAATCTCCAGCTATACACATGTCTCTGGCTATGCGTCTGACCAAGATTCATCGTGCCCGCCGGTTCCAGCAGAGCCCCTGGATGGAACCCTACATCCGGATGAATACTGAGCTCCGGAAGAAGTCTACCAGTGACTTTGAGAAGGATCTCTACAAGCTCATGAACAATTCGGTCTTCGACAAGACGATGGAGAACCTCCGCAGGCGTGTCGACGTCAAGCTGGTCCGCGAGGAAGATAAACTCAGGTGTCTCATCGCCAGCCCAGGCTTTGCCAGAGCCAACATCTTCGACGATGATCTTGCAGCAGTCCAGATGCATAAGAGTTGTCTAGTGCTAAATCGCCCGATTTACGTAGGTATGAGCATTCTGGACCTTTCAAAGCCCCTGATGTACGATTTCTATTACAACCGGCTCCAGAGGCAGTACGGAGAACGCTGCCAGCTCCTCTACACAGACACTGACAGCCTCCTCCTCGAAATCAGGACACAGGATGTCTACGAGGACGTGGCCAAGCATCAGGGCCTCTACGACACGTCCGACTTTCCAAAAGGCCACCCGCTGCACAGCACAGAGAACAAGAAGGTTCTCGGACCGATGAAGGACGAGTGCGCCGGGCAGTCAATCGCCGAATATGTTGGCCTGCGGCCGAATATGTTCTCCATCCTCCAGGCATCTGGAAAGAATATCAAGAAGGCCAAGGGTGTGAGAAAAGCAACTGTCCAGAAGCGCATCAGGCATGAGCAGTTCAAAGAGGCTCTCTTTGAGAAGCAAACCTTCCGCCATGGCATGGATATTCTTAGGTCAGAGTGTCATCGCATCTATGGGCAGCATCTCAACAAGGTGTCGCTGTCGCCCTTCGATTCCAAACGTTGGATCGCAGAAAATGGGGTGGATACACTAGCTTATGGTTACAAAGATCGTTGCACAGCAACTGCACCAGACGTTACGCAAGAAGAGATGGATGAATTCTTAGAGGAGCTGCTCAGCGCTTGAGAACCCCATCCGGAGGAAGCTGAGTGTCGGGAGGCAAAACAAAAAGTTCTTCGCGCACAAAACCGCGCTGAAGTCCATCCTGCATATAATACACAACGGGCTCCTCGGGCTTGGTCAGTGTGCGCCCGAGCCGGTGGACATCCAGGGACCATATGGGATCAGTCACTCGTCGGCTTCTCCCTTCAAGCTCGCCCGGGAGCAACAAAAACTGATGGAAACGAATGACCCCGAGACGCAGCAGGAGATTTTAAGTAGAAGTAAAACAAAGATCAGGAATTGATACAATTAACTTACTCCACCCATAAAAGACACCAAAGGGAAAGAAATACAAACATTAAGCGACCAGACCATAATGGAAACCTAAACAAAGGAAGGCCATAACGACAGTTACTTTCCCACAAAATGGCCATATGGCCATCCAAAACCAAAAGACACAAGTGATACACACAGTAAGTATTAAACAACAACATAAATAAATCGCCACAGAAGAGCCGCCTTGGAACGGTCGACACTTCGGGCGGTGGCCCTGCGAGAACTCGCGGATTGATCCCGGCTGGTGAGGCAGTTTTCCCCTGGAATGTCCTTGAGCTGCCAACAATGCTGGCGTTGATCGGTGCTGCCTCGTTTTCTTCTGGGTTGTGGCCGATGACAGCGTCTGACCCCGCTATTTGGATTCGTTCCTTAATCGATTCAAGCCCGAATCAGAAAGATTAAGGGCGATCTCTCTGACATCGAACGATCTCCCGAATCCGTAAGACGTTCAGAAAGATGCTCCATGAAGACAAGACGCTTGCTGCGCGAATACGGACACTCTTCCGCGAACAGGGGATAACGATCGTGAGGATCCTTACAGCGGTTGGGATGGCAATCTCGACCCCAGTGCTTGCGCTCACCGGCGGCGGGAGTGAACCGGCTCCGGCTCCCAGGCCACCCGGCAAGGGCGGGGTCAAGGAGTGGGTAAAAAAGCACCTACATTCCATCGGGCGTGCCCTGGCCTATTTGGCCGGCAAGGCCGCGGCTGCCCTGCCCATTAGCATCGGGTCCATCGTCTCTTGGCTCTTGAGCACGCTGGGGAAGGCTGCTTCATGGCTAGCAGATAATTTATGGGCCTTGGTCATCAGCATGGAGACCCTTCTTCTCGTGGCTGCAAGGGACTGGCTAGCGAGACCGCGCATATCACTCCGTGATAAACCAAGGCGCCACTAGGCCGAGTGTAATCCCTGCGACTATGAGAGCTGTTTTTCTTCTTCATGGTCGAGACCGGATTTCCAGTCTGCTGGCGGATCAACCACGGCAGACGTAGGCGACACTTCGGGCGGTGGCCCTGCGATTACTCGCGGATCGATCCCGGCTGGTGAGGCAGTTTTCCCCTGGAATGTCCTTGAGCTTCCAACACTGCTGGCGTTGATCGGTGCTGCCTCGTTTATTTCTGGGTTGTGGCCGATGACAGCGTCTGACCCCGCTATTTGGATTCGGTTATTATAACCTTGGACATTGCCGGGATGGAGTGTCATGTCGCTCGGCATCAAGTAGAGCGCTCTCCCGCAGACGTAATCCAATGGTGTGGATGCATATTGCAACGTCTTCTGATAGCGATCGATGCTGCTGGGGATGTCGACGGGTGAGGCGATGGCGTGTTCGAGATTCGCCGTTAACTGCTTTTGGGCGTCGAACCCCTCCCGACTTTGAGACTGTTGGAACGGGTCTAATCTTGCGCTACCAATATTGCCCAAACGTAAATCCGAATCGATTCGTTGAGTCGCTCGACAACCGCTTGCGTGAACCCTTCTGATTTATCTAGAGTCAACATCGTCCACGCCTTTGAAATATCCATATTATGGCGTATGGCATCCTTCAGGAGAAAGAAGGGGGCATCGGAGCTGTGATCACTGCGGTATTTCCACGAAGGGGTCATGAATGTACAAAAAGATACGAGGCCTTGACACCCGTAGTCCAGCTTTTGCCTAAAAATCTGTAGAAGGCGAAACGGCGAATTCCTCGCAAAGCCGCTTGTAGGCCCTGGAGTCATATTGGTTATCGTACCATGAATAGGACTCGTCCCAGGGAGGGCGACATTTAGCTCCTAAAACAGACGCCTCATCGTATAATAGACATGAAAGCAAAACAGGCTTGCAAGAAGGGGCTCCTCCGCTTTGAGATGGTCCTGGCATGAAACACCACATCCGGCGGTTGCACACCAAACCGCAAAGTTCAGCTGGCACTGCCACCAGCTGAAGGGGGCGTGCTGCCACCAGCTGTCTTACGCCTTGTTTGCCTAAGTGACGTTCCCCGGTAAGCGGGGGGGGGGTGTGTGATAATGCTGCCAGGTGTCCCACGCCTTGTTTGCCTTTTGTTTGTCCCCAGTAAGCGGATGGTTTTGATAATCGAAGATGTTCGGGTACTTGGCAAGGAAGTGATTTCCCTTCTCGTCGACCATTATGACTAGGATGGGCGCCCCTGCTGCTGACTCTTTATATTTAAAATGGCCGCCTGCCTGATATTTTGCCGAGCTATTAAACGTAAACACCTTTGTATCCATACTCATTTTGGTGTTGTTGTGCTGTTCAAGTTAATAATTTTATTATTATGTACATCACACTCACTGGCGTTCAAAATGATGTGCCAATCAATCTTGCCAGGACCCTGTCTGCGGGTGAGCGAGAGATTGCTCTCTGCGAGCTGACGTATTATCACTGGTGGTACAACATATGCACGGCGAAAAGGAACAATAAGGTCTCAAATAACAAGACTGAAAAAATAATACCTGACGGGTATTATAACGTCTGTGAGATGAACAAAAAGGTGTTTCAACGGTTAGGGCGCCGAACTCACTATAGATGAACCCTCTGGTCTACTGCATTCGATAGTGAAGGCTGGTGAAGTCATAACAATGAATCGCGAATTAGCTAATCTCTTAGGCTTTTCCGACAATACTTTCAGACCTCGTCCGCCTACCTTTACCCTTGTCAACGACGACCTAAAAGGAATGAACCCACACATGCTGGCCGTCCATCGAGAGGTCTGCTTTCACCTTGCTGAGTTAAGTACTTCAGACAATGTGCATAACGGTCGCCCCTCTACACTACTTAGATCCATCCCGGTCGAGAACGAAAAGTCTGGCTCTGGAAGAACTGAATCATTTCCTGTCTTACAGTACAAGAGGTTGTCGTCAGGGCCTATTTCACAGCTAACTATCTCACTTAAAGATACTAACGGGGTGACGTTACCAGCCGAGTATATGAGCGCAACCCTACATATAAAGAATGGTTGACGCAAGCGGCCCCGGTGGGATCAGAAAATGCCCTGGGGTGGCTTTAGCTGATCTTGGTGATACTGAGGGGTTCGATAAGGACGGGAAGGAAGATCGAGTGTATGCCTTCCAGCTCTCTGAGGGGGTCTAGAAAAGAAAAGAGGTCGCCCAACCGGGGTCATTGAAATTCGGTGATCTCAGTGACGTAGATACCTCATATGCCGTTCCAAAGCGGGTTCATACGCTGGCCTTCACTGGGAGCAAATGGGTTGCTTTTTCGGACCCCGTTCAACAAACTGAGTGGCTTATCGACATCAAGATAGCGTCTCCGTACGTCGTGACTGGAAAACAGCACAAAATCAGTAAAGTAGCAGATAATGGCACTCGGTTGTGTTCGTATATCCCCGAGACAAAGAATATTGTCGTTTCCGAAGATAACGTGCTGAAGCCAAGCAACAACCGGCAGGGAATCCTGAAAATAGTCTACGAATTCTCCACAGCGGGACTCATTGGTATGGACTTACCAACGTCATCAATTATCCTTGATCTCATTCTCGGAGATAGACCCGACGACTTTGTTGTGCTACCCGGCTTCAAGCTCATATGGCCACCAACGCGTGCTACTTTGGAGGTTGGGGTTCACATAGTTGCAAAAAAAGGGGCTGCTCCTGAAGTACAGTTCACTCTTTAAGGAATCCATTACCAAGCTGATTACCGTCATTTGGATATAAATAATATTTTTAAAGGCCCAGTGTCTCAAAAGGCGAAGATGTACGACTGGTGCGCTCATAGCAGACCAAGCTATAGACATTATTAGCCAGTAGTCTATTTAAACCAACCCAGCTCGATGAGCTTCTACCCCGGACTTGAAACTTGAAATAGTCACCGACTTCAGAGATTTACGCCCTTTTCAATAAGTAATATTCAGTTAGAGCGAAAGGTTAGATCATATTAGTACGATGATTCTCTATCCACCACTTGATATTGGAGACAAACGTCGCCTTCAGCACGTGGCCGAGGTCAAATTCCGTCTCGAAAAAGAACGAAACTTCAGAGCCTCGCTGTACGAGAAATACAGACGTGGGGCTAATGTTGTTGATGGGATTGATACCGCGCTTACTGCGACTAGCGTTGGGCTAGCGACTTCTGGGGTCGGATTGCTCGCAACGATCATCGCGACGCCTGTCGCCATTGGCCTTCACTTTAGAAGTAAAAAATGCATTTCTGACATAACATGCAAGATAGAGAGAATCTTCTATGTAAAAAACCCATTCAATTAAATCATTAAGCTTTCCTTTATAAGATTATAAGGGAGTGTAGTGTAAAGAGTGGAAAAATCGTAAGAAAATAGAAAGTTCAGTGGTAATGCAAGAGCTAGAATTTGCAATAAAACGTGCTTTGTAGGTCTTCTATGAAGTTTTGGTAACCAGTATAGCGTAGGAAGCTTGTCTTGGCCTTCTGTAACACACATAGCAAACTTGGTAGCTAAATGACAAATATGTTCATCTACTATAGCTCTCTCTTCAGCTAAATTCGCCTCGGTGTCCAGAAGACGTAAAACAGAAACGGGCAATGAACAGTAGTATACATAATGGGGCATTTCCCCCGAAAGTGTACCTCATCATTCTCTCTCTTCCCCACAGGAATCCAAGGAACTAGTAGTAATTACAATGTAGGTTCTGGGACACCAAGCATACACACAGATTGGGAGGGACACCAAGCATGCACATACAGATAGGGAGGGACACCCCGCATGCACACACAGGTAGGGACACCTAGCATGCACACAGATAGGGAGGTACACCTAGCATGCGCACACAGGTAGGGACACCCCGCATGCACACAGGTAGGGAATTACACCAAAAATACACACAGATAGCGACAGAGTAGGGACACCATGCACGCACGCACCAGATAGGGACAGGGTAGGGACACCCTACTAGAGAAGTGGGGACGCAAAGCATTGCAATGCCTTGGAAAACACAACTGTCCGCGGAAGCCATTCGGCACATCGCTTCGGGCGAGGTTGGGATACGGGCAGCGAAGTCGAGATATGGGAAAGGCGATCGACGGGTTCTCCGTATTCGGCAAGGCTTGGAGAACGAGGAAACCAAGGACGAGGCAGAGCAAGCGCGAGCCGAAGCCAAGGACGAGGCAGAGCAAGCACGAGCCGAAGCCAACCGAGAAAAACAGACACAAATAGAATTCTAGAGCTAGAAGCCGACTACGACGACCTCGCAGAACTACAGGACACTACAATGTGCAAGCTTGCCAAGTACAAAGCACAGGAGGACAAGGACACCTCGACCATTGCACGGCAGGCCCGCGGAGAAGGGGTGGAATGGCGGCGAGAGGAGCTGGAGAAGGAGAACGCCAAGCTGCGCAACATCGCACTGGGGAATGTGGGACTGCAGGAAGTTTGCAAAGAAAGACAGCGGCTGAGCGAAGTGGAGGCCGAGAAAGCAAAACTGCGAGAAGACCTTGTGGAAAGAAAGAGGGAGGAGCAGCTGGAGGTCGAGAACGCAAAACTGCGTGAAGACCTTGCGCGCGCGGCCCTCCTGCGGGGAAGGACAAAGCACCGGAAAAAGGGGAAGAGGGCATAGTACCGGAAAAGTCGCACCAGACGCACGTCGAGGTCGAAGAAACCCTGCTACGAAAGTGTACCTCTGCCCACTAGAGGCTCGGCTTCCAGACACACCAAAGTGTACTTCCAATTAGAGAAATAGAGGTACAGGGCATACAAAAAGCATGCCTAGAGCCCAGCGTTCGCGAGAGGCCTACGCCGAAATCCGATCTGGCAGGCTATCTGTCCGAGAGGCGAAGAAAAAATACATCTCCCAAGCCAGGTATGCAATAATTCGGGGCAATACAGAGGAACATACTCCTGCACGAACCCAGGACCAACCAGATATGGCAATTTGGGAGTCTCTCCGAAGCGCCGCACCACAATTGTTTCTATCCGAGAAGGACAAAGAAATTTTGGAGCTCTCGGGGCACACGTTCTTCGAAATCCCCCGGCAATTTCTCGAAATATATATTCTCGTTGCAAGGGAGCTTGTAGAAAGTGGTAGAGTAGTAAACATCGTCTACATCTACCCCCCAAACCAATTCCGACCTTCAGCAGGAAAAAATGCGATTCGTTGTTGCCGAGTCGGAGCCGGCAGAAAGACATACAGGCAAATGTATCGACTGCCTTGCTACTATGTCCGACAGCGGCGTACCACTACTCCTCTTGGATGGCTCCACTTGCAAATGCAGGGCCATAGACCACTGCGTTGCTAGCGAGGAATGTGTTGAAAAACAGGGATCTTCCCACCGGACCCCCAGCAATGCTACCACCGCTAGAAATTCGAGAAGAGATCGATATCGCGGACGTAGTTTGCAACATCGAGAACTTGCACGACGACGACTGTCTAGGTTGGATTCTTCGATATTCACGCCTTGTCGGAGCTATGGCGGCGGCCTGCCAATGCAAACGTGATACATGTACGTGGCGGAGGCTTGCAGGAGACGATCTATGCAAAGAGCTTGGACTAGAGCCTCCGCGCCCAGAGGAAGATTGGAATTCGTTCTAAGGCGATTCTTCTGTGGCGGTTAATTTATGGTTTTGTTTGTTACTTACTGTGTGTATCACTTCTGTCTTTTTATTTTGGATGGCCATATGGCCATTTTGTGGGAAAGTAACTGTCTTTATGGCCTTCCTTTGTTTAGGTTTCCATTATGGTCTGGTCGCTTAATGTTTGTGTTTCTTTCCCTTTGGTGTTTTTGATGTGTGGAGTATTTTAATTGTATCGATTACTGATCTTTGTTTGCCTTCTACTTTGGACCCACCCCACCCTTTGCCGCGTGGAAAAAAAGCCGGCGACCTTTCGGAGGGGACCTACCTTTGCATAAACTTCTCGGTAGGCCGAAACAAAAGGAAGAATAGGCTACTTCTTGTCTTGTCTGATCCCAACGAAGAACAACCCTCCACCACCACTCCAGTGTACGGGTATCGCATCCAAGAAACAACGCGACTCCTGGGTGGAAAGGAAAGCCTTCGAATGCTCGACCAACCATTTCTTTGCAAACTAGGCAAAATCTACGAATCGCCCATTTCGAAGAAAATGGACAATCGAGAAGTGTCCTTCATGCTCCAAAACTTGAAAGAGATGTCCGTAGAAGACCTCCTCCGCTACGCCGAAACAACCCCAAAACTAGCAAAATACGAGACTACTGGCTCCCACCCCACCAGAACTCTAGAATACGATATGCCGTCGTGTCTGTGTTCCTTTCGAACAGTTGGTCTGCGTGGCAGAGGAGAAAACTGCATTTGGCAGCGAGTATAGGTACACCAGCAACGCGCAAAGCGAAAAGAATTCCGCAATAGCCTCCCGAGCTGGGCGACTAGTGTGGAACTCTTTTCCGCAGGCCTGTATTCCATATAGAAAGAATTGCTGTCACATCGGGAGAAGCAGTAGGCGTATCGATGGAAACGGTCGAGGTATCGGAGGGGAGAGGCCGGATGTCGAGGATTGGGCAACACCTCTTCCAGATTGCTGGTAGTGGAGATCCTATCTTCCATGCAGACCAGCAGGATCTCTAGCCTCCGACCGGATAGGTGGATCGTGCTGGAGTTTCGGGAGCAGCACATGGATACACGAAAGCCTAGGGTCGTGCTGTCGAACGATTGCCCCAGCTCCAGGCTTTGACTTTGTGTGCACCAGCTCCCGCCAGCTCCAGCCGTTCGAAGGTACTCGAAGATACTTGGGGGGTCTTCGACTATTCCATGTAGAAGGGATCCCCGACCGGCGGTGGCTTCTGTCCTAGTTCCTCCGGAGGAACGGAAACAACGTCCGGCGGGTTGGTGTTCGGCGGCTTCTTCGCGTGTGGCGGAGCCATTGGCGTACAATGGTTCCAGGTCTTTGCGACCACCGCCCAGACGACCGCCGCGGCAATCGAGGTGTATACCCATCCTCAGGCAGTATCCACCATTTGCTCTATTTCTCGAGGACCGCCCGGGTATCTTGTCGGGCCTCGTCTGTTTTTCCCTCTGTCTCTTCTAGGAAGGCATCGAGATCATCGTCTTCTTCTTAGTCTGTGTTGTCGGCCAACTGGGCCAGCACCTCCTCCAGCAGTCTCGTAGATTGCTCTGCTTGGGACTCGAGTCCCTCCAGACATTTGTAGAAGTCTACGGCAGTCGGGCGCGAGGTTTGTTGTTGTTCTTTGGCGGAGCCAACGGAAGCAACTCCTTTGTAGAGCAAGATTCCTTCTGCTGGCTCCGATATATCTAGTGCAGGATCGTCGCGAGACTCACGTTCTATAGCGTGCACACCCTGTCCCCATATTTTGTCTAGCCTATTTTACCCTATTTTGTATTTTCACCGAACTTCGGCGCCCGATAGTAGACCTTTGGATTTGCGAATACCTTCGATATCGTCGAGCGAAAGATTCGATTTTCCCATTTTGTATCCAACGCAATAGATATAATATAATTTTCAAATCGAGACGCGAACAAATCGGAAACATTCCGAGAATTTTGGTCTGCATGGAAGATAGGATCTCCACTACCAGCAATCTGGAAGAGATGTTCCCCAATCCTCGACATCCGACCTCTCCCCTCCGATATCTCAACCGTTTCCATCGATACGCCTACTGCTTCCCCAGATGTGCCAGCGATTCTTTCTATATGGAATAGAGGCCTGCGGAAAGAGTTCCACTCTAGTCGCCTTGCTCGGGAGGCTATTGCGGAATTCTTTTCGCTTTGCGCGTTGCTGGTGTACCTATATTCGCTGCCAAATGCAGTCTTCTCCTCTGCCACGCAGAGCAACTGTTCGAAGGAACAAAAACACGACTACATATTGTATTCTATGGTTCTGGTGGGGTGGGAGCCAGTAGTCTCGTATTTTTCTATTTTTAGGGTTGTTTCGGCGTAGCGGAGGAGGTCTTCTACGGACATCTCTTTCCAGTTTTGGAGCGCAAAGGACATTTCTCGATCGTCCAGTTTCTTCGAAATGGGCGATTCGCAGATTTTGCCTAGTTTGCAAAGAAATGGTTGGTCGAGCATTCGAAGGCTACGCAAAGCCTTTTTATAGACGCCACTCTGATTTAATTTCACAATTCAATATTGGACTTAAATCTCTCCTGCAACAAGGTCTATCGGAACCCGAATTTTATGGTGACTTAGTATATAAATTCAGAAAAATATATAACCGCAATGTCATACGACAGACTGCATGCATGGTAGTTAACCCAATCACGGTTGGCAACTTTGCTTCCCTCTTTAATTGCACGCCGGTGGGTCAGGCCTCAGATTCTATGACGGCTTCAACGTAAAGGCTTTTTCACTTCTAAAGAGCATAAGAATTATACACTTTGGTCATGTCAGAAAGTGTGTGATTCCCTCACCTTTCTACTTGACAATATTTATATAAGATTCGGTACTAAGTTATTTAGACAAGTTGTGGGTATTCCGATGGGTACTAATTGCGCACCTCTTGTGGCTGATCTGTTCTTGTATTGTTATGAAAGAGACTTCATTTTGTCGCTTTCCATTGATAACCAATCTGAAATTATTGAAGCTTTTAGCTCTACTTCTAGATATTTAGATGATTTATTAAATATTGATAATACCTATTTTGATGGTTTGATCAGTCAGATTTACCCCCTAGAACTTCAGTTAAATAAAGCAAATTCTTCTGATACCGAGGCCCCGTTTTTGGATTTACATCTATCTATTGTAGATGGATTTGTTTCGTGCAAAATTTATGATAAACGCGATGACTTTGATGTTGAGATTGTAAATTTTCCTTTTTTGGATGGTGATGTTCCTCGTGCGCCATCCTATGGCGTTTATATTTCGCAATTAATTCGATTTGCTAGAGTGTGTAGTCATGTAACTGACTTCAACACTCGTAATAAATTATTAACGGCTAAACTTCTTAATCAGGGTTATCGGTACCATAAACTACGCAAAGCCTTTTCAAAATTTTATAGACGCCATTCTGATTTAATTTCAAAATTCAATATTGGACTTAAATCTCTTCTGCAACAAGGTCTATCGGAACCCGAATTTTATGGTGACTTAGTATATAAATTCAGAAAAATATATAACCGCAATGACTTCAGCACCCAATTTCGTAAAATCATTCTTCGATATAAAAAGATTGGGTACAACATGGATATTATACGACAGACTGCATGCATGGTAGTTAACCCAATCACGGTTGGCAACTTTGCTTCCCTCTTTAATTGCACGCCGGTGGGTCAGGCCTCAGATTCTATGACGGCTCCAACGTAAAGGCTTATTGAAAATTAAAGAGATAATGTTGGTTGGTGCCTGATGCTCTGTCTCTAGTCGGGCTCATCGGAGTCTGACTGTTGGTTTTCTTTTGCTCCAGCATTTCAATGGTTTCTTGCTGTCGAGTCCTCACCGTTGTCTCACCTCTGTGGTTCTTTGATTTCTGTGTTCACGGAGATGTTGCACTGATGAGTTAGGAGGCCTTCATGCGGACTGAACAAAGTATTTGTCTAAATCGCGACGGTGGTAAGGGCGAGGATTGTGGCCACGTAAAATCGAATTAAGCCCCCCAGTGGAAATGTTCCACTGACCGTTCCAAGGCGGCTCTTCTGTGGCGATTTATTTATGTTGTTGTTTGTTACTTACTGTGTGTATCACTTGTGTCTTTTAATTTTGGATGGCCATATGGCCATTTTGTGGGAAAATAACTGTCCATATGGTCTTCCTTTGTTTAGGTTTCCATTATGGTCTGGTCGCTTAATGTTTGTATTTCTTTCCCTTTGGTGTCTTTTATGGATGGAGTAAGTTAATTGTATCAATTCCTGATCTTTGTTTTACTTCTACTTTATTGAGAATTAGAGATATCTAATTCAAGGTAATGTTGGTTGGTGCCTGATGCTCTTGTCTCTGGTCGGGCCCATCGGAGTCTAACTGTTGGTTTTCTTTTGCTCCAGCATTTCAGTGGTTTCTTGCTGTCGAGTCCTCACCGTTGTCTCACCTCTGTGGTTCTTTGATTTTTGTGTTCACGGAGATGTTGCACTGGTGAGTTAGGAGGCCTTCATGCTGACTGAACGAATTATTTGTCAAAATCGCGACGGAAGTAAGGGCGAGGATTGTGGCCACGTAAAATCGATTGAAGCACCCAGTGGAAATCATTCCACTGACCGTTCCAAGGCGGTTCTTCTGTGGCGGTTTATTTATGGTGTTGTTTGTTACTTACTGTGTGTATCACTTGTGTCTTTTTATTTTGGATGGCCATATGGCCATTTTGTGGGAAAGTAACTGTCCTTATGGCCTTCCTTTGTTTAGGTTTTACCAAAACTTCATAAAAAACCTTACAAAGCACGGTTTATTGCAAATTCTAGTTCTTGCACTACCACTGAACTTTATAAATTATTAACTTCCTGTCTTACTGCTATTAAAACGCATGTAATTAAATATTGTGATAAAGTCTTTGAAAGATCAGGAAGAAATCTGTTTTGGTCTATAAAAAATTCGAATGAGGTTTTAGATAAATTGAAATCTAGACAGTTTCGTGCTTCTAGTCTGTCTACCTACGATTTTTCCACTCTTTACACTACACTTCCTCATAATCTTATAAAAGAAAAGCTTAATGATTTAATTGAATGGGCTTTTCACAGAGAAGATTCTCTCAATCTTGCATGTAATGTCAGAAATGCATTTTTCACTTCTAAAGAGCATAAGAATTATACACTTTGGTCATGTTAGAAAGTGTGTGATGCCCTCACCTTTCTACTTGACAATATTTATATTAGATTCGGTACTAAGTTATTTAGACAAATTGTGGGTATTCCGATGGGTACTAATTGCGCACCTCTTGTGGCTGATCTGTTCTTGTATTGTTATGAAAGAGACTTCATTTTGTCGCTTTCCATTGATAACCAATCTGAAATTATTGAAGCTTTTAGCTCTACTTCTAGATATTTAGATGATTTATTAAATATTGATAATACCTATTTTGATGGTTTGATCAGTCAGATTTACCCCCTAGAACTTCAGTTAAATAAAGCAAATTCTTCTGATACCGAGGCCCCGTTTTTGGATTTACATCTATCTATTGTAGATGGATTTGTTTCGTGCAAAATTTATGATAAACGCGATGACTTTGATTTTGAGATTGTAAATTTTCCTTTTTTGGATGGTGATGTTCCTCGTGCGCAATCCTATGGCGTTTATATTTCGCAATTAATTCGATTTGCTAGAGTGTGTAGTCATGTAACTGACTTCAACACTCGTAATAAATTATTAACGGCTAAACTTCTTAATCAGGGTTATCGGTACCATAAGCTACGCAAAGCCTTTTCAAAATTTTATAGACGCCATTCGGATTTAATTTCAAAATTCAATATTGGACTTAAATCTCTTCTGCAACATGGTCTATCGGAACCCGAATTTTATGGTGACTTAGTATATAAATTCAGAAAAATATATAACCGCAATAACTTCAGCACCCAATTTCGTAAAATCATTCTTCGATATAAAAAGATTGGGTACAACATGGATATTATACGACAGACTGCATGCATGGTAGTTAACCCAATCACGGTTGGCAACTTTGCTTCCCTCTTTAATTGCACGCCGGTGGGTCAGGCCTCAGATTCTATGACGGCTCCAACGTAAAGGCTTATTGAAAATTAAAGAGATAATGTTGGTTGGTGCCTGATGCTCTGTCTCTGGTCGGGCTCATCGGAGTCTAACTGTTGGTTTTCTTTTGCTCCAGCATTTCAGTGGTTTCTTGCTGTCGAGTCCTCACCGTTGTCTCACCTCTGTGGTTCTTTGATTTCTGTGTTCACGGAGATGTTGCACTGATGAGTTAGGAGGCCTTCATGCGGACTGAACAAATTATTTGTCTAAATCGCGACGGAAGTAAGGGCGAGGATTGTGGCCACGTAAAATCGTTTCAAGCCCCCCAGTGGAAATCTTTCACTGACCGTTCCAAGGCGTCTCTTGTGTGGCGATTTATTTATGTTGTTGTTTGTTACTTACTGTGTGTATCACTTGTGTCTTTTAATTTTGGATGGCCATATGGCCGTTTTGTGGGAAAGTAACTGTCCATATGGCCTTCCTTTGTTTAGGTTTCCATTATGGTCTGGTCGCTTAATGTTTGTGTTTCTTTCCCTTTGGTGTCTTTTATGGATGGAGTAAGTTAATTGTATCAATTCCTGATCTTTGTTTTACTTCTACTTTCCATTATGGTCTGGTCGCTTAATGTTTGTGTTTCTTTCCCTTTGGTGTCTTTGACGGGTGGAGTAAGTTAATTGTATCGATTCCTGATCTTTGTTTTACTTCTACTTTCCATTCCACCCAGGAGTCGCGTTGTTTCTTGGATGCGATACCCGTACACTTGAGTGGTGGTGGAGGGTTTTTCTTCGTTGGGATCCGACAAAAAGAAGAAGTAGCCTATTCTTCTGTTTGTTACGGCCTACCGAGAAGTTTTTGCAAAGGTAGGTCCCCTCCGAAAGATCGCCGGCTTTTTTCCACGCGGCGAAGGGTGGGGTGGTGTCCAAAGTAGAAGCCTCCGGGCATGCTTGTGTTTGGCAAATCTTCGTGTTGGATTATTTTTTTTTTTTTAATTATTTTAGTATATTTCTGAAATTACATTTTACAAGTCATATTAGCATGATAATAACATACAAGCAAAGGTGCACACTTACTACTTAAGTTTACTAACAAATACTGTTTTGTTTAATTCATACATGTTAATGTGTACAGTTTGATTTTGCATAACATACAATATGAAACATACTTTTGAAACAACAAAGATATGTTTTGACAATGTAGTTTCGGAAATATTTATTAAAAATGAAAAAAAAAAACTAATACTAATAATAAAATAAATAAAAAGTAGGAGAAAAAGTAATCGTCAAAATAATTAGAAGGAAGAAAAGGAAAAAATAATAATAATGAAAAAAAAAAGTTCTCTGCTGCCTCAAGTTTTTTGTTAGCGTTGGTTAAGGAATTTAATCCGTTAAAGTTGCGAAATTGCTCCATTTTCTATAGTACTGGGTAATTTGGTCTTTCATAAAACAGATTTTTCTATATTTAGTCATTGTTTTAAATATGACACACAATGCACAAAAACTAATGGTATTTTTTGATAATCTCTTCTGCAACAAGGTCTATCGGAACCCGAATTTTATGGTGACTTAGTATATAAATTCAGAAAAATATATAACCGCAATGACTTCAGCACCCAATTTCGTAAAATCATTCTTCGATATAAAAAGATTGGGTACAACATGGATATTATACGACAGACTGCATGCATGGTAGTTAACCCAATCACGGTTGGCAACTTTGCTTCCCTCTTTAATTGCACGCCGGTGGGTCAGGCCTCAGATTCTATGACGGCTCCAACGTAAATAAAAATCAAATTTTTTTTTTTCCTAAAGGCTTATTGAGAATTAGAGAGATAATGTTGGTTGGTGCCTGATGCTCTGTCTCTGGTCGGGCTCATCGGTGTCTAACTGTTGGTTTTCTTTTGCTCCAGCAGTTCAGTGGTTTCTTGCTGTCGAGTCCTCACCGTTGTCTCACCTCTGTGGTTCTTTGATTTTTGTGTTCACGGAGATGTTGCACTGATGAGTTAGGAGGCCTTCATGCGGACTGAACAAATTATTTGTCTAAATCGCGACGGAAGTAGGGCGAGGATTGTGGCCACGTAAAATCGATTTAAGCCCCCCAGTGGAAATTTTCCACTGACCGTTCCAAGGCGGCTCTTCTGTGGCGATTTATTTATGTTGTTGTTTGTTACTTACTGTGTGTAGCACTTGTGTCTTTTAATTTTGGATGGCCATATGGCTATTTTGTGGGAAAGTAACTGTCCTTATGGCCTTCCTTTGTTTAGGTTTCCAATATGGTCTGGTCGCTTAATGTTTGTGTTTCTTTCCCTTTGGTGTCTTTTATGGGTGGAGTAAGTTAATTGTATCAATTCCTGATCTTTGTTTTACTTCTACTTTGAATATAAAATACTTCCCTAGCGCAATATCATGAAACTTTTTACTTGTGTTTTCGGTTCAGTATTATTTGTCGTAATACCAAATGTGATAATCTTTTGGCTAAAAGTAATATAGATATTGTGGCCATTTAAGAAATTAGAATATTCTGTCCAAAATTGCTGAACAAATAAACATTCCCAGAACAAATGTTGAAGCGTTTCAATTTCCATAGCGCAAAAAAATCACACAATGCTGATATAGCGATATTGAATTTCAGTAAAAATGTATTTGTTGGTATAATACGCATCAATAATTTAAATTGAAAGTTTTGAAGTTTAATGTCTTTTGTTGTTTTTTGCATAGTAGTGTATATACATTTCCAATCTAAAGTATCATCACCAAATTGGTTTATCCATTTTACTTCTGCTTTTTTCCCTGTTTGTGTTTTATTTTCTATTAGATGGTTGTAAACAAATTTATTTACTTGTTGTGTTTTGATCACTTGACTATTAATGGTTTGTGTTTCAGGGGTATGTATGTTTTCATTTTTAAAGTAGAAGTAAAACAAAGATCAGGAATTGATACAATTAACTTACTCCACCCATAAAGGCTATTTTCCATGGGCTTGGTATACTTTGTGTTAATGTTAAATATTTTAGAAAATCGCTATCAGGCAAATTATAGATTCTTCTTAATCTGTCAAAAGAATATATTTTATTTGTAGCATCGTAATATATATCTCTTAGATGTTTAATTCCTTGTTGATACCAATATAGATACACCAGAGTGTTACCGTCTGCTTTTATGTGAGCGTTATTCCATAAGATTTCGTTTCTATAGCTCAGAAATGCCGCTGTTTTATTGCATGAATACCATGTTAAAAGAATATCTCTTAGGAATGTGTTATTCTGAGCAATTTTATCTACGTCTCGCTCGGTAAAATTACACTCAAATAAAAGTTTTCCGCCAAAAGGGTTTAATCTTTTTAAATATAGTTTACTGAGAATCCCATTTGTGTCCGACTCTATAATTCGTTTAATTCATGTTATTTTTAGTGATTTTATAAAAGTTTCCAAATCGATCATTTTTAGCCCCCCTTTTTCATAACTATTAGTAAAGGTATCCCTTTTTATTTTTTTTTCTGGTTTGCCATTCCAGATGCAATCGTACATAAGTTTTTCAATTGATTTTATCATTTGTTTGGTGGGTTCGGTAATGGGGTTAGGACATATATCAGTTTTGGGAGAGCGTAGCTTTTTATTACAGTAATTTTTCTCCATAAGGGTTAGTTTTCGATGCTGCCATTGTTTAAGACAGGCCTCAAATAGTTTTATTTTTGATTCTTAGTTAGTTTTGAGAGTTAAATGTTTTTAGTATAAAAGGTCATACCAAGTGCGCATGCTTCCGTTGAACTCCATTGAAATGTTCGATGATTCAGATATATAGTTTCATTTTTAACCATAGCTCCGATTCGGAGAACTTGACACTTTTGGGCATTTAGTTTCAGTCCTGATATTAAAAAGAAGTCGTCGAGTACAGCAATAAGTGTTTCGAATGATTTTAGCGAGCCATCTAGGATGAACGACGCGTCATCTGCAAATAATGATCTTTTGAATTCCTGATTTATATGATATATGCCTTTAATATCTTCAGAAACATTTATTTAAAGGGATAAAAATTCAATACATATGATGAAGAGATATGCTGATAGAGGACAGCCTAGTCGTACGCCACGTTTAATGGGGAAAAATGTGGATAGAAAACAGTTGTTTGAAAATACATCTGTTTACACAATTGTAGAACAATTCAATCCATTTTATAAACTGTTCACAAAAGTTGAAATGTTTTTAGCATTGGTGTTGGATTTGGGGTGTTCTTCAAAGCGGGTCCGCGGAGGCTCTAATCCAAGCTCTTTGCAGAGATCGTCTTCTGCAAGCCTCCGCCACGTACATGTATCGCGTTTGCATGGACAGGCCGCCGCCATAGATCCGACAAGGCGTGTATATCGAAGAACCCAACCTAGACAGTCGTCGTCGTGCAAGTTCTCGATGTTGCAAACAACGTCCGCGATTTCGATCTCTTCTGGAATTTCTAGCGGTGGTAGCATTGGTGGAGGTCCGGTGGGAAGATCCCTGTTTTTCCAAAGAACGCATTCCTCGCTAGCAGTGGTCTATGGCCCCGCATTTGCAAGTGAAGCCATCCAAGAGGAGTAGTGGTACGCCGCTGTCGGACATAGTAGCAAGGCAGTCAATACATTTGTCTGTATGTCTTTCTGCCGGCTCCGACTCCGCAGCAACAAATCGCATTTTTCCTACAAAGGTCGGAATTGGTTTGGGGGGTAGATGTAGACGATGTCTACTACTATACCACTTTCTACAAGCTCCCTTGCAACGAGAATATATATCTCGAGAAATTGCCGGGCGATTTGGTATTTTTCGTAGAACGTGTGCCCCGAGAGCTCCGAAATTTCTTTGTCCTTCTCGGATAGAAACAATTGTGGTGCGGCGCTTCGGAGAGATTCCCAAGTTGCCCTATCTGGTTGGTCCTGGGTTCGTGCAGGAGGATGTTCCTCTGTATTGCCCCGAATTCTTGCATACCTGGCTTGGGAGATGTGGTATTTTTTCTTCGCCTCTCGGACAGATAGCCTGCCAGATCGGATTTCGGCGTAGGCCTCTCGCGACAGCTGGGCTCTAGGCATGCTTTTGTGTATGCCCTGTACCTCTGTTTCTCTAATTGGAAGTACACTTTGGTGTGTCTGGAAGCCGAGCCTCTACGGGGCAGAGGTACACTTTCGTAGCAGGCTGTCTTCGACCTCGACGTGCGTCTGCTGCGACTTTTCCGGCACAATGCCCTCTTCCCCTTCTTCCGGTGCTTTGCCCTTCCCCGCAGGAGGGCCGCGCGCGCAAGGTCTTCTCGCAGTTTTGCGTTCTCGACCTCCAGCTGCTCCTCCTTCTTTCTTTTCGCAAGTTCTTCTCGCAGTTTTGCTTTCTCGGCCTCCACTTGGCTCCGCTGATGTCTTTCTTCGCAAGCTTCCTGCAGTCCCACATTCCCCAGTGCGATGCTGCGCATCTTGGCGTTCTCCTTCTCCAGCTCCTCTTGCCGCCATTCCACCCCTAATCCGCGGGCATGCCGTACAATGGTCAAGGTGTCCTTGTCCTCCTGTGCTTTGTACTTTGCAAGCTTGCACATTGTTGTGTGCTGTAGTTCTGCGAGGTTATCGTAGCTCTAGAATTCTATTTGTGTCTATTTCTCTCGGTTGGCTTCGGCTCGGTCTTGCTCTACCTCGTCTTTGGCTTCGGCTCGCGCTTGCATTGGCTCGTCCATGGTTCCCTAGTTCTCCAAGCCTTGTCGAATACGGAGAACCCGTCGTTCGCCTATCCCATATCTCGACTTCGCTGCCCGTATCCCAATCTCGCCCGAAGCGATGTGCCGAGTGGCTTCCGCTGACAGTTGTGTTTTCCCAGGCATTTGCAATGCTTTGCGTCCCCACTTCTCTAGTAATGTCCCTACCCTGTCCCTATCTGGTGCGTGCGTGCTGGGTGTCCCTACTCTGTCCCTATCTGTGTGTATCTTGGGTGTCCCTTCCAATTTGTGTGTGCATGCTTGGTGTCCCTCCCTATCTGTATGTATGCTTGCTGTCCCAGAACCTACATTGTATATACTACTAGTTCCTTGAATTCCTGTGTGGAGGCGAGAGAATGATGAGGTACACTTTCGGGGGAAATGCCTCATTATGTATACTACTTAAACTTAGAAATGAAAGCATAGAGTGACGTCCATGATTTAATAATATGATTGACAGTCACTCCAGTCTAGTATTGTTTCGTTTAAAAGTACGTAAGTTACGTTTATAGTTACCATTTTTCCTGGTGCCGTGAGATCTAGTTCTGCGTTTTCGACATTCCAGGAGCGAGAAAATATCAGAGTAGAAGTAAAACAAAGATCAGGAATCGATACAATTCACTTACTCCACCCATCAAAGACACAAAAGGGAAAGAAACACAAACATGAAGCGACCAGACCATTATGGAAACCTAAACAAAGGAAGGCCATAAAAGCGGAAAGCCAAAATGACAGTTACTTTCCCACAAAATGGCGAATTGGCTATCCAAAATAAAATAATATAAGCGACATAAAAATCACCCATAGACAACCCACAAGAAAAATAAACCGCAACAGAAGAACCGCCTTGGAACGGTCAGCTAAACGATTTCCACAGGGGAGGGGCTTAAATCGATTTTACGTGGCCACAATCCTCGTCCTTACATCCGTCGCGATTTAGACAAATAATTTGTTCAGTCCGCATGAATGTCTCCTAACTCATCAATGCAACATCTCCGTGAACACAAAAATCAAACAAACACAGAGATGAAAAAGCGGCGGGGACTCGGCAACAAGAAACCACTGTAATGATGGAGCAAATTAAAAGCAACAGTTAGATTCCAATGGGGCCAACCAGAGACAGAGCATCAACATTACATTGAATTAGATCTCTCTAATTCTCAGTAAAATAGAAGTGGCGGCAAAGATCAGGAATCGATACAATTAACCCACAGCTCCCATCTGAAACACCAAAGGGAAAGAAACACAAACATGAAACAACAGACCCTAATGGAAACATCAACAGCGGAAAGCCAAAAAGACAGTTACTTTCCCACAAAATGGCCAACAGGCTATCCAAAATAAAATATTGCAAGGGACACAAACACCCAAAAACAAACCATAACAAAAATAAACTGCGACAGAAGAACCACATTGGAACGGTCAGCAGAGACAATTTCCACTGGGAGGCTTAAATCGATTTTACGTGGATACAATCCTCGCCCTAACTTCTGTCGTGATTAAGACAAATATTTTGTTCAGTCCGCACGAAGGCCTCCTAACTCATCAGTGCAACATCTCCGTGAACACAAAATCAAACAACCACAGAGATGAAACAACGGTGAGGACTCGACAGCAAGAAACCACTGAAATGCTGGAGCAAAAGAAAGCCAACTGTTAGACTCTGATGGGCCCAACCAGAGGCAGAGCATTTGGTACCGACCAACATAAATATAGTCCATAAAAGGGTTATCCTTTGAAAGCAAGGAATACACCACGGAACTAAAAACATATGGAGGGTGCATGTTTTTTGGGCCAGACCAGCTCATTTCGACCAATTAGGCAAATCAGCCTTTACGCTGGAACCGTCATAGAATCAGAGGGTTGACACACCGGCATGCAATTAAAGAGGGAAGCAAAGTAGAAGTAAAAGATCAGGAATCGATACAATTAACTTACTCCACCCATCAAAGACACCAAAGGGAAAGAAACACAAACATTAAGCGACCAGACCATAATGGAAACCTAAACAAAGGAAGGCCATAAGGACAGTTACTTACACACAAAATGGCCACATGGCCATCCAAAATAAAAAGACACAAGTGATACACACAGTAACAAAAAACACCATAAATAAACCGCCACATAAGAACCGCCTTGGAACGGTCAGTGAATAGTTTCCGCCGGGGGGGGGGGGGGGGGGCTTAAATCGATTTTACGTGGCCACAATCCTCGCCCTAACTTCCGTCGCGATTTAGACAAATAATTTGTTCAGTCCGCATGAAGGCCTCCTAACTCATCAGTGCAACATATCCGTGAACACAAAAAAATCAAAGAACCACAGAGGTGAGACAACGGTGAGGACTCGACAGCAAGAAACGACTGAAATGCTGGAGCAAAAGAAAACCAACAGTTAGACTCCGATTGGCCCAACCAGAGACAGAGCATCAGGCACCAACCAACATTACCTTGAATTAGATCTCTCTAATTCTCAATATTCTTTACGTTGGAGCCGTCATAGAATCTGAGGCCTGACCCACCGTGATAAGTTGTCAACCGTGATTGGTTAACTATCATGCATGCAGTCTGTCGTATAACATTTATGTTGTACCCAATCATTTTGTATCGAAGAATGAGTTTAGGAAATTTGGTGCTTAAGTGACCGCGGTTATATATTGTTCTTAATTTATATACTAAGTCACCATAAAATTCGAGTTCCGATAGACCTTGAGGCAGAAGAGATTTAAGTCCAATATTAAATTTTGAACTTAAATCAAAACGACTGTTTAAAATTTTGAAAAGGCTTTGTGTAGTTTATGGTACCTATAAAAAGTAAAAGTAAAACAAAGATCAGGAATCGATACAATTAACTTACTCAACCCATCAAAGTCACCAAAGGGAAAGAAATACAAACACTAAGCGACCAGACCATAATGGAAACCTAAACAAAGTAAGGCCATAAGGACAGTTACTTTCCCACAAAATGGCGATATGACCATCCAAAATTAAAAGACACAAGTGATACACACAGTAAGTAACAAACAACAACATAAATAAATCGCCAAAGAAGAAACGCCTTGGAACGGTCAGTGGAAAGATTTCCACTGGGGGGGGGGGCTTAAATCGATTTTACGTGGCCACAATCCTCGCCTTTACTTCCGTCGCGATTTAGACAAACCATTTGTTCAGCCCGCATGAAGGCCCCCTAACTCATCAGTGCAACATCTCCGTGAACACAAAAAAATCAAAGAACCACAGAGGTGAGACAACGGTGAGGACTCGACAGCAAGAAACCACTGAAATGCTGGAGCAAAAGAAAACCACCAGTTAGACTCCGATGGGCCCGACCAGAGACAGAGCATCAGGCACCAACCAACATTACCTTGAATTAGATCTCTCTAATTCTCAATAAGCCTTTACGTTGGAGCCGTCATAGAATCTGAGGCCTGACCCACCGTGATAAGTTGTCAACCGTGATTGGTTAACTATCATGCATGCAGTCTGTCGTATAACATTTATGTTGTACCCAATCATTTTGTATCGAAGAATGATTTTAGGAAATTTGGTGCCGAAGTGACTGCGGTTATATATTGTTCTTAATTTATATACTAAGTCACCATAAAATTCGAGTTCCGATAGACCTTGAGGCAGAAGAGATTTAAGTCCAATATTAAATTTTGAAATTAAATCAAAACGACCACAATCCTCGCCCTTACTTCCGTCGCGATTTAGACAAACCATTTGTTCAGCCCGCATGAAGGCCTCCTAACTCATCAGTGCAACATCTCCGTGAACACAAAAAATCAAAGAACCACAGAGGTGAGACATTGGTGAGGACTCGACAGCAAGAAATCACTGAAATGCTGGAGCAAAAGAAAACCAACAGTTAGACTCCGATGGGCCCGACGAGAGACAGACCATCAGGCACCAACCAACATTACCAAGAATTAGATCTCTCTAATTCTCAATAAGCCTTTACGTTGGAGCCGTCATTGAATCTGAGGCCTGACCCACCGGCGTGCAATTAAGGAGGGAAGCAAAATTGCCAGCCGTGATTGGGTTAACTACCATGCATGGAGTCTGTCGTATAACATCCATGTTGTATCCAATCTTTTTATATCGAAGAATGATTTTACGAAATTGGGTGCTGAAGTCATTGCGGTTATATATTTTTCTGAATTTATATACTAAGTCACCATAAAATTCGGGTTCCGATAGACCTTGTTGTAGAAGAGGTTTAAGTCCAATATTGAATTTAGAAATTAAATCAGAATGGCGTCTATAAAATTTTGAAAAGGCTTTGCGTAGTTTATGGTACCGATAACCCTGATTAAGAAGTTTAGCCGTTAATAATTTATTACGAGTGTTGAAGTCAGTTACATGACTACACACTCTAGCAAATCGAATTAATTGCGAAATATAAACGCCATAGGATGGCGCACGAGGAACATCACCATCCAAAAAAGGAAAATTTACAATCTCAAAATCAAAGTCATCGCGTTTATCATAAATTTTGCACGAAACCAATCCATCTACAATAGAAAGATGTAAATCCAAAAACGGGGCCTCGGTATCAGAAGAGTTGGCTTTATTTAACTGAAGTTCTGGGGGGTAAATCTGACTGATCAAACCATCGAAATAAGTATTATCAATATTTAATAAATCATCTAAATATCTAGAAGTGGAGTAAAAGCTTCAATAATTTCAGATTGGTTATCAATGGAAAGCGACAACATGAAAGCTCTTTCATAACAATACAAGAACAGATCAGCCACAAGAGGTGCGCAATTTGTACCAATCGGAATACCCACAATTTGTCTAAATAACTTAGTACCGAATCTAATATAAATATTGTCAAGTAGAAAGGTTAGGGCATCACACACTTTCTGACATGACCAAAGTGTATAATTCTTATGCTCTTTAGAAGTGAAAAATGCATTTCTGACATTACATGCAAGATAGAGAGAATCTTCTCTGTGAAAAGCCCATTCAATTAAATCATTAAGCTTTTCTTTTATAAGATTATGAGGAAGTGTAGTGTAAAGAGTGGCAAAATCGTAAGTAGACAGACTTGAAGCACGAAAATATCTGGATTTAAATTTATTTAAAACGTCATTCGAATTTTTTATAGACAAAAACAGATTTCTTCCAGATCTTTCAAAGACTTTATCACAATATTTAATCACATGCGTTTAAATAGCAGTAAGACAGGAAGTTAATAATTTAGAAAGTTCAGTGGTAGTGCAAGAGCTAGAATTTGCGATAAACGGTGCTTTGTAAGGTCGTTTATGAAGTTTTGGTAACCAGTATAGCGTAGGAAGCTTGTCTTGGCCTTCGGTAACACACACAGCAAACTTGGTGGCTGAATGACAAACATGTTTATCTACTATAGCTCTCTCTTCAGCTAAAGGCTGAAGTTCATAGGCCTTAGTACCACCAAGCTCCTGCTTAAGCGTGTTAACATAGTGGAGCCGTCACACAACAACGACGTTGTTAGCGGCCTTGTCTGCAGGGGCCAAAAGAAACTTCTTCTGAAATTCTTGAATACCTAGTTTAAGATGACGTAAAGACGTCTTGGGCTTAGGAGGTAATAAGTTAGTATTTTGAGAATAGAAAGAAATGCGTTTATTCACTAGTTTTAAAATGCTAAGTTTCCAGTCCTTAAGGGCTTTATGCTCAACATACTCTCGCTTACACCATCAATTACCGAATTCATTCAAGGAAGCAGCGATTTCATCTCTACATTTACTGAAATCAATTTTAGAAGGAAACCGATATTTCGGTCCTTTAGAAGTTATATTCCTTATCCTGAAATCAGGAATAATTTTCAAATTGCCAGTAATTACATGACCAGCAGTAGGATAGCAATACACTGAGTTTTAACAATCACATGAATCAGGAGGATTAGTATCAATATCAAGATCTGAAACAAGTTTATTGAAATTAAAAATGATAGATCTAACAGGTTTGTTATATTTATAGCAAATTATAGGTGTTTCAGTATTTTGAAAATAAACAGGAATGGAAGAAAGCACCGAGCTCTCACGAAAGATACTGGGCAAATCTATAAAATCCATACCCTTATTAATGAAGGATATTTTGAAGAAATGGCGTTTATGATTAATTTCAGAATCAATGTAAGGACGGAGAGTATGCTGAGTATAGCCTCTAGTTAAGAGAGCCGCATCATATAACTGATTAGAACTATCGTAGAATTTATTCGCCTCGGGGTCCAGAAGACGTAAAACAGAAACGGGTAATGAACTTAAAAACGAAAGCATAGAGTGGCGTCCATGATTTAATTATATAATTGACAGTCACTTCAGTCTAGTATTGTTTCGTTTAAACGCACGTAATTTACGTTTAAAGTTACCATTTTTCCTGGTGCCGTGAGATCTAGTTCTGCGTTTTCGACATTCCAGGAGCGAGAAAATATCAAAGTCCGGCATTCTAGAAATATTACCCTCATGATAAAGGTTATCATTAAATCCCAGTGGAAAATGGGTCTGTAAGCATTTAATCCATTTCAGTTCAGCCACATGTCTTTTTATAATTTTGAATCTAGATCTATAACCCTGATTAAAAAGTTTAGCCGTTAACAATTTATTACGAGTATTGAAGTCCGTTACATGATTGCATACTCTGGTAAATCGAATTAATTGCGAAATATAAACGCCATAGGATGGCGCACGAGGAACATCACCATCCCAAAAAAGGAAACTGTACAATCTCAAAATCAAAATCACCGCGTTTATCATAATTTTTGCAAGAATCCAACCCATCTACAATAGCGAGATCTAAATCCAAACACGGTGCCTCAGTATCAGAATAATTTGCTTTGTTTAACTGAAGTTAACTGAATAATTTGCTTTATTTAACTGAAGTTCTGGTGGATGGGGAGGGGTAAATTTGACCGATTAAACCATCGAAATAAGTATTATCAATATTTAATAAACTATATAAATATCAAGAAGTGAAGGTAAAAGCTTCAATGATTTCAGACCTGTTTTCAGCAGAAAGGGAAATCATGAAGTCTCTCTCATAACAAAACAAACACAGATTAGCCACAAGTGGTGCGTAATTAGTACCCATCGGAATACCCACAATTTGTCTAATTAACTTAGTACCAAATCTTATGTAAATATTGTCAAGTAGAATGGCGAGAGCTTCACACACTTTTTATGCTCTTCAGAAATGAAAAAGGCATTTCTTACATTACATGCAAGATAGAGGGAGTCTTCCCTATGAAATGTCCATTCAATTAAATCATTAAGTTTTTCATTTATAAGATTATGAGGAAGTGTAGTTTAAAGGGTGGAAAAAATCATAAGTAGACAGACTTGGAGCCCGAAAACGCTTGATTTCAATTTATTTAAAACTTCATCAGAATTTTTATAAATCAAAACAGATTTCTACCTGATCTTTCGAAGACTTTGTCGCAAAAGTTTATCACATTTGTAAATATTGTCAAGTAAAAAGGTGAGAGCTTCTCATAATTTCTGACATGACCATTAAGTATAATTGTTATGCTCTTAAGGGCTGGAAGATTGCAGTGCTTATATTGATGACGCTATCATTTACAATGACCAGTGTAATCAACATCTTGGGACTATTCGAGGATTCTTTGATAGACTGAGTAATGCTAAATTGACGATAAATCTTGCTTAGAGTGAATTCTGCCATTTAAGTTTGGCATTTCTAGGTCATGTTGTAGGTCAAGGTCACGTGAAACCTGTTAATGCTAGAGTTGAGTCTATCTCGAATTTTCTCGTACCTACGTGCAAACGACAGCTAATGCGATTTCTTGTTATGACTGGTTATTACAGAAAGTTCTACAAGAATTTTTCTGTCATTGCTGAGTCTTTAACAAATTTACTAAGCAAAAAAAAAAAAAAAACAAGTTTCATTGGAACGAAACATGCCAAAAATTATTTGATAAGCTTAAAGACATACACAAGAGTGAGCCAGTTCTCTGGGCCCCAAACTTTGAAAAAGAGTATAAGCTAGCTGTAGATGCTAGTGATGTGAGTGCAGGTAGTGTTTTGTTACAGGAAGACGAAAATGGTGTGGATCATCCAGTTTGCTATTTTTCCAAAAAGTTTAATCAGCATCAGCGAAATTACTCTACCATACAGAATGTGCTTGTCTCTGATTCTTACTCTACAACATTTCGAAGTTCATCTTACTTCTACTTATGCAGCGATTGTCGTTTTCAGTGATAACAATCCACTGACTTTCATACATAAAATGAAAAACAAAAATTAGCGGTTGCTCATGTGGAGTCGTATGCTGTAAGAGTACAAGTTAGACGTAAGACATATCAGAGGGGGAGAAATAACATTATCCCTGATACCCTTTAAAGAGCTTGAGCAGTGTCAGGAATTGTGTTTTTCTTTCATACTGGATCGGATTGTAGATACATGTAATTTTATATGCTATATTCAATATTTTATTATTTTAAAAGCAAAAGAAAGCTTTATTACACAAATCTTTCTTTTCCTCGAAGAATTTATTTTTCTGATTCCCACTTTCATCCAACTGGATGACCTAGTAATGCTATTAATATCTTGTTTATTCTTCTTAAAGAAGTTTCTGGACAAATGAGTTACATATTAATTTCAGTTGGTAACTTATTTACAAGGAAAAGTACTTTGGAATCTTCCAGAAAGTTCGGGGTTGCATTATTTTAAGAAAATTACCTAATCTTATTCCACAGCCCTCTGGAACTTTCTGGAGAAATCTTAGTGTCTATATGAAGAGCTTGTATTTTTATTTGGTTCAGAGTTTGGAGTTTGGGTGTTTAAAAAATGTTATTTCTGAGTACTGTGTTGGATTGTTTAAGGATATTGTTTATCATTTCCGACTGCAGTTTATGTTTTGTTGATTTGCAGAACGAAATTTCTTAACATGTAGTTTAGGTCGTGGTACCAAAGCGTTCATTCAAAATCATTAATCCATAGACCAATGGCAAATATCAATGTTCAGACCAACAAGCATGGCTCAAGAATAGTGAAATCAGGCGTCATAGGATAGAAGGCATTACTTGGTAAGCAAGCTTCGCCCACCTTGCCTATCGACCTGAACGAAGAAAAGGAGCAAATGCCGAAAAGGGTATGTCCGAGACTTTTCAAGTAGAAGTAAAACAACGATCAGGAATCGATACAATTAACTTACTCCACCCATCAAAGACACCAAAGGGAAAGAAACACAAACATGAAGCGACCAGACCATAATGGAAACCTAAACAAAGGAAGGTCTTAGGGACAGTTACTTTCCCACAAAATGGCCAAATGGCCATCCAAAATAAAAAGACACAAGTGATACACACAGTAAGTGACAAACAACAAAATAAATAAACCGCAACAGAAGAACCGCCTTGCGACGGTCATTGGAAAGAATTCCACTGGCGGGCTTAAATCGATTTTACGTGGCCACAATCCTCGCCCTTACTTCCGTCGCGATTTAGACAAATAATTTGTTCAGTCCGCATGAAGGCCTCCTAACCCATCAGTACAACATCTCCGTGAACACAAAAATCAAAGAACCACAGAGGTGAGACAACGGTGAGGACTCGACAGCAAGAAACCACTGTATTTCTTTCCCTTTGGTGTCTTTTATGGGTGGAGTAAGTTAATTGTATCAATTCCTGATCTTTGTTTTACTTCTACTTTGTTGCCACTATTTTTGTAAACTTTGATGGAAAATAGTGTAGAAAATTTGTAGCACATTGCGAGTTTCTATGGATAACGCTTTCTAAAACATATTTCACATCACTACAGCTGTTGACTGGGAATGTGTGGCGGCCGTAAAAAGTCTCCCTGCCCTACATCATATTGTAGTTTATATTTTCTTGTCCTTTGGGATCATTGTTTCCATTTCGGAATTTTGAAAATATTTGAGGGTCACTGATATGGCCTTAATGGCCGAAACTAGCTAGTCTGGCCCTGAAAACATGTACACTCCATATTTTCCAGTTCTGTGGTGTATTCTTGCTTCCAAGGAAAACCCTTTCTAGAACATATGGACATGGGCCTTGATCTTCCTTACCCGAAGTCTAACTGTTGGTTTTCATTTGCTCCAACATTTCACTTATTTAATGCTGTCGAGTCGACATGGTTGTTTCATCTTTGTAATCTATTGATTATATGTTTTCGAAGATGTTGCACTGATGAGTTAGAAATCCTTCAAGCGGACTGCACAAATTATTTGTCTAAACCACGAAAAAGCCAAGGGCCATGGTTGTGGCCACGTGAAATCGAGTTAAGCCCCAAGTAAAATACCTTTACTGGGCGTTCTAAGACGGATCTTCCTCGTACTTTACCTTTGCATCTATATGCTGCTAATATAGTTTTTCTTTTATTTTGGCCGGTTTACCATTTTGTGGTAAAGTAAGTGTCCTCTTGGCTTTCCGCATGTGACGTTTTCACTATTTTAAAGTTATGACATGTTCGCGTGTTTCTTTCCCTTTGATGTCTTGGATGGGTTGTTAGGTTCTTGTATAGATTACTGATCATTGCTTCTACATATCCCTCCAGTTTGATCAACTGATATCACGAGATGAACCATTTGTTTACGGTACATTGAGCGACGTAACGTTGTCGCCCTGATATAGTTCGATAATATGGCGTTTTAAGGCGTTTTCTTCATATTTGACTTCGGAATCGTAACTTATGCAAGAATGACAATCATCTTTGGTTATTTCATTGCAACAACATCAGCAGGACGCCTCGGAATATAGTTGAACACTCAGCGGTCTCGAGTTCAAACAGCTTCCTCGGGATCCGTCAACTATTTATGCATACAAAACATGGGTGAACCCTAAGTAAATTAGAAGTGAAGGCAATGATCAGGAATCGATACAATTAACCCAAAGCTCTCATCAGGATACCAAAGGGAAAGAAGCACAGACATGAAACAACTAGACCCTAAGAACGGGCCTCCGTGGCCTAGTGGTTAAGAGCGCTGACTCTTGATCATTAGGTATCTCACCGCTGTGGATCGAGCCTCGCTTTGGTCATATGTGAGACGCCAAGTTCTGCAACGTAAAGTCAGGTGGTTTTTCTCCGGGTACTCCGGTTTTCGCCCGCCTCTGATTAACGATTGGCTCGATATGAGTGAAATAATCTTGAAAGGGCCGTAAAACTCAAACCAAAAAAAAGAAAAAAAAATTACCCTAATGGAAACATTAATAGTGGAAAGCCAAAAGGACAGTACTTTCCAACAAAATGGCCAATTGGCTATCCAAAACAAAATAATATAAGCCATACACACACACTCAGGATATAGCATAACAAAAAATCAACCGCGACAAAAGAACCGCCTTGGAACGGTCAGTGAAACGAATTCCACTGGGGGGCTTAAACCGATTTTACGTGGCCACAATCCTCGCCTTTATTTCCATCGCGATATTGACAAATAATTTGTTCAGTCCGCATGAAAAGTAGAAGTGAAACAACGATCAGGAATCGATACAATTAACTTACTCCACCCACCAAAGACACCAAAGGAAAGAAACACAAACACTTAGAGACCAGACCATAATGGAATCCTAAACAAAGGAAGGCCATAAGGACAGTTACTTTCCCACAAAATGGCCATATGGCCATCCAAAATAAAAAGACACAAGTGATACACACAGTAAGTAACAAACAACACCATAAATAAACCGCCACAGAAGTACCGCCTTGGAACGGTCAGTGGAATGATTTCCACTGGGGGGCTTAAATCGATTTTAAGTGGCCACAATCCTCACCCTTACTTCCGTCGCGATTTAGACAAATAATTTGTTCAGTCCGCATGAAGGCCTCCTAACTCATCAATGCAACATCTCCGTGAACACAAAAAAAATCAAAGAACACAGAGGTGAGACAACGGTGAGGACTCGACAGGAAGAAACCAATGAAATGCTGGAGCAAAAGAAAACCAACAGTTAGACTCCGATGGGCCCGACCAGAGACAGAGCATCAGGCACCAACCAACATTACCTTGAATTAGATCTCTCTAATTCTCAATAAGCCTTTACGTTGGAGCCGTCATAGAATCTGAGGCCTGACCCACCGGCGTGCAATTAAAGAGGGAAGCAAAGTTGCCAACCGTGATTGGGTTAACTACCATGCATGCAGTCTGTCGTATAACATCCATGTTGTACCCAATCTTTTTATATCGAAGAATGATTTTACGAAATTGGAAGCTGAAGTCATTGCGGTTATATATTTTTCTGAATTTATATACTAGGCCTCTTAACGCATCAGTGCAACACCTCCGTGAACACAAAAATCAAATAACCACAGAGATGAAACAACGGTGAGGACTCAACAGAAAGAAACCACAGAAATGATGGAGCAAAAGAAGACTAACAGTTTTTGATCGTTATCTTTCATCGTTATCAATACGTATCAATATGTAAAACGAATATCTACTCCTGAATCAGAAACTAAATATAAGGTAAAGATTAAGAAGCTTTATTTAACATCGCGTATTAAAAACAAACAGCATAAGCGCTGTACAGCTTTATTTGCGACAAACAAAGTATCCATTAACAATAAACAAATACCTACATGCCTTCATTTATATTTCTAAGTCGACTCCTGATAATGCAAAGGTCAGCTAAGGGAGCTCCTCGTACAATTTTTACGCGTTTGGTTTGGCGCGGCCGGGGATCGAACCCGCGACCTCCCGATCCCGAAGCGGATGTTCTACCACTGAGCTATCGAGGCCGGTTAAAGTTCAATACTTCAAGCATTTAAATTGCTACACATTCACCAGCTGCTTTTTAAAACCATATAAGAGGAAAGTTTTGCAATTTTCCTCTTGCATGGTAATTTCGCGTTGTCAACAGAACTGCGAAAACTCCAAATTGGCAAAATATTTCAATCATTTTATATATATATATATATATATATATATATATATATATATATATATATATATATATATATATATATATATAGTTTTCTTAGACATGGTGTATGGGTCATTTAGTCTGATATACACCCGCACTGTGGGCATCCGGGACGGTTTATGGGACATTTGTATATGTCCCACAAACCATGTCCAAAAAATGCCTGGAAACCAGTCGTAAATCATGAGAAAATACTTATTTGAGAAAATGTCCCATAGTGTGGAACAGCCCAATATCCCACAGTGTCGTTGCTATTTTTAGAATAACCAACTTGACACCGTTAATTTTTTCTCTTCTGCCTGTTCTACAAATGACCCACAAAGCGTTAGGTTTCTACATGGATGATGCATTATGGGCAAGTAAAATGGCGGAACTTACGGCCGAACTTACCCGCAGGGGAAACGCAGTAAGTTTCTTTTTTATTGAAAAGCACAACAACAAAATTACAACCTCATAGACATAGAAAATGCATTTGCAGAGTGTTTTTTATGCCTGTGTGATATGAACAGCCGTGTCACGTCTTTGTTTTCAATCTTACTCTGTACATTGAGTGCGGCGAACAGGTCTGAGAGTGAGAAAGTAATGGATTTGCAGACAGTCTTTAACCAAGTGTCATACTGCAATAGATTACTCGTAGGTGTACATTGCATACACTCCATATTTTGCGTGATGAAAGCATACAGTAGGCCTAATAATGAATTTTTATTTCCGACCATTAAAACTGGAAACGGGTCAACTCGACCTGTAACCAACTCGGCACCAGGTCCAGTTGAACCCAGGCCGACTTGACTCAGGTACAATGGCCAAATACTGAGGTAGTGGCCAAATGTAGCCGACTCAGTATATAGGTAGATGAATCCGGTCGTTTCGGCCTAAATTTGGACCTGGGTCGTTTCGGCCCGTTTCGGTGTGGACCTGGGTTGTTTCGGCCCTGGGTTGTGTCGACCCAATTTTATTAGATATAGCATTTTTTCTGTATAAAATATTATTAGTTAAATTTGGAATATTATTTAAAGGCCCTGTCACATTAGCCATGGTTATAATAGCCCAAATAAAGTGTTTTAATTATTTTAATTTATTCAGCAGGATAACGGTTTAAGGACTAAAACTATATAGGAGCTTTTTTCGTGACGTACTTCCGGTTCTAAAAATAGACCGGGAAAAGCCCTGGCCGTCATCTGTCGTATTGCTTCAAAGGCAGTGGGACAGATAAAGTGTTAATTACAGCGTAAAACAGTGGAATTTTTTAAAACTTTTTGGGAATAGGAGCTTTTTTCGTGACGTACTTCCGGTTCTAAAAATAGAACGGGAAAGCCCTGGCCGTCATCTGTTGTATTGCTTCAAAAGCAGTGGGACAGATAAAGTGTTAATTACAGCATAAAACAGTGGAATTCTTTTAAACTTTTGGGGAATTCTAATGTAAAATAATGGGAGAAACACCGATATGCTGCCAGATGTGAAATTTCGCATTACGAAAATGATATATTGTACATACGATCTCTCTCTCTCTCTCTCTCTCTCTTTCTCTCTCAGCGTACATTACAGTTTGTCGTTAAATGATGCTACGTCAACCGACATGTAGCGTGTCAACAACGTCATGTCTACATCAAACCAACTTCAAAGCGATGCATTGCATTTGACGTTGCAACGTCGATGAAACGTCACAACGTTTCGTTGGCGATAATACGCATTGCTTAATAAAATATCATTTGCCAAATGCTCGGACCCATCAAGACTCAGTGGCCCTTTCAGAGCATAAGAATGTTAAACACTCCTTCGCAAGTGCAAAATTTTACAGTAAAATCTGGTAGATTTGTAGACTGGTTCAACCTGCCCAGCCCTTAGGTCTACATTAACCCGTTTGTACCGGAAACCACAAAAGGGGTAAGTGACAAACAGTGCAGGCCCAGATCAGACGCCGCAGAACGCGGCGTCTGATCAGGGCCTACACTGTTTGCAAAAAGTTCGGCCATTTTCCAAATAATTTTTTAAGAAAATACAACCTGACATCCCTAAATTTTGAAAATGACTCCTGCTATATATAAGGAGGAAGATTCCATTTTGGTACGGGTCTCAGTCAAACTATCTCAACGGTCACGTGCCATTGAAGTGAATTGGAGTGGTTGTCGACGGCATGACGTCGAGCCAACGTTGATTCGACGCCCGTCTGTTTTTGTTTGTTTGATTTGAGGTTTAACGTCCTTGTCAACACTATATAGGTCATTTTGGAGACGTTGCTTCCAATTTCGTGGGACTTTTACCCGACACCGAGATGAAATGACATCTCAAGCCCTGACGCCCAATGAAACCAATAGATTTATTAGCATGGACGGTCCGCCTCGCATCGCGGTTCCTGGACAGGCTTAGATCCTCTAAGCGGTTAACCAGTACTAGTGTGTGGGCCAGATTCAGCTCTGCGTGGAAGCATCATGCAGCCCATATATTTCTTCAAGCCTCTATGGGCGGGGGCCGACGCCCGTCTGTAAGTCCACTCATTGTTTTTTGTTTTTTTTCGACTGTCAGTATGTTTATTTGTCTGTCTGACAGTCCGTCCGTTCGTCTGTTAGTCAGTCATTCAGTCAGTCGGTCTGTGTGTCGTCTGTCTGTCTACTGCCAGTTTGTCAGCCAACCCTCTCTCTCTCTCTCTCTCTCTCTCATGCCAACGGTCATGTGAGAGTTAAGTGAGTTGGGGTGGGTGTCGACGGCATGACGTCGAACCAACATTGACTCAAAGCCCCTCCGTCAGTCCACTCATTAGTTTATTTCGACTGTCAGTATGGACATTTAAATTGCACATATAGACAGATCGTTGGACAGATTTCTCAAGATAGATAGATAGATAGATAGATGGATGGATATGGACGGACGGACAGACAGACAGACAGACAGATAGATAGCGAATAAAACGAAAGTTACGTAAAACTTATTTTGTGAATAACGGTATCTCAAGCCATTGACATGGGTCTTTCACGAAAAGATTTTCGTCAATTAAAAACGGATTTAGGATAAATGAATTTCGGTAATGAAAGTAAAATATCATTCTTTCCTTCTCGAGGCATTATTTCAATGAAAACGGGTATATTTTCTCTCAAAATGTCTGAATATTTTTAGCATTTTAAGTTCCGCCAATACATTTGAATAGCGATGGCCGTTTCAATTGACGGCCAGTACTTTGCGCATGCACAAGAATGACGTCATAAACGGAATTCCTAAAACCTCCTATTCTAATGTAAGATAAGGGGAGAAACACCGATATGCTGCCAGATGTGAAATTTCGCATTACGAAAATGATATATTGTACATACGATCTCTCTCTCTCTCTCTCTCTCTCTCTCCCAACAATTTAATTCGCTAATAGCGAGCGCAGGCAAATGTAAATTACAGTTTGTCGTTAAATGACGCTACGTCAACCGACATGTAGCGTGTCATCAACGTCGTGTCTACATCAAACCAACTTCAAAGCGATGCATTGAATTTGACATTGCAACGTCGATGAAACGTCACTTGCTTAATAAAATATCATTTGACAAATGCTCGGACCCATCAAGACTCAGTGGGATTGGAACATTAAATTCAAAACAAACGTAGACCACCCTTTCAGAGCATAAGAATGTTAAACACTCCTGCGCAAGTGCAAGATTTTACAGTAAAATCTGGTAGATTTGTAGATTGGTTCAACCTGCCCAGCACTTAGGTCTACATTAACCCATTTGGTACCGGAAACCCCAAAAGGAGTAAGTGACAAACAGTGCAGGCCCAGATCAGACGCCGCAGAACGCGGCGTCTGATCAGGGTCTACACTGTTTGCAAAAAGTCCGGCCATTTTCCAAATAAATTTTGAAGAAAACACAACCTGACACCCCTAAATTTTGAAATGACTCCTGTTATATATAAGGAGGAAGATTTCATTTGGTACAAAAGGGTTATGGGCTTCTCGGATACAGGGATCTGTCAAACCATCTCAACGGTCACGTGCCATTGAAGTGAGTTGGAGGGGTTGTCGACGGCATGACCTCGAGACAACGTTGATTCGACGCCCGTCTGTAAATCCACTCATTGGTTGTTGTTTTTTTTCGACTGTCAGTATGTTTATTTGTCTGTCTAACAGTCCGTCCGTTCGTCTGTTAGTCAGTCGGTCTGTGTGTCGTCTGTCTGTCTACTGTCAGTTTGTCAGTCAACCCCCCCCCCCACTCTCTCTCTCTCTCTCTCATGCCAACGGTCATGTGACAGTGAAGTGAGTTGGAGTGGGTGTCGACGGCATGACGTCGAACCAACATCGACTCAACGCCCCTCCGCCTGTCCACTTATTAGTTTATTTCGACTGTAAGTATGGACATTTAAATTGCACATATAGATAGATATAGACAGATAGACAGATAGATAGATAGATAGATAGATAGATAGATAGATTAATGGATGGATGGATCGAGAGAGAGAGAGAGAGAGATAGATAGATAGATAGATAGATAGATAGATAGATAGATAGCGAATAAAAGGAAAGTTACGCAAAAACTTTGCGAATAACGGTATCTCAAGCCATTGACATTGGTCATGAATTCACGAAAGGATTTCCGTCAATTAAAAACGGATTTAGGATAAATGAATTTCGGTAATGAAAGTAAAATATCATTCTTTCCTTCTCGAGGCATTATTTCAGTGAAAACGGGTATATTTTCCCTCAAAATGTCTGAATATTGTTAGCATTTTAAGTTCCGCCAATACATTTGAATAGCGATGGCCGTTTCAACTGACGGCCAGTACTTTGCGCATGCGCAAGAATGACGTCATAAACGGAATTCCTAAAACCGCCTATACTTTTCTTTCAACAATGATTGAATTTGATAACCACTAGAATCAACAGGCAAAATCACAAACAAACATGCATTTATTGCCCCCCCCCCCCCCCCCCCCCCCCCACCTGGGCTTGAAGAAATAGATGGGCTGCATGATGCTTTCATGCAGAGCTGAAACAGACCACACACGAATACTAGTAAACCGCTTAGAGGATCTAAGCCTGCCCAGGCAGAGCGTTGCGAGTTGGCCAGCCCATGTTTATAAATCCTATTGGTTTCAACGGGCGACAGGGCTTGAGATGTCATTTCATCTCAATTGCGGGTAAAGGTCTGGCAAAATTGGAAGCAATGTCTCCAAAATGACCTATATACAGTGTTGACGGGGACGGTAAACCTCAAATCAAACAAACAAATCACCCTCGCCCATCAGGGCCTGGAGAATAGATTGGGCTGCATGATGCTTCCATGCAGGGTTGAAACCGATCGCACATGAGTACACATAAATAAAGAATCCAAAAAATGAATAAATAAAAATTATATTAAATAATGATTAAAATACCTGTTCCACAAAAGCAATGCTGCCACAGGTCACATACGTCACACGTAACGGCCTGGCGTCGGCTATTTACTTCCTTGTCACATGAGATGCACAATTCAGTCATTTTGAAATTTACTTCAACAATCGTTAAAAGCGATTTCAAAGATAAGTCATTAAGTGATGAGGTGGTGTCTTGGAGCACCTTATATACATTGGTTGCCGACATTTAATCAAATTTTAAAGCATATCAGTCTTAACATATTTGTTTTTTTATTATTTTTAGCTCACCTGAGCACAAAGTGCTCAAGGTGAGCTTTTGGGATCGGTCTTTGTCCGTCGTCCGTGCGTCCGTCGTCAACTTTTGCTTTAAACAACTTCTTCTCCAAAACTGCTGGACAGATTTTGATCTAATTTCACAGGAATGCTCCTTGGGTGATCCTCTACCAAAATTGCTCAAACTGTTCCGCTCGGGTGAACAAGATGGCCGCCAGAGCTAAAAATAGAAAAACCTTTAAACGACTTCTCCTGCTTAACCAGTGGATGGATTTTGAAATTATTTCACAGGAATGTTCCTTGGATGACCTTCTACGAAAATTGCTCAAACCGTTCCGCTCGGGTGAACAAAATGGCCGCCAGAGCTAAAAATAGAAAAACCTTTAAACGACTTCTTCTCCTTAAGCAGTGGATGGATTTTGAAATTATTGCACAGGAATGTTCCTTGGGTGCCCCCCTACTAAAATTGCTCAAATTGTTCCGCTCGGGTGAACAAAATGGCCACCAGAGCTAAAAATAGAAAAACCTTTAAAGGACTTCTTCTCCTTAACCAATTGATGGATTTCAAAATTACTTCACAGGAATGTTCCTTGGGTGACCCTCTACCAAAATTGCTCAAACCGTTCCGCTCGGGTGAACAAGATGGCCGCCAGAGCTAAAAATAGAAAAACCTTTAAACGACTTCTTCTCCTTAACTGGTGGATGGATTTTGAAATTACTTCACAGGAATGTTCCTTGGGTGACCCTCTACCAAAATTGCTCAAACTGTTCCGCTCGGGTGAACAAGATGGCCGCCAGAGCTAAAAATAGAAAAACCTTTAAACGACTTTTTCTCCTTAACCAGTGGATGGATTTTGAAATTATTTCACTGGTATGTTCCTTGGGTGAACCTCTACCAAAATTGCTCAAACCGTTCCACTCGGGTGAACAAGATGGCTGCCAGTGCTAAACATAGAAAAACCTTTAAAGGACTTCTTCTCCTTAACCAATGGATGGATTTCGAAATTACTTCACAGGAATGTTCCTTGGGTGACCCTCTACCAAAATTGCTCAAACCGTTCCGCTCGGGTGAACAAGATGGCCGCCAGAGCTAAAAATAGAAAAACTTTTAAAAGACTTCTTCTCCTTAACTAGTGGATGGATTTTGAAATTACTTCACAGGAATGTTCCTTGGGTGACCCTCTACCAAAATTGCTCAAACCGTTCCGCTCGGGTGAACAAGATGGCCACCAAAGCTAAAAATAGAATAACCTTTAAACGACTTTTTCTCCTTAACCAGTGGATGGATTTTGAAATTATTTCACTGAAATGTTCCTTGGGTGACCCTCTACCAAAATTGTATAAACCGTTCTGCTCGGGTGAACAAAATGGCTGCCAGAGCTAAAAATAGAAAAACCTTTAAAGGACTTCTTCTCCCTAACCAGTGGATGGATTTTGAAATTATTTCACAGGAATGTTCGTTTGGTGACCCTCTACCAAAATTGCTCATACTGTTCCGCTCCAGTTAACAAAATGGCCACCAGAGCTTCTCCTGCTTAACCAGTGGATTGATTAATAGCCCTGGGGCCAAAAATGGCCCTGCCCCGGTGTAACAGGCCGGTTCTTCCCCCCAGTCAGTTTCTTCCCCGGGGAAGAACTGGGCCGGCCCGTTTCTTCCCCGGGGAAGGAACTGACTAGTCAGTTTCTTCCCCGCCCAGTCAGTTTCTTCCCCACCTGAAATTTTTTTAGAACCACAGAGAACGAGTAATTTATGCCTCACAAATTGTTAAAAATTCGAAAAGAAACCATTCTGAATTAATTTTGAGTGTTTACAGCTTGAATGGCAAAATTTTCTCTTTGTCATATAGTATAAGGAGATCCAAGGAAATTTTCATCCCAATTCCAGTATCTATGATTAATTTTCTTAGCTTTTTATGACATTAATTGGTATTAACTACACAGATATAATAAGCAACAACTATTTAGTGCTCCAATCTAAATATAATTATGAAAGTGGGGGTGGGGAAGAACTGGGCCATCCCATTTCTTCCCCGGGGAAGAACTGGGCGGCCCAGTTCTTCCCCGGGGAAGAACTGGGCGGCCCAGTTCTTCCCCACCCCAGATTTTACTGTTTACTAGAAATTCTTGTGATAAATTTTCTTCACTTTTAAAGACATAAATTGGTATTAACTACAGAGATATAATAAGCAACAAATGTTTGGCCCTTAAGTTTCAATAGAATTCAGAGACTGGGGGTGGGGAAGAACTGGGCCGGCCCAGTTCTTCCCCACCCCAGATGTTTCTGCTTACTAATAATTCTGGTGATAAATTTCCTTTGCTTTTTAAGACATAAATTGGTATCAACTAAACAGATATAATAAGCAACGATTGTTTGGAGCTCAAATTTTAATAGAATTTGGAGACTGGGGGTGGGGAAGAATTGGGCCGTCCCGTTTCTTCCCCACCCCAGATTTTTCTGTTTACTAAAAATTCTTGTGATAAATTTTCTTCACTTTTAAAGACATAAATTGGTATTAACTAAACAGATTTAATTAGCAACAAATGTTTGGCACTTGAATTTCAATAGAATTTGGAGACTGGGGGGTGGGGAAGAACTGGGCCGGCCTGTTTCTTCCCCGCCCTTGGGTAGTGTTGTACAGTTATGTCAGTTAATTATATTGCTGAAGATGTCTTGGGTGGGGAAGAACTGGGCCGGTCCATTTCTTTCCCACCCTTGGTAAGTGTTGTACTGTTGAGTCAGTTATGACCTTGAAGGTGTCTGGGGTTGGGAAGAACTGCGCCGGCCCGTTTCTTCCCCACCCCTGGGTAGTGTTGTACAGTTATGTCAGTTATATCACTGAGATGAGATTTGAACACCAAACAGTTTTTGCTTATTATATCTGTTTAGTTAATACCAATTTTTGTCTTAAAAAGGGAAGAAAATTTATCACAAGAATTTTTTGTAAACAGAAAAATCTGGGGTGGGGAAGAAACAGGCCGGCCCAGTTCTTCCCCACCCCCAGTCTCCAAATTCTATTTAGATTTGAGCTCCAAACATTTGGTGCTTATTACAGCTTTTTAGTTTATACCATTTATGTCTTAAAAAGTGAAGAAAATTTATCACAAGAATTTTTTGTAAACAGAAACATCCAGGGTGGGGAAGAAATGGGCCGGCCCAGTTCTTCCCCACCCCAAGTCTCCAAATTCTATTTAGATTTGAGCTCCAAACAGTTGTTGCTTATTATATCTTTTCAGTTTATCCCAATTTATGTCTTAAAAAGCGAAGAAAATTTATCACAAGAATTTTGTGTTTGGAGCTCAAATCTTAACCGAATTAGGAGACTGGTGGGGGGAAGAACTGGGCCGGCCCATTTCTTCCCCACCCCAGATTTTTTCTGTTTGCTAAAAATTCTTGTGATAAATTTTGATCACTTCTAATGACATAAACTGGTATTAACTAAACAGATATAATTAGCAACAAATGTTTGGCACTTGAATTTCAATAGAATTCAGAGACTGGGGGTTGGGAAGAACTGGGCCGGCCTGTTTCTTCCCCACCCTTGGGTAGTGTTGTACAGTCATGTCAGTTATATTGCTGAAGATGTCTTGGGTTGGGAAGAACTGGGCCGGTTCCTTTCTTTCCCACCCTTGGTAAGTGTTGTACTGTTAAGTCAGTTATGATGTTGAATGTTTTTGGGGTGGGGAAGAACTGGGCCCGGCCCGTTTCTTCCCCACCCCTGGGTAGTTTTGTACAGTTGTCAGTTATATCACATAAGATGTGATTTGAACACCCAAACAGTTTTTGCTTATTATAGCTGTTAAGTTAATACCAATTTATGTCTTAAAAAGCGAAGAAAATTTATCACAATAATTTTTTGTAAACAGAAAAATCTTGGGTGGGGAAGAAACAGGGCGGCCCAGTTCTTCCCCACCCCCAGTCTCCAAATTCTATTTAGATTTGAGCTCCAAAACATTTGTTGATTATTGCATCTTTTTAGTTTATACCAATTTATGTCTTAAAAAGCGAAGAAAATTTATCACAAGAATTTTTTGTAAACAGAAAAATTTGGGGTGTGGAAGAAACGGGCTGGCCCAGTTCTTCCCCACCCCTAGTCTCCAAATTCTATTTAGATTTGAGCTCCAAACATTTGTTGCTTATTATATCTTTTTAGTTTATTCCAATTTATGTCATGAAAAGTGAAGAAAATTTATCACAAGAATTTTTTGTAAACAGAAAAATCTGCGCTTGGGAAGAAATGGGCCGGCCCAGTTCTTCCCCACCCCCAGTCTCCGAAGTCTATTTAGATTTGAGCTCCAAACATTTGTTGCTAATTATTAGCTCACCTGACCGAAGGTCATGGTGAGCTTTTGTGACAGTAAGATGTCCGGCGTCGTCGTCCGTCGTCCGTCGTGCGTAAACTTTTTCTTGTGAACACACTAGAGGCCACAGTTTTGGTCCAATTATCATCAAACTTGCTCAGAATGATAATCATGACAATATCTCGGTCAAGTCCGAATTTGGGTCATGTCGGGTAAAAAAGTAGGTCAGTAGGTCAAATCATAGAAAAACCTTGTGAACACTCGAGAGGCCACAATTTTGGTCCAATCATCATCAAACTTGCTCAGAATGATCATTGTGACAATATTTTAGTGAAGTTTGAATATGGATCATGTCGGCTTAAAAAGTAGGTCAGCGGGTCAAATCATAGAAAAACCTTGTGAACACCCTAGAGGCCACAATTTTGGTCCAATCATAATCAAACTTGCTCAGAATGATCATCATGACAATATCTTGGTCAAGTTCGAATATGGGTCATGTCCGGTCAAAAAGTAGGTCAGTAGGTCAAATCATAGAAAAACCTTGTGAACACTCTGAAGGCCACTGTTTTGGTCCAATTATCATGAAACTTGCTCAGAATGACCATTGTGACAATATTTCAGTCCAGTTCGAATATGGGTCATATCGGGTTAAAAAGTAGGTCAGCGGGTCAAATCATATAAAAACCTTGTGAACACCCTAGGGGCCACAATTTTGGTCCAATCTTAATCAAACTTGCTCAGAATGATCATCATGACAATATCTCGGTCAAGTTTGAATATGGGTCAAATGGTTCCGGTCCGTTGCACATCTAGGTCACAGGAGCCAAAAACAGATTTTTTTCACCAAAAACTTAAAAAATCTTCTTCTCTGAAACCACAAGGCCCAGGTCTTTGTTATTTGGTATGAAGCTTCATCTAGTGGACCCCTACCAAGATTGTTCAAATTATAGTGCTGGGGCCAAAAATGCCCCCGCACGGGGGCCCTTTGGTTTTACATAGGCTTATATAGGGAAAATCTTTAAAAATCTTCTTCTCTGAAACCACAAGGCCCAGGACTTTGATATTTGGTATGAAGCTTCATCTAGTGGACCCCTACCAAGATTGTTCAAATTTGAGTGCTGGGACGAAAAATGCCCCCGCCACGGGGCCCTTTGGTTTTACATTGGCTTATATAGGGAAAATCTTTAAAAATCTTCTTCTCTGAAACCACAAGGCCCAGGTCTTTGATATTTGGTATGAAGCTTCATCTAGTGGACCCCTACCAAGATTGTTCAAATTATAGTGCTGGGGCCAAAAATGCCCCCGCCCCAGGGCCCTTTGGTTTTACATAGGCTTATATAGGGAAAATCTTCAAAAATCTTCTACTCTGAAACCACAAGGCCCAGGACTTTGATATTTGGTATGAAGCTTCATCTAGTGGACCCCTACCAAGATTGTTCAAATTATAGTGCTGGGACAAAAAATGCCCCCGCCACGGGGCCCTTTGGTTTTACATTGGCTTATATAGGGAAAATCTTTAAAAATCTTCTTCTCTGAAACCACAAGGCCCAGGTCTTTGATATTTGGTATGAAGCTTCATCTAGTTGACCCCTACCAAGATTGTTCAAATTACAGTGCTGGGGCCAAAAATGCCCCCGCCCCGGGGCCCTTTGGTTTTACATAGGCTTATATAGGGAAAATCTTAAAAAATCTTCTTCTCTGAAACCACAAGGCCCAGGTCTTTGATATTTGGTATGAAGCTTCATCTAGTGGACCCCTACCAAGATTGTTCAAATTTTAGTGCTGGGACAAAAAATGCCCCCGCCACGGGGCCCTTTGGTTTTACATGGGCTTATATAGGGAAAATCTTTAAAAATTTTCTTTTCTGAAACCACAAGGCCCAGGACTTTGATATTTGGTATGAAGCTTCATCTAGTGGACCCCTACCAAGATTGTTCAAATTTTAGTGCTGGGACAAAAATGCCCCCGCCACGGGGCCCTTTGCTTTTACATTGGCTTATATAGGGAAAATTTTTAAAAATCTTCTTCTCTGAAACCACAAGGCCCAGGTCTTATATATTTGGTATGAAGCTTCATCTAGTGGACCCCTACCAAGATTGTTCAAATTATAGTGCTGGGGCCAAAAATGCCCCCGCCACGGGGCCCTTTGGTTTTACATAGGCTTATATAGGGAAAATCTTTAAAAATTTTCTTCTCTAAAACCACAAGGCCCAGGACTTTGATATTTGGTATGAAGCTTCATCTAGTGGACCCCTACCAAGATTGTTCCAATTTTAGTGCTGGGGCCAAAAATGCCCCTGCCCCGGGGCCCTTTGGTTTTACATAGGCTTATATAGGGAAAATCTTTAAAAATCTTCTTCTCTGAAACCACAAGGCCCAGGACTTTGATATTTGGTATGAAGCTTCGTCTAGTGGACCCCTACCAAGATTGTTCAAATTATAGTGCTGGGACAAAAAATCCCCCCCTGCCACGGGGCCCTTTGGTTTTACATAGGCTTATATAGGGAAAATCTTTAAAAATCTTCTTCTCTGAAACCACAAGGCCCAGAACTTTGATATTTGGTATGAAGCTTCATCTAGTGGACCCCTACCAAGATTGTTCAAACTATAGTGCTGGGGCAAAAAATGCCCCTGTCCCGGGGCCCTTTGATTTTACATAGGCTTATATAGGCAAAATCTTTAAAAATCTTCTTCTCTGAAACCGCTAGGCCCAGGTCTTTGATATTTGATGTGTAGCTTCATCTAGTGGACCTTTGACAAGATTGTTCAAATTTTAGCCTTTGTTGATGTTTGGTATGAAGCTTCACCTTTAAGACCTCCCTCAACATTATGTACATTAAAGCCCTGGGGCCAATAATGGCCCTCTCTGGGGCCCACTTGTTACACTATGGATCAGGTGAGCGATCCAGGGCCATCATGGCCCTCTTGTATCTTTTTAGTTTATACTATTTTATGTCTTAAAAAGCGAAGAAAATTTATCACAAGAATTTTTTTGTAAACAGAAAAATCTGGGGTGGGGAAGAAACGGGCCGGCCCAGTTCTTCCCCACCCCCAGTCTCCAAATTCTATTTAGATTTGAGCTGCAAACATTTGTTGCTTATTATATCTTTTTAGTTTATACTATTTTATGTCTTAAAAAGCGAAGAAAATTTATCACAAGAATTTTTTTGTAAACAGAAAAATCTTGGGTGGGTAAGAAACTGGCCGGCCCAGTTCTTCCCCACCCCCGTTTTCCAAATTCTATTTAGATTTGAGCTCCAAACATTTGTTGCTTATTATATCTTTATAGTTAATACCATTTTTTGTCTTAAAATGCAAAGGAAATTTATCACAAGAATTTTTAGTAGACAGAAACATCTGGGGTGGAGAAGAAACGGGACGGCCCAGTTCTTCCCCACCCCCAGTCTCCAAATTCTATGTAGATTTGAGCACCAAACATTTGTGCCTTATTATATCTGTTTAGTTAATACTAATTTATGTCTTAAAAAGCAAAGAAAATTCATAAGAGATGCTTTAATATGGATGCATATTTTATTGCATCTCCATGAATGGTGCAGCATAGAGCAAATTTTGTCATTCAAGCTAAAAGGACTCAGAACTTATTCAGAATGGTCTCATTTCTCATTTATAACAAATTGTGAGCTGAAAATTACTCGTTGACTGTGGTTCTGAAAAAAATTTCAGGTGGGGAAGAAACTGACTAGGTGGGGAAGAAACTGACTAGTCAGTTTCTTCCCCCGGGGAAGAACCGGGCCGGCCCAGTTCTTCCCCCGGGGAAGAAACGGGCCGGCCCAGTTCTTCCCCGGGGAAGAACCGGGCCGGGGGAAGAAACTGACCGTTACACCGGGCCCACTGGTTTTACGTAGGCTTATATAGGGAAAACCTTTAAAAATCTTCTTGTCTGAAACCAGAAGGCCCAGGTCTTTGATATTTGGTGATGTAGCTTTGTCTAGTGGACTGCTACCAAGATTGTTCAAATTATAGCCCTGGGGCCAAAAACAGCCCCGCCCCGGGGCCCACTGGTTTTACATAGGCTTATATATGGAAAACCTTTAAAAATCTTCTTGTCTGAAACCAGAAGGCCCAGGTCTTTGATATTTGGTATGAAGCTTCATCTAGTGGACCTCTACCAAACTTGTTCAAATTATAGCCCTGGGGCCAAAACCAGCCCCGTCCCGGGGCCCACTGGTTTTACATAGGCTTATATATGGAAAACCTTTAAAAATCTTCTTGTCTGAAACCAGAAGGCCCAGGTCTTTGATATTTGGTATGAAGCTTCATCTAGTGGACCTCTACCAAACTTGTTCAAATTATAGCCCTGGGGCCAAAACCGGCCCCGCCCCGGGGCCCACTGGTTTTACATAGGCTTATATTGGGAAAACCTATAAAAATCTTCTTGTCTGAAACCGGAAGGCCCAGGTCTTTGATATTTGGTAAGTAGCTTCGTCAAGTGGACCGCTACCAAGATTGTTCAAATTAAAGCCCTGGGGCCAAAAACGCCCCCGCGCCAGGGCCCACTCGTTTTACATAGGCTTTTATAGGGAAAACCTTTAAAAATCTTCTCGTCTGAAACCAGAAGGCCCAGGTCTTTGATATTTGGTATGAAGCGTCATCTAGTGGACCTCTACCAAGGTTGTTCAAATTATAGCCTTTGTTGATGTTTGGTATGAACTTCACCTTTAAGACCTCCCTCAACATTATGCACATTAAAGCCCTTGGGCCATTATCTCCCTGGGGCCCACTTGTTACACTATGGATCAGGTGAGCGATCCAGGGCCATCATGGCCCTCTTGTTTTTTTATTTATTTATTTTGTTTGTAAATTTACAGAACCGCTATTTCCCGACAAACTCAAAAGGCTACTAATTAAGGAAGCTCGCATTTAGCATGTGTTTTCAAACTGTTATGTTAACGCCACATAGTTGATCACTTATAAATTAAAATAAGGGGATTAGCTAACTCCATCAAAAGTGATTCACGGGTGATTGATTAACGGGCCATTTAAAGCATCGCAAAAAAAAACTAATTGCAATTGAGTGCTTTAAAAACCTCCAACGTCTCCAGCGGAATGACAGGGCATTATGATCAGACAGATCTGCAATGTCAATTTAAGCCACAGGACACTGTCACCATCAGGTCCAGTGAGTTACTTGAGTGTCTTGGCATTGAGGACCTGGACCTCATCCTGAAAGAGAGAAGGCTCCACTGGTATGGACATGTGGAACGCTCCAACGGTGCAGTCAAGACTGCCTGTGACATACAGGTAGGTGGAAAGCGGCAGCCTGGAAGGCCCAAGATGACCTGGAAGCAGCTGACAGAAAGAGATTGAAGAGAATGGAAGCTCCCTGCTATTGATCCTTATTATAGACAGGCCTGGAGATCTGGTGTAAGATCTGCCAGCGTGCAAAGCCAGCTACCTGGAAGGGGGCCACTTATGTGGACATTGCCCCTGTACCTGCGCGTTAATCAAAAATCCGTTGATGATGATGAAAAATCCTAAAAACAATACGGATCTTGATGACTTGCAGTTGGACTCCTAAGATTTTAACAAATTTGCAATCCAGCAATGAGTCCAAAAGGTGCAGATGGAATAGCAAACAGTGTAGGCCCTGTGTCAGAAGCAGTCTGATCTGGGACTGCATTGTTTGCTGAAGCCTATCTCTCCCAATACATAGGATCATTACGGTAACTGCTCGTCTCATCATGTTTCGGATACATTGAAAGAGTCATTCCCTATATGTGTGCCCTGCTAACAAGATAATTTCCCCCAATTAATATTTCTTTGTATCTGTTGAACTGATTGGTTAAATAAATATGCTTGACAACAAATTTAATTTGAACATGTTGAATGATCTATCACTATTTAATAACAAGGTCAACATCGCACATACATTTTCAGATTTTAATAATGAAAATTATGATATACAGATAGAAATAATAACATTGACAATTAAAGAATAAAATAATAATTAATAGGAAGTGTCTGCTGACAGCCGGCTGGCACCAGACTTTTAGGTCTAGTGACAGCCGGCTGTCACCAGACCTAAAAGTCTGCTGACAGCCGGCTTTAATATTTACTCAATAATAAGCATATTCTTTTTAACTATATAACTTATCCTGTTTCATGAGCTACCATACCGCTTACAGAACTTTGTTGAACAGTGAAGGATGCAATAATTTCTAATGGGGACTTGTATTTTTGTTCAAACTTTGTGTAACAATGCTGGTTTTATTGCAGCTTAGTTCTAAATCATAAATTTATCATAAGGTTATTTCTAGGCATACCATCAGCAGAACTTACATGTACAAACTTGAGAAGAGTGGTGGGCACACGCTTCATCTGGGTTTGAACAGCATGGACAGAACTAGAAATGTGTCAATACGACACAGATGCCCCCATCTAGGGGCTCACCTCACTCCAAAAAAGTCATGTAACAACAGTTGTCATCAGACAGCATATCTCGCCTGGAATAGTGTCTGTGAGGTTATTGGCATAGGTGTTTGTGTGGTGGTGGGGTGTATAGCTGATTAAACTTTATAAAAATAACTATGATCGTTCCAAATATGGACCTGTACCCACCCATCAGGGCTTGGAGAAATAAATTGGGCTGCATAGTGCTTCCACGCAGAGCTGAAACTGACCACACATGAGTACTGTCATCTCAATGTCAGGTAAAAGTCCCACAAAATTGGAAGCAACGTCTCCAAAATGACCTAAATAAGTGTTGACATGGATGTTAAACCTCAATTCAAACAAACACATTCCAAATATGGACCCAATCCATCAAATGGTTTGGAAAATATGAGTGCTTAAAAACTAGAGAGTCACGCATACCCCCAGTCAGCGCCACCCTTTGATATATCTTTCAAGCTTTATGTTTTATGAATAAAGAAGTCAAGAAGCTATACATGTAAGAATCTACAAATGTGCTTGTAAAAGCTAAACCAAACATAAAATTTCTAAATGGACCAATGGAGTGAGGGCATCAAAGTTACTGAAGGGTTGGGGGCATCCATGTTACTGAAGCAGCAGGGTGGGGTATACATCAATGAAATCTTTGGACTGGTATGCAACATCGATGCAAGTATCAATTGAATTTGTCTTAGAGTTTAGAAAATACAGGCATCTACATGTATAAACTTTGTCATATAACTTTAACCAAATGTAAAATTTCTGTTACCTTGAGGTCAAGGTCACTGTGGGTGGGGGGAGGGACATACACCACAAAATCTTTGGAGTGGTATGCAACATTGATGCAAGTATCAACTGAGTTTGTCTTAGCGTTTAGCACATACACAAACCTATAAACTTTGTCTTAAAACTTTAACCAAATGTAAAATTTCTGAGTCTGTGACCTTGACCTCAAGGTCACTGTGGGGGCAGGACATGCATCAAAGAAATTTTGAGACCAGTATGTAACTGCAATGTAAGTTAAAGTATCAACTATATCTATCAAAGGGTTCAGAAGATAAAATCTCTTAGAAACTTTGACGCAAAACTTTAACCAAGCACCCCCCCACCACCCCCCCATCAGGGCCTGGAGAAATAGATTGGGCTGCACGGTGCTTCCCCGCAAAGCTGAAACTGATCGAACTTGAATACTGGTAAACAGCTTAGGTCTATATAAGTCTGCCCAGGAAGTGATGCGAGTCGGACGGCTCCTTAAACCTTAACGGATTTTATGGGTGGTAGGGCTTGAGATATCATTTCATCTCTGAATGTCGGGTAAAAGTCCCACAAAATTGGAAGCAATGTCTCCAAAATTACCTTAATACTGTTGATCAGGGATTTTCCTACCCTTCAGAATCAGGGTCCAGGGGCCACTGGGTTTGGGAAAAACAGCTCGCTAATATTTATAGTTGGGAATTTAATTCAGCTGTAACTTTGTCAATTTTGGTTCAATTTTTCATGAAATGTAGCACAACATCAGAAATTGGGAAAGTTGTCATAAAATTTGGGAATATCTGTCTCTAAATTGGGAAAAATAGGGGCCGATTACCGGCCCCAAAGTTGCACTAGGAAAATCCCTGTTGATGGGGATGTAAAATCGCAACTCAAACAAAACAAAAACTTTAACCAAAATGTTACCCGATGGACGGACAGATTGACACATGGACGGATGGACAGACTAAAACTATATACAGGCTAAAACTATATACCCCATAGCATACTTCATATGCCAGGGGTATAATTAGTCTAGCTTCTAAGACATCCCAGAATATAATGTCAGTGTAGGTAGAACCAATGCTTTGTTATGACTATCAAGTATGAGCATAATTATGTCCCCCAACAAATAGACTTCATGGCCTAGTGGTTAAAAGCACCAACTGTTAATCATTAGGAGGTTCTGCAAGGGACGGTAATGTGGTTTTTATCCAGGAACTCTGGTTTTTGCCCACCTCTGATTAGCAACCAGCTCAAAATAAGTGAAAATCTTGAAAGGGCCATAAACCAAAACAAAAACAAGAGGTCCATAGGCCACTTTGCTCACCAGATCTCAGGTGGTCACTGTCCACTGGCAGCAATATATTTTAACATATGATTTTAATATACCGATTTTAAAGTCTCCCAAACATACCCCCACAATCCGGAGCACCCATGTCGACACTGTATCTGAAATATTTGTTATTTTATGAAGTGGCGGGGATGGGGCATGGACCCAATGAAGCCATGGTTGGTATCCCATATCAAAAGGAACAAGAATATATATGGATTAAGGGTGGGGATCTGTGAGATTCTTGAGATACAAGGCCTTTTCGGCATCGGAGGGGTCGGGGCATGGCCCCGCTGGACACCAGAAAAGCTCTAGATTGTGTTGTCTCTGAATGTGTTTTATCATAAGGACCAAGAATATATATGGTTTAAGGGTGGGGATTTGAACAGTTTTTGAGATATGAGGCCCTTTTGTGAAATGGAGGGGAGAGGACCCCACAAGTTGGTGTGATTTAATATGTCTAATTATAAGGAATAAGAATGCATATGATTATGGGTCTGGGATCTGACTGTCTTCTATGATATATGGCATTTAATGAAGTGGAGGGGCAGGGCATGCCCCCAGCACATTGCTGCAGCACAAAGAGACCCTCAGGTTGGTGTGACTGAATGAGTCTTACCATAAGGAATAAGAAAATATACGGTTTAGGGGCGGGGATCTTGGTGGTTTCTGAAATATATGGCTTTTTATGAAGTGGAGGGGTGGGCCGGCGGACCCAGAACACCCCCTGGGCCCACATGTTGGTATCACTGAATGCGTCAAGAAGATTATCATAAGGAAAAAATTTAATGTGGTTTAGGGATGGGGTAATCTGAACAGTTTCTCAGATATTTCGCCTTTTTTGAAGTGGAGGGTCGGGACATGGCACTCAGGCACACCCTGGGAGACCCCTAGGTTGGTATCACTGAATGTGTCTTATAAGGAACTAGAATATATATGGTTTAGGGGTGCAGATTTGAACGGTTTCTGAGATATTGGATTAACTAAGTGGAGGGGGTGGGGCATGGCCCCAGCACAACCAGGGATCCCCAGGTTGGTGTCACTGAGTGTGTCTTATCACAAAGAACAAGAATATATATGATTTGGGGTTGGGATCTGAATGGTTTCCAAGATACATGGCCTTTTATGTAATGGAGGGGCTGGGACATGGTCTCGGCACACCCTGGGGGACCCCCAGGTTGGCATAAAAGTATATGGCTGAAAGAAATTTATTGAAGGAACATTGCTATAAATTTTTTGTCAAAGGCTTGGCAGTAAATGCCATTTTTCTATTTTCCCCATAGAAACTCCAAGTTGCCACAGCAACCAAACTAATGAGCCCATTTTCATAAAAAAAAACACACTAACTTTCGATCCCCAGCCCGGGGATGCTACAGATTAAGTTTGGGCTGAATGGGCCCAGTGGCTTCAGAGGAGTTGTCATTTAAAAGTGTTGACATAAGACGATGACAGACAACTGCCTATCCCATAAGCTTCGGCTCTGGTGAGCTAAAAAAAATAACAGGGGAGAAGGATATGTTGTTTTAGGTGCAGATCCTGTTTGCATCAGCGACAGCGGCTTGGCATATCCTGATTTAGGCACTGAACCTATGGATGGATTGTGGATTTGGGACCAATCTTACATGGTTCACTAGGAGGGGTAAATCAGTCATATTTTGGTTTTAAAAGGCACAGGCCCCTAAAAACTGTCAACTTTGGACAAAAAATGGTTTGACTGCACCCTGTCTCATGAACAAATCAATGGATTGTGGTCCAACTTTTCAATATACCAGCAACAAAAAATTTAATTAGACTGGTGACCTTGTCCTAACTTTTAAGGTCATATGCTCCAGAAAACTTGATTTTCAGCCAAAAATTGGTTTTCTGCACCCAAGCTCATGCCCAATTGATGAATTTTAATCAAACTTTATACATTTCTAGTTCTATAATTGGATCCAGATTCCAGACATATAGTGAAGATAAGAATATGAAAATGTAGTTAGTATTGAAGAAATATTATTGCTGGCTGTCAGCAGACTTTTAGGTCTGGTGACAGCCGGCTGGCACTAGACCTAAAAGTCTGGTGCCAGCCGGCTGTCAGCAGACCTCGCCATAATAATAATTTCAACTGTGACACCGTGCCTGGACAAAGCTTTTGTACAACAAACTACTGCATCAGGGTCAATTATAGTTATGTCCTTGACAGAAATTAAGTGAAAAAAAAAATGTCGACAAACTGGTAGGTGATAAGAATAGAGTTAGAGTAAATTAGAAAATATTTTCATTACATCATAAAGGGGTAATATAATTCGGAATGCAATTTCACTGCATACCCTATGGAATATGAGAGACATAAATTCACTACCGGACAGCCAGCCATTCCTACATGGGTTGGCTAGCCCTCTGGTACCGGAAGAGCAGGCTCCTTGACTGGTCGTCCAGTCTTCGACGGGCAGACTCATTCTAAGACTGGTCATCCAGTACCGGACGGCTAGCCACTGCCATCTATCTGTCTATGTTTGTTTTGTTTGAATAAATGTTAAGCTTTCCCATTGACACTATTTCGGTTATTTTGGAGACGTTACTTCCAATTTTGTGAGACTTTTACCCGACACTGAGATGAAATTACATCTCTAGCCCAGTGGCATCATGAAACCAAGAAGGAATTACCCATTGGAGGGTCTGACTCGCACCACTTTGCCTGGGCAGGCTTAGTCCTAAACGAATGGGTTTTTTTTGGTACTCACGTGTTATTTTTTTTTTGGTTTGGTTTTACAGTCCTTTCAAGATTGTTTCACTCATATCAAGCTGATCATTAATCAGAGTTTTCACTGAGTTGTTTGGTAAATATTGCAATATCTGCTGACGATACGCATATCATGAAGCAGTTTGACGATAGTATGATTACAATACAGCAAACATAGTAATTTGATGGAGATGAGGTGAAAACTTTTGCTGGTTTTGCTTAAATTTGTGACTTAAAAATAAGTTTCTATTTTCACTTTTATCAGCTCACCTGTCACATAGTGACGGGGTGAGCTTTTGGGATCACTTTTCGTCCGTCGTGCGTCCGTCCGTGTGTCCGTCCCTGCGTGCGTGCGTAAACTTCTTCTTCAAGTGACATCTCTTCCTAAACCATTGATCAGATTTTGACCAAATTTCACAAGAATGATCCTTAGGTTGTCCCCTTTCAAAGTTGTTCAAATGGTTCCTGTCCATTGCACATCTACATTACACACCGTACAACCGGCTGCGTCGAAGACAGATTACTGTCTCTAAGACAGATCGCGGAAAACGTTTCATAGAAAGGGTAGGTGAAGTTTTTCTGTTTGTATAAATCGAGAAGGCAATCTGTTGACTTTTGCTGCTATCGGAGAAGAAACTAAATGCCTGGAGATACCGCAGCAGAATTCTGACTATATTTCTAAGTCAGATAAGGCTTTTCCAGTTCGTCAAAAAATATTTTCATCGAAAATTTTATGAATTTTTGTTTTCGGCGTCAAGTGTACGTCTACCCAACAAAATATGTCACATTCACTTACTCATGCTAAAACTACGATTATTCAGCAGCATTTCTGCCAAATTTGACCGTATAACTCGGTTAAATAAACAAACTACGCCCCCTTAAAGAGACCAGGTGTCCAAACAAATGCTGTCTCTAACTACAGATTGTTTTTTATACGACTGTCCACCAACACAGATCAGAGATTTCGAAGGCTAACATTGATGACAGATCAGACGATTTCGGTTACATCTTCAATAAAGACGAATTCTGGATGACTTAATATCGGCAACTTCGGTGGAATCTATTTCATGCTAGCTCCAGGGCATTACTTGTAATAATGCTGCAATTTGAGTAGCATAGAGGCTGCTCTCTAATCATTTATATTTCCTGCCAACACACAAATTGTGCAATCAGTAGAAGCCTCCGTGGTGTAGTGGTTATGCTACTTGCCTTGTAAAGTAGAAGTAAAACAAAGATCAGGAATCGATGCAATTAACTTACTCCACCCAACAAAGACACCAAAGGGAAAGAAATACAAACATTAACCGACCAGACCATAATGGAAACCTAAACAAAGGAAGGCCATAAGGACAGTTACTTTCCCACAAAATGGTCATATGGCCATCCAAAATTAAAAGATACAAGTGATACACACAGTTAGTAACAAACAACAACATAAATAAATCGCCACAGAAGAACCGCCTTGGAACGGTCAGTGGAATGATTTCCACTGGGGGGGGCTTAAATCGATTTTACGTTGCCACAATCCTCGCCCTTACTTCCGCCGCGATTTAGACAAATAATTTGTTCAGTCCGCATGAAGGCCAGGATTTGCAGGATTGATCCCGGGCTTCTCCAGACTTTCGGATGTGTCTTTAAATCTCGCCTCGCACCGCGGTTCCTGAACGGGCTTAGATCCTCTAAGCGGTTTACCAGTACTAGTGCGGGGGCCGAATTCAGCTCTGCTTGGAAGCATCATGCAGCCCATATATTTCTTCAAGCGCCTATGGGCGGGGGCGACACTCTGTATTGTACATTACATGTACAGTCGAACTTCAATGGCTCGAACACCTTTGGGAACTCGAAATTCCGTTCGAGACATGGGCACTTCGAGCCACCGAGGGTTACTGCCAATAGGCATAACGAGATACTTTTAGACATCTTTTCGGTGTTATATAATGAAAATGTACGCTGTGTGTACTCATTAGAATCGCCTCAATGAGGCGATTCTAATGAGTACACACAGCATACATTTGCAAGATAGAAGACTAAAATCTCCTTAAATATCCCCCACTGTTTCTTATGTAGAGGATTTCGCTAGGGGCTCAAGAACGGGTTCGACTCATCCATGGTAAACGAGCCATCGGTGTTCGAGCCATCGAAGTTCTAATGTAGTTAGGAATTCGATATTGAAAGTAAACAGCTGACGGTCGTGCGAATATCTGGTTGTGTCGTTTTTTTGTTTAAACATCAAACGCCATGTATTTTTATTGCACGAACAAGGTTGCACAATGCAATAGTGAACATTAAATAGGTCGTTATGCAAACGGTGCAGAGGCGACCATGAACAACAAGATGGTATGTTAGTCTGTATTAACCAATTCAGTACCAGAAACCCCTAAAGACGTACCTTTGCAAACAGTGCAGGCCCAGATCAGACACTTCAGAATGCAAACGGTACAGAGGCGACCATGTACAACAAGATGGTACGTGCGTCTGTGTTAACAAGTTCAGTACCAGAAACCCTTAAAGAGGTACCTTTGCAAACACTGCAGGCCCAGATCAGACACTTCAGAAGGCGGTAATGCGGCGTCTGATCAGGGCCTACAATGTTTGTAAAAAGCTTAACCATTTTCTGAATAAATTCTGAAGAAAACACAGCCTGACACTCCTAAATATCGAAATGGACTCCTGCCATATTTAAGGTGAAAGATTCCATTTGGTACAAAAAGGGTTAACTTTAATTCACTCGGCGCCGCTTGTGGGTTATATTGTATTTTTATAGGCGTGTTTTCTATAATTTACTCATCTTGTTGTACATGGTCGCCTCTGCACCATTTGCATAACGACCTATTTAAGGTTCATTATTGCATTGTGCAACCTTGTTCGTGCAATAAAAATACATGGCATTTGATGGTAAAAAATGGCACAACCAGATATTCGCACGAGCGTCAGCTGCTTACTTTCAATATCGAATCCCTAACTAATTACAACACAGAAATTTCTGAGTCCTGTAACATCTAGGAAAGAAACAGTACAGGCAGAAGAAAATTAAACAAATAACGCCTCAGACGTTTACTTATTGCACAAGAGAGTGAGAGAGAAAGAGAGAGAGAGAGTTGTACATCTCACTAACAGCTAAGGTCACCTAAGGAGACGGGACCTCGGTTTAAAGACACATGCGAAAGTCTGGAGAAGCCCGGGATTGATCCCGTGAATTCTGGTTTACAAGGCAAGTAGCATAACCACTACACCACGGAGGCTTCTACTGATTGCACAATTTGTGTGTTGGCAGGAAATATAAATGATTAGAGAGCAGCCTCTATGTTACTCAATTGCAGCATTATTACAAGTAATGCCCTGGAGCTGGCATGAAATAGCTTCCACTGAAGTTGCCAGTGTTATGTCATCCGAAATTCTTCTTTATTGAAGATGTAACCAAAATTCTGATCTGTCATCAATGTTGGCCTTCGAAATCTCTGATCTGTGTTGGTGGACAGTCGTATAAAAAACAATCTGTAGTTAGAGACAGCATTTTTTTGGACACCTGGTCTCTTTAGGGGGGCGTAGTTTGTTTATTTAACCGAGTTATACGGTCCAATTTGGCAGAAATGCTGTCGAATAATCGAAGTTTTAGCATGAGTAAGCGAATATAACATATTTTGTTGCGTAGACGTACACTTGACGCCAAAAACAAAAATTCATAAAATTTTCGATGAAAATATTTTTCAACGAACTGGAAAAGCCTTATCTGGGTTTGAAATATAGTCAGACTTTTGCTGCGGTATCTCCAGGCATTTAGTTTCTTCTCCAATAGCAGCAAAAGTCAACAGATTGCCTTCTTGATTTATACAAACAAAAAAACTTTACCTACCCTTTCTATGAAACGTTTTCCGCGATCTGTCTTAGAGACAGTAATCTGTCTTCGACGCAGCCGGTTGTACGGTGTGCATTAGGTCACAGGAGCCAAAAATAGATTTTTTTCACCGGAAACTTAAAAAATTTTCTTCTCTGAAACCACAAGGCCCAGGTCTTTGATATTTGGTATGAAGCTTCATCTAGTGGACCCCTACCAAGATTGTTCAAATTATAGTGCTGCGGCCAAAAATGCCCCTGCCCCAGGGCCCTTTGTTTTTTACATGGGCTTATATAGGGAAAATCTTTAAAAATCTTCTTCTCTGAAACCGCAAGGCCCAGGTCTTTGATATTTGGTATGAAGCTGCATCTGGTGGACCCCTACCAAGATTGTTCAAATTATAGTGCTGGGGCCACAAATGCCCCAGCCCCCGGGCCCTTTGGTTTTACAAAGGATAATATAGGGACAACCTTTAAAAATCTTCTTCTCTGAAACTGCAAGGCCCAGGTCTTTGATATTTGGTATGAAGTTTCATCTAGTGGACCCCTACCAAGATTGTTCAAATTATAGTCCTGGGCCAAAAATGCCCCAGCCCCGGGACCCTTTTGCTTTACATCGGCTTATATAGGGAAAATCTTTAAAAAATCTTCTTCTGAAACCACAAGGCGTCTTTAGGCCCCCGCCTATAGGGGCTTGAAGAAATATATGGGCTGCATGATGCTACCACGCAGAGCTGAATCCGGCCCGCACACTAGTACTGGTAAACCGCTTAGGGGATCTAAGCCTGTCCAGGAACCGCGGTGCGAGGCGGTCCGTCCATGCTAATAAACCCTATTGGTTTCATTGGGCGACAGGGCTTGAGATGTCATTTCATCTCAATGTCGGGTAAAAGTCCCACAAAATTGGAAGCAACGTCTCCAAAATGACCTTTGCAGTGTTGACGGGGACGTTAAACCTCAAATCAAACAAAACAAACAAACAAGGCGTCTTTGATATTTGGTATGAAGCTTCATCTAGTGGACCCCTACCAAGATTGTTCAAATTGTAGTGCTGGGGCAAAAATGCCCCCGCTCAAGGGCCCTTTAGTTTTACATAGACTTATAAAGGGAAATCTTTAAAAATCATCTTCTCTGAAACCACAAGGCCTAGGTCTTTGATATTTGGTGTGAAGCTACATCTAGTGGACCTTTACCAAGATTGTTCAAATTATAGCCTGAGAACAAATATGCCTCGCCTCAGGCCCTTTGGTTTTACATAGACTAATATTGGGAAAATATTTAAAAATCTTCTTCTCTGAAACCGCAAGGCCCAGGTCTTTGAAATTTGGTATGACTCTTCATCTAGTGGATCCCTACCAAGATTGTCCAAATTATAGTGCTGGTGCCAAAAATGCCCCCTCTCAGGGGCCCTTTGCTTTTACATAGACTTATAAAGGGAAATCTTTAAAAATCATCTTCTCTGAAACCACAAGGCCTAGGTCTTTGATATTTGGTGTGAAGCTACATCTAGTCGACCTTTACCAAGATTGTTCAAATTATAGCCCTGAGACCAAATATGTCCCCGCCTCTGGCTCCCTGGTTTTAAATAGACTTATATAGTGAAAATCTTAAAAACAATCTTCTTCTGTAAAACCACAAGGCGTAGGTCTTTGATATTTGGTGTGAAATTTCATCTAGTGGATCTCTATCAAGATTGTTCAAATTATAGCCCTGGGGCCACAAATGCCCCACCCCGAGACCCTTAGGTTTTACATAGACTTATAAAGGGAAATCTTTAAAAATCATCTTCTCTGAAACCACAAGGCCTACTAGGTCTTTGATATTTGGTGTGAAGCTACATCTAGTTGACCTTTACCAAGATTGTTCAAATTAAAACCCTGAGACCAAATATGCCCGCACCTCGGGGCCCTTTGGTTTTACATAGACTTATATAGGGGAAATCTTTAAAAATCTTCTTCTCTGAGACTGCAAGGCCCATGTCTTTGATATTTGGTATGGAGCTTTATCTAGTGGACCTTTACCAAGATTGTTCAAATTATAGCCCTTGGGCCACAAATGCCCCCACCCGAGGGCCCTTTGGTTTTACATAGACTTTTATAATCTTTGAAAATCTTTTTCTCAGAAGATTGTCCAAGTTATAGCCCTGAGGCCTAAAATGGCCCAGCCCGGGGGCCATTTGGTTTTACATAGGCTTATGTAGGGAATATCTTTAAAAACATCATCTTCTCTAATACCGCAAGGCCCAGGGCTTTGATATTTGGTGTATGAAGGCCTAAAATGGCCCAGCCCGGGGGCCATTTGGTTTTACATAGGCTTATGTAGGGAATATCTTTAAAAACATCATCTTCTCTATTACCGCAAGGCCCAGGGCTTTGATATTTGGTGTATAGCTTCATCTAAAGGGCCTTTGCCAAGATTGTTAATTATAGTCTTTGTTGATATTTGGTATGAAGCTTCTCCTTTTTAGACCTCCCTCAACATTATGCACATTATAGCCCTGGGGTCAATAATGACCCTGCCCTGGGGCCCATTTGTTATTCTATGGATCAGGTGAGCAATCCAGGGCCATCATGGCCCTCTTGTTTCCATTGTTCATGTATATTACAGTTAATTTCTACAAAAGAATTAAATTTATAAGTATTGCTTAAAGCTGATTTTAAGGAATTTCTTTGCTTAAAGTTTCTTTTTCATGCCGGAAAGTGTATCGCAATATGTATCGTATCGTGACACAAATATCGCAATATGTATTGTATCGTGAGGTAACTATATCGTTGCAGCCCTATCAGAATTGGGTGAAAACTTGAGTATCTGGAGAAAAACCCTCTGACCTTCCATTGCAGAACTTAGCATCTCACATGTGACCTGAGCAAGGCTCAAACCACTGCAAAGAGGGGGAGCTATTGTGATTGGTCACTGCCCATCGTTGTGATCGTCCATCCAAGTGTCCGTCCATTCACAATTTCTTTAAACAACATGATCACCTCCTAAACTAGATTTTGACAAAACTCTGCAGAAATAATCCTTGGGTGATCCTCTCAAATTTGTTCAAAGTATTCAATATTCCATGCAGAATTCTGGTTGCCATGACCACAAATAGGGGAAAATCAGAGAAAACTTTAAAAGATCTTCTTATGAAACCAGAAGGCCCAGGATGAGGTATTTCATATTTGGCATGAAGCTTCTTCTAGTGGACCTCTACCCAGATTGTTCGAATTATAGCACTGGGGCCAAAAATGGTCCGAGGCAGGGCCAACTGCGTTAACATAGAAGTATTTAGGGAAAACCTTTAAATATCTTCTTGTTTGAAACAATAAGGCCCTGGAGGTCTTTGATATTTGGTGTGAAGCTTAAATATATGTCTAGTGGACCGCTAGTGGGGCCCAATGGGTTTACATAGCCTAATATAGACAAAATGTTTATAAATCTAAAAGATCTTCTTGACTGAAACCAGATGGCCCAGTGGTATTCGATATTTGAGTTACATAGGGAAAACCTTTAAAAATCATCTTGTCTGAAACCAGAAGGCCCAGGTCTTTGATATTTGTCATGAAGCTAGTACAGGGATTCTGCTGGCCCAAAATGCGGTTCAGACAAATTGTCCAGACAGCTCAAAATTTATCGGACATACTGAATTTCATTTGGACAAGTTTGAAAAGATGAAATTTTCTTACACTAAAATAGTCAATGTTACCACTTTTTAGCTCACCGTCACGTAGTGACGAGGTGAGCTTTTGGGATCACTTTTTTGTCCGTCGTCCGTCGTGCGTGCGTGCCTCCGTGCGTAAACAATTTCTTTAAACGACATCTCCTTCTAAACCACTGATCGGATTTTGACCAAACTTCACAGGAATGATCCTTAGGTGGTCCCCTTTCAAAGTTGTTCAAATGGTTCCGGTCCGTTGCACATCTAGGTCACAGGAGCCAAAAAAAGATTTTTTTCACCAAAAACTTAAAAAATCTTCTTCTCTGAAACCACAAGGCCCAGGTCTTTGATATTTGGTATGAAGCTTCATCTAGTGGACCCCTACCAAGATTGTTCAAATTATAGTGCTGGGTCGAAAAATGCCCCCGCCCCAGGACCCTTTGGTTTTACATAGGCTTATATAGGGAAGAATCTTTAAAAATCTTCTTCTCTGAAACCACAAGGCCCAGGACTTTGATATTTGGTATGAAGCGTCATCTAGTGGACCCCTACCAAGATTGTTCAAATTATAGTGCTGGGACAAAAAATGCCCCTGCCATGGGGCCCTTTGGTTTTACATTGGCTTATATAGGGAAAATCTTTAAAAATCTTCTTCTCTGAAACCACAAGGCCCAGGTCTTTGATATTTGGTATGAAGCTTCATCTAGTGGACCCCTACCAAGATTGTTCAAATTATAGTGCTGGGGCAAAAAATGCCCCCGCCCCGGGGCCCTTTGGTTTTACACAGGCTTATATAGGGAAAATCTTTAAAAATCTTCTTCTCTGAAACCACAAAGCCCAGGACTTTGATATTTGGTATGAAGCTTCATCTAGTGGACCCCTACCAAGATTTTTCAAATTATAGTGCTGGGACAAAAAATGCCCCCGCCACTGGGCCCTTTGGTTTTACATTGGCTTATATAGGGAAAATCTTTAAAAATCTTCTTCTCTGAAACCACAAGGCCCAGGACTTTGATATTTGGTATGAAGTTTCATCTAGTGGACCTCTACCAAGATTGTTCAAATTATAGTGCTGGGACAAAAAATGCCCCCGCCACGGGGCCCTTTGGTTTTACATTGGCTTATATAGGGAAAATCTTTAAAAATCTTCTTCTCTGAAACCACAAGGCCCAGGTCTTTGATATTTGGTATGACGCTTCATCTAGTGGACCCCTACCAAGATTGTTCAAATTATAGTGCTGGGGCGAAAAATGCTCCCGCCCCGGTGCCCTTTGGTTTTACATAGGCTTATATAAGCAGAATCTTTAACAATCTTCTTCTCTGAAACCGCAAGGCCCAGGACTTTGATATTAAGAATGATCCTCATCTAATGGACCTCTACCAAGATTGTTCAAATTATAGCCCTTGGGCCAAAAATGTCCCCGCCCCGGGGCCCTTTGGTTTTACATAGACTTATATAGGGAAAATCTTTAAAAATCTTCTTCTCTGAAACCACAAGGCCTAGGTCTTTTATATTTGGTATGAAGCTTCATCTAAAGGACCTCTAACAATATTATTCAAATTATAGTGCTGAGGCCAAATATGTCCCTGCCCCAGGGCCCTTTGGTTTTACATAGGCTTATATAGGGAAAGTGTAGCAAAACATGAGCAGCATAAGGTCCAAAATCTTAAGAAACTAGGGCAACTTGCACCTACAATTAATCAATTGATTAGAAATGTAAGTTAATACTTTGTTTACTTCCAAGTCACGTTTCTAATAATTTCACTAATTTATTTTATCAAAAACTAATTAAGTTGTTTACTTTTAAGTTACATTTACAAATTAAAAAGAGATTAAATAATTATTTTGTTTATACTAAAGTCATGTTCTATGAAATTACTTGATTAACATCAAACAGGAATTGATGAAAGGGTGTGTTTTAATTTCACAGTAATTGATTTTTAATAGTTTTTGGGTGGGTTTTAATTTCACAGTAATTAACTTTTAATACATTTTGGGTGTGTTTTAATTAACTCATTTACATAGTGGGTTATTCGGTTAAGTGGGTGACCAACCTTGTGAGTCATGGAACACTATATAAGCAGGTTGCTCTAGGTTCAAGTGGGTAGTTCTTTAGTACTTCTTTGATAGATGTTTAGAAGTTTTGTCGAAAACAATAAAATATACAAACATTAAACTACTCCAGACTTTGGAAAACGTTTTGTCTTTCCTTTTATATTATACCCCTTAATGTTATACTGAGGAGGGTGTATAAACTTTTGGTGCCGTGACCAGGATATTAATAAAAACAAATTAGTAAAGACGTCAAAAATAAAAAAATAAAAAGTCAAAAATAAAAATGGGACGTTATAAAATCGAACGGGTTGATACGTTGGAACATCGAAGTATTGAAGTGGAATAAAAGAAGACAAGGGGACAATCATATTTGTTTAACAGCCAGAAAACTATACTGGGACTAATACCAATCAAATACACTATACGATGACACGAGTTTTCGACCAGGAACTGAACCTTGTTACTGATGACACTAACAGTCTTTCAGTGGAGCAGGACTAGCTATTTTAAACATTGTTTGGTGGCGTTTATAATAGTTTCACCAGCTGGGACAGTCTAACACCATCCACATTTTCTGGGATAGTCTAACACCAGTACCTTATTGGACATTTGTACATCGTTAATCTTCTGGGATATATTTGCATCATTTACCTTCTGGGACAGTCTGATAAGCAACAATCTGTAAACAACGAGGTGGAAAAGACAACTTCTTCGAGATTGTGCATCCAGATTGACTTTACCAGTGTTATTAACATTTATGTGTTCTGAATAACCGAAAAGTGGACTTTTAAAACGCAGGGTAAGTGAATTTTGTATTCTTCTTTCTGAACCACTAAAATGGCTGATCAGGATATTGGGGCAGTATTTAATAATTTAGCCACTCAAATGGCTAATGTTTCATCTGCAGTTGGGGCACAGGGGATTGCTCAGGTTGTAACACCTTTTAATGGTGACTCCAAAGAATTTAAAGCATGGATAAAATCAATTGAAAAATATGCTATTTTAACTGGGGTAGGTGCTGACCGCATTAAAATGATAGCTTATCAATCAAGTCGAGGGGCTGTAAGTGATTTTATTCAGAGATATTTGCATGACCATCCAGCAAATAATTGGGATCAATTGAAAGCAGAGTTAAGTGGTAGATTTGCTGAAATTACTGATCCTCAACATGCCTTTACACTCTTGCGTAAAGTTAGGCAGAAACCTGATGAGAATGTGCAGCTTTATGCTGAAAGGCTCTTAGCTCTTGCAGAAGAGGCCTTGTTGATCCAACAGGCTGGCATACAGCCTATTCAAACTCAGTTAATAGGATTTTTTATTGACGGTCTAGCCTATGATTACTTGAAAATTAAAGTAATGCGTGACAATCCTGCAACATTGGCTGATGCAGTCAATATTGCCATGAATGAGCAAAACTTAAGGAGGAGGTTTGACCTGCGCAAAGGTCAACCAAATGAGACTTTTAATAAAAAAGTTGAACCCATGGAAGTAGACTATTATAGACCAGATAAAAGATGCTTTAACTGTCACAAAAAGGGACATCTGGCAGCCAGGTGCAAGGATAAGCAGATAAACAGTGTCCAGAATGATAGACAGACTGACAGACGGTTTAGACTGCCGGGACAGTCCGACAGACCAAATAGACAACCTGACAAAAGGCAGGTAATTTGTTGGAAATGTGGCAAAAGAGGTCACTATAAAAGGGAATGTAGGGAGACAAGGCAAAATAATGTTGCCGATAATCAGTCTAATAATCAGGAAAACTAAAACTCTCCTTTCATGAGGAAGCCAATGGAAGGGGAAACAAAATGCCAGTATACAAAATTGCATTAGCAGGTAATCCAAATTCTTGTATGATTAAAATAGGGAAAACTAATTTTAGAACACTTGTTGATTCAGGAGCGGAGGTGTCATTAATGCATCAAAGAGTTTTTCAAAATCTAAAAGACAAACCTAAATTAATTCGGAAAAGGGTGCACTTACAATCAGTAAATGGAAATTCTCTGAAAGTTATTGGTTGCACTGATATCAACTTTGAGATGAGAGGATTAAAGATGTCTCAAAGATTTTATATTGTAAAAGATTTGAATAGAAATTTTATTTTAGGTAGGGATTGGTTAACAGAAAATGGGGTTCGTTTATATTTTGATCTTGGTTGCTTAAGGGTAGGAAAAACATATGTACCCCTTGAAGAGGATATCCATATTGCTTCCATTGTCAGGCTTGCACGTACAGCCGTTTTAAAACCGCAGACAACAAATATTTGTTCTGGTAATATAAAATATATATCTGAACTAAATGAAACCAAATTATATGAAATTTCATCAATCGAAAATGGTTATATTGGAACAGAACCAGGTCTGATGGTAGCAAATACTGTTGTTAAACCAAATAAACAAAGGAAGTTTCCTGTCATGATTGTAAACAATACTAACAGAACCCTTAAACTTAGAAAGGGCTGTGTTATTGGAAAAGCCGAATTGGTGTATGAGCAAAATATGGTTAGTGTTAAAGATAAAATACAAGCAACTAAAAGATGTACAAATCAAACAGATAATGTCAGTGAAGTTAATGCACCTGATAAACATAAACCAACTATAACAAAATTACTCAAGAAAAATCAAGACTTATTTGCTGCGAAAGATTCTGATTTGGGGCATACTGACACTGTAAAGATGAAAATAAATACTGGAGATAATTCTCCAATCAAATTAAGGCCCTATAGAACACCACTGAATAATAGAATAATTGTTGATCAAGCAATTGATGAGATGATAGAAGCTAAGATCATTTCAAGATCTAAGTCCCCATGGAGCTTCCCAGTTGTAATTGTTGACAAAAAGGATGGTTCCAAAAGATTTTGTGTTGACTTTAGAAAACTAAACAAAATTACAAAAATGAACTCTTATCCACTCCCACTGATTGATGATATGCTTGCTTTATTAGGAAATGCTAAATATTTCACATCATTAGATTTAAAAAGTGGCTACTGGCAAGTGTTAATGGAGGAAGAGGACAAAGAAAAAACTGCTTTTGTCATAGGGGATTATTTGAATTTAATGTAATGCCTTTTGGTTTATCAAATGCACCAGCAGTATTTCAAGAGCTCATGTCAATTGTTCTACAAGATCTTGATAAATTTGCAACTGCATATTTAGATGATATTTTGATTTATTCCTCATCCTTAAACGATCATTTAAGTCACATTCAGCAAGTCTTTGATCGATTGCGACAACATGGCCTTAAATTAAAGTTAAAAAAATGTCACTTCTTACAAGCTGAAACTAATTATTTAGGATTTATCATAAACCAGAATGGAATAAAACCTGATCCTAAGAAAGTAGAAGCAATAGCATCGGTGTCTTCGCCTACAAGTGTACGGGAAGTACGGGGTTTTATTGGTATGTGTAGTTATTACAGAAGATTTATTCCTAATTTCTCTGAAATAGCTAAACCTATAATAGCCTTGACCAAGAAGTATTCAAAATTTAAATGGACTGACGATTGTCAGAGAGCATTCAAATATTTAAAGGATAGTTTGACAGTGATACCTCATTTGGCATATCCAGATGTAAATAAGCCATATACGTTATACACAGATGCTAGTCAATCATGCATCGGTGCCTGTCTCACGCAGCCATGCTGTGAAGGAGAAGAGGTAATTCCTGGTATCAAGACAGAAAAACCGATTTATTATCTATCTCATAAGCTAAGTGATACTCAAACAAGATGGTCTACTATCGAAAAGGAGGCTTTTGCTATTCACTATGCTCTACAAAAACTTGATCACTTTTTGCATAATGCCGAATTTACAATCCGAACAGATCACAAGCCATTAAAATATATTTTAGAGGCTCCAATGCAAAACAAAAAGATCCAACTTTGGGCTCTTGGTTTATCTGGTTATAACTGCAAAGTGGAATATATATCTGGACCAGAAAACACTTGTGCTGATTTACTTTCTAGACTTCCAGATGATCAGAAAAACTCAAAGTCAGAGACTGACAATGAGCCCGACATAAATGACAATATTTATGAAATAAATGTTTTCAATTCAAATAGATTTGATACCAGAGAATATGCCAGTTGCTCTGTGGCAGATGAAAATCACAAAGGAAAACCAAGTGTCGATATTCCAGATTTGAATATCACTGTTGAGCAAGATAACGATGAAGAAATAGTAGAAATAAAGACAAATTTGTCTAATGGTAAATCAACCAAAGGGACAGAAAAGAACTATATTGTCATTGACCAGGTACTATATTACATTTCCAACCCGAATGATGAACCCACTTTGAGATTATATATCCCTGAGCACTTAAGGGATAGGGTTGTGAAACAGTACCATGATGACAATGAACATATGGGCATTGATAAAACTTTTGATGCCATCCGTCAAAAGTATTTTTGGCCAAATCTATATAAAAACCTCTATGAATACATATCAAGTTGTGTCACATGTCAAACACGTAGTATGAAGAAAATAAAACCAAGTTTACAAGAAACAGATATTCCACCTTATCCATTTGCAAAAATAGGATTAGATCTGTCAGGGCCATACCCTACAACAATGTCAGGAAACAAATACATTATTGGTTTCATTGATCTATATAGTGGTTGGCCTGAAGCTTTTGCTGTACCAGATAAAAGTGCAGAGAACATAGCACATTTGATAATTGAAGAAATCTTTCCTAGGTTTGGGGCTCCTTTACAGATCATATCAGATAACGGCACTGAAAATGTAAATAAAACTGTAAAACAGGTCCTTGAAGCATTAAATATACATCATGTAACAACTTCATTTTATCATCCACAAGGAAATGCTAAAATCGAAAGATTTCATAGAACTTTACATGACATATTAGCTAAGAAATTGAAAGATAACACAAATACTTGGGACATGTATCTCAATCAAACCTTAGCTGCCATTCGCTTTAATATCAATGAGTCATCCCACTTTAGTCCATTCTTCCTGTTGTACAACAGAGATGTGGTGTTACCCATTGATAATCTTCTAAAACCACGTAAAAAGTACCATGGCGAGGAAATGCATAAAATAGCACTTGAACAACAACATAAAGCATTCACATTAGTTCACCGAAATCTAAAACAGGCAAAGAAAAGGCAAGCAAAATATGCTGACAGAGGTAGTAAAGATATTAAATTTGAGGTAGGGGATCCTGTTTATTACAAAAACCATTCAAAGAAAAGTAAACTTGACAATAATTGGAAACCATACTACCGTGTTATCAAAATCCAGTCCCCAACATCATGTGTGATACGAAATCAACTTGATGGAACAATTGTAAAAGTTCATGTGGAACATCTAAGAAAAGCAAATTTAGATAATTGGGAAATTCCCAAGGATAACTTAGGTAAGTCATCTAGAAAAGCTACCTATGTTGTCCCACCGGAAAGTAGTAGCACAGACAGTGAAGATTCAGATGACACAGAATCAAAGAATGCACTTGCAAAACTTGCAAGGAAATACAGAAAGGAAAATGACAATTCAGAGGAAGAGGATAATATACCTCTTATGGAATTATCCAAACGACTTAAACAAAAGAGGTTCTCTGAAACTGATGCAGAAGACACTTCTGACACTGAATTAATGAAACAAGACATTCAGTCGCCTGAATCTCTGAGTGAGGTTTCGGATGATGCAATGTCTGTCAATGAAACAAGTTATAAGCCAAAACGACTTAAAGTAGGTCGAAGAAATAAAATGAAACTACTGTTGCGATCTATAGCTGGCATTTTATAAAGGCTTCATGGGTACCCATAGTATAAATAATGATAGGTGTATGTGTATATATATTTTCAGGACTAACGGTGACATAAGGAAATGTATTGTTCTATCTTGCTACTCCTCTTGGGCTGGACATATGCATTACATATGCATGAAAATGTCATATTTAACCAGGTTAATGAGATAGTATTGACAAAATCTAAGTGGCTTATGACCATAGTTGTTGACCTCGATTCATATCAGAACTTTCTAGACAAACTGTCGACTGACATCGACGACGCAAGCACATTAGCTGAAATAGTAATTAAACGGTACACAAAAGATGGTCATGATAATTATAAAGCTACCTTTAAATCTCTTCACAATGAAGTGCTTGCATTAAAGACGACCTTTGACAGTATCATGGACAGTTATACTGATTTTAGATCCTTAAGGAATAAAAGATCTATTCTTCCGTTGGGAGGGGAAATTTTAAATTTTTTATTTGGCACTGTGTCTCAGGACCAGATTGATGTTATTCAAAGAAATATCAACCACCTTTCAGCTAATCAACAAAACATTGTTCATGTTCTAAAAGAAAGTATTTCACTTTTGAACTCTTCCAGAATGGAAATTGCTGTTAATAGACACTCAATTAATGACATTCTTTCCACGCTGTCAGATATTGATATTAAAATAAATAATGTTACTGAAGCCATTGAAAAGCGATTTGTTGAAATGGAAAATTTCATAAAAATGTATTTACAACTTGACCTGATAACTGAAGAACTAAAACAGGTAACTCAAAGAGCACTTTGGACACTGCAGCATCTAAAATTAAAATTGAACATGCTGTCAAGTGAAAGGCTTTCACCTTCGGTAATTGCTCCTGCAATGCTGAGGAAAATTCTTCTTGAAATAGAAAACAAGTTGCCACGGTCATTAAGGTTGCCAGATAATCCAAATAAAACCTTATGGAAATATTACAAGTATTTGACTTGCAGTACAATAGTTAGGGATAAACAGATACTCATTGTAGTGTCAATCCCATTATTGGACTTGAGCAGTACATATGAAGTTTTTAATGTTCAAAACTTACCGCTTCCTTTTATGAACCAAACAAAGGGAGTAATCCAATCGACAGAGATGACTGCACAGCTTGAAATAGAAGCTAATTCTATTGCTTTTAATGTTGAAAGAACAAAGTACATTTTACTTGATAAGTTTGAGACTCACCACTGCTCTAATCCTTGGCTAAACTATTGTCAAATTCAGAGTCCAATATACCCTGTTAGTCTAAATAGACTATGTGTGGTCTCGCTATTTTTGAAACATGATACTAACATAAAACAATACTGTAGAACTAAAGTTCATTTCAGGTCACATCTCCCTGTCGCGGAATTTATTGGTCATGGGAAATGGGCTGTAGCCACAAGCAAACTTCTTAAATTCTCCATCGTATGTCAAAATACTAGCAAAAGTATGTCAAAAATACAAATAGAACCTCCTCTTGGTATTATATATTTGAATACATTCTGTTTAGCCGCAAATAGGCATCTCTCACTAACTTCACCTTTCGATGGAAGGAGTCAATACTATATACATGATAAATTTCTTGACCTGATTGGATCACATGTTAATGTGTCTGGATTGCATCTCTGGGAGCCCTTTCATAACTCTCTTTCAAATATTACAAAGATTAACATCCCTAAGGAACTTGAGGAAATAAAATACATGCCTATGAATAGGCTTATTCAAAGGCTGCAATCAGTAAATATGGTTCCAACTGAGAGCAAAGGGTGGTCAACTTGGGTCTATCTATTTATTGGAGTCATCAGTGTTATAATCTTTGGAATAATAATAGTTATTTATCATAAATATTCTGATCAAATCAAAACGTACTGGTTAGCCATTGGAGGTGGTAACGAAGGGAAGAACACGAAACGATCTTCACCCAGTTCCTGTGAGTTGGCGGTGGAAGAATCCACAAGTATGAATAGTACTAATCGGAAGGTTTATCCGACGCCAAAGAAAAAAGAAGAACATACAACTACAGAAGAAAGAACACATACAATAGACATTTTAAGTATAAAATAGGAAAAAAACGTGAATAATAAAGACTAGAAACTGTTGTTTTTATTGTATATAGAGTTTGTCACTATAAGTGTGTATTTTTGTGTTTGTTTATTGGTGTTATGTAAATTTATTCATGTTCCTAGATTAGTTTGATTACACTGATTGAGTTTAAATTAAATCAATTAAAATTAGCATAAAACCAGGCAATTTAGAATAATTACTTAATTTAATTTAATGATAATTTGGGACATTAATACAATATAAGAGAATACTTATAAAAAAAAGCTTAGCAGTTTCAAAAAGCATTTTGACTAGTAGTGTAATATTATTAAAGAAAGAAAAAAAAAAAAAAAAAAAACATGGAGGAAATTATATGCAGTGAAATAAGGAAAAATATTGTAGAAGTGTCAAATAGATCTAGTGACAGAGAACATAGATGTCCAACAGGGAAATTTTGCATAATCGCGTTAATAAGACATTTTGATAGAGCCTATAGGGATTTATTCGATAAAACAAGACAGCCAAACTTAGAGCCTTTATTTTTCGGACTATTGTATTGTTATTTCAGAAACCAGGGAATGTCCCATGAAAATTCGTTAAAAGAATCTAATGTTGCAGAGCTAAATAATAAAATGGGAAAAATTGGGACATATTTAAGGACATTCCAGAAACTTTGGAATGAATTTATTGAGGGGGCGAAAAAACTGTCATTAGGAAAGTCAGCCAGAAATCCAATAATTATAGAGGACAGCGATGACAGTGACTATAATGAGTCCGATATGGAGGATACCACTGGCGGGGTTAGAATTTAAGTTGAATGATAATTGTTATTAAAGGTAAATATTACTCTATTATTTCCTCCATGGTAGCATGTGTAGTATCATGTGTAGTTATGTAATTTTGTGCCATATGCTGCTGCTGTTCATTGTATTTTACATTTAGGTTTTGCTAGAATCTTTTAGAATTTTAGCTTATAGTTAAAATTCTTAAGGATGGAAGCAGTGTAGCAAAACATGAGCAGCATAAGGTCCAAAATCTTAAGAAACTAGGGCAACTTGCACCTACAATTAATCAATTGATTAGAAATGTAAGTTAATACTTTGTTTACTTCCAAGTCACGTTTCTAATAATTTCACTAATTTATTTTATCAAAAACTAATTAAGTTGTTTACTTTTAAGTTACATTTACAAATTAAAAAGAGATTAAATAATTATTTTGTTTATACTAAAGTCATGTTCTATGAAATTACTTGATTAACATCAAACAGGAATTGATGAAAGGGTGTGTTTTAATTTCACAGTAATTGATTTTTAATAGTTTTTGGGTGGGTTTTAATTTCACAGTAATTAACTTTTAATACATTTTGGGTGTGTTTTAATTAACTCATTTACATAGTGGGTTATTCGGTTAAGTGGGTGACCAACCTTGTGAGTCATGGAACACTATATAAGCAGGTTGCTCTAGGTTCAAGTGGGTAGTTCTTTAGTACTTCTTTGATAGATGTTTAGAAGTTTTGTCGAAAACAATAAAATATACAAACATTAAACTACTCCAGACTTTGGAAAACGTTTTGTCTTTCCTTTTATATTATACCCCTTAATGTTATAAAAATCATTAAAAATCTTCTTCTCTGAAACTGCAAGGCCCAGGACTTTGATATTTGGTTTGAAGCTTCATCTAGTTGACCCCTACCAAGATTGTTCAAATAATAGTGTTTGGGAAAAAAATGCCCCCGCCCCGGGGCCCTTTGGTTTTACATAGGCTTATATAGGGAAAATCTTTAAAAATCTTCTTTTCTGAAACCGCAAGGCCCAGGACTTTGATATTTGGTATGAAGCTTCATCTAGTGGACCCCTACCAAGATTGTTCAAATTATCAAATTATAGCCCTTGGGCCAAAAATGCCCCTGCTCCAGGGCCTTTTGGTTTTACATACTTATATAGCGAAAATCTTTAAAAATCTTCTTCTCTGAAACCACAAGTCCTAGGTCTTTTATATTTGGTATGAAGCTTCTTCTAAAGGACCCCTACCAAGATGATTCAAATTATAGTGCTGGGGCCAAAAGTGGCCCTTTGGTTTTACATAGGCTTATATAGGGATAATCTTTAAAAATCTTCTTCTCTGAAACCACAAGGGTAAGGACTTTGAAATTTGGTATGAAGCTTCATCTAATGGACCTCTACCAAGATTGTTCAAATTATAGCCCTGGGGCCACAAATGCCCCCACCCCGGGGCCCTTTGGTTTTACATAGATTTATATAGCCCCGGAGCCATTTGGTTTTGCATAGGCTTATGTTGGGAATATCTTTAAAAAAAATCTTCTTCTCTCAAACCGCAAGGCCCAGGTCTTTGATATTTGATGTGTAGCTTCATCTAGTGGACCTTTGCCAAGATTGTTCAAATTATAGCCTTTGTTGATGTTTGGTATGAAGCTTCACCTTTCAGACCTCCCTCAACATTATGCACATTAAAGCCCTGGGGCCAATAATGGCCCTCTCTGGGGCCAACTTGTTACACTATGGATCAGGTGAGCGATCCAGGGCCATCATGGCCCTCTTGTGTTTTATATTAGGATCACTTTTTGTCTGTCATCCGTGCGTAAACAATTTCTTCAAACGACATCTCCTCCTAAACCACTGATTGGATTTGGACCAAACTTCACAGGAATGATAGAAGCCTCTATGGTGTAGTGGTTACGCTACTCGCCTTGTAAACCAGGGATCGCAGGATCGATCCCGGGCTTCTCCAGGCTTTCGGATGAGTCTTTAAACCGAGGTCCCGTCTCCGTATGACCTTAGCTGTTGGTGGGACGTAAAACTCAAATACTCACTCACTCACAGGAATGATCCTTAGGTGGTCCCCTTTCAAATTTGTTCAAATGGTTCCGGTCCATTGCACATATAGGTCACAGGAGCCAAAAATAGATTTTTTTACCGAAAACATAAAAAATCTTCTTCTCTGAAACAACAAGGCCCAGGTCTTTGATATTTGGTATGAAGCGTCATCTAGTGGACCCCTACCAAGATTGTTCAAATTATAGTGCTGGGGCCAAAAATCCCCCCGCCCCGGGGCCCTTTGGTTTTACATGGGCTTATATAGGGAATATCTTTAAAAATCTTCTTCTCTGAAACTGCAAGGTCCAGGTCTTTGCCATTTTGTATGAAGCATCATCTAGTGGACCTCTACCAAGATTGTTCAAATTATAGCCCTAGGGCCAAAAATGTCCCCGCTCCGGGGCCCTGTGGTTTTGCATAGACTTATATAGGGAAAATCTTGAAAAATCTTCTCCTGAAACCACAAGGCTTAGGTCTTTGATATTTGGTATGAAGCTTCAGCTAGTGGTTCTCTACCAAGATTGTTCCAATTATAGCCCTGAGACCAAAAATGCCCCCGCCTCGTGGCCCTTTGGTTTTACATAGACTTATATAGGGAAAATCTTCCAAAATCTTCTTCTATGAAACCACAAGGCTTAGGTCTTTGATATTTGGTGTTCAAATTATAGCTCATGGTCCAAAAATGCCCCCGCCCGAGACCCTTTGGTTTTACATAGACTATATAGGGAAATCTTTAAAAATCTTCTTCTCTGAAACTGCAAGGCCCATGTCTTTGATATTTGGTATGGAGCTTCATCTAGCGGGCCCCAAGCAAGATTGTTTAAATGATAGCCCTGAGGCCACAAATGCCATCCCCCCACACCCCCCGGGCCCTTTGGTTTTACATTTTACATAGGTTTATATAGAGATTATCTTTGAAAATCTTCTTCTCTGAAACTGCAAGGCCCGGTTCTTTAATGTTTGGTGTGTAGCTTCATCTAGTGGACCTTTGCCAAGATTGTTCAAATTATAGCCTTTGTTGATATTTGGTATCAATCTTCACCTTTTTAGACCTCCCTCAACATTATGCACATTATTACCCTGGGGTCAATAATGGCCCTCCCCAGGGCCCACTTGTTACTCTATGGATCAGGTGAGCGATCCAGGGCCATCATGGCCCTCTTGTATAACAATATTGATTCTTACAAACAATATTGATATAAAGAAGAGTCCAAAATCATTTCAGGACATTTTGTCCAGACTGGCCTGAAATCTTTTTGACAATCATAATTTTTTTAAGGACTATGACCGATGTCCGGCCCCAAACAAAATCCCTGTAGTAGTCTTCTACCAAGATTGTTCAAACTATAGCCCTAGTGCCAAAAATGGCCCAGGGGCCGGAGCTCACTGTGTTTACATATAGGTATACAGTCGACGCTCGATATCTCGAACCTTACGGGACCGGATAAAAAGTCCGAGCTATCCATAGTACGAGATAACCAAAGTGTGAAGTCACATGTATATCAGAGCCCATTATTTGCCGTGACAAGCTTGGTATTCTTGTATCTAGTTTAATAGCACTTACATGCACAGCTTATGAGTTTTTAAAAATTGATTATGAAAGTAATGGTCTAGCGATCTTAAAAGATTTCTGCATACATACATATTTGGGCATCCAAATAAGCTAAAAATAGATATGTACTTAAATGGACTGGTTCCCTGCTTGTGCATGCAATGCTTATATCACTTTGGTGAGCAGTACATGCTATACGTCATGCGGTAGTCCCTCGTATTGATAAAAGCAGTTTAGGCCCTGCCGAGAAAGCTGGTCATGAGCCTCGGACAAGGGACAGTACTCAGTTTTGACACTAATGTCAGAGGAGTACGTAAAATATATATTCTTGTTCCTTATGATAAGACACATTTAGTGACACCAAGCTGGGGTTCCCCTGGGATGCACTGTGGCTATGGCTGGCTAATCGGAGCTGAAAAGACAATTGATTATCAGTCCTTACATTGTGATCGATAATCGATTAGTTTTCACTGAAGATTTGATCATAATTTTACCTATCTGGCTTTGTCTGAGCACGACTCTCAGCATATGTTGTATTTTACCATAAGAATATATTTGAACAGACAGGCCTGGACAAACAGTGTAGACCCAGATGAGACGCCACAAAATGCGGCGTCTCATCAGGGCCTGCACTGTTTGCCACTGATCCAGCGATTTTAGGCACAGCTTTGAGTAGTAAATTGTACTTATCAAATAATAGATTACAAACAAATCAGTACTGATAATCATTCTTGTGGAATTTATTGATCAATTAATAAATTATCTGCTTAATCGTGCCAGCCTTAACTGTGGCCCTGCCCCACCCCCTCGACTTCATAAAAGGCCATATATCTCAGAAACCATTCAGATCCCCACCCCTAAACCATATATATTCTTGTTCCTTATGATAAGACGCATTCATTGACAACAACCTGGGGGCCAAGGGATGCGTCTGGGCCTTGCCATACCCCCTTCACTTCATAAAAGTCCTGATATCTCGGAAACCTTATAGGTCCCCACCCCATAACCATATATATTCTTGTTAAAATACATGACTACCAGAGGCCAGTGCCTCCCCTGAGCTCTGGTGAGCGTAGTGGCCCATGGGCCTCTTGTTTATTCATGGATTTAAAAAAATGGCACAGTTGTTTTCCTTGAGGAGTATACTGGCAGTGCCATTTGAAACAGTTGAGCGGGTACATGTAGGTTGAAGGTCAAGGTCACAAATGATGAAATGGTCATGAACTGAGGTTTTCAGGTCATAACTTCTACATTTATGCATGGATTTCAAAATAGTTTGGTGCATTTGCTTTCCTTGAGGATTAGAATGCCATTTGAAACATCTGTTTTGGTAGGTTGAATGTCAAGGTCACACTTGAAGGTCAAATGATAAAATAGTCATAAATTGAGCTTGTGTCCGGGCCATAACTGAGCTACATTTATTCATAGATTTATTTCAAAATACATGTAATTATGCACAGTTGTTCTCCTTGACAAGTATAATTTGTTCAAGTACATATATGTTGATGGTCAAGGTCACACTTGAAATTCAGTTGATCAAATGGTCAGAACTTCTACATTAATTTAATGCATGGATTTCAAAATAATCTGGCAAAATTGTTTATTTTAAACGTTTGTTCAGGTAAGTAGAAGGTCAAGGTCACACATGAAGGTCAGGCAATAAAATGGTCATTTGCTTGTGTAAATTGAAATTTTTGGCTCATAAATATTAAAAAAGTTTGCTGTCTGTAAGCATGATGTTGTTTGCATGGCTTCTGTATAATAGATGGATGGATGACTCGTGATTTTATGTCCTTTTCAACAGTCATATCATGATGATGGGAGATTGATAGTGAAAGGCTGTGTCCAGTGGAACTCCGTTTACAGTTTAGAAGATTTTGCCTGGAGTGTGGATCAAACTCTGGACCATTAGATGAGTAGGCCCGGGCTTAACCCACTGAGTTACCGGGGCTCCTCTTCTGTCTAATAAATGAGTGAATCAGTTCTTCACATGTCTATAGGTTCTAAAGCAGACAGCGGGCTTGACAAGTTGTCCCTGGGCAACCAATCTAGTTTTGGAAATAGGGATTGAATGAAATACTATATACATTGTTGATGGTTTCCAGGATGGTTCTTTTTTTTTAGATTTTATCTCTTTTGGTCTGCTCCTACATGTAACTGCACCCACCTTCCTCAGACAAAGCCCAGAGGGCAGGACCCAGATCATAACTAAGCTTTAAACAACCCTTGCTTTGCCGGCCTTGTTGGCTCAGTCGGATGCGCGTCTGACTGGTGATCAGGAGGACACGGGTTCGACTCACGCCGGGGTCGGCAACATTCTTTCGTGGAGATTGATCATGAAATCTTTTCTACGGTCATTCTCTCCCTTCCGCTGATTCAAGAAGAGCAGTTGTCAGTTTCTGGCGAAAGAATGTGCACTGTACAGGTTAACAGCTTACGTATAAGCCTGCCCAGGAAAGTGTGGATAGGTAAACTGACCGGCTCAAAAATGACCTAAATAGTGTTGACTGGGCCGTTAAACTCCACTACAAACAAACAAACCCCTTGCTTTCATCCTGTTTCATCAGAGCCTACACTATCAAACACCAAATGTCTAGAGATTTGTATAACAGAATAGCTAAAGTGGAAAGTATTTTGTCCACTTTCACTCTATCGTTCCTCTACTTAACAGAGCTATTTAGGATTCCTGTTAAAACTTTTCCCATGTGATAAGATGGAGAATGGGCGAATATTGCCACAAAAATAAATGGAAAATATACTTAAATAATCTCTTTAGAAATCATATTGCTCTATAAGGCTAAACCTTTTTTTTGGCTTTGGTTTTACAGCCCTCTTAAGATTATTTCACTACTTATATGAAGCCAATCGTTAATCAGAGTTGGGCGAAAACAGGACAACCCAGAGAAAATCCACCTGACATTCCATTGCAGAACTTGGCATCTCGTCTGTGACCCGAGCCAGGCTCGGTGAGACTAAACTAATGATTAAGAGTCAGCACTCTTATCCACTAGGCCACAGAGTGGGCAACAACCGGAGGATCCAAAGAAAAACCACCTGACCTGATGCAGAACCTAAATTTGTGTCTCACATATGACTCAAGTGAGGCTAGAACCACAACAGTGAAAGACCTAATGATTAAGAGTCAGAGCTCACTAGGCTAAGACTTTATCCCATTGTTTACTAATGGACTCTTTGATTGCTATATCTGGGACAAGTCTACTTATCATATACTGGGTGATATGCCTGTTTTTATGCCCCAACATCAGAAGATACCGGGTGCATATATAGTTTTTTATGCTCCCCGCATCGGATGATGTTGGGGGCATATACATCATTACATGTAGTTTTTCGGTTTTCCGTACGTGGGTTCATGGGTACATGCATGCGTGCGTCCGAATATACGTCCTTCTGTACGAAAGTGTGTACGTACGTACTCTTGTTAGACTCAGGTTAAGGTTTTTGTACCAGGTAGAGCCTGAATTTTGAAGACATATTTTCCAAACCATGCGATGGACTTGGTTCATATTTAGTATGATGATAGATATAGGTCCAACGTTTTATTCAGCACTACATGTACCTCCAGCCATACACATGACCTCATGTCAAGGTCACAGACTTAGAAATTTTAAATGTTTAAGACACAGGTTAAGGTATTTGTACTAGGTAAAACTTGAGCTCATATTTTCCACACCATGTGATGAATTTGGTTCATATTTGATATGGTGATAGATTATAGGTCCAATGTTTTATTCAGCAATAACCCCCACCCAAACCCATGACCTCAAGGTCAAGGTCACAGACTTTGAATTTTTTTTTTATGTTTAGACTCGGGTAAAGGTATTTGTACCAGGGAGAACCTAAACTTTTATGATGTTTTGTTTGTTTGTATTGGAGTTAAACGGCCCAGTCAAAACTATTTATGTCATTTTTGAGCCGGTCAGTTTACCTATCAACACTTTCCTGAGCAGGCTTATACGTAAGCGGTTAACCAGTACAGTGCACATTCTTTCGCCAGAAACTGACAACTGCCTTTCTTGAATCAGCGGAAGGGAGAGAATGACCGTAGAAAAGATTTCATGATCAATCTCCACGAAAGAATGTTGCCGACCCCTGCGGGAGTAGAACCCGCGTCCATCTGATCACCAGTAAGACGCGCATCTCACTGAGGCCGGCAAACTTTTATGATTCATTTGGTTCATATTTGGTTTGCTAATAGATACAGGTCCGAAATTATAGTCAGTAATACTCCCACCCATGCCTATGACTTCAAGGTCAAGGTCACAGACTTAGAAATCTTTAACATTATTTTTTTAAGAGTTCATATGATGGATTGGGTTTATACTTGGTATTATAATAGATACAGGTCCAACATGACATACAGCAATACCCTACCTACAATTTATGCACATGACCTCAAGGTCAAGGTCATAGACATAGAAATTTTTATGCTCGCCGCTTTGTCTGTCTGTCCGACCGCCCGTCCGTCCGTAATACTCTTTATCTCTTAAAGTATTAAAGGTATTTAAGTGAAACTTGATATACTGATAGAGGGCGATGAGGGGAATCAGAGAATACAAGAACCATAACCCGGTCACCAGTATTTATGGTGTTACTTCCCTAATTAAAAGCTTGCCCGGAGCATACAGAAAGGAAGTAAGTGAAACTTTATACAATGAAAGATACCGGCCCCGATAGCTCAGTTGGTAGAGTGTCTGCTCCGGGGAAGGGGAGGTCACGGGTTCAATCCCGGGCCGCGACATACCAAAGTTGTTAAGAATGGTACTAGCTGCTCCTCGCTTGGCACTCAGTTTTACGGGGTAGAGCTAGGACTGGTAGTCTGGTAGACCCAGTGTCAGGATAATGTGACTGGGTGTGGTATCATGTAATGTGTCTAGGACATGATACTTCAGTGAGGCAGCACTATAAAAGTGAGCATTGAGCTCCCTGTCGCAACCAGACACCGTCGTGATATGACTGAAAAATTGTTGAAAGCGACGTTAAACCCGAATTCACACACACACACACACATCCTACTGCACATCTTCGGGAAGCATCCTTCGGTTATTCAGCCATACGACAGCCCCCTGATATCAAGGTCAAGGTCACAGACTCAAAAATTTTTGATGTTAAAGATTTTTAGAGCTCATTCTTTTCCAACCATATAATGGATTTGCTTCATATTTGGAATGATGGTAGGATACAGGTTAAAAGTGTCTTTCAGCCATTACCCTGCCCTTGCCCCATGACTTGAAGGTCAAGGTCACGGACTTAGAAATTTTTTTATGTTAAAGTTTTAATTGCTCATGAATATTTTTCAAAGGCTGAATCGGCAATACCTGCCCACCTATGCCAATGACCTAAAGCACACATTTCCAGATGAGTTACGCTGTCCAATGACAGCTGTTATCGCAACATGATTTTTTCAGGTTGAAGCGGGCCCCTAGGGAGGGGCATCTGTGTCGTATTGACACATTTTCTATTTTTGTCCTTATTCTATTTTCTATGAAAAATTCTGTTAGCTAATATTGAGGCGCTGATCAGATGCCGTGTTCTGCGGCCGTGTTCTGCGGCATCTGATCTGGGCCTGCACTGTTTGCCGAGGTACCCATTTAGGGGTTGCCCCCTCAAAATGGGTTAAAAAAATTGTTCATCATACAGTTTTTATGCTTCTTACTCACCAGAGCCAAAGGCTTTAGGAAAGCTTATACGAGACTCAGTTGTCCATCATTGTTTGTTGTCTATGAAATATTTCAAATAACACCTCCTTCAAACTTAAATTAAAGCCACTGGCCTAGTTGGGCTCAAATTTGATTTGTAGCAACTAGCATTCATGGTTTGTGAAATTGATAGTTCATGGTTTGTATGAAAATGTCAACAAATTGGGTAACTTTAAATCTAACATGCATGAATCACCATGCCAGTCCAAAAAACAAGCGGTGGTAATTTGGAACTGGACTCTGGTGAGCCTGTGTGCAGGGTTTTCCATCAGATTTTTCTTAAGAGGCCATTCACCAGTTTGAGGCGGCAAATTTCTAAAATTTCTTAAGACTTAAATTAAAAAAACAAAACAAAACATTTGACATGACCAGAAAATAAATTGAGGCGGTCATTTTGGCATCCTACCGCCTCTTAATGAAAACCCTGTAGGTGTTGCAATTATTTTCTGCTCTAGAACCATCAGTTTAGTATGTTAGATCATAGCAGATCATAGTTGCTAGAAATGCAAAGTATCGCTATGTGCATAACACTGTATACATGTATTGAATTATTTTAGAACTCTGGACCAGTTATGAGCTACCTAGAGACAGTTAGTGAGACTTCTGACAGAATCTGTGTTGCCAAGTCAGACAAGAAGCATTGCTGACTGCAGATGACAGTTGAACCGTTGCTTGCTGGCCTTTCAACGGAAATAGAAGAGGTACTGTAGCATAACATACCATTGGGACACCTAGAACCCTTAATTTTCAATTTATTCCAAATAAAAAATAATGGATTATAGTGTTCCAGTATTTAAACACAATAGGTAATTCAACTGATGGCTGACTGACAATTGGTACAGACCCTAATGCCATGCACAACTCTGATGTGCTTGAACGGTGTTTATGTACCTGTACTTCTGTTCTGAAAAAAAAGAAGGATCTTACATGAGTGGGCATTTCATACAAAATTTAAGAGACAAAACCTTTGGAAAGTTTCATAAATTTCAAATGAAGTGACTTCAAGAGATATATGCAGTTGTCATATATGACTATTTGTAGTAAGATTTTATTGCCATAAAAGTTCACACTTTTGTCGAGCCTGCTTGTGATGAGCAAGACATAGTTTTTACAGTTTGAGTTTGGTGTATGTGCATGTGTGCATTGTGCATGAATTGTGTGTCTGTCTGGATTTTCTACATAATGTATGGATTTCAAAATAATTATAGCCCTGCTTTAAAAAAGTGGGGGCTATATTGGATTTGCCTTGTCCTTCTTTGATTCAGTAATTCCGTTATTCATCATAACTCAAAAACCATTTGAGGTATTTTCATGAAACTTCACACTAATGTAAAGCACTATGAGACGATGTGCAGAGTGCATGAAACATAACTCTGGATTGCCTACTTTTGGAGTTATTGCCCATTGAACAGTGAAAAATGGCAATTTTAACCATGTCATCAAAAACCGTTCCAGGTATTTTCATGAAACTTCACACAAATGTAAAGCGCTATAAGACGATGTGCAGAGTGTAAAACCATAATATGTTCTATAAAAGGGTTATCCTTTGGATGCATAACTCCGGATTGCCTACTTTTGGAGTTATTGTCCTTTGAACATTGAAAAATGCCAACTGTAATGCTGTTATTCATGTTAACTCAAAAACCGTTTGAGGTATTTTCATGAAACTTCACACAAATGTAAAGCACTTTGAGACAACGTGCAGAGCGCATGAACCATAACTTTTGGAGTTATTGCCCTTTGAACATTGAAAAATGGCAATTTTAACCTTGTCATCAAAAACCTTTTGAGGTATTTTCATGAAACTTCACACAAATGTAAAGCACTATGAGATGATTTGCATAGTGCATGAACCATAACTCTGGATTGCCTACTTTAGGAATTATTGCCCTTTGAACATTGAAAAATGGCACTCCGAATAAACCCAGTACAGTAATATTAAAATTTGTGTCCGTTCCATAACTCTGAAAATATTTCAGATATTTTCACGCATCTGTAAAGCAAATGTAAAGAACGATGAGTCGAGGTGCAGAGCAGAAGAACCGTTACTCTGGTTTGCTTACTTTGGAGTTATTGCCCTTTGAACTTGGAATAAACTCAGTACAGTAATAATTTGTTTCCACTCCATAACTAAGAAACCGTTTCCGATATTTTCACAAACCTTTACACAAATGTAAACAAGTTATGAGGCGAGATGTCATAATAATTTGTGTCACTTTATATAGAACTCTTGGCAATATTTGCAATATTTATTAAAGTGTGTATTGTCAATGCAACTCCTTATACAGTTTGCTGCTGTTCCTTCATTATCACTGTTGCTATTTGATGTAAGTATGGTTGATTATTTTTCATATCATATTCTTGATCATAAAAAAGTGCTTCTCGTATATCATATTCTTGATCATAAAAAAGCGCTATAGTCAGTTATAGTTTGGGTTTTGTTCTCCTCGATGAGTAGAAGTGCCATTTGAAACATTTATTTAGGTAGGTTGTAGGTCAAGGTCTTAACTTGAAGGTCAAAGGATAAATGGTCATAAATGGAGCTTGCGGACAATAGCTTCTGCATTCATGAATGGATTTCAAAATAATTTGGAGCAGTTGTTCTCCTTGAGGTGTAACAGTGCCATATGTTTGTTTGTTTGTTTGAATTGAGTTTTAACATCCCCATTAACACTTTTGTCTTTAGGTCATTTTGGAGATGTTGGGACTTTTTTCCAACATTGAGATGAAATGACATCTCGAGCCCTTCTGCTCAATGAAACCAGAAGGCCTATATGCACTGGACAGTCTGACTCACTCAGAGCAGTGCCATTTGAAACATTTGTTCAGGTACGTGTAGGTTGAACCTCAAGGTCACATTTGAAGTTCAAATGATGAAATGGCTGTAAATGGTAAAATAAATAATAATTTGAGCATGTCCAGGCCATAAGTTGTACATTCATGCATGGATTTCCAAATTATTTGTCACAGTTGTTCTCCTTGAGGAGTAGCAGAGCCGTTTGAAACATTTAATCAGCAGGTTGAAGGTTAAGGCCACAGTTGAAGGTCAAATAATAAAATGATTGTTTAATATGAATAATGAAATAATATTTAGAGTTTGTCCCGGCCATAACATCTACATTTGTGTATGGAATTCAAAATAATTTGGCACAGTTGTTCTCCTTGAGAAGTAGCAGTGCCATTTAAAACATTTAATCAGGTAGGCTGAAGGTCAAGGTCACAGTTATGAGTCAGATTATATAATGGTAATTATTTGAGCTTGTCTAGGCCATAACTTCTACATTTATGCTTGGATTTAAAAATAATTTGGCACACATGTTCATTTGAAACATTTCTTCAGGGTTGATGAAGGCCAAGGTCACACTGAAGGTCAGCTGATAAAATTTTCATTTAAAATTTAGCTTGACCAGGCCAGAACCTCTACATTTATGCATGGATTTCAAAATAATCTGGCACAGTTGTTTACTTTTTAGAAACATTTGTTCATGTAGGTTATAGGTCAAGGTCACCTGAAGGTCAACTGATAAAATGGTCGTAAATTGAGCTTGTCGAGCCATAACTTCTACATTTATGCATGGATTTAAAAACAATTTGGCACGGTTGTTCATTTGAAACATATGCTCAGGTAAGTTGAAGTCAAGTTCACACTTGAAGGTCAGACAATAAAATGATCATTGACTCAAGAGTAAATATTGTTAATTGAAATTTTTGGTTCATAAATATTACAAAAAAGAAATTGCTGTCTAAGCATGGTTTTGTTTGAGTGGTGTTTGTATAATAATTGAGTGAATCAGTTCTTCACATGCCTATAGGTCATTTAAGCAAACAGTGGGCTTGACAAGTTGTCCCCAGACAACCATTCTAGATTTAATAGAAATTGATGACATCATAACTTTACTTACTAATAACAAACTTATCCTCATTCCATTTTTGGACATTATGTATGAAGTATTAAGTAACTGAATAACAATAAAAAGTTTTTCTTTGCCAAAGGACAAAGTTAAGAGAAAGTACTGAACATTGTTTTATTTTCATGTTACTTACCAGTTTTCATAAATTTGTTACCTGGAAAATTGCATCAGTACCTTATACACTTAAAATTGAATAATAGACTAGGAAATACACAAGTTTGCAAGAACTCTAGGAGAAAGCAAGAGATTTAATCTGTTTAATATTTTTCTTCAAGGGTAAAGTAACAATGGTTCAAGATGCCAAACTCTTGTAGAAGAATACCAATTTGATGTGGGCAACACAAAGGAGATGCAGTGTTTCAGCCCTAATTGCTCTGCACTAACAAGCTGATAGAGCCGATTCCAGTGGGCATCACAGGAGGTTAGTATGTTAATCAAAGCGCCAAAGGCACTGAAATGACAGATTCTATGACAAAATCAACACACTGTGAAAACTTACAGACAACCTTTCTAAAAGATCTTAAAATTAAGAAAAGTAGTTCTGCAAATTCCATTGTATGATATGTTTGCAGATGTCTATACACCGATGGTATTATGAAATGCCATTCGATGTTTCAAATTTTGGAAAGAAACTATTTACATTTTCAAAACCAAACATTAAAATTCAAGTTTTAACAATGCTACTGTCAATAGTAACATTTTTGTCTGGTCGGTGGTGGATACCTCCCCCAAAAAGATACTCTATGGGAAAGAGATCGGAGGAGAAGGGCTGGTCAGTCCAGTACATGAATCCCATTGGCTTGAAGACATTTTTGAATAAGAACAGCACTATAATCCCGCCCGCAATCCTGCTGGATTAGATATCCTGGATTTTGAGCTTAAACAAATAAATGGAGCCACGCGAGGCCGACGCATTTGATTGATGTAACGTCTCGCTGTTCAGTTAACGTCTCAGCCATGATCTTAAATGTTCTTAATGTCGCTAGCTACATGCAATAGCTCGACATACAATTTCGCTTATTCCATCCGATATATCATGCTCTATTACGCACGCGTCGCCTTGGCATACCTTACACATATGTCGAAACATCCCGAAACGACAATCGGCGTGATTCACACTGAAGTGCGATGTGTCACTGAAACGCATATCACGCGAGTCGCTTAGACGCCAATATACATGTACGTATTTCAGGGACCAGCGTAAGTGTTCCGTACTGTGTCGACATATTAATTTTGGTCACGACAGGGACGTCTAGCTCTCAAAAGTGCATCGCATAAGGGCGACGTTCAGTGTCAGTGCTTATTAGTCGGTAGTTGAAACCCTTTGTTTATCTACAGTGTAGCATATGCCGGCGGAAATCTGCTTCGCATATGTGTCTGTCGGATGACGTCGGTCTTCCGCTACGTCGACGTTTAGCGTCTGTTGATAGTAAGATGTCACTCCAACAGGCATTTAGATAACACACATGTGGCGCCCAAAATCAGAGTCAACGCCATCCGCTTTACGTCCAGCATCTAACTGTCCATTAGAAGCCTCCGTGATGTAGTGGTTATGCTACTCGCCTTGTAAACCAGGGATCGCAAGATCGAACCCGAACTTCTCCAGGCTTTCGTATGAGTCTTTAAACCGAGGTATCGTCTCCGTATGACCTTAGCTGTTGGTGGGACGTAAAACACAAACACTCACTCACTCACTCTAACTGTCCAGGGTTTAATGAAAAATGTTGCAATACATTCTCACGTGATGCTTTTTGAGAACAAAATACAATTTCTTTTCTAGGCACGACCTTACATCACACATCAAAAGTTTGATCCTGAACATGTGGTTTCTATCAGCGCTGGTGTGAAGGTGATACACAGGATCGTTGGCCCCCGCTCATCGGGGCTTAAAGAAATAGATGGGCTGCATGATGCTTCCACGCAGAGCTGAAACCGACCTGCACATGAGTACTGGTAATCTGCTTAGACGATCTAAGCCTGCCCAGGCAAAGCGGTGCAAAGCCTCCATGCATATAAACCCTATTGGTTTCATTGGGGGCAGGGCTTGAGATGTCATTTCATCTCAGTGTCGGGTAAAAGTCCCTAAAATTGGAAGCAACGTCTCCAAAATGACCTATACAGTGTTGATGGGGACGTTAAACCTCAAATCAAACAAAACAAAACACAGGATCGTGGCCAGGCTGGTAACCATACGTCACGGTTGATTTATTTAACCTTTTTAGCTTAAGGGCATGGCGCATAAGCGTATTGTAATCATGCAATCGTTTGGTTTCAGAATCATAGCACCGAAAGTGTTGGTGGGATTCAGGTTGGGGTAAAAGTCCTGGGCTGAGATTTAAACTGTTTAATTTAACTCTGCAATTCCAAACAAATAGTGAAGATTTTGATAAGAAGCGCATTCTGCAGCGTTTGAACTTGGTCTACACTGTTTGCCAAGCTCACCCTACGATTTCAGGATGACCCTCTTCAGTCTTATGGAATACCCTGATCTCACTGCGGCTGTTTTCTGCAAGAAAAAGGTTATTCCGAGATAGTCAGTAGACGTTAGCTCTGAATCGCTTTTCTTATTAGTAACTTTGGGTCGAATGCCAAACAAACAACCCAAACATAGCCTGGTCGTTTGTCAGTGTTGGGTACACTGCACTTGAATCAAATGTTCAATCTGGCAAACAATGAAGACTAAGATCAAATGCCACAGAACACGGTGCTGATCTTGTTCTACATTTTTGCATCAGTTCCTAACATCTTAAGTTTAAACGGATCAGTCCAAGTCCACGTTCATGACCAGCCTGCATTTAGAGACAATCGGCATGATTGGTGTCAGTGCTTTGATTTATTCACTGCCTTGAGTTTCTGGAGTGTACTCTTCCATCACTGAAGTTGGGCTCATCCATTCTGCTAAATATGGCACCTATAATTATATCACAGGACCTACACTGTTTGCATAGGTATCTGTACCATATTCCAGGGTTGAAAGGGACAGCCTTTCTCGCAAAGTCTGATATACACCTAGTTGTTACTGACCTAGATTTGACCTCGAATGTCGGAAAATCCATTAATATTCTGGTCTGCAGCTGACCTGCTGGTCTATAAGGATTAAATATTGACAGCACTGTTAGAAAACAGTGTAAAACCTGAGCAGACGTCCAAGCAGACGCCCCTTTGATCTGGGTATACAGTCTCGCATGATGCAGCTGATTCATATGAAATGCTGAATCTATTCTCTTGAAGGTAAGATAAAATCGTCAAGTCGTTTGCTTCAAAAGTTTGTATTGCGATTAAAGGATGTACAATTTTGATAACTGCGCCAAACCGGACTACAGTTTGTGAGGACTCATATTTCTTTGGCGGTCAAAGCCAGAAGAAAGTCGTAAGAAAGCCGGAACTACTTTACAACACGCAGGATAGCTAGAAATGACAGATTGAATCTGCCATTAAAAATGGATTTGATCAGGGAATAAAGTAAGAATTTACTCATCTTCGCAAGCCAAGATTATATATTATGTTCACTTTGTCTCTCTGTACTTTCGGCGCGCAGAAAAAAGTCACGGAAATAGTCACAGAAAAAGGTCACAGGAAAAAAATCACAATAAGAAAATAAAGAACTATTGCAATAAAAAGATGTTGCTAATAAATTAAAATAATGACATCACCTACTCTTCCGACTTTTACCTATGTAAAGTGGGGTTTAAAAGAGTGTTCATTCTACAGATCACTGCCTTTGCTTCTGATTTGTTATTGTGATGCATTAATGCATTCATGTACTTGATATTTAATGTATTCATTCAAACTGTCAAACAGAATCACACACAGTGTAGATCCTTAGCAGATGGCTTCTATCTGGATCCACACTGTTTAGAAAGGCGGAGTATATCCTGGTTCAGCAAGACATGGGTTAAACACAAAAATATGGCATAAATGGTAGGTTAAACAATGAACTAATATACATGCTTGCATAGAAGTTAACATGTATGATGTCAAAGGCTGCTATCTCATTGAGTTCCAGCGGAACATACAGATAAACCTGCTGTGAGTTAAAATATTGGACTGATTTTAGCTGATATACTTTCACTGGGAGGTTTTAATTGCTAACCAGATTCTTTAAACAAATAGTGTGGTCCTGAGCAGCCGGCTGAGCGGAAACCGCATTCCCCGACACCTGATCTGTGTATTCAGTGTTTGGCAAACCCAACCAGATTCCATAGATAGCTCTCTAACACAACTCTCTGACATAACAGGTTTTTTGTTTGTTTGATATAAGGTTTAACGTCCGGGTAAACAATGTAAAGGTCATTTTGGAGACGTTGCTTCCAATTTTGTGGGACTTTACCCGACATTGAGATGAAATGACATCTCAAGCCCTGCTGCTCAATGAAACCAATAGGGTTTATAAGCATGGACGGGCCGACTCGCACCACTTTGCCTGGGCAGGCTTAGATCCTCTAAGCGCTTTACCAGTACTTGTGTGCGGGTCGGTTTAAGCTCTGCGTGGAAGCATCGTGCAGCCTATCTATATCTTCAACCTGATGGGCGGGGCCCGACATAACAGGTACCATCGATAAAAGTAGTCTGACTATTTTCTATTTATAACCATTAGTTACATGAACAACAGCATTAATACAGATTTGTCCTTTAGTAACTTATGGTCAATTGTTAGAGTTGTGTTCAGTATTTAATCACTCAGTGTTTTTTTTAGCTCACCAGAGCCGAAGTCTCCGGGGGAGCTTATAGGATAGGCAGTTGTCCGTCGTCGTCGTCGTCGTCGTCGTCTGTCCTATGACGTCAACATTTTCAAAGGACATCTCCTCTGAAGCCACTGGGCCAATTGGGCTCAAATTTTATCTGTAGCATCCTTGGGATGGGGGATTGAAAGTTTGTGTTTTTTATCAAAATCGTCTCATTAGTTTGGTTGCTATGGCATCTTGTAGTTTCCATAGACTTATAATGGGAAAAATTGAAAAATGGCATTTACTGCCAAGCCTCTGCAGATATTTTGACAAAACTTACATAAAAATGTTCCTTAGGCAATCTACTATCTGCCGTATGATTTTAGGCCTACTGCTCATTTGTATTGGTTGCCATGGAAACCAAAATAAAAAAAATAGAAAAAAAAATACTTCAAAAATCATCTCCTCAGAAACCGAATGCTCTATAAGGCTGAGAGTTTTTGGAAATATTCACCAGATTTTGTATTTTTTTTTATAAAATTTGACTCTTCAGTTTGGTTGCTATGGCAGCTTAGATTTTCCATAGACTTATAATGGGGAAAACTGAAAAATGGCATTTACTGGCATTTACTGCCAAGTCATTGCAGATATTTTGACAAAACTTTTATAGAAATGTTCCTTTTGTAAATGTCTCTCAGCCATATGCTTTAATGCCAACATGGGGGTCCTCCAGGTTAAGCCGGGACCATTCCCTACCCCCTCCACTTCATAAAAGGCCATATAACTCAGAAACCATCCAGATCCCCACCCCAAAACCATACATATTCTTGTTCCTTATGATAAGATGCATTCAGTGACACCAACCTGGGGGTCCGCCGGTATGTGCTGGGGTCATGCCCCACCCCCTCCATTCCATAAAAGGCCCAATATCTTGGAAACCTTACAGATCCCCACCCCTAAACCATATATATTCTTGTTCCTAATGATAAGATGCATTCAGTGACCCCAACCTGGGAGTCCCCCGGTACGTACCGGGGTCATGCCCCACCCCCTCCATTCCATAAAAGGCTCAATATCTTGGAAACCTTACAGATCCCCACCCCTAAACCATATATATATTCTTGTTCCTTATGAAACTATACATTCACTGACACCAATTTGGGGGTCTCCCGGGGTGTGCCTGGGCCTTGAACCACCACTTCTTCTTCACAAAAGGCCATATATCTCAGAAACCATTTAGATCCCCACCCCAAAACCATATATATTCTTGTTCCTTATGATAAGACGCTTTCAGTGACACCAACCTGGGGGTCCCCGGGTTGTGCGGGGGTCATGCCTCACCCCCTCCATTTCATTAAAGGCCCAATATTTTGGAAACCTTACAGATCCCCACACCTAAACCCTATATATTCTTGTTCCTTATGAAGAGACTCATTCATTGACACCAATTTGGAGGTCTTCCTGGTTGCACCGGGGCCTTGCCCCACCCCTCCACTTCACGAAAGGCCATCTATATCAGAAACCATTCAGATCCCCGCCCCAAAACCTTATATATTTTTGTTTCTTATGATATGACGCATTCATTGACACTAACCTGGGGGTCCCCCAGGATGTGCCGGAGTCGTGCCCCACCCCTTCATTTCATTAAAGACCCAATATCTTGGAAACACCTCCACCGCTTAAGAAGCCTTATAACTCCGGTATACAGATCCCCACTGCTACACCATATATATTCTTATTCCTTATGATAATACGCGTTTAGTGATTCCAGCCAGAGCTCCATTGGGTCCCTGCCCTACACCCTCTACTTAATAAAAGGCCTAATGTTTTAGATACTGAGTCCAGATGGATGCTCATTTGGATATAGGGGTTCATTTGGGAGACTTTATAATTGGTAGATTAAAATCACATCATGTTAAAATACATGGCTATCATTGGGCAGTGCCCACCTGAGCTCTGGTGAGCATAGTGGCCCATGGGCCTCTTGTTTTTTTTTTTACATTTAAGTTGTGGGACAACCTTACATAGCAATGTATCTTCTGATTGGCAAACAAATGACAAGCACTAAGGAAAACAATTTGCTGCTGCAAATAGATGGCATTGCAGGAAATCTGATTTGTGAATAGGCCATCAGCTACCTAAGAGTATGTATTGTTAAGCCCTTCACTGCCATAGGGGACTCTCGTCAACAGCCTGGCTGACGGACATAGGTGCCTTTTGTCGGCAATGTATGATACCAGCTTTTACCTTGTTAAGTAAGTTTCACAAGCTGTTAAATCTTATGGAACACGGCATTCTATTTTTAGACTTGCTCTTTGTTGTTTACCGGGTGATTTCCATAGACTTATAATGGGGAATAATAAAAAATGGCAGGGTCCCCCAATTTGTGCCCGGGCCATGCCCCACCCACTCCACTTCATAAAGGGCCCTATATCTCAGAAACCATTCAGATCCACATTCATAAACCATATATATTCTTATTCCATGTGATAAGACACATTTAGGGACCCAACCAATTTTATCTGGTAGATAGACTCTTTATTATTACTCACCCGCATAGGATGATGCCTGGAGGATATAGTTTTCTGTGCATTCGAACCTCCATCTGTACTAGTATGTGTACATACTTACACACAAATCATGTTTGTTTGTTTGTTTGATTTGAAGTTTAACATCGCAGTCAACACTGTAAAGGTCATTTTGGAGACGTTGCTTCCAATTTTGTGGGACTTTGACCAGACTTTAAGATGAAATGGCATCTCAAGCCCTACCGCCCAATGAAACGAATAGGGTTTATAACCATGGAAGGTCTGACCTGGACAGGCTTAGATACTCTAAGATAACACGATAGAGTGTCTTTAGAAGGCGAAACCAGGTCTGGTTGCCCGTCAGATGCCACCGATGAAGAAACGGAGCCTGGTGTACTCTGATAGGCGAATTAAGGTGGAAAAAATAACGATTGCATTACACATTTCACACGGTAGCCGCCCAATGAAACCAACAGGATAAATAAGCATGGATGGGCCGACTCGCATGGCTTTGCCTGGTCAGGCTTAGTTCCTCTAAGCGGTTTACCAGTACTCGTGTGCGGGCCAGTTTTAGCTCTGCGTGGAAGCATCATGCAGCCCATCTATTTCTTCAACCCCCGATATGTGTGGGCTGACAAGTCATGTTAAACTCAGGTTAAGGCCAGATAGAACATGAACTCATATTTTCCAACCCATGAGTTGGATTTGGTTCATATTTGGTATGACGACAGATATAGGTCCAAAGTTTTATTCAGCAGTACTCCCACCCATGCCCATGACCTCAAGGTCAAGGTCAGTGACTTAGAATTTGTTTATGTTAAAGACTCTGGTAAAGGTATGTGTACCAGATAGAACCTTATTATTTACCTTACTATTCAAATAACATCTCCTAAACTATAAGTCAGAAGTTGGATTGAACTTAATGAGAGGCATCAGGGTGACATGGAAATCTACAATTGCTAAAATTGTTTTGTTGTGATTATGCAGGATGGCCTGCAAGGAGGCCATTTTGAAAACCTTCAAACCAAATCTACTGCCAAAAGCAGCTGCAAACGATAGCTCTGCCCTTACAAACTATACACCCCCACTCTGCACCAACATCATCTCTTCATAAATCCTAAATCAGACTTAGCTGTTCAGAAACTTAATTAGAAGTTGTTGTTGGTTTGGAGTTTAACAGCCCAGTCAACACTGTTTTAGGTCATTTTTGAGCCGGTCAGTTTACCTATCCACACTTTCCTGGATAGGCTTATATGTAAGCGGTTAACCAGTTCAGTGCACATTCTTTTGCCAGAAACTGACAACTGCCCTTCTTGAATCAGCGGAAGGGGGAAAATGGCCGTATAAAAGATTTCATGATCAATCTCCACGAAAGAATGTTGCCGACCCCGGCAGGAATCGAACCTGCATCCTCCTGATCACCAGTCAGACGCGCATCAAACTGAGCTACCGAGGCTGGCAACTTAATAAGAAGCATCAAGGCAGCATGCAGATTCAGAACTGATAAATTTTAAATTAAAGCAATGTGATCTGATAAGACAAGATGGCAACCAAGGTACAATGTAATATATATGATCATCCTCATCCAGATGAGTGATTCTGGCCCACTTGGGCCTCTAGTCATTACAGTTCAACTGTACTCTTATACTACTGGTATCTCAAATGGACCAGAAAATGTACTTGTGAAATCATTAGTTTGAGCTGTACTTTGTTTTTGAGACATCCATAATTGACTGTATAAACTATAATGAATCCACATATCAAGACAAAGTGTGCTTGACTCTGAATCTGAATCATGCTCCTTTACTAGTTGAGACTATTTCTCTAGAAGCATTCTATTAAAGTGAATTCTGAAGGAAAAGTTAAATACGTTTTATAAAAGGGTTATGCTTTGGAAGCAAGGAATACACCACAGAACTAGAGAATATGAAGTGTGCATGTTTTCTGGGCTAGACTACCTAGTTTCGGCCAATCATCAGTGACCCTCAAGTATTTTCAAATTTCCACAATGAAATCAATGATCATAAAGTATAAGAAAATACAAATTACACTATAATGTAGGGCAGGGAGACTTTTTTTACAGCCGCCACACATTCTTAGACATCAGCTGCAGTGACGTTAAATATGTTCTATAATAGGGTTATCCTTTGGAAGCAGGGAATACACCGCAGAACTGAAAAATATGAAGTTTGCATGTTTTCTGGGCCAGACTAGCTAGTTTCAGCCAATTAGGCCTCGCCCAGCGGGCACTAATCGGTTGATTCAACGTTGAGTCAACGTTGAAGGCAAATGTTGAATAAACGTTGATTTTGGGTTGAATATGAAATTTGAATCAACGTTGCACAGTCAACGTTGACTCAAAGTTGACCATCCAACGGTGAATCAACGTTGATATTTCAGTGTTGATTCAACGTTAATATATCAATGTTGAATAAACGTTGATATTCGGTTGAATATGAAAGTTGAATCAACGTTGAGCAGTCATCTTTGAACCATAGCTTAATTTTCAACCTTGTATCAACGTTAAAATATCAATCATTAAACCAAACTGATATAACTACAGAAACAGCGTTTAAGAAACCATGATTTATTAAAGAAACGAAACTAACATGTAAATTTGCAAACTGTAAATATTTCATACGCACTCAAAGGGCGCCCACTTTTTCACTTAAATTTGTTTTTAAGATATGTTATTACGAGCCACAAACACTGTTGTACTTCAAGTTTGTAGAACTGGTTTTGTTGTTGTTCGACATTTGCTGCCGCCTGTTCTCTAAGCTGTCTATTTTTTTTCTTTCTGTCGGGGTCGAGGCTTTGATGCTATTCATAACACTATCTGAAAAACAAAAAAAGGCGTTTCTTCAAATTACACCACAGATGTATTTTCTCCTATAGAAGCATGTTTAGTTTCTGGAAGGAATTAGTGTATATTGTGTAGAAAATCCGTACACTTTAGAAATGAATTTTATCTTTCTGCTGTTTATGAAAGAATGAACGCAGTGGGTCGCATGCAAATTAAATGAACCCCGAAGGGGTTTGTGCAAATTTTGCAAGCGATCCCTGTCGTTCAAATTTTCAGGAAAAGCATGTATGTGTAAATGTTGTATGCTTTGAAGTATCGATTCCACCTCACCATGAATGCAAGGCATGAGGATCGTTTTCTAAAAAGCCACCACTCCTCAACAGACTGGTTCGAGGATCGATCGAAAATTGAAAAAAAGTATGAGCATAGAGAAGTTTAAATTCTGAATTAGTATTGCTTTACTTCGTGTGCTAATTACGTAAATAATGAAATCATGCTTGTAAACCGAAAGTATGTATGTGTAAGTGCTGTATGCTTTGAAGTATCGATACCACCTCACCATGAATGCGAGGCATGAGGATCGTTTTCTAAAAAGCCACCTCTCCTCAACAGACTGGTATGAGGATCGATCGAAAATTGAGAAAAAGCATGAGCATAGAGAAGTTAAAATTCTGAATTAGTATTGCTTTACTTCATGTGCTAATTACGTAAATAATGAAATCATGCTTGTAAACCGAAAGTATGTATGTGTAAGTGCTGTATGCTTTGAAGTATCGATACCACCTCACCATGAATGCAAGGCATGAGGATCGTTTTCTAAAAAAGCCACCTCTCCTCAACAGACTGGTATGAGGATCGATCGAAAATTGAGAAAAAGCATGAGCATAGAGAAGTTAAAATTCTGAATTAGTATTGCTTTACTTCATGTGCTAATTACGTAAATAATGAAATCATGCTTGTAAACCGAAAGTATGTATGTGTAAGTGCTGTATGCTTTGAAGTATCGATACCACCTCACCATGAATGCAAGGCATGAGGATCGCTTTCAAAAAGCCACCTCTCCTCAACAGACTGGTATGAGGATCGATCGAAAATTAAAAAAAAAAAAAAAAAAAAAACCTTACCGTGACAAAACATTTTTTTCGGTTTTACTTATCGTGGTAGACTGGAATCAGTCCAAATGTTAGCTAATTCACTCTTGACCTATAAATGTCTCTCTGATTACCTATTCTATCGCTCTCGGAAACCTGTTCATTCATCTACAAAATTTCATTCATTAAAGAAGTCATTATTAATGAGAGGAGAGAAAGATAAATATCCTTATGAACAAAGCAGCCAAATAATTGGAGTGTATCCAGTCTATTATATCATGGCTGCATGCCGGTAGTGTTTGTTAATGCCATACGCTTTGCTGTGCCTATACTACCTGACCATGAATGCTAAATATACTGTTATTGTCATTACCTATGACACTGCATCGAAATTGAGGGCGAGGGTGGAAATTTCGTAAACTCCGGATTTGAAACCCCATCAGTAGTTTAAATTCTGGCGGTCACATCATGTTAACAGGTCCATGCAATGATTACCCTTGCAAACACTACTTTAAATAGAGAAAAGTGCGGTTTACATGTTTTACTTATTTCTTCTCCTGCTCATTTATTTATAAATGCGCTGTGATGCAGTGGTAAAGCATCGGGTTTGAGATCAAGAGGTCGATTATTATTATTATTATTATTATTATTATTATAAATTGTGGATACGCGTTAGAACCGGTTTTCTAATGCGCATCTACAATCTATGTTTGGAGCAGAAATAAGAACAAATCACCAATTATCATCTCTGGATCCATAAAATATTGACCTGCATTACAAAGGCATGTTGTCATAATGATTCCGTTGCAGTTGCTGGTTTTGTACTATTGGTGCACGCACATTTCGATCGTGTATGTGCCGTCGTCTAATCTTTTCGAACTGTTATTTTGGTGGCTTGGGGTGGCTGTGGTCCTTGATTGTGGCTTTTCCTGCGTAACCTTTTCTCGTACTAAATAAAATTAGCGTCTTACATGTTCCATGCATACGTACCCGTAGCGTGTTGCTGCTTGTTGGAACCGCCTTCTAACTTGTACCCACGACCTATGTTTTGAGAAGAAATAAGAAAAGTAAATAATAATAATAATAATAATAATAATAATAAAAATGCAGGGGTAGGCCTATGCTCCTGTTTATTTCACTATTAAAGTTTTTTTTCTAGATAAAGCGATATGATTTTAAATTCTTCTAAATTATATTTCCGCAGGGAAAATAACAAATAGTCTAATTATGAGTGATTTTTAATTCATAGACGATATGATTTTAGTTTTCACATGTCTTGATTTGTTTGTTTGATTTGAGGTTTAACGTCACCGTCAACACTGTATAGGTCATTTTGGAGTCGTTGTTTCCAATTTTGTGGGACTTTTCCCGACATTGAGATGCAATGACATGTCAGCCCTGTCGCCCAATGAAACCAATAGGGTTAATAGGCAGTCCAACTCACACCGCTTTACATGGGCAGGCTTAGATCCTCTGAGCGGTTTACCAGTACTCATGTGCGGTCGGTTTTAGCTCTGCGTTGAAGCATCATGCAGCCCATTTATTTCTGCAAGCCCCAATGGGCGTGGGCCGCACATGTCTTGTAATATGCATTTTTATTGTAAACCCTGTTGGATTACACTTGCACATTATAATGCCTATATAGGGTACAATGGATGAGATTTGGGCAAATAGTGTAGACCCACGTACTACGTACACCCAGGGCATCTTACACTATTTGCATGAAAATATAATAACAGAAACATATAACAGGGAACGGAATCGTCCAAACTAACCATGTGCAGGCATAAAACATACGGCCTCCGTGGCCCAGTGGATAAGAGCCCTGACTCTTAATCATTAGATCTCTCACCGCTGTAATTCGAGCCTGGCTCGGGTCACATGTGAGAAGCCAAGTTCTGCAACAGAAGGTCAGGTAATTTTTTTCCGGTTACTCCGGTTTTCGCCCACCTCTGATTAACGATCGGCTCGATAGGAGTGAAATAATCTTGAAAGGGCCGTACAATCCATCACGTGAACACGTCCGTGTTATTAACACCCCCTAAACCCGACTTTTTATAGGGAAAACTGGGGTTTACGGGGGTATGTATCATTTTTCTTATTTCTACATTTCTGCTCCAAGACATAGGTTGTGGGTACTTGTTAGAACCGCCTCTTACGGAACTCACAGCATGTGTTTGAAGTAAAAGTAACAAAAAGTATCACATATTTTCATCAGAAAAGAAGCCATTTTTGAGATGTGAAAAAATGCACTATGTCGCACGGTTGTGTTATCGTAATGAAAACCAAAACAACAAAGAAGAAAAAAAGGCAAAAGCTGGGAATCATAACCACAAGACGCTCTAATATTAGAAATTATCCCAGCTCACCAAACTGTTTGAAACACTGATAAGCACAGTTATAAATACACACAGAAGTTAAGCCGGAGCACAACAAAATTTTAAGTGGTTGGCTGAAAATCACATTTTCTGAAAAGGTTTCCAGTGATTTAAACTAAGCATTAGATTGGCCTGAAGCTTGATTTTACTGTAAAGTAATAGAAAAAGAATCGTGCATTTTACCGGGCATCTTAATCTATATATTTTTCCTTTGACGGGCCAATTATATATTATCATTGCACTTCGTTTCGTTCAATTTCAAAGTTTACTGGAAAAATGAAAAGTTTCCCTTCATTAAAAAGTCAATTTTAAAATTTATAAAGAACAAAGCTATTACAAAATCAATTTTAAATGATATTTTATATTAACTGCAAGTTGATAAGCCCGTTTTTGACCGTCCATTTTCATATATGCACGTCTGCGCGCATGCGTTTGTAATGGGCACTTGATAGAGTACTACATTTATTAATCGAACGTTTCTTCGTTTCCATTGTATTGTTCGTAATAACACATGCTATTATGAAAACACATGCAGTAATAATGATAATAATAAATCTTACCTCGCACAATGAATAATATTTTTCTATTTTTTCTCTCTCTCTCCAGTTCGTGAAAAAACTTACACGCTCTGTCACGGAGCATGCGTTATAATGATTTCCCCGGCGCGTCACGTCACGACCAAAAGATGTGAAAATAAGATCCAACAAAGCCTAAAGTTTTTTTTTTTTTTTTTTATAAGCACCATCTCATCAACTAGTATTCGTTTAGACGCAGGGTAAGCCAAACAGTGGCTAGGCCAGCGACGTACGTTAGGATAAAACTCTAATTACCCTTTTTCTGTTCGGCGCCGCCAATTTTTGTTTCTGCGAGCTTCGTGGGAAAGTTCTTTCTTTCTTTCTACTGATACTGCGATCTATCACATTTGACCTTTACTCGCAGGTGTACATAACATACACTCCAGGCTTTAGTCCATTCAAAACTTGCAAACTGGACAGACCCATATATAATTGGTATTTGACAAGCAAACAGCGAAGACTCTGATCGTTAGCCGCACCTGCGCGCCTTCTGGATTTTTATCCCAGTTGGCACATGACGTTTAGATAACGTCGCATTCACGTCGATCCGACGACGTTGATACGACGTTGCCCCGACATGATGTGCCCTTTGGTATTTGCGAGTGTTGTTTTAAAGCAGTAGCAGCAACAGCAATAATAATAATAATAATAATTATAATAGTATCGTGGTTGTTGTTTATTATGTCGTGATAACCAAATGTTGGTTGTCAGCCGATTTCAACGTTGATTAAATAATAAGGACTTCAACGCATAATCAACAGAGCTATATCAACTAAAGTACAACTTTGCGGAATCAGTTGTTTATATATAACAACATATCAACGTTGATTCAACGTTATACTGTCAACGTTTAATCAGTGTTGATAAATCACCGTTGAACAGAGGTTGATATAAGGTTGATCAACCAATCAACCTAATTTCAACCGAAACTCAACGTTGACTCAACGTTGAGTGCCGGCTGGGCATCATTGTCCCTAAAGTATTATCAAACTTCCACAATGGCATCAATGATCCCAAAGGACAAGAAAATACAAATTACACTATGATTTAGGACAGGAAGACTGTTTACTGCGACCACACATTCCCAGACATCAACTGTAGTGAAGTTAAATATGTTCTATAAAAGGGTTATCCTTTGGAAGCAAGGGGTACACCACAGAACTGGAAAATATGAAGTGTGCATGTTTTCTGGGCCAGACAAGCTAGTTTCGGCCAATTAGGCCTCATCAGTGACCCTCAAGTATTTTCAAACTTCCACAATGGAAGTTGAAGTAATGGATTAAAGCTTCCCAGTGTCGAGGCAGAACCATGGTAGCTCAGTGGGTTAAGTGCTGGCCTACTGATCTAGCAGTCCTGAGTTCACCCCACTTGATGCAAAATCTTCTTAAACGTCAACTGGATTCCATTGCACACAACATTTCATTATCAGCCTATGATCGTCTTGGTATGACGAAAATACTGTTGAAAAGAATGTAAAATAACAAGTCATCCATACATCCCAATAATGAGGGCAATTAACGTATTCAGTCTTTCATTTGAACATAACCCATAATATGATATCAACATTTCAGTGCCCGACAGTCCAGTGGCTCCAAATTCGACCTACCACATAAGTGAGGAAGTGCACCATGAAGGAACACTGATCTGCACCTTGAATGCACATCTGTCTGTGATCAAGTCTTTTAGTAAGTCTTTAAATAGTCAAGAACAAATACAGAAAGTTCTATTTTGTTTGTTTGATTTGCGGTTTAACTTCCCCGTCAACACTGTAAAGGTCATTTTGGAGACGTTGCTTCCAATTTTATAGGACTTTGACATGACATTGAGATGAAATGACATCTCAAGCCCTGCCACCCAATGAAACCAATAGGGTTTATAAGCATGGACGGTCCGACTTTAAGCTGTTTACCAGTACTCATGTGTGGGGCGGTTTCAGCTCTGCGTGGAGGCATCATGCAGCCCATCTATTTCTTCAAGCCCCGATAGGCGGGGGCTGAGAAAGTTCTATACTTTCTTAAAAATTCTTAAGACTTGGACACATACAATAATAACTATTAATTATGATTATTGTCTTGGAAATGGAAGAGTGTGGTTTTATAATCCAGGTATTTGCCAAAAGATGGGGATCAAATGACAGATAGTGTAACCTCTGATAAGACTGTTCTAAGGATCTGGGACTGCACTGTTTGCTCATTTATGTCTGTCTCAGTATATATTCACTATTAGGCTACAAGTAGAAAGAATTCCTACAGGGGTGAGAGAGTTGTTTTCCATGAACTTTGTGATAGTGAGTTAGATATTGTCAAAAAGAATTTCCCTTATTTTCAGTGAGAACTACTTTAGTACTGTATTTAAAAAACAACTTGGTTAAACTCAGGATTTCTAAATGCATGCATGCATGCATGCAAAGAACATGGATATAAATGAGAGTACTTTCAGGGATGATTAATGTTATCAAGAATTTGCCTCCCATTACATTGACATTTGTTCTAAAAGACCATGTTCCCTTGAGGCCTCTTAAGTCTTTAAGGGAGCAAGTTTTTTTTATTTAATTAAGTGTTGCCACCATTTGGAAGCATTTCTTTGTTAGGATGGCAAACAGGAAATCTCAAAACTTGTGTCGCATTTACATTTAGAAGCAAAATAACATGAAGGTATATGTGTGTGTGTGAATTCGTGTTTAACGTTCTTTCAAAAATTTTTCAGTCATATCACGACGGTGTCTGGTTGCGACAGGGAGCTCAATGCTCACTTTTATAGTGCTGCTTCACTGAAGTATCATGTCCCAGACACATTACATGATACCACACCCAGTCACATTATCCTGACACTGGGTCGACCAGGCCTAGCTCTACCCCGTAAATCTGAGTGCCAAGCGAGGAGCAGCTAGTACCATTTCTAACAGCTTTGGTATATCGCGGCCCGGGATCGAACCCGTGACCTCCTGTTCCCGGGAGCGGACACTCTACCAACTAAGCTATCGGGGCCGGTACATAAAGGTATATCCATACTCATTAATAATACATTTAACATTTTTTATAGGTTTTCATGGAGAACTATGACACTGGCAGCTGTTGGGTGGTAACCAGAGAATCCAACTCCAAGACAGACAGAGAAAGGGGCTGACAACTACCATACCTGTCTTAGAAACGAATCCTTGACATACTCTTGAGAGTTCAACCCTTCAAGCACAAAAAGTTGATAACAAAATCTGCTTCTGCAACATTAAAACAACGTTTCATCAAAGCAATATCCTATTGAAAATTCAAAGACTAGAGGGCAAACAGTTCAGATCTAGATGGGGCAACTCATTATGAACCGCCATTTCAGGCTCTATGTTGTTTTCAAATTCAGCTATTTTCATCTGTATTAATTTTTCTATAAAAATTTGTCATTGTTGAAGTTTGCTCCTGTAGCAAACCTTTTTTTTTATTCCCCCACCATTCAAAAAATGGTGGAAGGACATATAGTGTTGCCCCTGTCCGTTTTTGTCTGTCCATTCCTTTGTCCGTCCAAAACTTAAACAGGGTCAATAACTTGCTTATTTCTGGATCGATTTTGAAATTACCAGGACAGTACATCCAAGGTCAAGGTCGTATAAAAGGTTAAAGGTCAAAATGTTGATCCCATCACGAAAACCTGCCAATACAAATACAGTGTAAATTTTACCACAGAAAAAAGAAAATTTTAAGATGAAAAATTGTGCTAGTTTTAGCTTGCCAGTATGAAGTACATGGAGAGCTATTGTTGTCACCTCGGCATGCACGTTTGTGTGTGCGTTCCCATCACACTGCGTTAAAAGTTTTTCAAATGCTTATATCTCAACAGTCACTCATCACAGACCACTCATATTTGGAACTAAAATACCTGGGAGTGTCTTCTGATGTTCAAAGAGAACAGACCCCTGGGTTCATGCCCCGCAGTGGGGCTAGGGGTCAAAATCTAGAACACTTCTGTAAAACTGTTAAAAGTTTTTGAAATGCTTATATCTCAACAGCCACTCCTCACAAAGCATTAATATTTACAACTTGGGTACCTGGGAGTGTCTTCTGAGATTCCAAGACAACACACCCTTGGGTTCATGCCTGGGAGTGGGGATGGGGTGCAGCTAGGGGTCAAAATCTTTGACATCTTTGTAATTTGTTGCTAACAAGCTATGCTGTCATGAGACAGCTCTTGTTCTTATTTCTGCTCAAAACATAGATTGTGGGTACTCATTAGAACCACCTCTTCAAGGTGATTCTAACGAGTACCCACAATGTATGTTTTGGGCACTCATTAGAACTGCCTCTAGAGGCGGTTCTAATGAGTACCCTCAATATATGTTTTAGAGCAGAAATAAGAAAATTGATTACCCCTATAAACCCCAGTTTTACTATATAAAAGAGGGGTTCAAGGGGGTAAAAATTATATAGGTGTGTTTTTGGTTATGCGAAACTTAAACATGGCCAATAACTTCCTTATTACCAGATGGCTTTGGAAATTGCTTGGTCAATATGTTAAAATCATGAGACAATGTATTGCCTCCAAAATCCAGGTATGTACCTCCAAGGTCAAGGTTGTATTTAGAGGTCAAAGGTAAAATTTGGGTCCGAAACTTAAACATGATCAATAACTTTCTTATTTCTGGATGGATTTTGAAATTGCTTGGCAGAAATGTTAACCAGCATGAGACTATCTATCTCGCACAAAACCCAGGTCCACACCTCCATGTCAAGGTTTTATTAGAGGTCAAAGGTTAATAAAAGGGTCAGAAACTTAAACACGGTCAATTACTTCCTTATTTCTGGATGGATTTTTGAAATTACTCGGCAGAATGGTTAACCTTCATGAGAGGATATGTCATGTACAATATCCAGGTTGGTACCTTTATGGTCAAGGTCATACTTAGCAGTCAAATGTAAAGAAAATGTCTTTTTCTTGTGTCTGGTTATTCTGAATAGATTCGGAAATTACTTGGTAGAAATATTAATCATCCTGAGTTGATGTATCATGCGCAAGACCCAGGTTGGTGCCTCCAAAATCAAGGTCATACTTAGAGGTCAAAGGTAAAGAAATGTGTCTGTTGTGTCTGCTCAATACCTTTGTTGTTCCTGGATGGACTTGGAAATTACTTGGCAGGAATGTTAACCATCTTGAGACAATTTGTTGCACGCGAGACCCAGGTCGGTACCTGTAAGGTCAAGGTCAGACATCAGTCAAAGGTCAACTACTAACATCAACATATTTTCAGGCGGGGACATAGAAGCCCCCTTGGTGCAGTGGTTCTACTACTCGCATTGTAAATCAGGGGTCACAGGATGGATCCCGAGCTTCTCCAGACTTTTGGATGAGTCTTTAAACCGAGGTCCCGTCTCCATATGACCTTAGCTGTTAGTGAGATGTAAAACTCAAACACCCACTCACTCAGGCGGGGACATCTGTGTCCTGTAGTCACATTTCAAGTTATATGAACCTGTTTTTGCATATAAGCTTGTCTATAAAAATATAGGGAGCTATTTTTGTCACCATGGCAAGGGTGTCACTTTAAAGTTTTATACCCAAGTTTTTTATATGCTGCCTCTCATTAGTGGCAGGGTATTATGTTTTCATTTTGGCAGTTTGTGTTTCTGCTTGCTCATTCATCTTTCTGTCCATCTGTAGTACCTACTTCCTGAATTTTGTTTCGGTTCGATAGTGACAAGGTGAGCTTTTGTGCTCACATTTCGTCCGTCGTGCGTGCGTCCGTGCGTCAGCAAACAATTTCAAGTAGGTTTATCTCTAATACCCCATAGCCAATATTGATGAAATTTTATAAGAAGCATCATCAGGTATGGGGAAAGGCTGCATGAGGTTTTTGGGCTGATCCGATTGGAATTCTTGTTGCCATGGCAACATAAAGCTTACAGACTTACAATGGGAAATATTAAAATCCTCTTCTCTGAAACCACAGGACCCAGAGGTTGGATATTTAGCTTGTAACAATGTCAAGTGGTCACCTACAAAAATCCGGCCAATCATGCCCCTGGGGTCCAAATAAGCCACACCCCGGGGCCCCTTAGACAAAGTTTGTCGGCCCGAACCCCATAGGGGCTAGAAGAAATATATGGGCTGCATGATGCTTCCACGCAGAGCCGAATCCAGCCCACACACTAGTACTGGTAAACTGCTTAGAGGATCTAAGCCTTCCAGGAACCGCGGTGCGAGGCGGACCGTCCATGCTAATAAACCCTATTGGTTTCATTGGGCTACAGGGCTTGAGATGTCATTTCATCTCAATGTCGGGTAAAAGTCCCACAAAATTGGAAGCAACGTCTCAAAAATGACCTTTACAGTGTTGACTGGGACCTTAAACCTCAAATCAAACAAACAAAACATAACGTTTGTGTTTTGAGTTATGTCCTATGTTAGGTTTTCCAATAGTGCCTTTCACAAGAACTTTTGTGACAGATACCTCAGGAACTATTAAAGCTAGAAAGCTGAAAGTTTGTATAAACATGAACAATGATTGAATGTTTTGAGTATATAAGGGTAGGGCTTAAAGGTCCATAACTCATTGAGTTATATCCCTTGATAGGTTCTCAAAGTTTGCCATTCTTGAATTTTTTTCTAATAAGATATCTCAGGAAATATGAATGCTGAAAGTTTGTATAAACAGACATTAACTAGCTGTTTCCTTTGTACCTTAATAGGGACCAAGGGCCTGCGACACTTGGAGTTATATCCCTCAATAGGTTCCAGAAAAATAAAATACATTTTGTTTGATACCTTTTTATCTTTGTGGTCCTGCCTCAATGAAACTTTTACCACACTTGGTCTCTTAAATAAGAAAGTTGTAATGGCAGAACAGTTGCCAAGGGCCCATGACCCATGGAGTTTCCTATTTATGTAATTTCTCAAATTTTGCTATTCTTGAAAATTTTCTTGACAGGAACTATGAAAGCTGGAATAAGAATCAATGGTCCATCACTCCTGGAGTTTTGTCCCTTAGTAGGTTTTCAACTATTTGAAGTACATTTTGCTTAACTTTTTACGTTTGTTGACCTTTTTGATGAAGCTTTTACCTATTCTCAAGAACTGTAAGGGTTACACAAAGTTGAAACCTGGTACACATATGAACAGTGGTTTGATGAATTGTGTATACCGTAATTAGGTCTAATGGCCCAGAAATTATGGAGTAAAAGCCCTTGAAAAGTTTTTATGTTGCCATGTACCATGCTCGAGCTCTTCAGTGATGTTTTCTGGTATAAAGCTGGAATTGAAAATATTTCAACACTGCCTAATTGTGCTGCAGTGGGGCTATAATAAGATCCTCTGACAGCTTTAGGTTGTTTTCACTATCAATATTTAAGGTGTGTGATGCATCTCATTTTTCACCATTTGTCAAAGCAAAACAGCTCTTGCAAAAGGGCCTACTCTGACTCATAATGAAAAATGTTCTCCTATGGGAGCCAATTGTTAGCTCATATAAGCACTAAGTGCTCAAGGTGTGTTACTATGATTGCCTTTTTTCTGTCTTCTGTCCGTCCCTGTCGAAATGTCCGGCCCTCCGTCTGTTTATCAACAATTACTTCAAATGGCATCTCCAAAACCACAATGCCAATTTTAAAATAGTTTCACAGGAATATCCTTGGGTGACCCTCCACCCAAACTGCTAAAATGGTTCTGCTCTGCTGAACAAAATGTAGAAAATAGAAGTGGAGGCAATGAGCAGGAATCGATACAATCAACCCACAGCTCCCGTCAGAGACACCAAGGGAAAGAAACACAAACATGAAACATCAGACCCTAATAGAAACATCAGCAGAGCAGAAAGCCAAAAGGACAGTCACTATCCCACAAAATGGCCAACTGGCTATCCAAAATAAATAACATAAGCCACACAAACACCCAAGATACTCAGACAAACTATAACAAAATTAAACCGCGACAGAAGAACCGCCTTGGAACGGTCAGTGAAACGAAACACAATCAGCTTTGTTTGTTTGATCTCAGGTTCAATGTCCCTATCAACACTGTATACATCATTTGTATATGTTGATTTCAATTTTTGTTGGACTTCTACCTAACATTGAGATGAAATGACATCTCAAGCCCTGTGGCCCAATAGGGTCAATAGGGTTTAATAAGCATGGATGGTCAGACTCCAACCGCTTTGCCTGGGCAGCCTTAGATCCTCTAAGTGGTTTACCAGTACTCTTGTGCGTCGGTTTCAGCTCTGCATGGAAGCATCATGCAGCCCATCTGTTTCTTCAAGCCCCGATGTTGGGGGAGTGGAAGGGAGGGGGGTGTTTTTAGGAAATTTACATTATGTGCAATTTAAATGATGAAAATTAAAACAAACTTTATTAGTAAATGGTTGTTTATTGTTTTGAAGACCTGACTGACTGAACTGGTTTTTACGGTAACCGGACGCTATAAGCACATAGGGGCTGCCCCTTGAAGACCTTACTCAGATTCAAGCTAAGGCAATTGCACTTCTGTACATGCAGGTTTGATGATTTTTATAAGGTCTTGCATCCGTTCCAACATGATAATGAAGGGTCTAGTGCAATGAAGACATGTTTAGATATGAACGAAAACTCATGTCAAGCGGAACTCTTGCCTGTAACCCAGTGAGCAATCCGGTTTGCGGGCCGGATTCAGCTCTGCGTTGAAGCATCATGCAGCCCATATATTTCTTCAAGCCCCTATGGGCGGGGGCCTATAATTATTTGGTTATAAGACTGCTAAACTCGCCCAAAATTACTGCAGATATATGTCAGTCTTGTGTAATTCTGTTATAAAATGGATTATTCTCTTCCAAAACAATCCTTAAGATCTATATCCTTCTAATAAGATGGATCTAGATCTTTGGGACTGTTGTGGAAGGAAAATTCTCTGTCTTGCAACCATAGAAATACATACAGGACTTTCAGTGGAATCCTTACCTCTGTAGAGTAATCACTTATACCAGCCAGAGTGATTCTCTTCTAGAAGCTAATTTCCATAGGACATACATATTCCTCCATTTAATCTTGTCTATCCCATGAACTTGTTAGGTCATTAGAGCACCACACGCCATGATACAACAATCCCTTTCAAGTTGAGTCTAACCCTAATGTCAAGGTCACTGACTGAACTATTAATGTTTATTGATTTTACTTTTATTATACCCCCGCAAACGAAGTTTGAAGGGGGTATATAGGAGTCAGCTTGTCGTCTGTCGTCGTCGGTCCGTTACAAAAAACTTTAACATTGCTCATAACTTCCTTATTCTTTGACCGATTTCTTTAATATTCACACACCACACACCTTGCCACTAGTACTTAAGATTGATATACACAAACCTGACCTTGACCTTTACGTTGACCTTCCTCAAGGTCAAATACTTGTAAAAATTTGTCGTCGTCGTCGGTCCGTTACAAAAAACTTTAACATTGCACATAACTTCCTCATTCTTTGACCGATTTCTTTAATATTCACACACCACACACCTTGCTACTAGTACTTATGATTGATATTGGAGTTACTATCTGACAACGCATGCGGGGGTATAATTGGCGCCCGTTAGGCGGCAGCTCTAGTTTTAAAGTTTTACATTGAAATTTTCACCCGACCATATTATGGATTTGGTTTATTTTTTCTATGATGTCAGATTTGGGTCCAAGTTTATATTTAACCAAACCCCCATCCATGCCAATGAACTTAAGGTCGAGGTCGTGGACTTGTACCTTAAGTGTTAAAGTTTTGCCTTAAATTTTCAAACAGCTCACATATTCCAAACTGTTTGATGGATTTGGTTTATAATTGGTATGATCAGCAATACCCTACCTCAAATGCAAGGTCATGGACTTAGAAATTTTATATCAACATTTTAGTTGAATCTATCCCTAATGTCAAGGTCACTGACTGAACTATTGATGTTTATTGATGTTACTTTTATTTGAAAGTTTTACATTGAAATTTTCACCCGACCATATTATGGATTTGGTTTATTTTTTCTATGATGACAGATTTGGGTCCAAATTTATATTTAACCAAACCCCCATCCATGCCAATGAACTTAAGGTCGAGGTCATGGACTTATACCTTAAGTGTTAAAGTTTTGCCTTAAATTTTCAAACAGCTCACATATTCCAAAATGTTTGATGGATTTGGTTTATAACTGGTATGATCAGCAATTACCTACCTCAAATGCAAGGTCATGGACTTAGAAATTTTATATCAACATTTGTATTGTAAATTTTAATATCTCATATGATGGATCTGGAATGATGCTAGTGATAGGACAAATTTTCATTCAGCAATAACCCCACTCTTGCCATGACCTTAAGGTCAAGGTTATGGACTTGGACCTGTTATGTTAAATGTTTTATGGTAGTGATTTGTAGTTAATACAAAAATCTGAATAAAACTATAAAAGTAACATATCTCCCTGAAAATAGCATACTTTTCTTAGGTGTATTCCTTACTTCCAAAGGATAACTCTTTTATAGAACATACTTTAAGTCACAACAGCTGATGTGAAGGGAATGTTTCATGGCAGTTAAAAGTCTCCCTGCCCTTCATCATAGAATAGTTTATATTTTCATGTCCTTTGTGATCATTGATTCCATTGTGGAATTTTGAAAATATTTGAGGGTCACTAATGAGGCCTAATTGGCCGAAACTAGCTAGTCTGATCCAGAAAACATGTGCACTCCATACTTTTCAGTTCTGTGGTGTATTCCTTGCTTCGAAAGGATAACCCTTTTAAAGAAAGTCACGACAGCTGATGTTAAGGGAATGTGTGGTGGCCGTAAAATGTCTTCCTGCCCTTCATCATAGTGCAGTTTATATTTTCTTGTCTTTCTGGATCATTTATTCCATTGTGGAGTTTTGAAAATACTTGAGGGTCACTGATGAGGCCTAATTGGCCAAAACTAGCCAGTCAGGCACAGAAAACATGTAGACTCCATGCTTTTCAGTTCTGTGGTGTATTGGATAACCCTTTATTTATATTTTGGTTGTTCTCTACAGTTTGGAATATAAAAAAGATAGACATGCTGTTTAAAAAGTGTTTTTAGCTCACTTGAGCACAAAGTGCACAAGGAGAGCTATTGTGATCATCCTAAGTGAGCTGTGCGTCAGTCGTGCGTCGTAAGTCGTCAACATTTACTTTGTGCAACCTCTAGAGGCCACAGTTTTAATCTTGTCTTTATGAAACTTTACCAATTTGTTTGTCTTGATGATATCTCAGTCAAGTACGAATATAGGTCATGTTGGATCAAAAACTAGGTCACTAGGTCAAAGTTTGTTAAAACCTGTGCACCCTAGAAACCGCAGTTTTGTTTCAATCTTCATGAAACTTCACCTGAATGTTTGTCTTGAGATTTCTCAGTCAAGTTCGAATATGGGTCATGTCGGATCAAAAATGAGATTGCTGGGTCAAATTTCGTTAAAGAATTGTGTGTACCTTAGAAACTGCAGTTTTTCTTCAATCTTGAAACTTCACGAGAGTGTTTGACTTGATATCTGGATCAATTTTGAATATTGGTCTTGTGAGGTGAAAATCTAGGTCACTAGGTCATATTTAAAACCTTGTGTGCACCGTAGAGGCCACAGTTTGGCTTCAATCTTCATGAAACTTAAGCTGAACGTTTGTTTGATTTGTGGTTTGACGTCTCCTCAACACTGTGTAGGTTATTTTGGAGGTGTTGCTTCCAGTTTGGCGGGTCTTTTACCCGAGACTGAGATGAAATGACATCTCAAGCCCTGCCACCCAATGAAACCAATATGGCTTATAAAGATGGGCGGCCGACTAGCACTGCTTTGCCTGGGCAGGCTTAGATCCTGTAAGTGGTTTACCCAAGTACTGGTAAACCACTTACAGGATCTAAGCCTGCCCAGGCAAAACTTTGGTAAACCACTTACAGGATCTAAACCTGCCCAGGCAAAGCAGTGCTAGTCGGGCCGCCCATGTCTATAAGCCCTGTTGGTTTCATTGGGTGGCAGGGCTTGAGATGTCATTTCATCTCAGTGTCGGGTAAAAGTCCCACCAAATTGGAAGCAACACCTCCAAAATGACCTACACAGTGTTGAGGAGACGTTAAACCACAAATCAAACAAACAAAACAAACGTTCAGCTTATGTGTGTGTGTGTGTGTGTGTGTGAATTCGGGTTTAACGTCGCTTTCAACAATTTTTCAGTCATATCACGACGGTGTCTGGTTGCGACAGGTGTTCAGCTTATGTAACGGCCCAGTCAACACTAAGTAATTTTTGAGCCGGTCAGTTTTTTTATCCACAATTTTTCTTGTCAGGCATATACGTAAGCGGTAAACCAGTAGAGTGCACATTCTTTTGCTTCAGTCTTAATGAATCTCCACCTGAATATTGGATTAAGATGTCTTAAATCTTAATCAGAGTGTTTGTCCTGAAAAGACAGAATTTAAGTTAGAATATGGGTTAAGTTGGAATTATGGGTTAATCGGGTTAAAGACTAAGTCATCAGGTCGTATTGCTTTAAATGACTCGGGTGAACGATTAAAAGGCCATCGTGGAAAGATCAAAAGGTAATTTTCTGTGCAGAAAAAAAAATAACATGGTCATTGAAAATAAACCGAACTCTGAAGGTCATTTTATTCACTAAAAAGGACATCCTAGCAGTTAATTTGTTCACTTTTCCCTCAAATTGTAAGATAGTCAAGATGAAAACAGTAGCTGTTTCTCACGTGGTCAATCATGTACGTTTTTGTCTAAAATGTTCAACCTTGTATAAGGAACATGTATACTGGATGCATTAATTAAATTTAGGACTGGCAGGTACACCAATATCAACACATAGAGTATAAATGCTGCATTACTGTGACCAAAACGGGCGTGTAAATGGAATTCTTCAACCTTTTAACATACACCCAATTGTGTTTTATGGACTACAGTTTGGGCACAGCCGGCCTCGGTAGCTTAGTCAGATGCACGTTTGCCTGGTGATCAGGTGGACTCGGGTTCGATACCTGTCGCGGTCGGCAATATTATTTCATGGAGATTGATCATGAAATCTTTTCTTCGACGATTCTCTCCCTTTCACTGTTTCAAGAAGGGCAGTTGTCAGTTTCTGGTGAAATATTGTGCACTGTACTGGTAAACAGATTTCGTATAAGCCGTCCCAGCACAAGTATGGATAGGAAAACTGACTTGCTCAACAATGACCTAAATAGTGTTGACTGGACAGTTAAACTCTTAATACAAACAAACAAAACAATATGGACACAGTTTTACTTCTGGTTTTATCTGCTTAGCCAGATAATGTGTGAAAGATTGTAAAAAAAATAATTGCTAGGAAGCTCTGCTATATTATGTTGAAATGCCCCACAGCGACGGGATCCCATTGTGCTTTTAAACATTTTTTGGTGGAAGGTTATGGGAATTTATATGACAATGGCTGACAATGACGGTATCTACAATGTTTATTGGATGTTACATGAAACAGTATCCCAGAGTGCTTATATATAATTTTTGTTAATGGAAGATTTATGGGATATTATATGAAATGTCCCACAGTGACGGTATCCCACAGTGCTTATATATAGATTTTGTTTTTGGAAAGTTAATGGGATATTATATATGAAATGTCCCATAGTGACGGTATCCCACAGTGCTATATACAGTTTTTCTATGTTTAAAGGTTAAGCAATAAAATCTTTTTATATTTACAATCTGTGCATCAAACTACTCCCGAATACAAAATTTCATTTTGTTAGGCCTATTAGAAAGGCGATGTCCCATTAAACACCTCACGGACAGAGTACCCATATACCACCTCATAGCTGTATATATATATATATATATATATATATATATTATATATATATATATAAGTGCATTGAAAATATCAGATATCAGACATCATATCATTCGTTGACGAATAAATTTGAAAGAAAATAATGACCATCTTGTGTCCCAATTTTATGGACGTTCGAAATATATATATAGTAAACATTGCTTGTATTGCTTGGAGTTGTAAAGAATCAAGCGTTATAGGCTGTAGTGCAAGTATTTTGTGTAGTAAGGCAGCAAGTCTATATCGTTACGCATTACCTTCTTCAGCTGTAGTTGACGGATACATCAAGGGCAGTTCAGAACGTATACAGTATTATAGCTCACCTAAGCCGACAGCGTAATGTTTTTCCTACAGAATGGCCTAACGGCTTTCCATAAAATAATAAGCATTACATACACGCATTACTTACTCGAAAGACAAACAATGACAATAATAAATAAACCACATCTATGAGCCTTTGAGTGGTCAGTTAAAGATACTTGGGGTGGGGTCAATTTTCGATGGTCACAATCCTCTCCCTGGGTTAGCTTTGGGCAGCTTTCATTAACGGTGTAATGGTAGCTCTTACAGTAAGGATCGGGTTATATACAAAAGGCTTGCCTTACTGCCTAAATTCCAAGACACATTCAACAAAATGTCGTTAGTAAAGTAAGAAAACAGCCTAAAACAGGTTTATACCGCGACAGAGGTGGGGGCGAGGATCATGGCCATTTAAAATCGATTTAAGCCAACCACCCCCCAGTGGAATTATTTCCACTGCCCGTTCCAAGGCGGTTCTTCTGTTGCGGTTTATTTATGTTGTTGTTTCTTACTTACTGTGTGTATCACTTGTGTCTTTTTATTTTGAATAGCCATTTGGCCATTTTGTGGGAAACTAACTGTCATTATGGCCTTCCTTTGTTTAGGTTTCCATTATGGTTTGGTCGCTTCATGTTTGTGTTTCTTTCCCTTTGGTGTCTTTGATGGGTAGAGTAAGTTAAATGTATCGATTCCTGATCTTTGTTTTACTTCCACTTCGAACTTTTCTTCTGTTCATATCGTATGATTATCTGTTTGTTTATTAATCAAGACTAAATAAGCGCAGTTGGGTACTAAGCTGAACTAGTATTGTTGCAATGATGGAATAATAAGATGGCTTACTATTGGATTTATTTTGTTCCAGCATTTACGTGGTTTCTTGCAGTCGAGTACTCACAGTTGTTTCATCTCTGTGGCTGTTTTATTTTTATGTTCACGGAGAAGTTGCACTGATGAGTTAGGAGGCATTCATGCGGACTAAACAAATTATTTGTCTAAATCGCGACGGAAACTAGGGCGAGGATTCAGGTCACTTAACATCGAAATGCGTTTCACTAACCGTTCAAAGGCGGTTCTTCTGTTGCGATTTATTTTTTATTGCTTGTCATTGAGTGTGTGTATCGCATATATTATTTTGTTTTGGATAGCCAATTTGCCATTTTGTGGAAAAGTAACTGTCCTTTTGGCTTTCCGCTATTGATGTTTCCATTAGGGTCTAGTTGTTTCACGTTTGTGTTTCGTTCCCTTCGGTGTCCCTGATGGGAGCCGTGGGTTAATTATATCGATTCCTGATTATTGCCTTCATTTCTATTTTGCAGCGACAACAATAAAACCATTTTCAATCGAATCAGTGATATACACCAATCAATACTATATCTGCTGTTCACAATTTTCTCTATAAACGACAACAATAACAAACACAATTGGATAAGGGACATCAACTCTCGAATTCTTTAAATTTCAAATTAATATTTAAAACGGTCAAGGTAAATAAAATTACAAAAGCAATAGCTCTTAAAATAAGTTATAAAAATAAGGGTCTATACCCTTAAGCAATAGACCCTTAAGCATTACCTTTTGAAGTTGCAGTTGATGGACCCTTCGATTGCGATTCAGACCGTGAATCCAGCATAACCCTTCGTAGAAAGAGTGAACCTAAAACAGAAAAAAAGACCGTTTCTTTTATATTGTGTCCATGCGAATAAAGTTGTTAGTGTTATACATATATTGTAAGTATATGCATTGAAATAGTGCACGAGAGATTGATATTCGTTCCTATCGGATATGAAGCAACTACCACGGTCCCATCCAAGTATAATCTAAGCCGAACGCTCGGGGTGAGTTAACAGGATGTCAGCTTCCATCGTCCGTCGTCGTCCGCAGTAATCCATTGCCTGCCGCCGTCGTCGTCGTCTACACTTTCAAACTGGAATATATTTGCAGCTTGCAAGCAGATCTCAACCTATTTCACATGTACCATTTATGGTAAGAGATTGCTTGGATATGCATTTTAGGAAAAATTCTCCAGAAGTTTGGTTGCTATGGCGACTGGCTTACTATGGGAAAAAGCTTTGAACAGCGAGGTTTCGTCATTTTTGTTGGATCCTCATGAAACTTGCAGATAACAATGACATGCATAAAACTTGGGACGAGTTCGAGATCCCTCTTAACTTGCACGCTGGTGGGTCAGGCCTCAGATTCTATGATGGTTCCAGCGTAAGGGCTTACTGAGAATTAGAGAGTATCTAAGTTTATGTATTGTTGGTTGGTACCTGATGCTCTGTCTCTGGTCGAGCCCATCGGAGTCTAACTGTTGGTCTCTTTTTGCTCCAGCATTTCAGTGGTTTCTTGCTGTCGAGTCCGCACCGTTGTTTCATCTCTGTGGTTATTTGGTTTTTGTGTTCACGGAAATGTTGCACTGATGAGTTAGGAGGCCTTCATGCGGAATGAAATCGATTTAAGCACCCCCGCCCCTCGGTGGAATTCATTTCACTGATCGATCCAAGGCCGTTCTTCTGTCGCGGTTGATTTTTGTTTTGGTTTTTGTATCACTTATATTATTTTGTTTTGGATAGCCAAATGGCCATTTTGTTGGAAAGTAACTTCGCTATCGATGTTTCCATTAGGGTCTTGTTGTTTTATGTTTGTGTTTCTTTTACCTTTGGTGTCTCTGGCGGGAGCTTTCGGTTAATTGTATGGATTTCTGATCATTGCCTTCACTTCCATTTCGAAAATGGGTCTTGCCGAAATGGCCATTATTGATATTGTGAACCTTGTACCGTCCTCATTTTTATTGGATCTTCATTAAATGTGCAGAAAATAATGGCATGGATAAAGTCTCGGAAGATTTTGAAAATTATCGGACCACGACGACAGACTTATGTCCCCTTGTTTGTCAAGATTGCTTGTGAACACTCTAAGACCACGTATTCAGCATATAAACTTCAAACCTTTCTCAGAGTGATGACTGTAAAAGAATATCAGCGAAGTTCGAAACTGGGTCATATGAGATCAAAAATAGATCACTAGGTCAAATAGTAGTAAAAGCTTGTGAATGCTCTAGAGGTATTTTGTTTAGCTTAATCAACTTCAAACTTGCTCAAAATGATGCCCCTGACAAAGTCTGGGTTAAGTAGACAACCGGGTCATGTAGGGTAAAAACGAAGTCCACTAGGTCAAATTACAGAAAACCTTGTAAACACTCTGGGTGACATATTTTACCCTCATCAACTTCAATCCAAGCCGACAGCTTCGGAGGAGCTTATACGATGGCAGTTTCCATCGTCTCACAACGTTAGTCGTCTTCGTTTGTCGTCAGGCGTCGTCCTTTTTCGTCAGTCGTCGTTCTTCTATTCTTTCGAACTGAAATATCTTTGCAATACGATCAAATCTCAACCAATTTCTATTTATTTATTTATTTATTTTCTGGGCGGTTGGGTGAGGCAAATGTGCCATGCATCAAACTGACCTATTAGGGATTTTGGCCATTTCGATTATTAATTTATAATCCAGCAGGTAGCTGTGCATACTGTTGAATTGATTGATTCCAATCTATGATCGAACGGGCAGAGCTAAGTGTGGCAAATGTAATAATAATCTTAAGACATATTGACACATTTTAAGACACATTGACACACTTTAAGACATATTGACACACTATACGACATGCAGATGATCGTAACCGGTAAGCTGCACTTCGTTTTATATGGCCTTAATAGGCATGGGCCCAGGGATTTTTTTTTAAATGGTTGCCCTGAAAGTAGGACAGTTTTTGATGATTAATTTGTTCAGTCCGCACGAAGGCCTCCTAACTCATCGGTGCAACATCTCCGTGAACACAAATATCAAACAACCACAGAGATGAAACAACGGTGATGTTTTGACAGCAAGAAACAACAGAAATTCTGGAGCAAAAGAAAACCAACACTTAGACTCCAATGGGCCCGACCAGAGACGGAGCATCAGGTATCAACCAACATAAGCCTTTACGTTGGAACCGTCATAGAATCTGAGGCCTGACCCACCGGCGTGCAATTAAAGACGGAAGTAAAGTTGTCAACCGTGATTGGGTTAACTACCATGCATGCAGTCTGTCGTATAACATTTATTTTGTTCCCAATCTTTTCATATCGAAGAATGATTTTACGAAATTGGGTGCTGAAGTCATTGCGGTTATAAATTGTAAAACCAAAGGGCCCCGGGGCGGGGACATTTTTTGCCCCAGGGCTGTAATTTGAATAGTCTTGGTAGAGGTCCACTAGATGATGCTTCATACCAAATATCAAAGACTTGGGCCTTGTGGTTTCAGAGAAGAAGATTTTTAAATTTTTTCCCAATATAAGCCTATGTAAAACCAAAGGGCCCCGGGCGGGGACTTTTTTGGCCCCAAGGCTATAATTTTAACAATCCTGGTAGAGGTCCACTAGATGAAGCTTCTTTCAAAATATCAAAGACTATGACCTTGCGGTTTCAGAGAAGAAAATTATTAAAGATTTTCCCTATATAAGCCTATGTAAAAACAAAGGGCCCCGGGGCGGGGGCATTTTTGGCCCCAGGGCTATAATTTGAACAAACCAGGTAGAGGTCTACTAGATGAAGCTTCATACCAAATATCAACGACCTGGGCCTTCCGATTTCAGAAAAGAAGATTTTTTAACGATTTTTCCTATATAAGCGTATGTGAAACCAAAGGGCCCCAGAGCGGGGATATTTTTTGCCCCACGGATGTAATTTGAGCAATCTTGATCGAGGTCCACTAGATGAAGCTTCACACCAAATATCAGACACCTGGGCCTTCTGGTTTCAGAGAAAAAGATTTTTAAAGGGTTTCCCTATATAAGACTATGTAAAACCAAAGGGCCTCGGCGCAGGGGCATTTTTGGCACAGAGCTATAATTTGAACAATTTTGGCAGAAGTCCACTAGATGAAGCTTCATACAAAATATCAAAGACCTGGGCCTTGCGGTTTCAGAGACGAACATTTTTAAAGATTTTCCCAATATAGGCTTATGTAAAACTAAACGGCCCCGGGGCGGGGGCATGTTTGGCCCCAGGGCTATAATTTGAACAATCTGGGCAGAGGTCCACTAGATGAAGCTTGATACCAAATATCAAAGACTTGGGCCTTGTGGTTTCAGAGAAGAAGATTTAAAAGATTTCCCTATATAAAGTAGAAGTAACACAAAGATCAGGAATTGATACAATTAACTTACTCCATCCATAAAAGACACCAAAGGGAAAGAAATACAAACATTAAGCGACCAGACCATAATGGAAACCTAAACAAAGGAGGGCCATAAGGACAGTTACTTTCCCACAAAATGGCCATATGGCCATCCAAAATTAAAAGACACAAGTGATACACACAGTAAGTAACAAACAACAACATAAATAAATCGCCACAGAAGAGCCGCCTTTGAAGGGTCAGTGGAAGTAAAACCAAAGGGCCCCGGAGCGGGGGCATTTTTGGCCCCAGGGCTATCATTTGAACAGTCTTTGTAGTGGTCCACTAGATGAAGCTTCATACCAAATATCAAAGACTTGGGCCTTAAGGTTTCAGAGAAGAACATTTTCCCTATATAAGCCTATGTAATACCAAAGGGCCCCGGGGCGGGGGCATTTTTGGCCCCAGGGCTATAATTTGAACAATCTTGGTAGAGGTCCACTAGATGAAGCTTCATACCAAATATCAAAGACCTGGGCCTTTCGATTTTAGAGAAGAAGATTTTTAAAATTTCCCTTTATAAGCCTATGTAAAACCAAAGGGCCCCGAGGCGGGGGAATTTTTGGCCCCAGGGATATATTTTGAACAATCTTAATAGAGGTCTACTAGATGAAGCTTCACACCAAATATCAAACACCTGGGCCTTCTGGTTTCAGAGAAGAAGATTTTTAAAGGGTTTCTCTATATAAGTATATGTTAAACTGACGGGTCACGGCGCGAGGGCATTTTTGGCCCCAGGGCTATAATTTGAACAATCTTGGTAGTATGAAGCTTCATACCAAATATCAACTAGAGCTATCACTAAAGGTGATGAATACCCCCACAAAAACTGCCTTGATAGTACAACAGCGGCATTTTGCATTTTTTTCACTTGAAAGGGGCCATAACTATGCCGAAAATTGACGAATTGTAGTGGAAATCCAACTTGACCTGTATTTTATGATGTTACATCAGTGTACCAAAAATTAAAAAAAATCGGTGAAGCGCTTTTTGAGTTATCGTCTGGAAACCAAGTCAACAGACCGACCGACAGACCGACCGACCGACCGACAAGCTCACTCCTATATACCCCCCCCCCCCCCAAAAAAAAAAATTTCATTTGTGGGGGTATAAAGACCTGGGCCTTGCGGGTTCAAAGAAGAAGAGTTTTAAAGATTTTCCCTATATAAGCCTATGTAAAACCAAAGGACCCCGGGGTGGGATCATTATTGGCCCCAGGGATATAATAATTTGAACAATATTGATAGAGGTCCACTAGATGAAGCTTCAACCCAAATATCAACCACCTGGGCCTTCTGGTTTCAGGGGAGAAGATTTTTAAAAGGTTTCCCTACGTAGGTCTATGTAAAACCAGTGGGCCCCGGCGCGGGGGCATTTTTGGTCCCAAGGCTATAATTAGAACAGTCTTGGTAGAAGTCCACTAGATGAAGCTTCACACCAAATATCGAAGACCTGGGCCTTGCGTTTTCGGAGAAGAAGTTCTCATTTAAAAAATCTCTTTCAGCTCCTGTGACCTAGATGTGCAACAGACTGGAACATTTTGAACAATTTTGAAAGATCATTCCTGTGAAGTTTCGTCAAAATCCGATCGGCGGTTTAGGAGGAGATGTCGTTGGAAGAATTGTTTACGGACACACGCACGCACGGAACCATGCACGGACGACGGACGAAAAGTGATCACAAAAGCTGTGACAGGTGAGCTAATAAACCGCGACAGAAGAACCGCCTTGAAACGGTCAGTAAAACGAATTTCACTGGGGTGTGGTGGAGGTTTGGGGGGGGGGGGGCTGGGGGCTTTAATCGATTTAACGTGACCATAACCCTTGCCCAAATTACTTCCGTCGCAATTTAGACAAATAATTTGTTCAGTCCGCGTAAAAGCCTCCTAACACACTCTGCAGATCTGATCCTCGTTGGTATTGTCATGCCGTGAAACTGAAGGAGTGATCATCACACAATACTTACCTGAATATGTATAGTCTTCTCTAGAATCACCCGATCGAAGGCCTGCAGAAGAACAAGCAAGCAAGCATAGACAAAATATAATACATACTGAAGTAGACTTAACGAAAACATAGGTAAATCAATGCTCACGTAGGTAAGTTAAATTATAATCGATTAAACGATGTCAATGTAGGTAAATCAGTCCAAAACATAAGCCAATCAACGAAACCATTGGCAATCGAATGCACTTGTATGCAGAATATATGTAAATCAATTAAAATATAGATGAAACGATGCAAGTTTGGGAAAATCAATGTAATCATTTGTAAATCAATCAGATAAATCAGTTAATGTTAATATAGGTAAAACTGTGCAAATGTATGAGCAATACGAGAAAATGCTGCTTAACATATACCAAACAAAGATAAATTAACAGAAGTCTGCTCCAGGTAGGTCACGCATGTGAGGGGGCAAAGTCAAAGGACCTTGATATGTAGGCCAAGGTGTGTAGTCATGTTACTGACTTCAACACTCGTAATAAATTGTTAACTGCTAAACTTCTTAATCGGGGTTATCGGTATCATAAACTACCAAAAGCCTTTTCAAAATTTTATAGACGTCATTCTGATTTAATTTCAAAATTCAATATTGGACTTAAAAAATCTTCTGCAGCAAAGTCTATCGCAACCCCAATTTTATGGTGACTTAGTATATATATTCATAAAAATATATAACCCCAATGACTTCAGCACCCAATTTCGTAAAATCATTATTCGTTATAAAAAGATTGGGTTCAACATAAATGTTATACGACAGACTGCATGTATGGTAGTTAACCCAATCACGGTTGACAACTTTGCTTCCCTCTTTAATTGCACGCCGGTGGGTCAGGCCTCAGATTCCATGACGGTTCCAGCGTAAAGGCTTATGTTTGTTGGTACCTAATGCTCTGTCTCTGGTCGGGCCCATCGGAGTCTAACTGTTGGTTTTCTTTTGCTCCAGCATTTCAGTGGTTTCTTGCTGTCGAGACCCCACCGTTTGTTCATCTCTGTGGCTGTTTGATTTTTGTGTTCAGGAAGATGTTGCACTGATGAGTAAGGAGGCCTTCATGCGGACTGAACAAATTATTTCTCAAAATTGCAACGGGAGGGCGAGGATTATGTTCGGGTTCCGATAGATCTTGTTGCAGAAGAGATTTAAGTCCAATATTGAATTTTGAAATTAAATCAGAATGACGTCTATAAAATTTTGAAAAGGCTTTGCGTAGTTTATGGTACCGATAACCCCGATTAAGAAGTTTAGCCGTTAACAATTTATTACGAGTGTTGAAGTCAGTTACATGACTACACACTCTGGCAAATCGAATTAATTGCGAAATATAAACATCATAGAATGGCGCACGAGGAACATCACCATCCAAAAAAAGAAAAGTTACAATCTTAAAATCTAAATCATCGCGTTTATCATGAACTAGAAGCCTGTCTTGGCCTTCTGTAACACAGACAGCAAACTTGGTGGCTGAATGACAAATGTAGTCATCAATTAAAGCCCTTTTTACAGCTAAAGGCTGAAGTTCATAGGCCTTAGTACCACCAAGTTCTTGCTGAAGAGTGTTTAAATAGTGAAGCCGTCAAACAACGACCACACTATGACCTTATCTGCTGGAGCCAAACAAACTGCCTATGACATTCTTGAATACCTAGTTTAAGGTGACGTAACGACGTCTTAGGTTTAACGCCCCCCCCCCCCTCCTCCACAGTGAAATTCGTTTCCGCTGACCATTCCAATGCGGTTCTTCTGTCGCGGTTTATTTTTGTTATGAATTATCTTTGGGTGTTTGTGTCGCTTATATTATTTTATTTTGATAGCCTATTGGCCATTTGTGGGAAAGTAACTGTCCTTTTGGTTTTCCGCTATTGATGTTTCCATTAGGGTCTGCTGTTTCATGTTTGTGTTTCTTCCCCTTTGATGTCTCTGATAGGAGCTGTGGGTTAATTGTACCGATTCCTGATCATTGCTTCCACTTCTATTTTGTATGTCACTATCTGGGCACCTTGTGAACATTGAGGGTCAGGTCCTAGTGCACCAGACGGAGATGAACGTACTCAGTCTAACTTCAAATGTCTTGTGGTGACAAAGGGTGGTTCTTTGATGACACTTACCTATCCTTTACGGACTTCTCATGATATTGTCAAGATGATAATGCTAAGCAAGTTTGACGATGATTGGACCAAAACTGCGGCCTCTAGAGAGTTTACAATGCTTTTGTATGATTAGACCCACTGACCTACTGACCTACTTTCTGACCCAACTGACCCCATATTCGAACTTGACCTAGATATTGTCGAGATGATCATTCTGGGAAGGTTTGATGATGCTTGGACTAAAACTGTGGCGTCTAGAGTGTTAACATTTTTTTCTATGATTTGACCTAGTGTCCTACATTTTCACCCACCATGATCCATATTCAAACTTTACCGAGATATTTTTAAAGACAGTTATTCTGGGTAAGTTTGATGACGATTGGACCAAAACTTTCACCTCTAAAGTGTTCATAAGGTTTTTCTATGATTCGACCTACTGGCCTACTTTTTGACCGGACATGACCCATATTCAAACTTGAGATATTGTCAGCAAGCTTGAGGATGATTAGACCAAAACTGTGGTCTCTAGAGTGTTAACAATGTTTTTTTTTTCTATGATTTGGCCTACTGATCTACTTCTTGACCCGACATGACCATATTCAAACCTGACCAAGATGTTGTCAGGATAATCATTCTGAGCACGTATGAGAATTATTGGATTAAAATTTTGGCCTCTAGAGTGTTAACATGTTTTTTTCTATATTTTGACCTACTGACCTACTTTTTGATCCGACATGACCCATATTCGAACATGACTGAGATATTGTCAGGATATTCATTTTGAGCAAGGATGAAGACGATTGGACCAAAACTGTGGCCTCTAGAGTTTCAACAATGTTTTTCTATTATTCGACCTACTGACATACGTTTTGACTCGACATGAACCATATTCGAACGTGTCCGAGATATTGTCACGATCATCATTCTAACCAAGTTTTATGATGATTGGAGCAAAACTGTGGCCTCTAGAGCGTTAACAAGAAAAGTTTATGCACGACGAACGACGACGCAGGACATCTCACGGTTACAAAAGCTCACCATGACCTTCGGACAGGTGAGCTAAAAACTGAAGGAGGAGTTGCGGAGACAAGAGTTTCTGTTGATAAATGGCTAAAACTGAAAAGGGCCACAAACAGAGTCGAGCATGACCTCAATGAAAATGAATCATCTTTAGGGTCATGGAGACAATAACTGGAAGGTATCATCAAAGGCCTCTGAAAACTGTAGGAGGATTTACGGAGACATAGTAAATACATGGTTAGTGTCTTTAATAATAAAATATAATCGGTGAGCCTTAGACAATTTTATAGGGGCGAGCTTCAGCGAGCCCCTATGAAATTGTCGCGGCGAACCGATTATATTTTATTATTAAAGACACTAATCATGTATTTAGTTTATACCGCAACTCAAAACAATCAAGGGATTTCGCATTAATTAAGCAAATTTAAGCAAATAAGACAGCAGACAGCGCGACATGTTAAACGACATCCAGTGCCATGGCGCGCACACGTTGTATAACGTGACGTCAAAAAGTGCTAAATTTCTGACGTCACCACGCCACGCAGACATTGGGAACAACATGGACGCTCGAATAAAAATTTCTCAGCGCTTTACATTCTGTATAAAAATCTGCAAATAAATCGTTTATGTTAGCTTTAGAAATTATTTTCGAGGTTGAGACGCAACCGCAGTAGCAGTGCGCAATTGTTCCAACGGACCATTCAAACCAGGAAAGCCCGGGAAGGTAAGAATTTAGCTGAAATTTATGAAAATTTGTTTAAATAAATATTGCTAAGATAATAATTTGCTCTTTGGTTGTTTTTCCGTGTATAAAAGGTTGCATGTTATTGTTTACACTTGCAAATTAGGGACCTGAAAAGTAGGTCCGGTCTTTAAACGGTCTCTAGACGTATTATAGGTCAGTAAAAGGTATTATAAGTCACTACCGATTATAGCGTGCAGTTATTCGACCCCCTTTATTAGGTTACTAGAATGCCTGGTTGCGGTATAAAAGTATTTCTGCAGATGAAATAGCTAAAACTCACAAAACTAGACCCTAATGGAAAAATCAATAGCGGAAAGCCAAAAGGTCAGTTACTTTCCCACAAAATGGCCAATTGGTTATCCAAAAAAATAATATAAGCAATACACACATTCAAAGACAAACAATAACCATAATATTCCCTACATAAGCCTATGTTAAACCAAAGGGCACCAGGGCGGTGCATTTTTGGCCCTAGGGCTATAATTTAAACAATCGTGATAGAGGTCCCCAAAATGAAGCGTCACACAAAATATCAAAGACCTGGGTTTTGCGGTTTCAGAGAAGAAGATTTATAAATATTTTCCCTGTATAAAAATAGAAGTAGAGGCAATGATCATGAATCGATACAATTGTCAGCCTCGATAGCGCAGTGGTTAGCGCGTTCGCCTCATGATCGAGAGGTTGTGCGTTCGAATCCGCCACCGGTATCGAGGTGTGTCCTTGGGCAAGTCACGTAATGACACTGCCCCACTCCACCCAGGTGTAAATGGGTAGCAGTGGTGTAAAAGCCACTGCCTCTCTCTCGCGCGCGCGTGAAAACACCCGGAATGAGTGTTCGAGAGCGATTCAATAAGCTTAAAGCTTTCATCGCAATCGAACTAAAATAAATTAGTATAAACTAATTAATCGATACAATTAACGCACAGCTCCAATCAGAGACACCAAAGGGAAAGAAACGGAAACATGAAGCAACAGACCCTAACGGAAACACCGACAGCGGAAAGCCAAAAGGACAGTTACTTTCCCACAAAATGGCCAAAGGATGTCCAAAATAAAATAATATAAGCGACACAAACACCCAAAGACAAACCATAACAAAAATAAACCGCGACAGAAGAACCGCCTTGGAACGGCCAGCGGAAACGAATTCCACTGTGGGGCTTAAATCGATTTAACGTGGCCACAATCCTCGCCCTTACTTCCGTCGTGATTAAGACAAATAATTTGTTCAGTCCGCATGAAGGCCTCCTAACTCATCAGTGCAACATCTCCGTGAACACAAATATCAAACAACCACAGAAATGAAACAACGGTGATGTTTTGACAGCACGAAACAACAGAAATTCTGGAGCAAAAGAAAACCAACACTTAGACTCCAATGGGCCCGACCAGAGACGGAGAATCAGGTATCAACCAACATAAGCCTTTACGTTGGAACCGTCATAGAATCTGAGGCCTGACCCACCGGCGTGCAATTAAAGACGGAAGTAAAGTTGTCAACAGTGATTGGGTTAACTACCATGCATGCAGTCTGTCGTATAACATTTATTTTGTACCCAATCTTTTCATATCGAAAAATGATTTTACGAAATTGGGTGCTGAAGTCATTGCGGTTATAAATTGTAAAACCAAAGGGCCCCGGGGCGGGGGCTTTTTTTGCCCCAGGGCTATAATTTGAATAGTCTTGGTAGAGGTCCACTAGATGATGGTTCATACCAAATATCAAAGACTTGGGCCCTGTGGTTTCAGAGTAGAAGATTTTTAAAAATTTTCCCTATATAAGCCTATGTAAAACCAAAGGGCCCCGGGCGGGGACATTTTTGGCCCCAAGGCTATAATTTGAACAATACTGGTAGAGGTCCACTAGATAAAGCTTCTTTCAAAATATCAAAGACTATGACCTTGCGGTTTCAGAGAAGAAAATTTTTAAAGATTTTCCCTATATAAGCCTATGTAAAAACTAAGGGCCCCGGGGCGGGGGCATTTTTGGCCCCAGGGCTATAATTTGAACAATCCAGGTAGAGGTCTACTAGATGAAGCTTCATACCAAATATCAAAGACCTGGGCCTTCCGGTTTCAGAAAAGAAGATTTTTTAAAGATTTTTCCTATATAAGCCTATGTGAAACCAAAGGGCCCCAGAGCGGGGATATTTTTTGCCCCACGGATGTAATTTGAACAATCTTGATCGAGGTCCACTAGATGAAGCTTCACACCAAATATCAGACACCTGGGCCTTCTGGTTTCAGAGAAAAAGATTTTCAAGGGTTTCCCTATATAAGACTATGTAAAACCAAAGGGCCCCGGCGCAGGGGCATTTTTGGCACAGAGCTATAATTTGAACAATTTTGGCAGAAGTCCACTAGATGAAGCTTCATACAAAATATCAAAGACCTGGGCCTTGCGGTTTCAGAGACGAACATTTTTAAAGATTTTCCCAATATAGGCTTATGTGAAACTAAACGGCCCCGGGGCGGGGGCATGTTTGGCCCCAGGGCTATAATTTGAACAATCTGGGCAGAGGTCCACTAGATGACGCTTGATACCAAATATCAAAGACTTGGGCCTTGTGGTTTCAGAGAAGAAGATTTAAAAGATTTCCCTATATAAAGTAGAAGTAAAACAAAGATCAGGAATTGATACAATTAACTTACTCCACCCATAAAAGACACCAAAGGGAAAGAAATACAAACATTAAGCGACCAGACCATAATGGAATAAAAATCAAAAATGAGTTCCTTTAAGAGCAATGAAAACATTCATAAGAAAGAAGATGGGCCATACTACGTAGTTTCGGCTAATAAAGCCTCATCAGTGACCCTGTAATGATCCGGCAAAGAAAGCCATAGAAAAAGTACTGCAATTTTGCGAATTTCGAATAGGCAGTCGATTCAAAGACTGATATAAATCAAAATGGGGTCCAAATAATTAAAAACCTGTCTAGAATTAGTCTAAACCAATAATTTATTTCCGATTTCTCAGAATATTCACGATGATCTCAAAGGACCAAAAGTAAAATATAAACCTAAACAAAGGAGGGCCATAAGGACAGTTACTTTCCCACAAAATGGCCATATGGCCATCCAAAATTAAAAGACACAAGTGATACACACAGTAAGTAACAAACAACAACATAAATAAATCGCCACAGAAGAGCCGCCTTTGAAGGGTCAGTGGAAGTAAAACCAAAGGGCCCCGGAGCGGGGGCATTTTTGGCTCCAGGGCTATAATTTGAACAGTCTTTGTAGTGGTCCACTAGATGAAGCTTCATACCAAATATCAAAGACTTGGGCCTTAAGGTTTCAGAGAAGAACATTTTCCCTATATAAGCCTATGTAATACCGAAGGGCCCCGGGGCGGGGGCATTTTTGGCCCCAGGGCTATAATTTGAACAATCTTGGTAGAGGTCCACTAGATGAAGCTTCATACCAAATATCAAAGACCTGGGCCTTTCGATTTTAGAGAAGAAGATTTTTAAAAATTTTCCCTATATAAGCCTATGTAAAACCAAAGGGCCCCGAGGCGGGGGAATTTTTGGCCCCAGGGATATATATTTTGAACAATCTTAATAGAGGTCTACTAGATGAAACTTCACACCAAATATCAAACACCTTGGGCCTTCTGGTTTCAGAGGAGAAGATTTTTAAAGGGTTTCTCTATATAAGTATATGTTAAACTGACGGGTCACGGCGCGAGGGCATTTTTGGCCCCAGGGCTATAATTTGAACAATCTTGGTAGTATGAAGCTTCATACCAAATATCAACTAGAGCTATCACTAAAGGTGATGAATACCCCCACAAAAACTGCCTTGATAGTACAACAGCGGCATTTTGCAATTTTTTCACTTGAAAGGGGCCATAACTATGCCCAAAATTGACGAATTGTAGTGGAAATCCAACTGGAACTGTATTTTATGATGTTACATCAGTGTACCAAAAATTATAAAAATCGGTGAAGCGCTTTTTGAGTTATCGTCTGGAAACCAAGTCAACAGACCGACCGACAGACCGACCGACCGACCGACAAGCTCACTCCTATATACCCCCCCCCCCCCAAATATCATTTGTGGGGGTATAAAGACCTGGGCCTTGCGGGTTCAAAGAAGAAGAGTTTTAAAGATTTTCCCTATATAAGCCTATGTAAAACCAAAGGACCCCGGGGTGGGATCATTATTGATAGAGGTCAATAAACTTAGTACCACCAAGTTCTTGCTGAAGAGTGTTTAAATAGTGAAGCCGTCAAACAACGACCACACTATGACCTTATCTGCTGGAGCCAAACAAACTGCCTATGACATTCTTGAATACCTAGTTTAAGGTGACGTAACGACGTCTTAGGTTTAACCCCCCCCCCCTCCTCCACAGTGAAATTCGTTTCCGCTGACAATTCCAATGCGGTTCTTCTGTCGCGGTTTATTTTTGTTATGAATTATCTTTGGGTGTTTGTGTCGCCTATATTATTTTATTTTTGATAGCCTATTGGCCATTTGTGGGAAAGTAACTGTCCTTTTGGTTTTCCGCTATTGATGTTTCCATTAGGGTCTGTTGTTTCATGTTTGTGTTTCTTCCCCTTTGATGTCTCTGATAGGAGCTGTGGGTTAATTGTACCGATTCCTGATCATTGCTTCCACTTCTATTTTGTATGTCACTATCTGGGCACCTTGTGAACATTGAGGGTCAGGTCCTAGTGCACCAGACGGAGATGAACGTACTCAGTCTAACTTCAAATGTCTTGTGGTGACAAAGGGTGGTTCTTTGATGACACCTACCTATCCTTTACGGACTTCTCATGATATTGTCAAGATGATAATGCTAAGCAAGTTTGACGATGATTGGACCAAAACTGCGGCCTCTAGAGAGTTTACAATGCTTTTGTATGATTAGACCCACTGACCTACTGACCTACTTTCTGACCCAACTGACCCCATATTCGAACTTGACCTAGATATTGTCGAGATGATCATTCTGGGAAGGTTTGATGATGCTTGGACTAAAACTGTGGCGTCTAGAGTGTTAACATTTTTTTCTATGATTTGACCTAGTGTCCTACATTTTCACCCACCATGATCCATATTCAAACTTTACCGAGATATTTTTAAAGACAGTTATTATGGGTAAGTTTGATGACGATTGGACCAAAACTTTCACCTCTAGAGTGTTCACAAGGTTTTTCTATGATTCGACCTACTGGCCTACCTTTTGACCGGACATGACCCATATTCAAACTTGAGAAATTGTCAGCAAGCTTGAGGATGATTAGACCAAAACTGTGGTCTCTAGAGTGTTAACAATGTTTTTTTTCTATGATTTGGCCTACTGATCTACTTCTTGACCCGACATGACCATATTCAAACCTGACCAAGATATTGTCAGGATAATCATTCTGAGCACGTATGAGAATTATTGGATTAAAATTATGGCCTCTAGAGTGTTAACATGTTTTTTCTATATTTTGACCTACTGACCTACTTTTTGATCCGACATGACCCATATTCGAACATGACTGAGATATTGTCAGGATATTCATTTTGAGCAAGGATGAAGACGATTGGACCAAAACTGTGGCCTCTAGAGTTTCAACAATGTTTTTCTATTATTCGACCTACTGACATACGTTTTGACTCGACATGAACCATATTCGAACGTGTCCGAGATATTGTCACGATCATCATTCTAACCAAGTTTTATGATGATTGGAGCAAAACTGTGGCCTCTAGAGCGTTAACAAGAAAATGTTATGCACGACGAACGACGACGCATGACATCTCACGGTTACAAAAGCTCACAATGACCTTCGGTCAGGTGAGCTAAAAACTGAAGGAGGAGTTGCGGAGACAAGAGTTTCTGTTGATAAATGGCTAAAACTGAAAAGGGCCACAAACAGAGTCAAGCATGACCTCAATGAAAATGAATCATCTTTAGGGTCATGGAGACAATAACTGGAAGGTATCATCAAAGGCCTCTGAAAACTGTAGGAGGATTTACGGAGACAAGTATTTCTGCTGATGAAATAGCTAAAACTGACAAAACTAGACCCTAATGGAAAAATCAATAGCGGAAAGCCAAAAGGTCAGTTACTTTCCCACAAAATGGCCAATTGGTTATCCAAAATAAAATAATATAAGCAATACACACATTCAAAGACAAACCATAACAAAACTAAACCGTAACATAGGAACCGCAATGGAACGGTCAGTGAAACGAATTCCACTTGGGGGCTTAAATCGATTTAACGTGGTCACAATCCTCGCCCTTACTTCCTTCGCGATTTAGCAAATAACTTTTTCAGACCGCATGGGGGCCTCCTAACTCATCAGTGCAACCTCTCCGAGAAAACAAATATCAAACAACCACCGAGATAAAACAACGGCGAGGACTCGCAGCAAGAAACCACTGAAATGCTGGAGCAAAAGAAAACCGACAGTTAGATTCAGATGGGCCCGAACAGAGACAGAGCATCAGGCACCAACCAACATTACATAAAATTAAATTATCTCTAATTCTCAGTAAAATAGTAGTGAAGGCAATGATCAGGAATCGATACAATTAACCCACAGCTCCTATCAGAGGCACCGAAGGAAAGAAACACAAACATGAAAAAACTAGACTCTAATGGAAACATCACAAGCGGAAATCAAGAAGGGCATTTACTTTCCAACAAAATGGCCAATTGGCCATCCAAAGCAAAATAATAAAAGCGATACACACACTCAAAGATTAGCCATAAAAAAAATAGACGAGGCAGAAGAACCGCCTTGGAACGGTCAGCGGAAACGAATTCCACTGGGGGCTTAAATCGATTTTACGTGGCCACCATCATCGCCCTTACTTCCGTCGCGATTTAGATAAATAATTTGTTCAGTCCGCATGGGGGCCTCCTAACTCATCAGTGCAACATCTCCATGAATTCAAAAATCAATCAACCACAGAGATGAAACAACGGTGAGGACTCGACAGCAAGAAACCACTGAAATGCTGGAGCAAAATAAAACCAACAGGTAGACTCCGATGGGCCCAACCAGAGACAGAGCATCAGGCACCAACCAACATTAGATAAAATTAGATTCTCTCTAATTCTCAGTAAAGTAGAAGTAAAACAAAGATCAGGAATTGATACAATTAACTTACTCCATCCATAAAAGACACCAAAGGGAAAGAAATACAAACATTAAGCGACCAGACCATAATGGAAACCTAAACAAAGGAAGGCCATATGGACAGTTACTTTCCCACAAAATGGCCATATGGCCATCCAAAATTAAAAGACACAAGTGAAACACACAGTAAGTAACAAACAACAACATAAATAAATCGCCACAGAAGAGCCGCCTTTACGCTGGAACAGTCATAGAATATGAAGCATGACCCAACGGCGTCCAATTCAAGAGAGTTCCAAAGTTGTTAACCTTGATTGGGTTAACTACCATGCATGCAGTCTGTCGTATAACATTTATATTGCATCCAATCTTTTTATATCGATGAATGATTTTACGAAAATTGGGTACTGAAGTCATTGCAATTATATATTTTTCTGAAATTATATACTAAGTCAACATAAAATTCAGGTTCCGATAGACCCAGTAGCAGAAGAGATTTAAGACCAACAATGAATTTCAAAATTTAATCAGAATGACGCCTCAAACATTTTAAAAAGGCTTTGCGAACTGAACAGATAATCTGTCTAAATCGCGACGGAAGTAAGGATTATGGCCACGTAAATCGATTTAAGCCCCCCAGTGGAATTCGTTCACTGACCGTTCCAATGCGGTTCTTCTGTCGCGGTTTATTTTTGTTATAGTTTGTCTTTGAGTGTTTGTATCGCTTATATTATTTTGTTTTGGATAGCCAATTAGCCTTTTTGTGGTAAAGTAACTGTCCTTTTGGCTTTCCGCAATGGATGTTTCCATTATGGTCTGTTGTTTCATGTTTGTGATTCTTTCCCTTTGGTGTCACTGATAGGAGCTGTTGTTAATTGTATCGATTCCTCATCATTGCCTTCACTTCTATTTTGCATAGTTTATGATACCGATAACCCTGATTAAGACGTTTAGCAGTGACAATTTATTACGCGTATTGAAGTCAGTTTCATGACAAGACACTCTGGCAAATCGAATTAATTGCGAAATATAAACGCCATAGGATGCCGCACGAGGATGATCACATTTCCAAGAAAGGAAAATTTACAATCTCAAAATCAAAATCATCGCGATTATCATAAATTTTGCAAGAAACAAATCCATCTACAATAGGTATGTGCAAATCCAAAAACGGGGCCTCGTTATCGAATTAATTTCGAAATACAATTACCATAGGATGCCGCACGAGAAATATCACCATCCAAGGAAGGAAAATGTACAATCTCAAAATCAATAGTAATCAAAAGCCTATAGTTCTGGTAAAACATCAGTCGTGCATGGCCTTGATAAAGTATGATCGTCTACACGTCATGGGAAAAATAACTGGAAAATTTCGCCAAAATCCCTTGAAAACTGTAGGAGGAGTTGCGGAAACAAATGTGTCTACGGACGGATAGACTGGTGACGGATGGATGGACGGACGAATGGACGAACCCATTACTGTAGTCCAATTCGACTAACGTCGGGAGACAAAAAGTAGTAGTCAAACCTGTCTTTTCTTGTTGACTGTGCAATATCTTTCCCATGACTTCTCTCTGTCGCTCTCTCTCTGCAACAGCATAGTTTTCAATTGTGAACAGTTTGCAAGTTTCAGGTGATGCTTTTGCCTGCCGAAGAACTCGGAAATATTTAAGACAACAAAATATCAGTGACCGATAATTGTATATAAAAATAGAAATAAAGGCTTATGCATAAAATAAAAAGGAAAGCCGACCGATTCCTTATCATTGAACTACCTATTACTTTCTGGATATTATTCCAAACTGAAGACACTTCAGGTGTAGCGACCCTTTCGAGGAACATTTCCTTACTGACGATGCTTCCAGGGTATCTGCTACTAACTGACGACATTTCCAAAGTATATTTCTATTACCGACGAAATTTCCAGGGTATATTTTCCTTACTGATTAAGACTGGTCCTATGCTATTGGAGCTTCTAAAATGATAGTGTAAAGGAGAATATAATAAATGCAAAGGAATTTAGTTGTATACCATTTATTGACATGTAACTTCAGCAACTGGGTGTTTGCCCCTGTGCACTGACAACATAAGACGTTTTGAGGTTGTTTAACTAGGGAGTAAAATAGATGTGAATACAATTATCAGGAATCGACACAATTCACCATACATCCCATCAGAGACACCGATAAATCGATAATAATATAACAGGAATTCTAATACTGGTTGCTAATATATATTCAGTGATATATTGAGTGATAAATCACAAGGCGAAAAAGCGTGACGGGAAAAGCCGCCGTTTTATGACGTTTTGAGACGTCGTCGATTGTTTCATTGACGTTAGACGGAATAATGTCGTTGTGTTAAGTCAAACATGTTGGAGGAATTTCTTCAAACAATTGCGGAATGTGGAGAGAATATGATGGAAATAACAGTATTTAGTCGACTATCAGTGTGTTAGAATCGAAAAAGATCAGCTCTATTCCATGATTTGCACAGTTTGTCGGTTTGTTGAAAGTAAAAAAAATCACTAGCGCAAGGCGCTTGTGATTTTATCTGCCTTACCACTGGCCTCCAAACAATGATATATTACTCAATAAATCACTGCTAGATCTGATTTATTTCTCACTATACTAACGCCTGAATATCGATTGCAGCAGAAAGGAAGGTCATGATTCCGTGTCCGTACAAAAAAACTGACACCTTGCTCAAATGACACCAGAGGAAAAGAAGATCGAACTTCGAGTTTCGAGTTAGGAGGCCTTCATGCGAATTGAACAAATTATTTGTCTAAATCTTGACTGAAATAAGGGCGATGGTTGCGGCCGCGTAAAATCGGTTTAGGCCCCCAGTGAAATTCGCTTCACTGACCGTTCCAAGGCGGTTTTTCTGTCGTGGTTTATTTTTATTATAGTTTGTCTTCGAGTGTGTGTATCGCTTGTATCTTTTGTTTTGGATAGCCATTTGGCCATTTTGTGGCAAAGTAACTGTCCTTTTGGCTTTCCACTATTGGTGTTTTCATTAGGATCCAGTTATTTCATATTTGTGTTTCTTTCCCTTTGGTGTCTCTGATGGGAGCTTTTGGTTAATTGTATCTATTCCTGATCATTGCCTTCGGTTCTTTTTTGTTTCAAATAATGTCACCACAATCAAAACACCACAAGCAGTGAACCTAAAGAACAGTTTCTTTCCAAAATAAATACCCTATAGGCTTTCAGAAAAAAAGGAAATATGTCACGACAAAATAGAAGTGAAGGCAATACTCATGAATCGATACAGTTAACCCACAGCTCCCATCAGTGACACTATAGGAAAAGAAACACATGAAATAACTAGACCCTAATAGAAACATCAAAAGCGGAAAGCCAAAAGGACAGTTACTTTCCCACAAATTGACCAACTGGCTATCCAAAACAAACTAATATAAGAAATACACACATCCTAAAGACATAACATAACAAAAATAAACCGCGACAGAAGAACCGCCTTGGAACGGTCAATGAAACGAATTCCACTGAGAGCTTAAATCGATTTTACGCAGCTGCAATCCTCGCCCTTACGTCCGTCGCGATTTAGAAAAAATAATTTGTTCAATCCACATGAAGGCCTCCTAACTCATCAGTGCAAAATAGCACTGACAAAAAAGTTAGAATGGCCAGTATATTTTTACTTGCGGGGGTGTGGGCTGGAGGTCGTAAATCGAGATAATGTTTTAACGGCCATCGTTCATAGTTTGCCTCTCCCATTTAGTTGATGCAAGTGGTGCGCTCAACTTAGAATGTAGTGTTTCTAGCTTATCAATGCATCTTTTTCAACAAAGTAAAATTAATAATGAAACAATGATGAGGATTCGACAGCATAAAATATCTAGAATTCCAAAGCAAAGTCACTCCTTAGTGTCATACCGGAGACAGAGCATCAGACAACCACCAACTTAGAATGGACGGAGCTGTTTAAGAGTGAGGTCGAACCCGCCAGGGAGAAATTATAGAGATAGTAAAATAATCACAGTTGTTGGGTCGACTACCATGCCTGCATTTTGTCGTATTACATTTATGTTGTACCCAAGCTTTTTATGTCGAAAACTGTTTTGATGAAACCCTTCAGTGGTGAAATCTCACGATTTTGTGACAGACGGACACATTTTTGTGACAGACGGACAGACGGACAGACAGGCAGACGCCCGGGGAAAAATATGTCTCCCCGTAAAATATTTCGGGGGAGGGAGTGGGGGAGACATAACTATAACGAAGGGCATTCAATGTTCTGAAAAGGGGGAATCCGTTGGAAGCAAGAACTACGTCACAGAACTGGAAACCATGGAATATTTCAAAATTGCGCAGTGAAATCAATGGTTCCAAAGGACTAGAAATTGTAATCCACACTATAGTGAATGGCAGGGGGACTTTTTGCGGCCGCGATACATTCGCTTAACACCATCTGTGGTGTAGTTAAATGTTCTGAAAAAGGGTAATCCTTTGGGAGCAAAGACTACAGCACGGAAGTGTAAACCCTGGAGTGTAGAACATTTTTCTGGACCAGACTATCTAGTTTCGGCCAATTAGGCCTCATCAGTGACTCGAAAATATAAATCCCGCAGTGAAATCAATAATCCCAAAGGACTAGAAAATTTAATCCACACTATGGTGAAGGGCATGAAGACTTTTGAAGGCCGCCATACTTTCCCATTAACACCAGCTGTGGTGAAGTTAAATGTTCTGATAAAAGGGTAATCATTTGGAAGCATGGACTACGATTAAGGCGTAACTATACCAAATTTAGTGACACAGAGGCCTTTCTGATATTTAATCTTCATCAGTGTGTCTAAACCCAAAAGTTTGAAACCGAAACGGATGATGGACAAGACCCGGCAAACACAGCACACCCCCTCCGAGCACACACCGACCGACGTAGCTCATGAGACAGGGCATGGAACTGAAACCATGGTATGTACAAGATGCGTTGAGTCAGACTAGCTAGTTTCGGCCAATTAGGCCTCATAAGTGGCCCTCAAATATTTTCTACATCCTAAAGGACTCGAGAATGTAATCCTCCACTACGATGTAGGGCAAGGAGACTTTTTACGGCCGCCACACATTCCCAGACACCAGCTGTAGTGAAGTTAAATGTTCTGAAAAAGGGCAATCCTTTGGAAATACGTTTTTTAAAAGGGTTATCCTTTGGAAGCAAGGATAACACCACAGAACTGGAAAATATGAAGTGTGCATGTTTTCTGGGCCAGACTAGGTAGCTTCGGCCAATTAGGCCTCAAGGACTACAGCACGGATCTCTAAACCATGGAGTGTAAAGCATTTTTCTGGACCAGACTTACTAGTTTTGACCAATTAGGCCTCATCAGTGACCCTCAAATATTTCTAAATTCCACAGTGAAATCAATGATCCTAAAGGACTAGAAAATGTAACCCACCCTATGATGAAGGGCAAGGAGATATTTTACGACCGCCACACATTCCCTTAACACCAGCTGTGGTGAAGTTGAATATTCTGAAAAAGGGTAATCCTTTGAAAAATAGAAGTGATGGCAATGATCAGGAATCGATACAATTAACCCACAGCTCCCATCAGAGACATCAAAGGGAAAGAAACACAAGCACGAAACAACAGACCCCAATGGAAACACCAATAGCGGAAAGACAAACGGACAGTAACTTTCCCACAAAATGGCCAATAGGCTATCCAATATAAAATAATATAAGCGATACAAACACCTAAAGACAAACCATATCAAAAATAAACCGCGACACAAGAACCGCCTTGGAACGGTCAACGGAAACGAATTCCACTGGGGGGGGGGGGCTTAAATCGATTTTACGTGGCCACAATCCTCGCCCTTACTTCCGTCACGATTAAGACAAATAATTTGTTCAGTCCATTTGAAGGCCTCCTAACTCATCAGTGCAACATCTCCGTGACCACAAAAATCAAACAACCACAGAGATGAAACAACGGTGATGGCTCGACAACAAGAAACCACTGAAATGCTAGAGCAAAAGAAAATCAATAGTTAGACTCCGATGCGCCCGACCAGAGACAGAGCATCAAGAACCTACCAACACCTTTGGAAAATAGAAGTGATGGCAATGATCAGGAATCGATACAATTAACCCACAGCTCCCATCAGAGCATCAAAGGGAAAAAAAACACAAACACGAAACAACAGACCCCAATGGAAACACCAATAGCGGGAAGCACGCCGGTGGGTCAGGCCTCAGATTCTATGACGGCTCCAACGTAAAGGCTTATTGAGAATTAGAGAGATAATGCTGGTTGGTGCCTGATGCTCTGTCTCTGGTCGGGCTCATCGGAGTCTAACTGTTGGTTTTCTTTTGCTCCAGCATTTCAGTGGTTTCTTGCTGTCGAGTCCTCACCATTGTCTCACCTCTGTGGTTCTTTGATTTTTGTGTTCACGGAGATGTTGCACTGATGATTGAGGAGGCCTTCATGCGGACTGAACAAATCATTTGTCTGAATCGCAACGGAAGTAAGGGCGAGGATTGTGGCCACGTAAAATCGATTTAAGCCCCCCAGTGGAAATCTTCCACTGACCGTTCCAAGGCGGCTCTTCTGTGGCGATTTATTTATGTTGTTGTTTGTTAATTACTGTGTGTATCACTTGTGTCTTTTAATTTTGGATGGCCTTATGGCCATTTTGTGGGAAAGTAACTGTCCTTATGGCCTTCCTTTGTTTATGTTTCCATTATGGTCTGGTCGCTTAATGTTTGTATTTCTTTCCCTATGGTGTCTTTTATGGGTGGAGTAAGTTAATTGTATCAATTCCTGAGCTTTGTTTTACTTCTACATAGAGGCCTGACCCACCGGCATGCAATTAAAGAGGGAAGCAAAGTTGTCAACCGTGATTGGGTTAACTACCATGCATGCAGTCTGTCGTATAACATTTATGTTGTACCCAATCTTTTTATATCGAAGAATGATTTTACGAAATTGGGTGCTGAAGTCATTGCGCTTATATATTTTTCTGAATTTATATACTAAGTCACCATGAAATTCGGGTTCCGATAGACATTGTTGCAGCACAGATTTAAGTCCAATATTGAATTTTGAAATTAAATGCCCGTACATACATTCATACCGACAAACTTCCAAGGGAGATATCTCAAAAAGTATAAATGCGAGAGCTATAGTTCTTGCGCACTGCACGTCGTCTAATATATTAATACTTATATGAAGTTTCGTCAAGATTGCTTTAACGGTTTTCAAGTTATAGAGCGGACACGATTTTGTGACAGACGGACAGACAGACAGACGGACAAACGGACAGACAGACGCCCGGGGGAAAAACAATATGTCTATCCGAAAAAAAAAATTCGGGGGAGACATAATAAATCATCCAAATATCTAGAAGTGGAGCTAAAAGTTTCAATGATTTCAGACTGGTTTACGGCAGAAAGGGACATCAAGAAGTCTCTCTCATAACAAAACACAAACAGATCAGTCACAAGTGGTGCGCAATTAGTACCCATCGGAATACCCACAACTTATCACAATAACTTAGTACCAAAGCTTATGTAAATATTGTCAAGTAGAAAGGTGATAGCTTCACACACTTTCTGACATGACCATAAGGTATATTTTTTTTGCTCTTCAGAAGTGAAAATGCCATTTCTTACATTACATGCAAGATGGTGGGGGGAGTCTTGAAATGTCCATTCAATTAAATCATTATGTTTTTCTTTTATAAGGTTATGAGGAAGTGTAGTTTAAAGGGTGGAAAAAATCAGAAGTAGACAGACTTGAAGCACGAAAACGTCTGGATTTCTATTTATTTAAAACTTCATTAAAATTTTTATAGACCAAAAAAGATTTCTACCTGATCTTTCGTGGACTTTGTCGCAATATTTTATCAGGAATAGGTAGGAAGCTTATCTTGGCCTTCTTTAACACAGACAGCAAACTTGGTGGCTGAATGACAAATATGGTCATCAACTAAAGCCCTCTCTACAGCTAAAGGCTGAAGTTCATAGGCCTAAGTACCACTAAGTTCTTGCCGAAAAGTGTTAATATAGTGAAGCCGTCAAACAACGACCACATTGTTAGCGCCTTACTAGCTGGAGCAAAAAAAACGAACTTCGCGACGGAAGTAAGGGCGAGGGTTGTAGCCACGTAAATTTGATTTAAGCCCCCCCCCCCAGTGGAATTTGTTTCCGCTGACCGTTCCAAGGCGGTTCTTCTGTCGCGGTTTATTTTTGTTATGGTTTGTCTTTGGGTGTTTTGTGTCGCTTATATTATTTTATTTTGGATAGCCTATTTTCCATTTTGTGGGAAAGTAACTGTCCTTTTTGCTTTCCGCTGTTGGTGTTTCCTTTAGGGTCTGTTGTTTCATGTTTGCGTTTTTCCCTTTGGTGTCTCAGATGGGAGCTGAGGGTTAATTGTATCGATTCCTGATCATCGTCTCCACTTCTATTTTCCTATGAAATTCTTGAATACCAAATTTAAGGCGACGTTAAGACGTCTTAGGTTTAGGAGGTAATAAATTCGTATTTTGCGAATAAAATGAAATGCGTTTGTTCACTAATTTCAGAATGCTAAGTTTCCATTCCTTAAGAGCTTTATGCTCAACATACTCTCGTCTACACCATCGATTACCAAATTCATTCAAGGCAGCAACTGTTTCCCAAAAAAGTTTGGAATGCCTTGTTCAAGGTGGCTTTAGCCTGATAGTTCCTGTGCTCGAACTCCATGATCTAACTGGTGGTTTTCTTCTGCTTTGACGTCGAATTGTTGTTGAGTCCTCCACCCTCATTCATGATAGTGTTAATCTATACATGAACATTTTACTATGCATTTTATTTTGACTCACTATAGACTCCCTGCCGATCAATTTGTCATTATGTTTGATACTGCACTGGAACTGAGGACGAGGGTTGAAATTTCATAAACACCAGAGTTCAAGCACCCAACCCCACCGCCAGTAGATTTACTTATGATGTAAATTCTACAGCTAGTTTTAAAATTATTAAACGGCATGAAACTGAATTAAAATGGATTAAATTATTACAGACACTTTTTCCATTGGGCTTTAATTACAACCTTTATCATGAGGGTAATATATAAAAAATGCCCGACTTTGATATTTTCTCGCTTCTGGACTGTCGAAAGCGTAAAACTAGAGCGCACGGCACCAGAAAAAATGGTAAATAAAAACGTAAACCATGTGCTTTTAAAAGAAACAATACCAGACTGATGTGACTGTCCATAATATTATCGAATCATTGACGCCACTCAATGCTTGCTTTTCTTAGTTCATTACCAATTTCTGTATTATGGATTCTGGCGAATAAATTCTACGATAGTTCTAATCAGATATACGACGCTGCTCTTTTAACTAGAGGTTATACTCAGCATTGTCTTCGTCCTTTCATCGATTCTGAAATTAATCTCAAACGTCAATACATCAAAATATTCTTCATTAATAAGGGTTTGGATTTTATAGATTTACCTAGTATCGACCGGGACATTTCGGTTATTTCATCCATTCCTGCTTATTTTCAAAATACTGAAACACCCATAATTTGCTATAAATACAATAAACCTGTTAGATCTATCATTTTTAATTCCAATAAACTTGTTTCTGATCTTGATATTGACACTAACACTCCTGATACATGTGATTGTAAAAATTCAGTGTATTGCTATCCTGCTGCTGGTCATATTATTACTGGCAATTTAAAAATTATTCCTGATTCTAGGATACGCAATATAATATCTAAAGGACCCAAATATCGACTTGCTTCTAAAATTGATTTCAATAAATGTAATCGTTGGTGAAAACGAGAGTATGTTGAGGATAAAGCTCTTAAGACATTGAAACTTAGCATTCTGAAATTAGTGAACAAACGCATTTCTTTTTATTCGCAAAATACGAACTTATTACCTCCTAAACCTAAGACGTCTTTACGTCACCTTAAACAAGGTATTTAAGAATTTCATAGGAAGTTTGTTTTGGCTCCAGCTGATAAGGCCGCTAACAATGTGGTCGTTGTTTGACGGCTTCACTTTGTTAACACCCTTCAGCAAGAACTTGGTGGTACTAAGGCCTATGAACTTCAGCCTATAGCAGTAGAGAGGGCTTTTGTTGATGACCACATTTGTCATTCAGCCACCAAGTTTGCTGTCTGTGTTACAGAAGGCCAAGAAAAGCTTCCTGCATTATATTGGTTACCTAAACTTAATAAAAGACCATACAAAGCACGGTTTATTGCAAATTCAAGCTCTTGTACCACCACGAAACTCTCCAAATTATTAACTTCATGTTTGACTGCTATCAAAAAACATGTGATAAAATATTGCGACAAAGTCTTCGAAAAATCAGGTAGAAATCTGTTTTGTCTATAAAAAATTCTAAAGAAGTTTTAAATAAATTGAAATCCAGGCGTTTTTGTGCTACAAGTCTGTCTACTTATGGTTATTCCATTCTTTACACTGCACTTCCTCATAATCTTATAAAAGAAGAACTTAATGATTTAATTGAATGGAAATTTCATAGGGAAGACAACCTCTAGCTTGCATGTAATGTAAGAAATGTTTTTTTCACTTCTGAAGAGCTTAAAAATTATACTTTATGGTCATGTCAGAAAGTGTGTGAAGATTTCACCTTTCTACTTGACAATATTTACATAATATTTGGTACCAAGTTATTCAGACAAGTTGTGGGTATTCCGATGGGTACTACTTGCGCACCACTTGTGGCTGATTTATTTTTGTTTTGTTATGAGAGAGACTTCATGATGTCCCTTTCTGCTGAAAACCAGTCTGAAATCATTGAAGCTTTTATCTCCACTTCTAGATATTTGGATGATTTATTAAATATTGATAATACCTATTTCGATGGTTTGATCATTCATATTTACCCCCCCCCCCCCGCACCAGAACTTCAGATAAATTAAGCAAATTCTGATGATACCGAGGCCCCGTTTTGGGATTTACATCTATCTATTGTAGATGGGTTTGTTTCGTACAAAATTTATGATTAACGCGATGATTTTGATTTTGAGATTTTAAATTTTCGTTTTTTTTTTGATGGTGATGTTCCTCGTGCGCCATCCTATGGCGTTTATATTTCGCAATTAATTCAATTTGCCAGAGTGTGCAGTCATGTAACTGACTTCAACACTCGTAATAAGTTGTTAACGGCTAAACTTCTAAATCAGGGTTATCGGTGCCATCAACTACGCAAAGCCTTTTCAACATTACATAGACGTCATTCTGATTTAATTTCAAAAATCAATAACAAGGTGTATCGGAACCCAAATTTTATGGTGACTTAGTATATAACTTCAGAAAAATATATAACCGTAATGACTTTAGCACCCAATTTCGTAAAATCATTCTTCGATATAAAAAGATTGGGTACAACATAAATGTTATACGACAGACTGCATGCATGGTTGTCAACCCAACCACGGTTGACAACTTTGCTTCCCTCTTTAATTGCACGCCGGTGGGTCAGGCCTCAGGTTTTATGACGGTTCCAGCGTAAAGGCTTATTGAGAATTAGAGAGATCTAATTCAAGGTAATGTTGGTTGTTACCTGATGCTCTATCTCTGGTCGGGCCCATCGGAGTCTAACTGTTGGTTTTCTTTTGCTCCAGCATTGCCAGAGTGTGCAGTCATGTAACTGACCTACTTCTACATCTAGATTCAAAATAATCAAAAGAAATGAAGCTGAACTGAAATGGATTAAATTTTTACAGACCCCTTTTCCACTTGGATTTAATGACAACATTTATCATGAGGGTAATATTTCCAGAATGCCGGACTTTGATATTTTCTCACTCCTGGAATGTCAAAACGCAGAACTAGATCTCACGGCACCAGGAAAAATGTTAACTTTAAACGTAAATCACGTGCGTTTAAACGAAACAATACTAGACTGAAGTGACTGTCAATTATATTATTAAATCATGGACGCCACTCTATGCTTTCATTTTTAAGTTCATTACCCGTTTCTGATTTACGTCTTCTGGACACCGAGGCGAATAAATTTTCTTCGATAGTTCTCATCAGTTATATGATGCGGCTCTCTTAACTAGAGGCTATACTCAGCATACTCTCCGTCCTTACATTGATTCTGAAATTAATCATAAACGCCATTTCTTCAAAATATCCTTCATTAATAAGGGTATGGATTTTATAGATTTGCCCAGTATCTTCCGTGAGAGATCGCTGCTTTCTTCCATTCCTGCTTATTTTCAAAATACTGAAACACCTATAATTTGCTATAAATATAACAAACCTGTTAGATCTATCATTTTTAATTTCAATAAACTTGTTTCAGATCTTGATATTGATACTAATACTCCTGATTCATGTGATTGTAAAAACTCAAAGTATTGCTATCCTGCTGCTGGTCATGTAATTACTGGCAATTTGAAAATTGTTCCTGATTCTAGGATAAGGAATATAATTTCTAAAGGACCGAAATATCGGTTTCCTTCTAAAATTGATTTCAGTAAATGTAGAGATGAAATCGCTGCTTCCTTGAATGAATTCGGTAATCGATGGTGTAAGCGAGAGTATGTTGAGCATAAAGACCTTAAGGACTGGAAACTTAGCATTTTAAAACTTGTGAATAAACGCATTTCTTTCTATTCTCAAAATACTAACTTATTACCTCCTGAGCCCAAGACGTCTTTACGTCATCTTAAACTAGGTATTCAAGAATTTCATAAGAAGTTTGTTTTGGCCCCTGCAGACAAGGCTTTCTACCGGGGGGGGGGGCTTAAATCGATTTTACGTGGCCACAATCCTCGCTCTTACTTCCGTCGCGATTTAGACAAATAGTTTGTTCAGTCCGCATTAAGGCCTCCTAACTCATCAGTGCAACATCTCCGTGAACACAAAAATCAAAGAACCACAGAGGTGAGACAGCGGTGAGGACACGACAGCAAGAAACCACTGAAAAGCTGGAGCAAAAGAAAACCAACAGTTAGACTCCGGTGAGCCCAACCAGAGACAGAGCATCAGGCACCAACCAACATTATCTCTCTAATTCTCAATAAGCCTTCTCTTTCTATTCTCAAAATACTAACTTATTACCTCCTAAGCCCAAGACGTCTTTACGTCATCTTAAACTAGGTATTCAAGAATTTCAAAAGAAGTTTGTTTTGGCCCCTGCAGACAAGGCCGCTAACAACGTCGTCGTTGTGTGACGGCTCCACTATGTTAACACGCTTAAGCAGGAGCTTGATGGTACTAAGGCCTATGAACTTCAGCCTTTAGCTGAAGAGAGAGCTATAGTAGATAAACATGTTTGTCTTTCAGCCACCAAGTTTGCTGTGTGTGTTAACGAAGGCCAAGACAAGCTTCCTACGCTATACTGGTTACCAAAACTTCATAAAAAAACTTACAAAGCACGGTTTATTGCAAATTCTAGCTCTTGCACTACCACTGAACTTTCTAAATTATTAACTTCCTGTTTTACTGCTATTAAAACGCATGTAATTAAATATTGTGATAAAGTCTTTGAAAGATCAGGAAGAAATCTGTTTTGGTCTATAAAAAATTCGAATGAGGTTTTAAATAAATTGAAATCTAGACATTTTCGTGCTTCTAGTCTGTCTACCGATCTTTCCACTCTTTACACTACACTTCCTCATAATCTTATAAAAGAAAAGCTTAATGATTTAATTGAATGGGCTTTTCACAGAGAAGAATCTCTCTATCTTGCATGTAATGTCAGAAATGCATTTTTCACTTCTAAAGAGCATAAGAATTATACACTTTGGTCATGTAAGAAAGTGTGTGATGCCCTCACCTTTCTACTTGACAATATTTATATTAGATTCGGTACTAAGTTATTTAGACAAATTGTGGGTATTCCGATGGGTACTAATTGCGCACCTCTTGTGGCTGATCAGCGTAAAAGCTTATTGAGAATTAGAGAGATCTAATTCAAAGTAATGTTGGTTGTTACCTGATGCTCTATCTCTGGTCGGGCCCATCGGAGTCTAACTGTTGGTTTTCTTTTGCTCCAGCATTGCCAGAGTGTGCAGTCATGTAACTGACCTACTTCTACATCTAGATTCAAAATAATCAAAAGAAATGAAGCTGAACTGAAATGGATTAAATTTTTACAGACCCCTTTTCCACTTGGATTAAATGACAACATTTATCATGAGGGTAATATTTCCAGAATGCCGGACTTTGATATTTTCTCACTCCTGGAATGTCAAAACGCAGAACTAGATCTCACGGCACCAGGAAAACTGGTAACTTTAAACGTAAATCACGTGCGTTTAAACGAAACAATACTAGACTGAAGTGACTGTCAATTATATTATTAAATCATGGACGCCACTCTATGCTTTCATTTTTAAGTTCATTACCCGTTTCTGATTTACGTCTTCTGGACACCGAGGCGAATAAATTTTCTTCGATAGTTCTCATCAGTTATATGATGCGGCTCTCTTAACTAGAGGCTATACTCAGCATACCCTCCGTCCTTACATTGATTCTGAAATGAATCATAAACGCCATTTCTTCAAAATATCCTTCATTAATAAGGGTATGGATTTTATAGATTTGCCCAGTATCTTCCGTGAGAGATCGGTGCTTTCTTCCATTCCTGCTTATTTTCAAAATACTGAAACACCTATAATTTGCTATAAATATAACAAACCTGTTAGATCTATCATTTTTAATTTCAATAAACTTGTTTCAGATCTTGATATTGATACTAATACTCCTGATTCATGTGATTGTAAAAACTCAAAGTATTGCTATCCTGCTGCTGGTCATGTAATTACTGGCAATTTGAAAATTGTTCCTGATTCTAGGATAAGGAATATAATTTCTAAAGGACCGAAATATCGGTTTCCTTCTAAAATTGATTTCAGTAAATGTAGAGATGAAATCGCTGCTTCCTTGAATGAATTCGGTAACCGATGGTGTAAGCGAGAGTATGTTGAGCATAAAGCCCTTAAGGACTGGAAACTTAGCATTTTAAAACTTGTGAATAAACGCATTTCTTTCTATTCTCAAAATACTAACTTATTACCTCCTAAGCCCAAGACGTCTTTACGTCATCTTAAACTAGGTATTCAAGAATTTCATAAGAAGTTTGTTTTGGCCCCTGCAGACAAGGCTTTCCACCGGGGGGGGGGGGGGCTTAAATCGATTTTACGTGGCCACAATCCTCGCCCTTACTTCCGTCGCGATTTAGACAAATAGTTTGTTCAGTCCGCATGAAGGCCTCCTAACTCATCAGTGCAACATCTCCGTGAACACAAAAATCAAAGAACCACAGAGGTGAGACAGCGGTGAGGACACGACAGCAAGAAACCACTGAAAAGCTGGAGCAAAAGAAAACCAACAGTTAGACTCCGGTTAGCCCAACCAGAGACAGAGCATTAGGCACCAACCAACATTATCTCTCTAATTCTCAATAAGCCTTCTCTTTCTATTCTCAAAATACTAACTTATTACCTCCTAAGCCCAAGACGTCTTTACGTCATCTTAAACTAGGTATTCAAGAATTTCATAAGAAGTTTGTTTTGGTCCCTGCAGACAAGGCCGCTAACAACGTCGTCGTTGTGTGACGGCTCCACTATGTTAACACGCTTAAGCAGGAGCTTGATGGTACTAAGGCCTATGAACTTCAGCCTTTAGCTGAAGAGAGAGCTATAGTAGATAAACATGTTCGTCTTTCAGCCACCAAGTTTGCTGTGTGTGTTAACGAAGGCCAAGACAAGCTTCCTACGCTATACTGGTTACCAAAACTTCATAAAAAACTTACAAAGCACGGTTTATTGCAAATTCTAGCTCTTGCACTACCACTGAACTTTCTAAATTATTAACTTCCTGTCTTACTGCTATTAAAACGCATGTAATTAAATATTGTGATAAAGTCTTTGAAAGATCAGGAAGAAATCTGTTTTGGTCTATAAAAAATTCGAATGAGGTTTTAAATAAATTGAAATCTAGACATTTTCGTGCTTCTAGTCTGTCTACCGATCTTTCCACTCTTTACACTACACTTCCTCATATTCTTATAAAAGAAAAGCTTAATGATTTAATTGAATGGGCTTTTCACAGAGAAGAATCTCTCTATCTTGCATGTAATGTCAGAAATGCATTTTTCACTTCTAAAGAGCATAAGAATTATACACTTTGGTCATGTAAGAAAGTGTGTGATGCCCTCACCTTTCTACTTGACAATATTTATATTAGATTCGGTACTAAGTTATTTAGACAAATTGTGGGTATTCCGATGGGTACTAATTGCGCGCCTCTTGTGGCTGATCAGCGTAAAGGCTTATTGAGAATTAGAGAGATCTAATTCAAAGTAATGTTGGTTGTTACCTGATGCTCTATCTCTGGTCGGGCCCATCGGAGTCTAACTGTTGGTTTTCTTTTGCTCCAGCATTGCCAGAGTGTGCAGTCATGTAACTGACCTACTTCTACATCTAGATTCAAAATAATCAAAAGAAATGAAGCTGAACTGAAATGGATTAAATTTTTACAGACCCCTTTTCCACTTGGATTAAATGACAACATTTATCATGAGGGTAATATTTCCAGAATGCCGGACTTTGATATTTTCTCACTCCTGGAATGTCAAAACGCAGAACTAGATCTCACGGCACCAGGAAAACTGGTAACTTTAAACGTAAATCACGTGCGTTTAAACGAAACAATACTAGACTGAAGTGACTGTCAATTATATTATTAAATCATGGACGCCACTCTATGCTTTCATTTTTAAGTTCATTACCCGTTTCTGATTTACGTCTTCTGGACACCGAGGCGAATAAATTTTCTTCGATAGTTCTCATCAGTTATATGATGCGGCTCTCTTAACTAGAGGCTATACTCAGCATACTCTCCGTCCTTACATTGATTCTGAAATTAATCATAAACGCCATTTCTTCAAAATATCCTTCATTAATAAGGGTATGGATTTTATAGATTTGCCCAGTATCTTCCGTGAGAGATCGGTGCTTTCTTCCATTCCTGCTTATTTTCAAAATACTGAAACACCTATAATTTGCTATAAATATAACAAACCTGTTAGATCTATCATTTTTAATTTCAATAACTTTGTTTCAGATCTTGATATTGATACTAATACTCCTGATTCATGTGATTGTAAAACCTCAAAGTATTGCTATCCTGCTGCTGGTCATGTAATTACTGGCAATTTGAAAATGGTTCCTGATTCTAGGATAAGGAATATAATTTCTAAAGGACTGAAATATCGGTTTCCTTCTAAAATTGATTTCAGTAAATGTAGAGATGAAATCGCTGCTTCCTTGAATGAATTCGGTAATCGATGGTGTAAGCGAGAGTATGTTGAGCATAAAGCCCTTAAGGACTGGAAACTTAGCATTTTAAAACTTGTGATTAAACGCATTTCTTTCTATTCTCAAAATACTAACTTATTACCTCCTAAGCCCAAGACGTCTTTACGTCATCTTAAACTAGCTATTCAAGAATTTCATAAGAAGTTTGTTTTGGCCCCTGCAGACAAGGCTTTCCACTGGGGGGCTTAAATCGATTTAACGTGGCCACAATCCTCGCCCTTACTTCCGTCGCGATTTAGACAAATAGTTTGTTCAGTCCGCATGAAGGCCTCCTAACTCATCAGTGCAACATCTCCGTGAACACAAAAATCAAAGAACCACAGAGGTGAGACAGCGGTGAGGACACGACAGCAAGAAACCACTGAAAAGCTGGAGCAAAAGAAAACCAACAGTTAGACTCCGGTGAGCCCAACCAGAGACAGAGCATCAGGCACCAACCAACATTATCTCTCTTATTCTCAATAAGCCTTCTCTTTCTATTCTCAAAATACTAACTTATTACCTCCTAAGCCCAAGACGTCTTTACGTCATCTTAAACTAGGTATTCAAGAATTTCATAAGAAGTTTGTTTTGGTCCCTGCAGACAAGGCCGCTAACAACGTCGTCGTTGTGTGACGGCTCCACTATGTTAACACGCTTAAGCAGGAGCTTGATGGTACTAAGGCCTATGAACTTCAGCCTTTAGCTGAAGAGAGAGCTATAGTAGATAAACATGTTTGTCTTTCAGCCACCAAGTTTGCTGTGTGTGTTAACGAAGGCCAAGACAAGCTTCCTACGCTATACTGGTTACCAAAACTTCATAAAAAACCTTACAAAGCACGGTTTATTGCAAATTCTAGCTCTTGCACTACCACTGAACTTTCTTAATTATTAACTTCCTGTCTTACTGCTATTAAAACGCATGTAATTAAATATTGTGATAAAGTCTTTGAAAGATCAGGAAGAAATCTGTTTTGGTCTATAAAAAATTCGAATGAGGTTTTAAATAAATTGAAATCTAGACATTTTCGTGCTTCTAGTCTGTCTACCGAACTTTCCACTCTTTACACTACACTTCCTCATAATCTTATAAAAGAAAAGCTTAATGATTTAATTGAATGGGCTTTTCACAGAGAAGAATCTCTCTATCTTGCATGTAATGTCAGAAATGCATTTTTCACTTCTAAAGAGCATAAGAATTATACACTTTGGTCATGTAAGAAAGTGTGTGATGCCCTCACCTTTCTACTTGACAATATTTATATTAGATTCGGTACTAAGTTATTTAGACAAATTGTGGGTATTCCGATGGGTACTAATTGCGCACCTCTTGTGGCTGATCAGCGTAAAGGCTTATTGAGAATTAGAGAGATCTAATTCAAGGTAATGTTGGTTGTTACCTGATGCTCTATCTCTGGTCGGGCCCATCGGAGTCTAACTGTTGGTTTTCTTTTGCTCCAGCATTGCCAGAGTGTGCAGTCATGTAACTGACCTACTTCTACATCTAGATTCAAAATAATCAAAAGAAATGAAGCTGAACTGAAATGGATTAAATTTTTACAGACCCCTTTTCCACTTGGATTTAATGACAACATTTATCATGAGGGTAATATTTCCAGAATGCCGGACTTTGATATTTTCTCACTCCTGGAATGTCAAAACGCAGAACTAGATCTCACGGCACCAGGAAAACTGGTAACTTTAAACGTAAATCACGTGCGTTTAAACGAAACAATACTAGACTGAAGTGACTGTCAATTATATTATAAAATCATGGACGCCACTCTATGCTTTCATTTTTAAGTTCATTAGCCGTTTCTGATTTACGTCTTCTGGACACCGAGGCGAATAAATTTTCTTCGATAGTTCTCATCAGTTATATGATGCGGCTCTCTTAACTAGAGGCTATACTCAGCATACTCTCCGTCCTTACATTGATTCTGAAATTAATCATAAACGCCATTTCTTCAAAATATCCTTCATTAATAAGGGTATGGATTTTATAGATTTGCCCAGTATCTTCCGTGAGAGATCGCTGCTTTCTTCCGTTCCTGCTTATTTTCAAAATACTGAAACACCTATAATTTGCTATAAATATAACAAACCTGTTAGATCTATCATTTTTAATTTCAATAAACTTGTTTCAGACCTTGATATTGATACTAATACTCCTGATTCATGTGATTGTAAAAACTCAAAGTATTGCTATCCTGCTGCTGGTCATGTAATTACTGGCAATTTGAAAATTGTTCCTGATTCTAGGATAAGGAATATAATTTCTAAAGGACCGAAATATCGGTTTCCTTCTAAAATTGATTTCAGTAAATGTAGAGATGAAATCGCTGCTTCCTTGAATGAATTCGGTAATCGATGGTGTAAGCGAGAGCATGTTGAGCATAAAGCCCTTAAGGACTGGAAACTAAGCATTTTAAAACTAGTGAATAAACGCATTTCTTTCTTTTCTCAAAATACTAACTTATTACCTCCTAAGCCCAAGACGTCTTTACGTCATCTTAAACTAGGTATTCAAGAATTTCATAAGAAGTTTGTTTTGGCCCCTGCAGACAAGGCTTTCCACTGGGGGGCTTAAATCGATTTTACGTGGCCACAATCCTCGCCCTTACTTCCGTCGCGATTTAGACAAATAATTTGTTCAGTCCGCATGAAGGCCTCCTAACTCATCAGTGCAACATCTCCGTGAACACAAAAATCAAAGAACCACAGAGGTGAGACAACGGTGAGGACACGACAGCATGAAACCACTGAGAAGCTGGAGCAAAAGAAAACCAACAGTTAGACTCCGGTGAGCCCAACCAGAGACAGAGCATCAGGCACCAACCAACATTATCTCTCTAATTCTCAATAAGCCTTCTCTTTCTATTCTCAAAATACTAACTTATTACCTCATAAGCCCAAGACGTCTTTACGTCATCTTAAACTAGGTATTCAAGAATTTCATAGGAAGTTTGTTTTGGCCCTGCAGACAAGGCCGCTAACAACGTCGTCGTTGTGTGACGGCTCCACTATGTTAACACGCTTAAGCAGGAGCTTGATGGTACTAAGGCCTATGAACTTCAGCCTTTAGCTGAAGAGAGAGCTATAGTAGATAAACATGTTTGTCTTTCAGCCACCAAGTTTGCTGTGTGTGTTAACGAAGGCCAAGACCAGCTTCCTACGCTATACTGGTTACCAAAACTTCATAAAAAACCTTACAAAGCACGGTTTATTGCAAATTCTAGCTCTTGCACTACCACTGAACTTTCTAAATTATTAACTTCCTGTCTTACTGCTATTAAAACGCATGTAATTAAATATTGTGATAAAGTCTTTGAAAGATCAGGAAGAAATCTGTTTTGGTCTATAAAAAGTTCGAATGAGGTTTTTAATAAATTGAAATCTAGACATTTTCGTGCTTCTAGTCTGTCTACCGATTTTTCCACTCTTTACACTACACTTCCTCATAATCTTATAAAAGAAAAGCTTAATGATTTAATTGAATGGGCTTTTCACAGAGAAGATTCTCTCTATCTTGCATGTAATGTCAGAAATGCATTTTTCACTTCTAAAGAGCATAAGAATTATACACTTTGGTCATGTAAGAAAGTGTCTGATGCCCTCACCTTTCTACTTGACAATATTTATATTAGATTCGGTACTAAGTTATTTAGACAAATTGTGGGTATTCCGATGGGTACTAATTGCGCACCTCTTGTGGCTGATCTGTTCTTGTATTGTTATGAAAGAGACTTCATTTTGTCGCTTTCCATTGATAACCAATCTGAAATTATTGAAGCTTTGAGCGCTACTTCTAGATATTTAGATGATTTATTAAATATTGATAATACCTATTTTGATGGTTTGATCAGAGTTGCCAACCGTGATTGGGTTAACTACCATGCATGCAGTCTGTCGTATAATATCCATGTTGTACCCAATCTTTTTTATATCGAAGAATGATTTTACGAAATTGGGTGCTGAAGTCATTGCGGTTATATATTTTTCTGAATTTATATACTAAGTCACCATAAAATTCGGGTTCCGATAGACCTTGTTGCAGAAGAGATTTAAGTCCAATATTGAATTTGGAAATTAAATCAGAATGGCGTCTATAAAATTTTGAAAAGGCTTTGCGTAGTTTATGGTACCGATAACCCTGATTAAGGAGTTTAGCCGTTAATAATTTATTACGAGTGTTGAAGTCAGTTACATGACTACACACTCTAGCAAATCGAATTAATTGCGAAATATAAACGCCATAGGATTGCGCATGAGGAACATCACCATCCAAAAAAGGAAAATTTACAATCTCAAAATCAAAGTCATCGCGTTTATCATAAATTTTGCACGAAACAAATCCATCTACAATAGATAGATGTAAATCCAAAAACGGGGCCTCGGTATCAGAAGAATTTGCTTTATTTAACTGAAGTTCTAGTGGGTAAATCTGACTGATCAAACCATCAAAATATGTATTATCAATATTTAATAAATCATCTAAATATCTAGAAGTAGAGCTTAAAAGCTTCAATAATTTCAGATTGGTTATCAATGGGAAGCGACAAAATGAAGTCTCTTTCATAACAATACAAGAACAGATCAGCCACATGAGGTGCGCAGTTAGTACCCATCGGAATACCCACAATTTGTCTAAATAACTTAGTACCGAATCTAATATAAATATTGTCAAGTAGAAAGGTGAGGGCATCACACACTTTCTGACATGACCAAAGTGTATAATTCTTATGCTCTTTAGAAGTGAAAAATGCATTTCTGACATTACATGCAAGATAGAGAGAATCTTCTCTGTGAAAAGCCCATTCAATTAAATCATTAAGCTTTTCTTTTATAAGATTATGAGGAAGTGTAGTGTAAAGAGTGGAAAAATCGTAGGTAGACAGTCTAGAAGCACGAAAATGTCTAGATTTCAATTTATTTAAAACCTCATTCGAATTTTTTATAGACCAAAACAGATTTCTTCCTGATCTTTCAAAGACTTTATCACAATATTTAATTACATGCGTTTTAATAGCAGTAAGACAGGAAGTTAATAATTTAGAAAGTTCAGTGGTAGTGCAAGAGCTAGAATTTGCAATAAACCGTGCTTTGTAAGGTTTTTTATGAAGTTTTGGTAACCAGTACTGCGTAGGAAGCTTGTCTTGGCCTTTGTTAACACACACAGCAAACTTGGTGGCTGAAAGACAAACATGTTTATCTACTATAGCTCTCTCTTCAGCTAAAGGCTGAAGTTCATAGGCCTTAGTACCACCAAGCTCCTGCTTAAGCGTGTTAACATAGTGGAGCCATCACACAACGACGACGTTGTTAGCGGCCTTGTCTGCAGGGGCCAAAACAAACTTCTTATGAAATTCTTGAATACCTAGTTTAAGATGACGTAAAGGGCTTAGGAGGTAATAAGTTAGTATTTTGAGAATAGAAAGAGAAGGCTTATTGAGAATTAGAGAGATAATGTTGGTTGGTGCCTGATGCTCTGTCTCTCGTTGGGCTCACCGGAGTCTAACTGTTGGTTTTCTTTTGCTCCAGCTTTTCAGTGGTTTCTTGCTGTCGTGTCCTCACCGTTGTCTCACCTCTGTGGTTCTTTGATTTTTGTGTTCACGGAGATGTTGCACTGATGAGTTAGGAGGCCTTCATGCGGACTGAACAAATTATTTGTCTAAATCGCGACGGAAGTAAGGGCGAGAATTGTGGCCACGTAAAATCGATTTAAGCCCCCCAGTGGAAATCTTTCCACTAACCGTTCCAAGGCGGTTCTTCTGTGGCGATTTATTTATGGTGTTGTTTGTTACTTACTGTGTGTATCACTTGTGTCTTTTTATTTTGGATGGCCATATGGTCATTTTGTGGGAAAGTAACTGTCCTTATGGCCTTCCTTTGTTTAGGTTTCCATTATAATCTGTATTGAATTTTGAAATTAAAACAGAATTACGTCTATAAATTTTTGAAAAGGAGTCTAACTGTTGGTTTTCTTTTGCTCCAGTATTTCAGTGGTTTCTTGCTGTGGAGTCCTCACCGTTGTCTCACCACTGTGGTTCTTTGTAATTTTGGGTTCATGGAGATGTTGCACTGATGAGTTAAGAGGCCTTCATGCGGGCCGAACAAATTATTTGTCTAAATCGCGACGGAAGTAAGGGCGAGGATTGTGGCCACGTAAAATCGATTTAAGCCCCCCCCACCCCCCCCCCCCGTGGAAATCTTCCACTGACCGTTCCTAGGCGGCTCTTCTGTGGCGATTTATTTATGTTGTTGTTTGTTACTTACTGTGTGTATCACTTGTGTCTTTTAATTTTGGATGGCCATATGGCCATTTTGTGGGAAAGTTACTGTCCTTATGGCCTTCCTTTGTTTAGGTTTCCATTATGGTCTGGTCGCTTAATGTTTGTATTTCTTTCCCTTTGGTGTCTTTTATGGGTGGAGTAAGTTAATTGTATCAATTCCTGATCTTTGTTTTACTTCTACTTTGCAGTGGTTTCTTGCTGTCGAGTCCTCACCGTTGTTTCACCTCTGTGGTTGTTTGATTATTTGCGTTCACGGAGATGTTGTACTGATGAGTTAGGAGGCCGTCATGCGGACTGAACAAATTATTTGTCTAAATCGCGACGGAAGTAAGGGCGAGGATTGTGGCCACGTAAAATCGATTTAAGCCCCCCAGTGGAATTCGTTTCCGCTGAACGTTTCAAGGCGGTTCTTCGGTCGCGGTTTATTTTTGTTATTGTTTGTCTTTGGGTGTTTGTGTCGCTTATATTATTTTATTTTGGATAGCCTATTGGCCATTTTTTGGGAAAGTAACTGTCCTTTTGGCTTTCCGCTATTGATGTTTCCATTAAGTCTGTTGTTTCATGTTTGTGTTTCTTTCCCTTTGGTGTCTCTGATTGGAGCTGTAGGTTGATTGTATCGATTCCTGATCATTAACTCCACTTCTAATTTCCTACTGACCGTCCCAAAGCGGTCGTTCTTTTGCAGTGTCAAATTTGTAAATTTGCTTTTTGCCTTTGGTTCATGTTTCGTCTCTTTTTGTGTATGACTCCATGTCAATTACTTTCTTTAAGTGACTTCAGATGGCTGCGTTCTTTGAATGTGGCCTTTCTGAGTTATATTTTGTTACAAGTTTAGATAGAAATGAAGGCGTAATCTGGACTTGAAGAAAAGATCACTCTGGAAAGGCAACACGCCATGAAATTTTAACCCATGCCCTCAGTTCCAGTGCAGTATCAAACATAATAACAACAACCAATTGATCTGCATTGAGGCTTCCTAGCTCAACATGGAGTCATAACAAAAACACATTATCAGATAACAGTGAGTTGATAAAGTAACCTTCCATCTAATGGATAGGAGCACCAACATTAAGCAGCGAGATCTAAATTAAAACACTGTAACGAGATAAAAACGTCACTAGCTTTGGTTTGCAAGTATGCATTTACCTTTGTATTGACAGTTCAATATACACGGTAAGATGACACACAAGAAGATCATGCTTCACGGTGTCTTGGTTTTGCGTAAACATCTTACCGTATTATTTCAAGTGTTATTTTAGATAGTTGTACAGGCGAGACTAAGGTTTGCCTGTTTGTTTGTTTGTTTTTTGCACCCTTGATTTTTTTTCAGCAAAAATGGCTATTTCATCGAAGATTTTGTATGGAACAAATATAAAAAAGAGTTAGAAGATACTTTGGGTCACGTGCTAGCGGTAATTTGGCCTGTGTAGAAGGTAACTTAAGATACCTGAATCTCGTTCACCTCGACATTCCCGTGCTAAGGAGATTGGCATACTATAACAAGGTGGGGTTTCTAAGTCAAGTTGAGGGAGAACGAAACAAAAAACACTAAGCGTAACGTTAGGCTGCCTGAGTTTTCCGCAAAATAGACGACGAACGCCCGTATGGCAATAGCTCCCACTTACTTTCGTAAGGTGAGATAAAAAAAGTTAGAAGACACTTTGGGTCACGTACTAGCGGTTATTTGGCCTGTGTAGATGGTAACTTAAGATACCTAAATCTCGTTCACCTCGAAATTCCCGTGCTAAGGAGATTGGTATACTATAAAAAGGTGAGGACTCGACAGCAAGAAACCACTGAAATGCTGGAGCAAAAGAACACCAACAATTAGACTCCGACGGGCTCGACTAGAGACAGAGCATCAGGAACCAACCAACATTACATAAAATAAGAAACTCTCTAAATTCTCAGTAAGAATTTACGCCTGAACCGTCATGGAATCTGAGGTCTGACCTATCGGCGAGCAGTACAAAAGGAAAGCAAAGTTGTCGACCGTGTTTGGGTTAACTACAATGCATCCTGTCTGTCGGATAAAATTTATATTGTACCCTATTTTTTTATATCGAAGAATGATTTAACGAAATTGGATGCTGAAGTCATTCCATTTATATATTTTTCTAAATTTATATACTAAGTCACCATTAAAGTCGGGTTCCGACAGACCTTGTTCCAGAAGAGATAATTCAAATATCTAGAAGTCGAGCTCAATAAAAATCAAAAATGAGTTCCTTTAAGAGCAATGAAAACATTCATAAGAAAGAAGGTGGGTCATACTACGTAGTTTCGGCTAATAAAGCCTCATTAGTGACTCTGTAATGATCCGGCAAAGAAAGCCAGAGGAAACATACTGCAACTAGAACTGTCAGAGGATCTGACTATAGTCCCGCTATAGCCCTGTCAGAGGAGAAAGACTCATGAATTAAAGGTAAAGACTTGTGAGAGGGTTAAATCCCTAACAAGGTACCTACGCCTTGTCTAAGTTAAAAAATAAGTTTTGGATAATGAAAAAAGCACATGCACATCTTCAGACCTATATGAAAACACCTGTTAAGTTTCAAAAGGATTGACCTAGAACTGTAAGAGCAGTTGCGGTAACAAGGTAGCTACTCCCTATACATTTTAACATTAGTAGATCTCAAAAATTGTCTAAGTTAAAAAAGGTGAAATAAGTGAAAAAAATTATTTAAGGATAATGAAAAAAGAATATGCACATATTCAGACCTATATGAAAACACCTATAAAGTTTCAAAAGGATTGACCTAGAACTGTAAGAGGAGTTGCGGTAACAAGGTAGCTACTCCCTATACATTTTAACATTAGTAGATCTCAAAAATTGTCTAAGTTAAAAAAGGTGCAATAAGTAAAAAGAATTATTTAAGGATAATGAAAAAAGATTATGCACATCTTCAGACCTATATGAAAACACCTAACGTTTCAAAAGGATTGACCTAGAACTGTAAGAGGAGTTGCGATAACAAGGTAGCTACTCCTTATACATTTTAACATTAGTAGATCTCAAAAATTGTCTAAGTTAAAAAAGGTGAAATAAGTGAAAAAAATTATTAAAGGAAAATAAAAAAAGAATATGCACATCTTCAGACCTATATGAAAACACCTGTAAAGTTTCAAAAGGATTGACCTAGAACTGTAAGAGGAGTTGCGGTAACAAGGTACCCACTATCAAATATTACAGACGGAATTCCGGACAAACAAATATTACAGACAGACAGACAGACAGACAGACAGAATTCCGGACAAGCCAAATCCAATATAGCCCCCACTTTTTCAAAGCGGGGCTATAATTATGCGAATTTCCAATAGGCAGTCGATACAAAGACTGATATAAATCAAAATGGGTTCCAAATAATTAAAAACCTGTCTAGAATATGAGTCTAAACCAATGGATAGACTCATAAACCAATGGATAGACTCATCAAGCCGTTAATGCTTCCAGATTGGTTTTCAACAGAAAGGGACGTCATGAAGCCTCTTTCAATACAAAACAAGAACATATCAGCCACAAGGGATGGGGGGGGGGGGAGCAATATGTACCCATCGGAATTCCCACAACTTGTCCAAATAATTTATGTAAGTATTGTCAAGAAGAAAGGTGAGAAATTCACAAACATACTGACATGACCATAAAGAATAATTTTTATGCTCTTCATAAGTAAAAAAAGCATTTCTTACATTACAAGCTAGATTGAGTTAGTTTTTCCTATGAAGTGTCCATTCAAATAAATCTTTAAGTATTTAATAAGATTGTGAGGTAGTGTAGTGCAAAGGATGGAAAAATCACAAGTAGACAGATTAGACGCACGAAAACGTCTAGATTTCAATTTATTTAAAGTTTCATTTGAATGTTTTAGACCAAAGCAGACTTCTCCCTGATCTTTCAAAGACTTTGTCGCAATATCATAGAATAGAAGTAAAGGCAATGATCAGCAATTGATACAATTAACCCACAGCTCCCATCAAAGACAAAAAGGGAAGGAAACACAAACATGAAACAACAGAACCTAATGGAAACATCAACAGCGGAAAGCCAAAAAGACAGTTACTTTCCCACAAAAAAGGCCAACTGGCTATAAAAATTATACAAGCGATACTCATACTCATAGACAACCCATAACAAAAATAAAACGCGACAGAAGAACCGCCTTGGAACTGCAAGTGGAAACGAATTCCACTGGAGGGCTTAGAAAGATTTTGCGTGGACACATTCCTCGCCATAACTTCCGTCGCGATTTAGACAAATAATTTGTTCAGTCCGCATGAAGGTAACCCAACTCATCAGTGCAACATCTCCGTGAACACAAAAAAAGAAAACAAACAGCTGGACTCCGATGGGCCCGACCAGAGACAGGGCATCAAACACCAACCAACATTAAATAAAATTAGATTATCTCTAATTCTCAGTAAGCCTTTATGTTGGAACCGTCATAGAATCTGAGGCCTGACACATCGGCGTGCAATTAAAGAGGGAAGCAAAGTTGGCAACCGTGATTGGATTAACTACCATGCTTGCAGTCTGTCGTATAACATTTATATTGTACCCAATCTTTTAATATCGAAGAATGATTTTACGAAATTGGGGCTGAAGTCATTGCGGTTATATATTTTTCTGAATTTAAATACTGAGTCACCATAAAATTCGGGTTCCGATAGACCTTGTTGAAGAAGATATTTAAGTCCAATATTGAATTATGAAATTAAATCAGAATGACGTCTATAATATTTTGAAAAGACTTTGCGTAGTTTATTGTACCGATAACCTTGATTAAGAAGTTTAGCCGTAAACAATTAATTACGAGTGTTGAAGACAGTTACATGACTACACTTTCTGGCAAATGGAATTAATTGCGAAATATAAACGCCATAGGATGGCGCACAAGGAACATCACCATCAAAAAAAAAAAAAAAATAAAATAAAAGAAAATTTACAATCTCAAAATCAAAATCATCGCGTTTATCAAAAATTTTGCAAGAAACAAACCCATCTACAACATATAGATGTAAATCTAAAAACGGGGTCTCGGTATTAGAAGAATTTTTTCTATTTAACTGACGATCAAACCATCGAAACAGGTATTGTCAATGTTTAATAAATCATCCAAATATCTGGAAGTCGAGCAAGAAGATTCAATGATTTGAGATTGGTTTTCAGCAGAAAGGGACAACGGTAAGGGACATCATAAAAAATAGAAGTGGAGGCAATGATCAGGAATCCACAGTTCCCATCAGAGACACCATAGGAAAAGAAACACGAAACAACAGACCCAAATGGAAACACCAATAGCGGAAAGCCAAAAGGACAGTTACTTTCCCACAAAATGGCCGATAGGGTATCCAAAACAAAACAACACAAGCGACACAAACACCCATAGACAAACGATAACAAAAATAAACCGCATCAGAAGAACCGCCTTGGAGCGGTCAGCGGAAACAAATTCCACAGGGGGGGGGGGGGGTAAATCGATTTTACGTGGCCATAATCCTCGCCCTTACTTCCGTCGCGATTAAGACAAATAATTTGTTCAGTCCGCATGAAGGCCTCATAACTCATCAGTGCAACATCTTCGTGAACACAAAAATCAAACAACCACAGAGATGAAACAATGGTGAGGACTCGACATCAAGAAACCACTGAAATGCTGGAGCAAAAGAAAACCAACAGTTAGACTCCGATGGGCCCGACCAGAGACAGAGCATCAGGTACCAACCAACATAAACCTTTACGCTGGAACCGTCAAAGAATCTGAGGCCTGACCTACCGGCGTGCAATTAAAGAGGGAAGCAAAGTTGTCAACCGTGATTGGGTTAACCACCATGCATGCAGTCTGTCGTATAATATTTATGTTGTACCCAATCTTTTTATATCGAAGAATGATTTTACGAAATTGGGTGCTGAAGTCATTGCGGTTATATGATTCTGAATTTATATACTAAGTAATCATAAAATTCGGGTTCCGATAGACCTTGTTGCAGAAGAGATTTAAGTCCAATATTGAATTTTGAACTTAAATCAGAATGACGTCTATAATATTTTGAAAAGGCTTTGCGTAGTTAATGGTACCGATAAACCTGATTAAATCGTTTAGCTGTTAACAATGTATTACGAGTGTTGAAGTCCGTTACATGACTTCCCACTCTGGCCAATCGAATTAATTGCAAAATATAAACGCCATAGGATGGCGCACGAGGAACAACACCATCCAAAAAAGGAAAATTTTCAATCTCAAAATCAACATTATCGCGTTTATCATAATTTTTGTAAGAAACAAACCCATCTACAGTAGATAGATGTAAATCCAAAAACTGGGCCTCGGTATCAGAAGAATTTTCTTTATTTAACTGAAGGTGGGGGGGGGGGGTAAATTTGACTGATCAAACCATCGAAATAGGTATTATCAATATTTAATAAATCATCCAAATATCAAGAAGTGGAGCTAAAAGCTTCAATGATTTCAGACTGGTTTTCAGCAGAAAGGGACATAATGAAGTCTCTCTCATTACAAAACAAAAACAGATCAGCCACAAGTGGTGCGCAATTCGTACCCTTCGGAAAGCCCACATATTGTCTAAATAACTTAGTACCAAATCGCATGTAAATATTGTCAAGTAGAAAGGTGAGAGGTTCACACACTTTCTGACATGATCATTATTGTTATGCTCTTCAGAAGTGAAAAAAGCATTTCTTACATTACATGCAAGATAGAGGGAGTCTTCCCTATGAAATGTCCATTCAATTAAATCATTAAGTTTTTCTTTTATAAGATTATGAGGAAGTTGAGTGTAAATGGTGGAAAAATCATAAGTAGACAGACTTGAAGCATGAAAACGCCTGGATTACAATTTATTTATGGTAAAGTAGAAGTAAAACAAAGCTCAGGAATTGATACAATTAACTTACTCTACCCATAAAAGACACCAAAGGGAAAGAAATACAAACATTAAGCGACCAGACAATAATGGAAACCTTAACAAAGGAAACTCCATTAGAATTTTTATAGACCAAAACAGAGTTCTATCTGATCTTTCGAAGATTTTGTCGCGATATTTTATCACATGTTTTTTTTTATGGCAGTAGAACATGAAGTTAATAATTTGAAGAGTTCAGTTGTGATACAAGAGCTTGAATTTGCAATAATAAAAATCAAACATGAGTTCCTTTAAGCGCAATGAAAACATTCATAAGAAAGAAGATGGGTCATACTACGTAGTTTCGGCTAATAAAGCCTCATCAGTGACCCTGTAATGATCCGGCAACGAAAGCCAGAGGAAACATACTGCAAATTTGCGAATTTCGAACAGGCAGTCGATTCAAAGACTGATATGAATCAAAATGGGATCCAAATAATTTAAAAACCTGTCTAGAATATGAGTCTAAACCAATAATTTATTTCTGATTTCTCAGAATATTCACGCTGATCTTAAAGGACCAAAAGTAAAATACAAACTGCACTATGGTTGATGTACGGGGAGACGTTTTACGGCCGCCACACGGCACAACACCAGCTGCAGTGAAGGCAAATAAAAATCAAACATGAGTTCCTTTAAGCGCAATGAAAACATTCATAAGAAAGAAGATGGGTCATACTACGTAGTTTCGGCTAATAAAGCCTCATCAGTGACCCTGTAATGATCCGGCAACGAAAGCCAGAGGAAACATACTGCAAATTTGCGAATTTCGAACAGGCAGTCGATTCAAAGACTGATATGAATCAAAATGGGATCCAAATAATTTAAAAACCTGTCTAGAATATGAGTCTAAACCAATAATTTATTTCTGATTTCTCAGAATATTCACGCTGATCTTAAGGACCAAAAGTAAAATACAAACTGCACTATGGTTGATGTACCGTTTTTGTATGGTCTTTTATGAAGTTAAGGTAACCAATATAACGCGGGAAACTTGTCTTGGCCTTCTGTAACACAGACAGCAAACTTGGTGGCTGTATGAAAAATCTGATCATCAACTAAAGTAGAAGTAATTAAAACAAAGATCAGGAATCGATACAATTAACTTACTCCACCCACCAAAGGGAAAGAAACACAAACATGAAGCGACCAGACCATAATGGAAACCAAAACAAAGGAAGGCCATAAGGACAGTGACTTTCCCACAAAATGGTCATATGGCCATCCAACATAAAAAGATACAATTGATACACACAGTAAGTAACAAAGAACAACATAAATAAACCGCCACAGAAGAACCGCCTTTGACCGGTCAGTGGAAAGAATTCAACTGGAGGGGGGGGGGGGGCGGGCCTAAATCGATTTTACGTGGCCACAATCCTCGCCCTTACTTCCGTCGCGATTTAGACAAATAATTTGTTCAGTCCGCATGAAGGCCTCCTAACTCATCAATGCAACATCTCCGTGAACACAAATTATCAAAGAACCACAGAGGTGAGACAACGGTGAGGACTGGACAGTAAGAAACCACTGAAATGCTGGAGCAAAAGAAAACCAACAATTAGACTCCGATGGGCCCAACCAGAGAAAGAGCATCAGGCACCAACCAACATTACCTTGAATTAGATCTCTCTAATTCTCAATAAGCTTTTACGTCGGAACCGTGATAGAATCTGAGACCTGACCCACCGGCGTGCAATAAAAGAGGGAAGCAAAGTTGCCAACCGTGATTTGGTTAACTACCATGCATGCAGTCTGTCGTATAACATCCATGTTGTACCTAATCTTTTTATATCGAAGAATGATTTTACGAAATTGGGGCTGAAGTCATTGCGGTTATATATTTTTCTGAATTTATATACTAAGTCACCATAAAATTCGGGCTCCGATAGACCTTGATGCAGAAGAGATTTAAGTCCAATATTGAATTTTGAAATTAAATCAGAATGGCGTCTATAAAATTTTGAAAAGGCTTTGCGTAGTTTATGGTACCGATAACCCTGATTAAGAAGTTTAGCCGTTAATAATTTAATACGAGTGTTGAAGTCAGTTACATGACTACACACTCTAGCAATTCGAATTAATTGCGAAATATAAACGCCATAGGATGGCGCACGAGGAACATCACCATCCAAAAAAGGAAAATTTACAATCTCAAAATTAAAGCCATCGCGTTTATGTTAAATTTGCACGAAACAAACCCATCGACAATAGACAGATGTAAATCCAAAAACGGGGCCTCGGTATCAGAAGAATTTGCTTTCTTTAACTGAAGTTCTGGGGGGGGGGGGTAAATCTGACTGATCAAACCATCGAAATAGGTATTATCAATATTTAATAAATCATCTAAATATCTAGAAGTGGAGCTAAAAGTTTCAATAATATCAGATTGGTTATCAATGGAGAGCGACAACATGAAGTCTCTTTCATAACAATACAAGAGCAGATCAGCCACAAGAGGTGCGCAATTCGTACCCATCGGAATACCCAACACTTTCTGACATTACCAAAGTGTATAATTCTTATGCTCTTTAGAAGTGAAAAATGCATTTCTGACATTACATGCAAGATAGAGAGAATGTTCTCTGTGAAAAGCCCATTCAATTAAATCATTAAGTGTTTCTGTTATAAGATTATGAGGAAGTGTAGTGTAAAGAGTGGAAAAATCGTAAGTATACAGACTTGAAGCACGAAAACGTCTGGATTTCAATTTATTTAAAACCTTATTCGATTTTTTATAAACCAAAACAGATTTCTTCCTGATCTTTCAAAGACTTTATCACAATATTTAATCACATGCGTTTTAATAGCAGTAAGACAGGTAAAGGCTGAAGTTCATAGGCCTTAGTACCACCAAGTTCTTGTTGAAGAGTGTTAACATAGTGAAACCGTCAAACAACGACCACATTGTTAGCGGCCTTATCTGCTGGAGCAAAACAAACTTCTTATTAAACAAACGGCTTATTAAGAATTAGAGAGATCTAATTCAAGGTAATGTTGGTTGGTGCCTGATGCTCTGTCTCTGGTCGAGCCCATCCGAGACTAACTGTTGGTTTTCTAATGCTCCAGCATTTCAGTGGTTTCTTGCTGTCGAGTCCTCACCGTTGTCTCACCTCTGTGGTTCTTTGAATATTTGTGTTCACGGAGATGTTGCATTGATGAGTTAGGAGGCCTTCATGCGGACTGAACAAATTATTTGTCTAAATCGCGACGGAAGTAAGGGCGAGGATTGTGGCCACGTAAAATCGATTTCCTACGCTATACTGGTTACCAAAACTTCATAAAAAACCTTACAAAGCAAGGTTTATTGCAAATTCTAGCTCTTGCACTACCACTGAACTTTCTAAATTATTAACTGCTCTTACTGCTATTAAAACGCATGTAATTAAATATTGTGATAAAGTCTTTGAAAGATCAGGAAGAAATCTGTTTTGGTCTATACAAACTTCGAATGAGGTTTTAAATAAATTGAAATCTAGACATTTTCGTGCTTCTAGTCTGTCTACCTACGATTTTTCCACTCTTTACACTACACTTCCTCATAATCTTATAAAAGAAAAGCTTAATGATTTAATTGAATGGGCTTTGCACAGAGAAGATTCTCTCTATCTTGCATGTAATGTCAGAAATGCATTTTTCACTTCTAAAGAGCATAAGAATTATACACTTTGGTAATGTCAGAAAGTGTGTGATGCCCTCACCTTTCTACTTGACAATATTTATATTAGATTCGGTACTAAGTTATTTAGACAAATTGTGGGTATTCCGATGGGTACTAATTGCGCACCTCTTGTGGCTGATCTGTTCTTGTATTGTTATGAAAGAGACTTCATTTTGTTGCTTTCCATTGATAACCAATCTGAAATTATTGAAGCTTTTAGCTCTACTTCTGGATATTTAGATGATTTATTAAATATTGCAAATACCTATTTTGATGGTTTGATCAGTCAGATTTACCCACTAGAACTTCAGTTAAATAAAGCAAATTCTTCAGATACCGAGGCCCCGTTTTTGGATTTACATCTATCTATTGTAGCTGGATTTGTTTCGTGCAAAATTTATGATAAACGCGATGACTTTGATTTTGAGATTGTAAATTGTCCTTTTTTGGATGGTGATGTTCCTCGTACGCCATCCTATGGCGTTTATATTTCGCAATTAATTCGATTTGCTAGAGTGTGTAGTCATGTAACTGCACTCGTAATAAATTATTAACGGATAAACTCCTTAATCAGGGTTATCGTTACCATAAACTACGCAAAGCCTTTTCCGCGACGGAAGTAAGGGCGAGGATTGTGGCCACGTAAAATCGATTTAATCCCCCGGTGGAAATTTTCCACTGACCGTTCCAAGGCGACTCTTCTGTGGCGATTTATTTATGTTGTTGTTTGTTGCTTACTGTGTGTATCACTTGTGTCTTTTAATTTTGGATGGCCATATGGCCATTTTGTAGGAAAGTAACTGTCCTTTTGGCCTTCCTTTGTTTAGGTTTCCATTATGGTCTGGTCGCTTAATGTTTGTATTTCTTTCCCTTTGGTGTCTTTTATGGGTGGAGTAAGTTAATTGTATCGATTCCTGAGCTTTGTTTTACTTCTACTATTAAGCCCCCCAGTGGAAATCTTTCCACTGACCGTTCCAAGGCGGTTCTTCTGTGGCGGTTTATTTATGTTGTTGTTTGTTACGTACTGTGTGTATCACTTGTGTCTTTTTTTTTTATTGTCATATGGCCATTTTGTGGGAAAGTAACTGTCCTTATTGCTTTCCTTTGTTTAGGTTTCCATTATGGTCTGGTCGCTTCATGTTTGTGTTTCTTTCCCTTTGGTGTCTTTGATGGGTGGAGTAAGTTAATTGTATCGATTCCTGATCTTTGTTTTACTTCTACTTTCATATGAAATTCTTGAATACCTAGTTTAAGGAGACGTAAAGACGTCTTAGGTTTAGGAGGCAATAAGTTCGTATTTTGCGAATAAAAAGAAATGCGTTTGTTCACTAATTTCAGAATGCTAAGTTTCCATTCTTATAGAGCTTAATGCTCAGCATACTCTCGTTTACACCATCGATTACAAAATTCATTCAAGACAGCAGCGATTTAATCTCTACATTTATTGAAACAAATTTTAGAAGGAAATCGATATTTCGGTCCTTTAGAAATTATATTACGTATCCTAGAATCAGGAATAATTTTTAAATTGCCAGTAATAATATGACCAATAGCAGAATAGCAATACACTGAATTTTTACAATTACATGTATCAGGAGTGTTAGTGTCAATATAAGGATCAGAAACAAGTCTATTGAAATTAAAAATGATAGATCTAACAGGTTTGTTGTATTTATAGCAAATTATGGGTGTTTCAGTATTTTGAAAATAAGCAGGAATGGATGAAATAACGAACTGTCGCGTTTGTTCACTAATTTCAGAATGCTAAGTTTCCATTATTATAGAGCTTAATGCTCAGCATACTCTCGTTTGCACCATCGATTACAAAATTCATTCAAGACAGCAGCAGTAACGACCAATCTATAAAATCCAAACCCTTATTAATGAAGGATATTTTGATTTAATGACGTTTGTGATTAATTTCAGAAACGATGAAAGGACAAAGAGCATGCTGAGTATAACCTCTAGATAAAAGAGCAGCGTCGTATAACTGATTAGACCTATCGTAGAATTTATTCGCCTCGGTATCCAGAATCCGTATTACAGAAATGGGGAATGAACTTAGAAAAACAAGCATTGAGTGGTGTCCATGATTCAATAATATTGTGGACAGTCACTTCAGTCTGGTATTGTTTCTTTTAAAAGCACGTATTTTACGTTTATAATTATACCCCCGCAAACGAAGTTTGAAGGGGGTATATAGGAGTCAGCTTGTCGTCTGTCGTCGTCTGTCGTCGTCGGTCCGTTACAAAAAACTTTAACATTGCTCATAACTTCCTTATTCTTTGACCGATTTCTTTAATATTCACACACCACACACCTTGCCACTAGAAATTAAGATTAATATACACAAACCTGACCTTGACCTTTACTTTGACCTTCCTCAAGGTCAAATACTTGTAAAAATTGGTTGGTACAAAAAAACTTTAACATTGCACATAACTTCCTCATTCTTTGGCCGATTTCTTTAATATTCACACACCACACACCTTGCTACTAGTACTTAAGATTGATATACACAAACCTGACCTTGACCTTCACGTTGACCTTCCTCAAGGTCAAATACTTGTAAAAAATTTGTGGGTACAAAAAAACTTTAACATTGCACATAACTTCCTCATTCTTTGACGGATTTCTTTAATATTCACACACCACACACCTTGCCACTAGTACTTAAGATTGATATACACAAACCTGACCTTGACCTTCACGTTGACCTTCCTCAAGGTCAAATACTTGTAAAAATTTGTTGTCGGTCCGTTCCAAAAAACTTTAACATTGCACATAACTTCCTCATTCTTTGACCGATTTCTTTAATATTCGCACACCACACACCTTGCTACTAGTACTTAAGATTGATTTACACAAACCTGACCTTGACCTTCACGTTGACCTTCCTCAAGGTCAAATACTTGTAAAAATTTGTGGGTACAAAAAAACTTTAACATTGCACATAACTTCCTCATTCTTTGACCGATTTCTTTAATATTCACACGCCACACACCTTGCCACTAGTACTTAAGATTGATATACACAAACCTGACCTTGACCTTCACTTGGAGTTACTATCTGACAACGCATGCGGGGGTATAATTGGCGCCCGTTAGGCGGCAGCTCTAGTTACCATTTCGTCTGATGTCGTGAGATCTAGTTTTATGCTTTCGACAGTCCAGAAGCAAGAAATATCAAAGTCGGGCATTTTAGATATAGTACCCTCATGATAAATGTTGTCATTTAAGCCCATTGGAAAAGGTGTCTGTAATAACTAAATCCATTTTAATTCAGTTTTATGCCGTTTAATAATTTTAAACCTAGCTGTAGAATTTACATCATAATAAGTTCTTCCACTGGCTGTATAGAAATATCTTTTATAGAATGACCTGTACGTCTGAAATGACGGTACACGAAAGTGTTTTAACATGCGATTAGTTCGCCCGACATACTGCATTTTACAATTTGCAGTATGTCAGGTTATCACATATATCAAATCTGGAGACTTACATGTCAAATCGGACATGTTAACTGCAGAAAAACGTCTACCGTTTACAGGCGAAGAAACGGTAGTCGCAGAGCATAAATGTGAACAGCACCTGCACCTCTTGCATTGCATTTAGAAATACTAGGATACATACCACTTCTTTTGAAAAGATTGGTATATTTCCGAAGAATGGGTGATTTGATAGGAGATAATCTAACTCTCAGATTATTTTAAATTAATAAGTACTACCACCTTCACTTAAATTAACGGAAGCGGCAGAAAACAAATGTATGGGCCTCACAAATACCGACGGCAACATAGCACTAAAATTATTAAAAGAATGGGGAATCCGTACAGAAGAAGCAGAATGTAACCTAAGGGGAGATATTGTATTTTTAATTTTATTTGTGATACCAAGGGGAGATTTTGTAAGTTTAGATTTATTTGTGATACACATGTTTGTAAAAAGGGGCGATACCGTCCAAACTAAAGCGATATTCAAACCGGTCACTAAGTTAAACAGTATACGGAAGTCTCTCTCATAACAAAACGGAGCCTCGGTATCAGAAGACTTTGCTTTATTTAACTGAATTTCCGAGGGGAGGGGGGGGGGAGGGTAAATCTGACTGATCAAGCCATCGAAATAGGTATCTTTGTTTTACTTCTACTTAACAATGTTTAATAAATCATCCAAATATCTAGAAGTCGAGCTAAAAGCTTCAATAATTTCAGATTGGTTTTCAGCAGAAAGGGACAGCATGACGTCTCTGTCATAACAAAACAAAAGCAGATCAGCCACAAGGGGTGCGCAAGTGGTGCGCAATCAGTACCCATCGGAATACCCACAACTTGTCTAAATAATTTCGTACCAAATCGTATGTAAATATTGTCAAGTAGTATGGTGAAAGCTTCACACACTTTCTGACATGACCATAAAGTATCATTTTTATGCTCTTCAGAAGTGAAAAAAGCATTTCTTACATTACATGCAAGGTATAAGGAGTCTTCCCTATGAAACGTCAATTCAATTAAAGCATTAACTTTTACTTTTATAAGAGTATGAGGAAGTGTAGTGTAAAGGGTTGAAAACAAAAAAGAGATCAGCCACAAGGGGTGCGCAATTAGTACCCATCGGAATACCCACAACTTGTCTTAATAACTTCGTGCCAAATCTTATGTTCGGCTCCCGCCCACCGGGGCTTGAAGAAATAGATATGCTGCATGATACTTCCACGCAGAGCTGAATCCAACCGCACACAGAGTACTGGTAAACCGCTTAGAGGATTTAAGCCTGCCCAGGCAAAGTGGTGCGAGTTGGACCGTCCATGGTTATAAACCCTATTGGTTTCATTGGGCGACAGGGCTTGAGATGTCATTTCATCTCAGTGTCGGGTAAAAGTCCCCCAAAATTGGAAGTGACGTCTCCAAAATGACCTGTAGTGTTGACGGGGACGTTAAACCTTAAATTAAACAAACAAAACCAAATATTATGTAAATATTGTCATGTAGAATGGTGAGAGCTTCACACACTTTCTGACATGACCATAAAGTATAATTTTTATGCTCTTCCGAAGTGTAAAAAGCATTTCTTACATTGCATGCAAGATAGAGGGAGTCTTTCCGATGAAACGTCAATTCAATTAAAGCTTTAAGTTTTACTTTTATAAGAGTATGGTGGAAGTGTAGTGTAAAGGGGGGAAAAAATTATAAGAAAACGGGCTTGAAGCACGAAAACGTCTGGATTTAAATTTATTTAAAACTGCATTAAAAGTTTTTATAGAGCCTCTTTCACAGATCCTAACACGAATCCTTACTGCAGTTAAAATGGGCTTCAGAAATATTGTGACACTGCATATGCCAGTAGTGGTGTGAATCAGATGTGGATCTTGAAAAAATCCAAAAAGCTTCTAGAACATCTTCAGTCACAGTCTTTTTTCTCAGTCAACAGCATAAAATCTTTCGATTTCTCAACACTCTACACAACTTTTCCTCATAATAAATTGAAATCTTAACTCAAGGAAATCCTAAATCAATGTTCCTTCCACAAGAACGATAACCGTTGCTATCCGTATGTTGTCCTTGGCTACAAAGACACATACTTCGTTCAAGATCACTCTGATGCACTACAAATGTACTCTGATGCAGATGTCATAACGATTGTGGAATTCATCTATCCACGTGAACTTGAAATTAAGGAAGGAACAGATACTGCAACCTCCTCCTAATACTTGGATTGTTAGCTCTATATTGACAACGGGAAGCTTACTACTAGGGTGTACGATAAACGAGATAACTTCAATTTTCCCATTGTTAACTTTCCCTTCCTGAGCAGTAATATCTGGTCTGCACCAGCATATTGAGTTTACGTTTCAAAGTTAATCCGTTATGCTAGAACCTGTTCCAAGTATCAGGACTTTGTGGAAGTGGGAAGGTGCTCACTACCAGGTTGTTATGCCAGGGGTATCAAAAAACCAAACTGGCATAACCACTATAGAAGATCTATGGGAGGCACCATGGTCTTGTTGTTATGTTCTAGAAAGAATTATTTTTTTGGAAGTACGGAATGCACCACAGAACTGGAATATATGGAGTGCACTGTTTTCTGGGCCAAACTATCTAGTTTCTGCCATTTAGGCCTCATCAGTGACCCTCAAATATATTCAAAATTCAGCAATGGAAGCAATGGTCCCAAAGGACAAGAAAATATAAACTCCACTATGATGTAGGCCAGGGAGACTTTTTACGGCCGCCACACAATCCCAGACAACATCTATAGTGACGTGAAATATGTTCTAGAACGGATTATCCTTTGAAAAATAGAGGTGGAGGAAATGATCAGGAATCGATACAATTAACCAACGGCTCCCATCAGAGACACGAAAGGGAAAGAACCACAAACATTAAACAACAGACCCTAATGGAAACCAAAAGGACAGTTACTTTCTCACAAAATGGCCAATAGGCTATCCAAAATAAAATAATATAAGCGACACAAACACCCAAAGACAAACCATAACAAAAATAAAACGCGACGGAAGAACCGCCTTGGAACGGTCAGCGAAAACGAAATCCACTGGGGGCTTAAATCAATTGTACGTGGCCACAATCCTCGCCCTTACTTCTGTCGCGATTTAGACAAATAATTTGTTCAGTCCGCATGAAGGCCTCCTAACTCATCAGTGCAACATCTCCGTGAACACTAAAATTCAAACAACCGCAGAGATGAAACAACGATGAGGACTCGACAGCAAGAAACCACTGAAATACCGGAGCAAATTAGACTCCGGTAGGCCAAACCAGAGACAGAGTATCAGGCACCAACAAACGTTACATTGAATTAGATCGCTCGAATTCTCAGTAAGCCTTTACGCTGAAACTGTCATAGAATCTGAGGCCTGACCCACCGGCGTGCAATTAAAAAGGCAAGCAAAGTTGTCAACCGTGTTTGGGTTAACTACCATGCATATAGTTTGTCCTATTTGGAAACACGGAATGCACCACAGAACCCTGATTTAGAAGTTTAATAGTTAACAATTTATTACGAGTGTTGGAGTCATTTACATGACTACATACTCTGGCAAATCGAATTAATTGCGAAATATAAACGCCATAGGATGGCACACGAGGAACGTTACCATACAAAAAAGGAAAATTTACAATCTACAAATCGAAATCATCACGTTTATCATAAATTTTGCAAGAAACAAATCCATCTACAATAGATAGATGTAAATCCAAAAACGGGGCCTCGGTATCAGAAGAATTTGCTTTATTTAACTGAAGTTCTGCGGGTGGTAAATTTAAAATAGGTCTTGGCAATAGTTAATAAATCATCCAAATATCTAGAAGTCGAGCTAAAAGCTTCAATGATTTCAGACTGGTTTCAGCAGAAAGGGACATCATGAAGTCTCTCTCATAACAAAACAAAAACAGATCAGCCACAAGGGTTGCGCAATTAGTACCCATCGGAATACCAATAACTTGTATGAATAACTTAGTACCAAATCTTATGTTAATATTGTCAAGTAGAAAGATGAGAGCTTCACACACTTTCTGACATGACAATAAAGTATAATTTTTATGCTCTTCAGAAGTGAAAAAAATGTATTTCTTACATAACATGCAAGATAGACGGGGTCTCCCTATGAAATGTCCATTCAATTAAATCATTAAGTTTTTCTTGTATAAGATTATAAGGAAGTTTAGTATAAAGGGTGGTAAAAATCATAAGTAGACAGACTTGAAGCACGAAAACGTCTTGATTTCAATTTATTTAAAGAAGAAGTAAAACAAAGATCAGGAATCGATACAATTAACTTACTCCACCCATCAAAGAGACCAAAGGGAAAGAAACATAAACATGAAGCGACCAGACCAAAATGGAAACCTAAACAAAGAAAGGCCATAAGGACAGTCACTTTCCCACAAAATGGCCATATGACCATCCAAAATAAACAGACACAAGTGATACACACAGGAAGTAACAAACAACAACATAAATAAACCGCCACAAAAGAACCGCCTTGGAACGGTCAGTGGAAAGATTTCCACTGGGGGGCTTAAATTGATTTTACCTGGCCACAATCCTCGCCCTTACTTCCGTCGCGATTTAGACAAATAATTTGTTCAGTCCGCATGAAGGCCTCCTAACTCATCAATGCAACACCTCCGTGAACACAAATAATCAAAGAACCACAGAGGTGAGACAACGGTGAGGACTCGACAGCAAGAATCCACTGAAATGCTGGAGCAAAAGAAAACCAACAGTTAGACTCCGATAGGCCCGACCAGAGACAGAGCATCAGGCACCAACCAACATTACCTTGAATTAGATCTCTCTAATTCTCAATAACCCTTTACGTTGAAACCGTCATAGAATATGAGGCCTGACCCACCGGCGTGCAATTAAAGAGGGAAGCAAAGTTGCCAACCGTGATTGGGTTAACTACCATGCATGCAGTCTGTCGTATAACATCCATGTTGTACCCAATCTTTTTATATCGAAGAATGATTTTACGAAATTGGGTGCTGAAGTCATTGCGGTTATATATTTTTCTGAATTTATATACTAAGTCACAATAAAATTCGGGTTCCGATAGACCTTGTTGCAGAAGAGATTTAAGTCCAATATTGAATTTTGAAATTAAATCAGAATGGCGTCTGATATATTTTACTTTTGGTCCTTTGAGATCAGCGTGCATATTCTGAGAAATCAGAAATAAATTATTGGTTTAGACTCATACTCTAAACAGGTTTTTAGTTATTTGAACCCCATTTTGATTTATATCAGTCTCCGAATCGACTGCCTATTCATAATTCGCAAAATTGCAGTATGTTTCCTCTGGCTTTCTTTGCCGGATCATCACAGGGTCACTGATGAGGCTTTATTAGCCGAAACTACGTAGTATGACCCATCTTCTTTCTTATGAATGTTTTCATTGCTCTTAAAGGAACTCACTTTTGATTTTTATTTGCCTTCACTGCGGCTGGTGTTGTGCCGTGTGGCGGCCGTAAAACGTCTCCCCGTACATCAACCATAGTGCAGTTTATATTTTACTTTTGGTCCTTTGAGATCAGCGTGCATATTCTGAGAAATCAGAAATAAATTATTGGTTTAGACTCATACTCTAAACAGGTTTTTAATTATTTGAACCCCATTTTGATTTATATCAGTCTCCGAATCGACTGCCTATTCATAATTCGCAAAATTGCAGTATGTTTCCTCTGGCTTTCTTTGCCGGATCATCACAGGGTCACTGATGAGGCTTTATTAGCCGAAACTACGTAGTATGACCCATCTTCTTTCTTATGAATGTTTTCATTGCTCTTAAAGGAACTCACTTTTGATTTTTATTTGCCTTCACTGCGGCTGGTGTTGTGCCGTGTGGCGGCCGTAAAACGTCTCCCCGTACATCAACCATAGTGCAGTTTATATTTTACTTTTGGTCCTTTGAGATCAGCGTGCATATTCTGGGAAATCAGAAATAGATTATTGGTTTAGACTCATACTCTAAACAGGTTTTTAATTATTTGAACCCCATTTTGATTTATATCAGTCTCCGAATCGACTGCCTATTCATAATTCGCAAAATTGCAGTATGTTTCCTCTGGCTTTCTTTGCCGGATCATCACAGGGTCACTGATGAGGCTTTATTAGCCGAAACTACGTAGTATGACCCATCTTCTTTCTTATGAATGTTTTCATTGCTCTTAAAGGAACTCACTTTTGATTTTTATTTGCCTTCACTGCGGCTGGTGTTGTGCCGTGTGGCGGCCGTAAAACGTCTCCCCGTACATCAACCATAGTGCAGTTTATATTTTACTTTTGGTCCTTTGAGATCAGCGTGCATATTCTGAGAAATCAGAAATAAATTATTGGTTTAGACTCATACTCTAAACAGGTTTTTAATTATTTGAACCCCATTTTGATTTATATCAGTCTCCGAATCGACTGCCTATTCATAATTCGCAAAATTGCAGTATGTTTCCTCTGGCTTTCTTTGCCGGATCATCACAGGGTCACTGATGAGGCTTTATTAGCCGAAACTACGTAGTATGACCCATCTTCTTTCTTATGAATGTTTTCATTGCTCTTAAAGGAACTCACTTTTGATTTTTATTTGCCTTCACTGCGGCTGGTGTTGTGCCGTGTGGCGGCCGTAAAACGTCTCCCCGTACATCAACCATAGTGCAGTTTATATTTTACTTTTGGTCCTTTGAGATCAGCGTGCATATTCTGAGAAATCAGAAATAAATTATTGGTTTAGACTCATACTCTAAACAGGTTTTTAATTATTTGAACCCCATTTTGATTTATATCAGTCTCCGAATCGACTGCCTATTCATAATTCGCAAAATTGCAGTATGTTTCCTCTGGCTTTCTTTGCCGGATCATCACAGGGTCACTGATGAGGCTTTATTAGCCGAAACTACGTAGTATGACCCATCTTCTTTCTTATGAATGTTTTCATTGCTCTTAAAGGAACTCACTTTTGATTTTTATTTGCCTTCACTGCGGCTGGTGTTGTGCCGTGTGGCGGCCGTAAAACGTCTCCCCGTACATCAACCATAGTGCAGTTTATATTTTACTTTTGGTCCTTTGAGATCAGCGTGCATATTCTGAGAAATCAGAAATAAATTATTGGTTTAGACTCATACTCTAAACAGGTTTTTAATTATTTGAACCCCATTTTGATTTATATCAGTCTCCGAATCGACTGCCTATTCATAATTCGCAAAATTGCAGTATGTTTCCTCTGGCTTTCTTTGCCGGATCATCACAGGGTCACTGATGAGGCTTTATTAGCCGAAACTACGTAGTATGACCCATCTTCTTTCTTATGAATGTTTTCATTGCTCTTAAAGGAACTCACTTTTGATTTTTATTTGCCTTCACTGCGGCTGGTGTTGTGCCGTGTGGCGGCCGTAAAACGTCTCCCCGTACATCAACCATAGTGCAGTTTATATTTTACTTTTGGTCCTTTGAGATCAGCGTGCATATTCTGAGAAATCAGAAATAAATTATTGGTTTAGACTCATACTCTAAACAGGTTTTTAATTATTTGAACCCCATTTTGATTTATATCAGTCTCCGAATCGACTGCCTATTCATAATTCGCAAAATTGCAGTATGTTTCCTCTGGCTTTCTTTGCCGGATCATCACAGGGTCACTGATGAGGCTTTATTAGCCGAAACTACGTAGTATGACCCATCTTCTTTCTTATGAATGTTTTCATTGCTCTTAAAGGAACTCACTTTTGATTTTTATTTGCCTTCACTGCGGCTGGTGTTGTGCCGTGTGGCGGCCGTAAAACGTCTCCCCGTACATCAACCATAGTGCAGTTTATATTTTACTTTTGGTCCTTTGAGATCAGCGTGCATATTCTGAGAAATCAGAAATAAATTATTGGTTTAGACTCATACTCTAAACAGGTTTTTAATTATTTGAACCCCATTTTGATTTATATCAGTCTCCGAATCGACTGCCTATTCATAATTCGCAAAATTGCAGTATGTTTCCTCTGGCTTTCTTTGCCGGATCATCACAGGGTCACTGATGAGGCTTTATTAGCCGAAACTACGTAGTATGACCCATCTTCTTTCTTATGAATGTTTTCATTGCTCTTAAAGGAACTCACTTTTGATTTTTATTTGCCTTCACTGCGGCTGGTGTTGTGCCGTGTGGCGGCCGTAAAACGTCTCCCCGTACATCAACCATAGTGCAGTTTATATTTTACTTTTGGTCCTTTGAGATCAGCGTGCATATTCTGAGAAATCAGAAATAAATTATTGGTTTAGACTCATACTCTAAACAGGTTTTTAATTATTTGAACCCCATTTTGATTTATATCAGTCTCCGAATCGACTGCCTATTCATAATTCGCAAAATTGCAGTATGTTTCCTCTGGCTTTCTTTGCCGGATCATCACAGGGTCACTGATGAGGCTTTATTAGCCGAAACTACGTAGTATGACCCATCTTCTTTCTTATGAATGTTTTCATTGCTCTTAAAGGAACTCACTTTTGATTTTTATTTGCCTTCACTGCGGCTGGTGTTGTGCCGTGTGGCGGCCGTAAAACGTCTCCCCGTACATCAACCATAGTGCAGTTTATATTTTACTTTTGGTCCTTTGAGATCAGCGTGCATATTCTGAGAAATCAGAAATAAATTATTGGTTTAGACTCATACTCTAAACAGGTTTTTAATTATTTGAACCCCATTTTGATTTATATCAGTCTCCGAATCGACTGCCTATTCATAATTCGCAAAATTGCAGTATGTTTCCTCTGGCTTTCTTTGCCGGATCATCACAGGGTCACTGATGAGGCTTTATTAGCCGAAACTACGTAGTATGACCCATCTTCTTTCTTATGAATGTTTTCATTGCTCTTAAAGGAACTCACTTTTAATTTTTATTTGCCTTCACTGCGGCTGGTGTTGTGCCGTGTGGCGGCCGTAAAACGTCTCCCCGTACATCAACCATAGTGCAGTTTATATTTTACTTTTGGTCCTTTGAGATCAGCGTGCATATTCTGAGAAATCAGAAATAAATTATTGGTTTAGACTCATACTCTAAACAGGTTTTTAATTATTTGAACCCCATTTTGATTTATATCAGTCTCCGAATCGACTGCCTATTCATAATTCGCAAAATTGCAGTATGTTTCCTCTGGCTTTCTTTGCCGGATCATCACAGGGTCACTGATGAGGCTTTATTAGCCGAAACTACGTAGTATGACCCATCTTCTTTCTTATGAATGTTTTCATTGCTCTTAAAGGAACTCACTTTTGATTTTTATTTGCCTTCACTGCGGCTGGTGTTGTGCCGTGTGGCGGCCGTAAAACGTCTCCCCGTACATCAACCATAGTGCAGTTTATATTTTACTTTTGGTCCTTTGAGATCAGCGTGCATATTCTGAGAAATCAGAAATAAATTATTGGTTTAGACTCATACTCTAAACAGGTTTTTAATTATTTGAACCCCATTTTGATTTATATCAGTCTCCGAATCGACTGCCTATTCATAATTCGCAAAATTGCAGTATGTTTCCTCTGGCTTTCTTTGCCGGATCATCACAGGGTCACTGATGAGGCTTTATTAGCCGAAACTACGTAGTATGACCCATCTTCTTTCTTATGAATGTTTTCATTGCTCTTAAAGGAACTCACTTTTGATTTTTATTTGCCTTCACTGCGGCTGGTGTTGTGCCGTGTGGCGGCCGTAAAACGTCTCCCCGTACATCAACCATAGTGCAGTTCATATTTTACTTTTGGTCCTTTGAGATCAGCGTGCATATTCTGAGAAATCAGAAATAAATTATTGGTTTAGACTCATACTCTAAACAGGTTTTTAATTATTTGAACCCCATTTTGATTTATATCAGTCTCCGAATCGACTGCCTATTCATAATTCGCAAAATTGCAGTATGTTTCCTCTGGCTTTCTTTGCCGGATCATCACAGGGTCACTGATGAGGCTTTATTAGCCGAAACTACGTAGTATGACCCATCTTCTTTCTTATGAATGTTTTCATTGCTCTTAAAGGAACTCACTTTTGATTTTTATTTGCCTTCACTGCGACTGGTGTTGTGCCGTGTGGCGGCCGTAAAACGTCTCCCCGTACATCAACCATAGTGCAGTTTATATTTTACTTTTGGTCCTTTGAGATCAGCGTGCATATTCTGAGAAATCAGAAATAAATTATTGGTTTAGACTCATACTCTAAACAGGTTTTTAATTATTTGAACCCCATTTTGATTTATATCAGTCTCCGAATCGACTGCCTATTCATAATTCGCAAAATTGCAGTATGTTTCCTCTGGCTTTCTTTGCCGGATCATCACAGGGTCACTGATGAGGCTTTATTAGCCGAAACTACGTAGTATGACCCATCTTCTTTCTTATGAATGTTTTCATTGCTCTTAAAGGAACTCACTTTTGATTTTTATTTGCCTTCACTGCGGCTGGTGTTGTGCCGTGTGGCGGCCGTAAAACGTCTCCCCGTACATCAACCATAGTGCAGTTTATATTTTACTTTTGGTCCTTTGAGATCAGCGTGCATATTCTGAGAAATCAGAAATAAATTATTGGTTTAGACTCATACTCTAAACAGGTTTTTAATTATTTGAACCCCATTTTGATTTATATCAGTCTCCGAATCGACTGCCTATTCATAATTCGCAAAATTGCAGTATGTTTCCTCTGGCTTTCTTTGCCGGATCATCACAGGGTCACTGATGAGGCTTTATTAGCCGAAACTACGTAGTATGACCCATCTTCTTTCTTATGAATGTTTTCATTGCTCTTAAAGGAACTCACTTTTGATTTTTATTTGCCTTCACTGCGGCTGGTGTTGTGCCGTGTGGCGGCCGTAAAACGTCTCCCCGTACATCAACCATAGTGCAGTTTATATTTTACTTTTGGTCCTTTGAGATCAGCGTGCATATTCTGAGAAATCAGAAATAAATTATTGGTTTAGACTCATACTCTAAACAGGTTTTTAATTATTTGAACCCCATTTTGATTTATATCAGTCTCCGAATCGACTGCCTATTCATAATTCGCAAAATTGCAGTATGTTTCCTCTGGCTTTCTTTGCCGGATCATCACAGGGTCACTGATGAGGCTTTATTAGCCGAAACTACGTAGTATGACCCATCTTCTTTCTTATGAATGTTTTCATTGCTCTTAAAGGAACTCACTTTTGATTTTAATTTGCCTTCACTGCGGCTGGTGTTGTGCCGTGTGGCGGCCGTAAAACGTCTCCCCGTACATCAACCATAGTGCAGTTTATATTTTACTTTTGGTCCTTTGAGATCAGCGTGCATATTCTGAGAAATCAGAAATAAATTATTGGTTTAGACTCATACTCTAAACAGGTTTTTAATTATTTGAACCCCATTTTGATTTATATCAGTCTCCGAATCGACTGCCTATTCATAATTCGCAAAATTGCAGTATGTTTCCTCTGGCTTTCTTTGCCGGATCATCACAGGGTCACTGATGAGGCTTTATTAGCCGAAACTACGTAGTATGACCCATCTTCTTTCTTATGAATGTTTTCATTGCTCTTAAAGGAACTCACTTTTGATTTTTATTTGCCTTCACTGCGGCTGGTGTTGTGCCGTGTGGCGGCCGTAAAACGTCTCCCCGTACATCAACCATAGTGCAGTTTATATTTTACTTTTGGTCCTTTGAGATCAGCGTGCATATTCTGAGAAATCAGAAATAAATTATTGGTTTAGACTCATACTCTAAACAGGTTTTTAATTATTTGAACCCCATTTTGATTTATATCAGTCTCCGAATCGACTGCCTATTCATAATTCGCAAAATTGCAGTATGTTTCCTCTGGCTTTCTTTGCCGGATCATCACAGGGTCACTGATGAGGCTTTATTAGCCGAAACTACGTAGTATGACCCATCTTCTTTCTTATGAATGTTTTCATTGCTCTTAAAGGAACTCACTTTTGATTTTTATTTGCCTTCACTGCGGCTGGTGTTGTGCCGTGTGGCGGCCGTAAAACGTCTCCCCGTACATCAACCATAGTGCAGTTTATATTTTACTTTTGGTCCTTTGAGATCAGCGTGCATATTCTGAGAAATCAGAAATAAATTATTGGTTTAGACTCATACTCTAAACAGGTTTTTAATTATTTGAACCCCATTTTGATTTATATCAGTCTCCGAATCGACTGCCTATTCATAATTCGCAAAATTGCAGTATGTTTCCTCTGGCTTTCTTTGCCGGATCATCACAGGGTCACTGATGAGGCTTTATTAGCCGAAACTACGTAGTATGACCCATCTTCTTTCTTATGAATGTTTTCATTGCTCTTAAAGGAACTCACTTTTGATTTTTATTTGCCTTCACTGCGGCTGGTGTTGTGCCGTGTGGCGGCCGTAAAACGTCTCCCCGTACATCAACCATAGTGCAGTTTATATTTTACTTTTGGTCCTTTGAGATCAGCGTGCATATTCTGAGAAATCAGAAATAAATTATTGGTTTAGACTCATACTCTAAACAGGTTTTTAATTATTTGAACCCCATTTTGATTTATATCAGTCTCCGAATCGACTGCCTATTCATAATTCGCAAAATTGCAGTATGTTTCCTCTGGCTTTCTTTGCCGGATCATCACAGGGTCACTGATGAGGCTTTATTAGCCGAAACTACGTAGTATGACCCATCTTCTTTCTTATGAATGTTTTCATTGCTCTTAAAGGAACTCACTTTTAATTTTTATTTGCCTTCACTGCGGCTGGTGTTGTGCCGTGTGGCGGCCGTAAAACGTCTCCCCGTACATCAACCATAGTGCAGTTTATATTTTACTTTTGGTCCTTTGAGATCAGCGTGCATATTCTGAGAAATCAGAAATAAATTATTGGTTTAGACTCATACTCTAAACAGGTTTTTAATTATTTGAACCCCATTTTGATTTATATCAGTCTCCGAATCGACTGCCTATTCATAATTCGCAAAATTGCAGTATGTTTCCTCTGGCTTTCTTTGCCGGATCATCACAGGGTCACTGATGAGGCTTTATTAGCCGAAACTACGTAGTATGACCCATCTTCTTTCTTATGAATGTTTTCATTGCTCTTAAAGGAACTCACTTTTGATTTTTATTTGCCTTCACTGCGGCTGGTGTTGTGCCGTGTGGCGGCCGTAAAACGTCTCCCCGTACATCAACCATAGTGCAGTTTATATTTTACTTTTGGTCCTTTGAGATCAGCGTGCATATTCTGAGAAATCAGAAATAAATTATTGGTTTAGACTCATACTCTAAACAGGTTTTTAATTATTTGAACCCCATTTTGATTTATATCAGTCTCCGAATCGACTGCCTATTCATAATTCGCAAAATTGCAGTATGTTTCCTCTGGCTTTCTTTGCCGGATCATCACAGGGTCACTGATGAGGCTTTATTAGCCGAAACTACGTAGTATGACCCATCTTCTTTCTTATGAATGTTTTCATTGCTCTTAAAGGAACTCACTTTTGATTTTTATTTGCCTTCACTGCGGCTGGTGTTGTGCCGTGTGGCGGCCGTAAAACGTCTCCCCGTACATCAACCATAGTGCAGTTCATATTTTACTTTTGGTCCTTTGAGATCAGCGTGCATATTCTGAGAAATCAGAAATAAATTATTGGTTTAGACTCATACTCTAAACAGGTTTTTAATTATTTGAACCCCATTTTGATTTATATCAGTCTCCGAATCGACTGCCTATTCATAATTCGCAAAATTGCAGTATGTTTCCTCTGGCTTTCTTTGCCGGATCATCACAGGGTCACTGATGAGGCTTTATTAGCCGAAACTACGTAGTATGACCCATCTTCTTTCTTATGAATGTTTTCATTGCTCTTAAAGGAACTCACTTTTGATTTTTATTTGCCTTCACTGCGACTGGTGTTGTGCCGTGTGGCGGCCGTAAAACGTCTCCCCGTACATCAACCATAGTGCAGTTTATATTTTACTTTTGGTCCTTTGAGATCAGCGTGCATATTCTGAGAAATCAGAAATAAATTATTGGTTTAGACTCATACTCTAAACAGGTTTTTAATTATTTGAACCCCATTTTGATTTATATCAGTCTCCGAATCGACTGCCTATTCATAATTCGCAAAATTGCAGTATGTTTCCTCTGGCTTTCTTTGCCGGATCATCACAGGGTCACTGATGAGGCTTTATTAGCCGAAACTACGTAGTATGACCCATCTTCTTTCTTATGAATGTTTTCATTGCTCTTAAAGGAACTCACTTTTGATTTTTATTTGCCTTCACTGCGGCTGGTGTTGTGCCGTGTGGCGGCCGTAAAACGTCTCCCCGTACATCAACCATAGTGCAGTTTATATTTTACTTTTGGTCCTTTGAGATCAGCGTGCATATTCTGAGAAATCAGAAATAAATTATTGGTTTAGACTCATACTCTAAACAGGTTTTTAATTATTTGAACCCCATTTTGATTTATATCAGTCTCCGAATCGACTGCCTATTCATAATTCGCAAAATTGCAGTATGTTTCCTCTGGCTTTCTTTGCCGGATCATCACAGGGTCACTGATGAGGCTTTATTAGCCGAAACTACGTAGTATGACCCATCTTCTTTCTTATGAATGTTTTCATTGCTCTTAAAGGAACTCACTTTTGATTTTTATTTGCCTTCACTGCGGCTGGTGTTGTGCCGTGTGGCGGCCGTAAAACGTCTCCCCGTACATCAACCATAGTGCAGTTTATATTTTACTTTTGGTCCTTTGAGATCAGCGTGCATATTCTGAGAAATCAGAAATAAATTATTGGTTTAGACTCATACTCTAAACAGGTTTTTAATTATTTGAACCCCATTTTGATTTATATCAGTCTCCGAATCGACTGCCTATTCATAATTCGCAAAATTGCAGTATGTTTCCTCTGGCTTTCTTTGCCGGATCATCACAGGGTCACTGATGAGGCTTTATTAGCCGAAACTACGTAGTATGACCCATCTTCTTTCTTATGAATGTTTTCATTGCTCTTAAAGGAACTCACTTTTGATTTTAATTTGCCTTCACTGCGGCTGGTGTTGTGCCGTGTGGCGGCCGTAAAACGTCTCCCCGTACATCAACCATAGTGCAGTTTATATTTTACTTTTGGTCCTTTGAGATCAGCGTGCATATTCTGAGAAATCAGAAATAAATTATTGGTTTAGACTCATACTCTAAACAGGTTTTTAATTATTTGAACCCCATTTTGATTTATATCAGTCTCCGAATCGACTGCCTATTCATAATTCGCAAAATTGCAGTATGTTTCCTCTGGCTTTCTTTGCCGGATCATCACAGGGTCACTGATGAGGCTTTATTAGCCGAAACTACGTAGTATGACCCATCTTCTTTCTTATGAATGTTTTCATTGCTCTTAAAGGAACTCACTTTTGATTTTTATTTGCCTTCACTGCGGCTGGTGTTGTGCCGTGTGGCGGCCGTAAAACGTCTCCCCGTACATCAACCATAGTGCAGTTTATATTTTACTTTTGGTCCTTTGAGATCAGCGTGCATATTCTGAGAAATCAGAAATAAATTATTGGTTTAGACTCATACTCTAAACAGGTTTTTAATTATTTGAACCCCATTTTGATTTATATCAGTCTCCGAATCGACTGCCTATTCATAATTCGCAAAATTGCAGTATGTTTCCTCTGGCTTTCTTTGCCGGATCATCACAGGGTCACTGATGAGGCTTTATTAGCCGAAACTACGTAGTATGACCCATCTTCTTTCTTATGAATGTTTTCATTGCTCTTAAAGGAACTCACTTTTGATTTTTATTTGCCTTCACTGCGGCTGGTGTTGTGCCGTGTGGCGGCCGTAAAACGTCTCCCCGTACATCAACCATAGTGCAGTTTATATTTTACTTTTGGTCCTTTGAGATCAGCGTGCATATTCTGAGAAATCAGAAATAAATTATTGGTTTAGACTCATACTCTAAACAGGTTTTTAATTATTTGAACCCCATTTTGATTTATATCAGTCTCCGAATCGACTGCCTATTCATAATTCGCAAAATTGCAGTATGTTTCCTCTGGCTTTCTTTGCCGGATCATCACAGGGTCACTGATGAGGCTTTATTAGCCGAAACTACGTAGTATGACCCATCTTCTTTCTTATGAATGTTTTCATTGCTCTTAAAGGAACTCACTTTTGATTTTTATTTGCCTTCACTGCGGCTGGTGTTGTGCCGTGTGGCGGCCGTAAAACGTCTCCCCGTACATCAACCATAGTGCAGTTTATATTTTACTTTTGGTCCTTTGAGATCAGCGTGCATATTCTGAGAAATCAGAAATAAATTATTGGTTTAGACTCATACTCTAAACAGGTTTTTAATTATTTGAACCCCATTTTGATTTATATCAGTCTCCGAATCGACTGCCTATTCATAATTCGCAAAATTGCAGTATGTTTCCTCTGGCTTTCTTTGCCGGATCATCACAGGGTCACTGATGAGGCTTTATTAGCCGAAACTACGTAGTATGACCCATCTTCTTTCTTATGAATGTTTTCATTGCTCTTAAAGGAACTCACTTTTGATTTTTATTTGCCTTCACTGCGGCTGGTGTTGTGCCGTGTGGCGGCCGTAAAACGTCTCCCCGTACATCAACCATAGTGCAGTTTATATTTTACTTTTGGTCCTTTGAGATCAGCGTGCATATTCTGAGAAATCAGAAATAAATTATTGGTTTAGACTCATACTCTAAACAGGTTTTTAATTATTTGAACCCCATTTTGATTTATATCAGTCTCCGAATCGACTGCCTATTCATAATTCGCAAAATTGCAGTATGTTTCCTCTGGCTTTCTTTGCCGGATCATCACAGGGTCACTGATGAGGCTTTATTAGCTGAAACTACGTAGTATGACCCATCTTCTTTCTTATGAATGTTTTCATTGCTCTTAAAGGAACTCACTTTTGATTTTTATTTGCCTTCACTGCGGCTGGTGTTGTGCCGTGTGGCGGCCGTAAAACGTCTCCCCGTACATCAACCATAGTGCAGTTTATATTTTACTTTTGGTCCTTTGAGATCAGCGTGCATATTCTGAGAAATCAGAAATAAATTATTGGTTTAGACTCATACTCTAAACAGGTTTTTAATTATTTGAACCCCATTTTGATTTATATCAGTCTCCGAATCGACTGCCTATTCATAATTCGCAAAATTGCAGTATGTTTCCTCTGGCTTTCTTTGCCGGATCATCACAGGGTCACTGATGAGGCTTTATTAGCCGAAACTACGTAGTATGACCCATCTTCTTTCTTATGAATGTTTTCATTGCTCTTAAAGGAACTCACTTTTGATTTTTATTTGCCTTCACTGCGGCTGGTGTTGTGCCGTGTGGCGGCCGTAAAACGTCTCCCCGTACATCAACCATAGTGCAGTTTATATTTTACTTTTGGTCCTTTGAGATCAGCGTGCATATTCTGAGAAATCAGAAATAAATTATTGGTTTAGACTCATACTCTAAACAGGTTTTTAATTATTTGAACCCCATTTTGATTTATATCAGTCTCCGAATCGACTGCCTATTCATAATTCGCAAAATTGCAGTATGTTTCCTCTGGCTTTCTTTGCCGGATCATCACAGGGTCACTGATGAGGCTTTATTAGCCGAAACTACGTAGTATGACCAATCTTCTTTCTTATGAATGTTTTCATTGCTCTTAAAGGAACTCACTTTTGATTTTTATCTATAAAATGTTGAAAAGGCTTTGCATAGTTTATGGTACCGATAACCCTGATTAAGAAGTTTAGCCGTTAATAATTTATTATTAACCTGTCTTGGCCTGTCAAAAACCTGTCTTGGCCTTCTATAACACACACAGCAAACTTGGTGTCCGAATGAAAAATGTGGTCATCAACTAAAGCCCTCTCTACAGCTAAAGGTTGAAGTTCATAGGCCTTAGTACCACCAAGTTCTTGCTGAAGAGTGTTAACATAGTATAACCGACAAACAACGACCACATTGTTAGCGGCCTTATCTGCTGGATTAAAAGAAACTTCCTATAAAATTCTTGAATACCTAATTTAAGGTGACGTAAAGACGTCTCAGGTTTAGTGGGTAATAAGTTCGTATTTTAAAAATAAAAAGAAATGCGTTTGTCCACTAATTTCAGAACGCTAGGTTTCCATTCTTTAAGAGCTTTATGCTCAACATACTCTCGTAAACACCATCGATTACAAAAATTATTTAAGACAGCAGCGATTTCATCTTTACATTTATTGAAATCATTTTAGAAGGAAATCGATATTTCGGTCCTTAAGAAATTATATTACGTATCCTAGAATCAGGAATATTTTTTGAATTGCCAGTAATAATATGACCAGCAGCAGTATAGCAATACACTGAATTTTTATAATCACAGGTATCAGGAGTGTTAGTGTCAATATCAAGATCAGAAACAAGTTTAATGTAATAAAAAAATGATAGATCTAACAGGTTTATTGTATTTATAGCAAATTATGGTGTTTCAGTATTTTGAAAATAAGCAGGAATGGATGAAATCACTGAACTGTCCCGGAAGATACTAGGTAAATCTATAAAATCAAAACCCTTATAAATGAAAGATATTTTGATGTAATGACGTTTGGGATTAATTTCAGAATCGATGAAAGGACGAAGAGCATGCTGAATGTAACCTCTAGTTAAAAGAGCAGCATCGTATAACTGATTAGAACTATCGTAGAATTTATTCGCCTCGGTGTCCAGAATCCGTAATAAAGAAATGAGTAATAAAGTATAAGTAAAACAAAGATCAGGAATTGATACAATTAACTTACTCCATCCATAAAAGACACCAAAGGGAAAGAAATACAAACATTAAGAGCCCAGACCATAATGGAAACCAAAACAAAGGAAGGCCATATGGACAGTTACTTTCCCACAAAATGGCCATATTGCCATCCAAAATTAAAGGACACAAGTGATACACACAGTAAGTAACAAACAACAACATAAATAAATCGCCACAGAAGAGCCGCCTTGGAACGGTCAGTGGAAGATTTCCACAGGGGGGGGGGGGCTTAAATCGATTTTACGTGGCCACAATCCTCGCCCTTACTTCCGTCGCGATTTAGACAAATAATTTGTTCAGTCCGCATGAAGGCCTCCTAACTCATCAGTGCAACATCTCCGTGAACACAGAAATCAAAGAACCACAGAGGTGAGACAACGGTGAGGACTCGACAGCAAGAAACCACTGAAATGCTGGAGCAAAAGAAAACCAACAGTTAGACTCCGATGAGCCCGACCAGAGACAGAGCATCACCAACCAACATTATCTCTTTAATTTTCAATAAGCCTTTACGTTGGAGCCGTCATAGAATCTGAGGCCTAACCCACCGGCGTGCAATTAAAGAGGGAAGCAAAGTTGCCAACCGTGATTGGGTTAACTACCATGCATGCAGTCTGTCGTATAATATCCATGTTGTACCCAATCTTTTTATATCGAAAAATGATTTTACGAAATTGGGTGCTGAAGTCATTGCGGTTATATATTTTTCTGAATTTATATACTAAGTCAACATAAAATTCGGGTTCCGATAGACCTTGTTGCAGAAGAGATTTAAGTCCAATATTGAATTTTGAAATTAAATCAGAATGGCGTCTATAAAATTTTGAAAAGGCTTTGCGTAGTTTATGGTACCGATAACCCTGATTTAGGAGTTTAGCCGTTAATAATTTATTACGAGTGTTGAAGTCAGTTACATGACTACACACTCTAGCAAATCGAATTAATTGCGAAATATAAACGCCATAGGATGGCGCACGAGGAACATCACCATCCAAAAAAGGAAAATTTACAATCTCAAAATCAAAGTCATCGCGTTTATCATAAATTTTGCACGAAACAAATCCATCTACAATAGATAGATGTAAATCCAAAAACGGGGCCTCGGTATCAGAAGAATTTGCTTTATTTAACTGAAGTTCTAGGGGGTAAATCTGACTGATCAAACCATCAAAATAGGTATTATCAATATTTAATAAATCATCTAAATATCTAGAAGTAGAGCTAAAAGCTTTAATAATTTCAGATTGGTTATCAATGGAAAGCGACAAAATGAAAAGTAGAAGTAAAACAAAGATCAGGAATTGATACAATTAACTTACTCCACCCATAAAAGACACCAAAGGGAAAGAAATACAAACATTAAGCGACCAGACCATAATGGAAACCCAAACAAAGGAAGGCCATAAGGACAGTTACTTTCCCACAAAATGGCCATATGGTCATCCAAAACCAAAAGACACAAGTGATACACACAGTAAGTAACAAACAACAACATAAATAAATCGCCACAGAAGAGCCGCCTTGGAACGGTCAGTGGAAGATTTCCACTGGGGGGCTTAAATCGATTTTACGTGGCCACAATCCTCGCCCTTACTTCCGTCGCGATTTAGACAAATAATTTGTTCAGTCCGCATGAAGGCCTCCTAACTCATCAGTGCAACATCTCCGTGAACACAAAAATCAAAGAACCACAGAGGTGAGACAACGGTGAGGACTCGACAGCAAGAAACCACTGAAATGCTGGAGCAAAAGAAAACCAACAGTTAGACTCCGATGAGCCCGACCAGAGACAGAGCATCAGGCACCAACCAACATTACCTTGAATTAGATCTCTCTAATTCTCAATAAGCCTTTACGTTGGAGCCGTCATAGAATCTGAGGCCTGACCCACCGGCGTGCAATTAAAGAGGGAAGCAAAGTTGCCAACCGTGATTGGGTTAACTACCATGCATGCAGTCTGTCGTATAATATCCATGTTGTACCCAATCTTTTTATATCGAAGAATGATTTTACGAAATTGGGTGCTGAAGTCATTGCGGTTATATATTTTTCTGAATTTATATGCTAAGTCACCATAAAATTCGGGTTCCGATAGACCTTGTTGCAGAAGAGATTTAAGTCCAATATTGAATTTTGAAATTAAATCAGAATGGCGTCTATAAAATTTTGAAAAGGCTTTGCGTAGTTTATGGTACCGATAACCCTGATTAAGGAGTTTAGCCGTTAATAATTTATTACGAGAAGTCTCTTTCATAACAATAAAGGACAGATCAGCCACAAGAGGTGCGCAATTAGTACCCATCGGAATACCCACAATTTGTCTAAATAACTTAGTACCGAATCTAATATAAATATTGTCAAGTAGAAAGGTGAGGGCATCACACACTTTCTGACATGACCAATGTGTATAATTCTTATGCTCTTTAGAAGTGAAAAATGCATTTCTGACAATACATGTAAGATAGAGAGAATCTTCTCTGTCAATAGCCCATTCAATTAAATCATTAAGCTTTTCTTTTATAAGATTATGAGGAAGTGTAGTGTAAAGAGTGGAAAAATCGTAGGTAGACAGACTAGAAGCACGAAACTGTCTAGATTTCAATTTATTTAAAACCTCGTTCGAATTTTTTATAGACTAAAACAGATTTCTTCCTGATCTTTCAAAGACTTTATCACAATATTTAATCACATGTGTTTTAATAGCAGTAAGACAGGAAGTTAATAATTTAGAAAGTTCAGTGGTAATGCAAGAGCTAGAATTTGAAATAAACCGTGCTTTGTAAGGTCTTTTATGAAGCTTTGGCAACCATTATAGCGTAGGAAGCTTGTCTTGGGCTTCGGTAACACACACAGCAAACTTGGTGGCTGAATGACAAACATGTTTATCTACTATAGCTCTCTCTTCAGCTAAAGGCTGAAGTTCATAGTCCTTAGTACCACCAAGCTCATGCTTAAGCGTGTTAACATAGTGGAGCCGTCACACAACGACGACGTTTTTAGCGGCCTTGTCTGCAGGGGCCAAAACAAACGTCTTATGAAATTCTTGAATACCTAGTTTAAGATGACGTAAAGACGTATTGGGCTTAGGAGGTAATAAGTTAGTATTTTGAGAATAGAAAGAAATGCGTTTATTCACTAGTTTTAAAATGCTAGGTTTCCAGTCCTTAAGGGCTTTATGCTCAACATACTCTAGCTTACACCATCGATTACCGAATTCATTCAAGGAAACAGCGATTTCATCTCTACATTTACTGAAATCAATTTTAGAAGGAAACCGATATTTCGGTCCTTTAGAAATTATATTCCTTATCCTAGAATCAGGAATATTTTTTAAATTGCCAGTAATTACATGACCAGCAGCAGGATAGCAATACACTGAGTTTTTGCAATCACATGAATCAGGCGTATTAGTATCAATATCAAGATCTGAAACAACATGATTGAAATTAAAAATGTTAGATCTAACAGGTTTGTTATATTTATAGCAAATTATAGGTGTTTCAGTATGTTGAAAATAAGCAGGAATGGAAGAAAGCACCGATCTCTCACGGAATATACTTGGCAAATCTATAAAATCCATACCCTTATTAATGAAGGATATTTTGAAGAAATGGCGTTTATGATTAATTTCAGAATCAATGTAATGACGGAGCGTATGCTGAGTATAGCCTCTAGTTAAGAGAGCCGCATCATATAACTGATGAGAACTATCGTAGAATTTATTCCCCTTGGTGTCCAGAAGACGTAAAACAGAAACGGATAATGAACTTAAAAATGAAAGCCTGGAGTGGCGTACATGATTTAATAATATAATTGACAGTCACTTCAGTCTAGTATTGTTTCGTTTAAACGCACGTGATTTACGTTTAAAGTTACCATTTTTCCTGGTGCCGTGAGATCTAGTTCTGCGTTTTCGACATTCCAGGAGCGAGATAATATCAAAGTCCGGCATTCTGGAAATATTACCCTCGTGATAAATGTTGTCATTAAATCCGAGTGGAAAAGGGGTCTGTAAAAATTTAATCCATTTCAGTTCAGCCTCATGTCTTTTGATTATTTTGAATCTAGATGTAGAATTTGCATCGTAATAAAGTTTTTCCACTGGTTGTATAACAATTTTATTTACAGAATGACCTGTACGTCGAAAGTGACGGTACAAGAAAGTGTCAGTTTTCTTAGGCTTACTCATTCTACGATAATGCTCGTTCAATCTAGTTTTAAGCACGCGGTTAGTTTGACCGACGTACTGCATATTACAGTTTGCAGCACGTCATGTATTTAGATAAATTAAATCTGTAGACTGTCATGTCAAATCAGACATGTTAACTACAGAGAAGCGTCTTGCCCATTTTTAACTGCAGTACGGCTTCGTGTTTGGATCTGTGGAAGAGGCTAGGTTGAGCACTTAGCTGAACCCGCGATATATCTCTGCTTGTACGGATTTTTGTGAAGCTTAGGAATCCAGTAAAACTTTGGAAGTTCCATATCTTCCTCTAGGAGGTAAATTCCAAACGAAAGCATCACCGATAGCTGGTTTCGCAGAATTTCATCTTTGGACAAAGAAGAAAGATTATATGTTGGGTTGCCTGTCATTGTGCTGAAACCAAGCCCTTATTTCAAGCAGTTTATATAATGTGTTTTGCAAACAAACACAATTTTGTTAGATGCCTTGTCAGCTGGAACAACGACAAAATAGAAGTGGAGGCAATGATCAGGAATCGATACAATCAACCCACAGCTCCCATCAGAGACACCAAAGGGAAAGAAACACAAACATGAAACAGCAGACCCAAATGGAAACATCAATAGCGGAAAACCGAAAGGACAGTTACTCTCCCGCGAAATGGCCAATAGGCTATCCAAAATAACATAATATAAGTGACACAAACACCCAAAGACAACCCATTGCAAAAATACACCGCGACCGAGATCCGCCTTGGAACGGTCAGCGGATTTGATGGATTTCAGCTAACTCAGCAGCAACATCTGGATCATCAAACACCGAATAATGTCGACGATACATGGGTCTGCTGAGTACTGTTATACGTCTGTTTTCCAAGTCCATTACTGGTTTAACCTATTCGGAGAGGGTGTCAACCTCCGCATTCTCTTTTCTAGCCCCGCGCCGTGCATACTCTTCAACAGAATCCAAAATTAATTTGGAATTCTGCTTCCAAGTAAACGATTTTGGTTCCCATTATTTGGGGCCTTTTGAAAGAATGTCTCGGAGTTTGTCATTTCTAACAATATTGAGGTCTCCGTAAGGTGTATGTAATAATTTAATCCATTTAAATTCAGTTTCATGCTGTTTAATAATTTTAAACCTAGCTGAAGAATTTACATCATAGTAAATTTTTTCCATTGGCTGTATAGAAATAGTTTTTATAGAATGACCTGTACGTTTGAAATGACGGTACAAGAAAGGGTCATTTTTTAGGTTTATTCGTTCTACGATAAATTTCGTTAAATCGTGTTTTTAACTTGCGATTAGTTTGACCGACATACTGCATTTTACAATTTGCAGTATGTCAGGTTATCACAAATATCAAATCCGTAGATTTGCTGTGGGAAAGTGACTGTCCTTTTGGCTTTCGATTTCATTAGTTTTTAGCTCACCGTCACGAAGTGACGAGGTGAGCTTTTGGGATCACTTTTTGTCCGTCGGCGTCGTGCGTGCGTCCGTCCGTGCGTGCGTCCGTGCGTCCCTGCGTGCGTAAACAATTACTTTAAACGACATCTCCTCCTAAACCACTGATCGATTTAAGCCCCCCAGTGGAAATCTTCCACTGACCGTTCCAAGGCGGCTCTTCTGTGGCGATTTATTCATGTTGTTGTTTGTTACTTACTGTGTGTATCACTTGTGTCTTTAAATTTTGGATGGCCATATGGCCATTTTGTGGGAAAGTAACTGTCCATATGGCCTTCCTTTGTTTAGGTTTCCATTATGGTCTGGTCGCTTAATGTTTGTATTTCTTTCCCTTTGGTGTCTTTTATGGATGGAGTAAGTTAATTGTATCAATTCCTGATCTTTGTTTTACTTCTACTTTAACCAAACGTCACAGGAATGATCCTTAGGTGGTCCCCTTTCAAAGTTGTTCAAATGGTTCCGGTTCGTTGCACATCTAGTTCACAGGAGCCAAAAATAGATTTTTTCACCGAAAACGTAAAAAAATCTTCTTCTCTGTAACCAGAAGGCCCAGGTCTTTGATATTTGGTATGAAGCTTCATCTAGTGGACCCCTACAAAGATTGTTCAAATTATAGTGCTGGGGCCAAAAATGCCCCTGCCCTGGGGGCCTTTGGTTTTACATAGGCTTATAATTTATTTAATTTAATCTTTTAATTTTGGATGGCCATATGGCCATTTTGTGGGAAAGTAACTGTCCATATGGCCTTCCTTTGTTTAGGTTTCCATTATGGTCTGGTCGCTTAATGTTTGTATTTCTTTCCCTTTGGTCTGCATGAAGGCCTCCTAACTCATCAGTGCAACATCTCCGTGAACACAGAAATCAAAGAACCACAGAGGTGAGACAACGGTGAGGACTCGACAGCAAGAAACCACTGAAATGCTGGAGCAAAAGAAAACCAACAGTTAGACTCCGATGAGTTAAACTCCGATGTAAGTTAATTGTATCAATTCCTGATCTTTGTTTTACTTCTACTTTATATAGGGAAAATCTTTAAAAATCTTCTTCTCTGAAACCACAAGGCCCAGGTCTTTGATATTTGGTATGAAGCTTCATCTAGTGGACCCCTACCAAGATTGTTCAAATTGTAGTGCTGGGGCCAAAAATGTCCCCGCCCCGGGCCCTTTGGTTTTACATAGGCTTATATAGGGAAAATCTTTAAAAATCTTCTTCTCTGAAACCACAAGGCCCAGGTCTTTGCTATTTGGTATGAAGCTTCATCTAGTGGACCCCTACCAAGATTGTTCAAATTATAGTGCTGGGGCCAAAAATGCCCCCGCCCCGGAGCCCTGTGGTTTTACATAGGCTTATATAGGGAACTCTTTAAAAATCTTCTTCTCTGAAACCACAAGGCCCAGGACTTTGATATTTGGTATGAAGCTTCATCTAGTGGACCCCTACCAAGATTGTTCAAATTTTAGTGCTGGGGCCAAAAATGCCCCCGTCCCGGGGCCCTTTGGTTTTACATTGGCTTATATAGGGAAAATCTTTAAAAAAATATCTTCTCTGAAACCACAAGGCCCAGGTCTTTGATATTTGGTATGAAGCTTCATCTAGTGGACCCCTACCAAGAATGTTCAAATTATAGTGCTGGGACAAAAAATGCCCCCGCCATGGGGCCCTTTGGTTTTACATTGGCTTATATAGGGAAAATCTTTAAAAATCTTCTTCTCTGAAACCACAAGGACCAGGTCTTTGATATTTGGTATGAAGCTTCATCTAGTGGACCCCTACCAAGATTGTTCAAATTATAGTGCTGGGGCCAAAAATGCCCCCGCTCCGGGGCCCTTTGGTATTACATAAGCTTATATAGGGAAAATCTTTAAAAATCTTCTTCTCTGAAACCACAAGGCCCAAGACTTTGATATTTGGTATGAAGCTTCATCTAGTGGACTCCTACCAAGATTGTTCAAATTATAGTGCTGGGACAAAAAATGTCCCCGCCGCGGGGCCCTTTGGTTTTACATTGGCTTATATAGGGAAAATCTTTAAAAATCTTCTTCTCTGAAACCACAAGGCCCAGGTCTTTTATATTTGGTATGAAGCTTCATCTAGTGGACCCCTACCAAGATTGTTCAAATTATAGTGCTGGGGCCAAAAATGCCCCCGCCCCGGGGCCCTTTGGTTTTACATAGGCTTATATAGGGAAAATCTTTAAAAATCTTCTTCTCTGAAACCACAAGGCCCAGGACTATGATATTTGGTATGAAGCTTCATCTAGTGGACCCCTACCAAGATTGTTCAAATTATAGTGCTGGGGCAAAAAATGCCCCCGTCCCGGGACACTTTGGTTTTACATAGGCTTATATAGGGAAAATCTTTAAAAATCTTCTTCTCTGAAACCGCTAGGCCCAGGTCTTTGATATTTGATGTGTAGCTTCATCTAGTGGACCTTTGCTAAGATTGTTCAAATTATAGCCTTTGTTGATGTTTGGTATGAAGCTTCACCTTTAAGACCTCCCTCAACATTATGCACATTAAAGCCCTGGGGCCAATAATGGCCCTCTCTGGGGCCCACTTGTTACACTATGGATCAGGTGAGCGATCCAGGGCCATCATGGCCCTCTTGTGTTTTATATTAGGATCACTTTTTGTCTGTCATCCGTGCTTAAACAATTTCTTCAAACGACATCTTCTCTTAAACAACTGATCGGATTTTGACCAAACTTCACAGGAATGACCCTTGGGTAGTCCTCTTTCAAAGTTGTTCAAATGGTTCCGGTCCGTTGCACATCTAGGTCACAGGAGCCGAAAATAGATTTTTTTAACCAAAAACTTAAAAAATCTTCTTCTCTGAAACCACAAGGCCCAGGTCTTTGATCTTTGGTATGAAGCTTCATCTAGTGGACCCCTACCAAGATTGTTCAAATTATAGTGCTTGGCCCAAAAATGTCCCCGCCCTGGGGCCCTTTGGATTTCTTCTCTGATACCGCAAGGCCTAGGTCTTTGATATTTGTTATGAAGCTTCATCTAGTGGACTCCTACCAAGATTGTTCAAATAAAAGTGCTGGGGCCAAAAATGCCCCCTCCCCGGGGCCCTTTGATTTTACATGGGTTTATATAGGGAAAATCTTTAAAAATCTTCTTCTCTGAAAACGCAAGGCCCAGGTCTTCGATATTTGGTAAGAAGCTTCATCTAGTGGACCCCTACCAAGATTGTTTGAATTATAGTGTTGGGGCCAAAAATGCCCCCAACCCAGGGCCCTTTGGTTTTATATGGGCTTATATAGGGAAAATCTTTAAAAATCTTCTCTCAAACCGCAAGGCTTAGGTCTTTGCTATTTGGAATGAAGCTTCATCTAGTGGACCCCTACCAAGATTGTTCAAATTATAGTGCTGGGGCCAAAAATGACCCCGCCCCGGGACCCTTTGGTTTTACACAGGCTTATATAGGGAAAATCTTTAAAAATTTTCTGCTCTGAAACCGCAAGGCCCAGGCCTTTGATACATGTATTTGGTATGAAGCTTCATCTTGTGGAACCCTACCAAGATTGTTAAAATTATAGGCCTGGGTCCAAAAATGCCCCCGCTCTGGCGCCCTTTGGTTTTACATAGACTTCTTTAGGGAAAATCTTGAAAAATTTTCTTCTCTGAAACCACAAGGCCTAGGTCTTTGATATTTGGTATGAAGCTTCATCTAGTGGACCTCTACAAAGATTGTTCAAATTATAGCCCTGAGACCAAAAATGGCCCCGCCTCGGGGCCCTTTGGTTTTACATTGACTTATATAGGGAAAATCTTTAAAAAAAATTTCTGTGAAACCAAAAGGCCTAGGTCTTTGATATGTGGTGCAAAATTTCATCTAGTGGACCTCTATCAAGATTGTTCAAATTATAGTCCTGGGGCCAAAAATGCCCTCGCCCCGAGACCCTTTGGTTTTACATAGACTTATATAGGGAAATATTTAAAAATCTTCTTCTCTGAAACTGCAAGGCCCATGTCTTTGATATTTTGGTATGGAGCTATATCTAGTGGACCTCTACCAAAGTTGTTCAAATTATAGCCCACGGGCCACAAATGCCCCCGCTCCGGGGCCCTTTGGTTTTACATAGACTTATATAGAGATAATCTTTGAAAAATCTTCTTCTCTGAAACAGCAAGGCCCAGGTCTTGGATATTTGGTGTGAAGCTTCATCTAGTGGACCTCTATCAAGATTGTTTAAATTATAGCCCTGAGGCCAAAAATACCCCCGCCCCTGGGCCATTTGGTTTTACATAGGCTTATGTAGGGAATATCTTTAAAAAAAATCTTCTTCTCTGAAACCGCTAGGCCCAGGTCTTTGATATTTGATGTGTAGCTTCATCTAGTGGACCTTTGCCAAGATTGTTCAAATTATAGCGTTTGTTGATATTTGGTATGAACCTTCACCTTTTTAGACCACCCTCAACATTATGCACCTTATAGCCCTGGTGTCAATAATGGCCCTCCTCGGGGCCCACTTATTACTCTATGGATCAGGTGAGCGATCCAGGGCCATCATGGCCGTCTTGTGTTTTATATTAGGATCACTTTTTTTCTGTCATCCGTGCTTAAACAATTTCTTCAAACGACATCTCCTCCTAATCCACTGATCGGATTTTGACCAAACTTCACAGGAATGATCCTTAGATGGTCCCCTATCACAATTGTTCAAATGGTTCCAGTCCGTTGCACAAATAGGTCACAGGAGCCGAAAATAGATTTTTTCACCGAAAACTTAAAAAATCTTCTTCTCTGAAACCACAAGGCCCAGGTCTTTGATATTTGGTATGAAGCTTCATCTAGTGGACCCCTACCAAGATTGTTCAAATTATAGTGCTGGGGCCGAAAATGCCCCCGCCCCGTGGCCCTTTGGTTTTACATGGGGTTATTTAGGGAAAATCTTTAAAAATCTTCTTCTCTAAAACCTCAAGGCCTAGGTCTTTTATATTTGGTACGAAGCTTCATCTAGTGGACCCCTACCAAGATTGTTCAAATTATAGTGCTGGAGCCAAAAATGCCCCCGCTCCGGGGCCCTTTGGTTTTAAATGGGCTTATATAGGGAAAATCTTTAAAAATCTTCTTCTCTGAAACTGCAAGGCCAAGGTCTTTGATATTTGGTATGAAGCCTCATCTAGTGGACCCCTACCAAGATTGTTCAAATTATAGTGCTGGGGCCAAAAATGTCCCCATCCCGGGGCCCTTTGGCTTTACATTGGCTTATATAGGGGAAATCTTTAAAAATCTTCTTCTCTGAAACTGCAGGCCCAGGTCTTTGCTATTTGGTATGAAGCTTCATCTAGTTGACCCCTACCAAAATTGTTCAAATTATAGTGCTGGGGCCAGAAATGCCCCGCCCCGGGGCCCTTTGGTTTTACATAGGCTTATATCGTTTTTTTTTCTCTGAAACTGCAAGGCCTCTGTCTTTGATATTTGGTATGAAGTTTCATCTTGTGGACCTCTTTCAAGATTGTTCAAATTATAGCCCTGGGGCCAAAAATGCCCCCGCTCCGGGGCCCTTTTGTTTGTGCATAGACTTATATAGAGAAAATCTTGAAAAATCTTCTTCTCTGAAACCACAAGGCCTAGGTCTTTGATATTTGGTATGAAGCTTCAGCTAGAGGACCTCTACCAAGATTGTTCAAATTATAGCCCTGAAACCAAAAAAGCCCCGCCTCGTGGCCCTTTGGTTTTACATAGTCTTGTAAAGAGATAATCTTTGAAAACCTTCTTCTCTGAAACAGCAAGGCCCAGGTCTTTGATATTTGGTGTGAAGCTTCATCTAGTGGACCTCTATCAAGATTGTTTAAATTATAGCCCAGAGGCCAAAAATGCCCCCGCCCTGGGGCCATTTGGTTTTACATATGTTTATGAAGTGCTGAGGCCAGAAATGCCCCCGCCCCGGGGCCCTTTGGTTTTACATAGGCTAACATAGGGAAAATCTTAGAAAAAAATCTTCTTCTCTGAAACCGCAAGGCCAAGGTCTTTGATATTTGGTGTGTAGCTTCATCTAGTGGACCTTTGCCAAGAGTGTTCAAATTATAGCCTTTGTTGATATTTGGTATGAAGCTTCACCTTTTTAGACCTTCCTCAACATTATGCACATTATAACCCTGGGGTCAATAATGGCCCTCCCTGGGGCCCACTTGTTACTCTATGGATCAGGTGAGCGATCCAGGGCCATCATGGCCCTCTTGTTATTTATAGTGAAGTTATTTTATGTTTGCGTGCTTCAAGTCTGCCTGCTTATGATTTTTCCACCCTTTACACTACACTTCCTCATAATCTTATAAAAGAAAAATTTAATGATTTAATTGAAAGGGCATTTCATAGGGAAAACTCAATCTATCTTGCATGTAATGTAAGAAATGTTTTTTTTTTTTTTCACTTCTGAAGAGCATAACAATTATACTTTACATACATTGATTACATTGATTCACAAATTAATCATAAACGCCATTTCTTCAAAATATCCTTCATCAATAAGGGGATGGATTTTATAGATTTGCCCAGTATCTTCCGTGAGAGATCGGTGCTTTCTTCCATTCCTGCTTATTTTCAAAATACTGAAACACCTATAATCTGCTATAGATATAACAAACCGGTTAGATCTATCATTTTTAATTTCAATAAACTTGTTTCAGATCTTGATATTGATACTAATACTCCTGATTCATGTGATTGTAAAAACTCAGTGTATTGCAATCCTGCTGCTGGTCATGTAATCACTGGCAATTTGAAAATTATTCCTGATTCTAGGATAAGGAATATAATTTCTAAAGGACCGAAATATCGGTTTCCTTCTAAAATTGATTTCAGTAAATGAAGAGATGAAATCGCTGCTTCCTTGAATGAATTCGGTAATCGATGGTGTAAGCGAGAGTATGTTGAGCATAAAGCCCTTAAGGACTGGAAACTGAGCATTTTTTTTTTAAATCTAGTGAATAAACGCATTTCTCTCTATTCTCAATATACTAACTTATTACTTCCTAAGCCCAAGACGTCTTTACGTCATCTTAAACTAGGTATTCGAGAATTTCATAAGAAAAGTAGAAGTAAAACAAAGATCAGGAATTGATACAATTAACTTACTCCATCCATAAAAGACACCAAAGGGAAAGAAATACAACATTAAGCGACCAGACCATAATGGAAACCTAAACAAAGGAAGGCCATATGGACAGTTACTTTCCCACAAAATGGCCATATGGCCATCCAAAATTAAAAGGCACAAGTAATACACACAGTAAGTAACAAACAACAACATAAATAAATCGCCACAGAAGAGCCGCCTTGGAACGGTCAGTGGAAGATTTCCACTGGGGGGCTTAAATCGATTTTACGTGGCCACAATCCTCGCCCTTACTTCCGTCGCGATTTAGACAAATAATTTGTTCAGTCCGCATGAAGGCCTCCTAACTCATCAGTGCAACATCTCCGTGAACACAAAAATCAAAGAACCACAGAGGTGAGACAACGGTGAGGACTCGACAGCAAGAAACCACTGAAATGCTGGAGCAAAAGAAAACCAACAGTTAGACTCCGATGAGCCCGACCAGAGACAGAGCATCAGGCACCAACCAACATTACCTTGAATTAGATCTCTCTAATTCTCAATAAGCCTTTACGTTGGAGCCGTCATAGAATCTGAGGCCTGACCCACCGGCGTGCAATTAAAGAGGGAAGCAAAGTTGCCAACCGTGATTGGGTTAACTACCATGCATGCAGTCTGTCGTATAATATCCATGTTGTACCCAATCTTTTTATATCGAAGAATGATTTTACGAAATTGGGTACTGAAGTCATTGCGGTTATATATTTTTCTGAATTTAAATACTAAGTCACCATAAAATTCGGGTTCCGATAGACCTTGTTGCAGAAGAGATTTAAGTCCAATATTGAATTTTGAAATTAAATCAGAATGGCGTCTATAAAATTTTGAAAAGGCTTTGCGTAGTTTATGGTACCGATAACCCTGATTAAGGAGTTTAGCCGTTAATAATTTATTACGAGTGTTGAAGTCAGTTACATGACTACACACTCTAGCAAATCGAATTAATTGCGAAATATAAACGCCATAGGATGGCGCACGAGGAACATCACCATCCAAAAAAGGAAAATTTACAATCTCAAAATCAAAGTCATCGCGTTTATCATAAATTTTGCACGAAACAAATCCATCTACAATAGATAGATGTAAATCCAAAAACGGGGCCTCGGTATCAGAAGAATTTGCCCTATTTAACTGAAGTTCTAGGGGGTAAATCTGACTGATCAAACCATCAAAATAGGTATTATCAATATTTAATAAATCATCTAAATATCTAGAAGTAGAGCTAAAAGCTTCAATAATTTCAGATTGGTTATCAATGGAAAGCGACAAAATGAAGTCTCTTTCATAACAATACAAGAACAGATCAGCCACAAGAGGTGCGCAATTAGTACCCATCGGAATACCCACAATTTGTCTAAATAACTTAGTACCGAATCTAATATAAATATTGTCAAGTAGAAAGGTGAGGGCATCACACACTTTCAGACATGACCAAAGTGTATAATTCTTATGCTCTTTAGAAGTGAAAAATGCATTTCTGACATTACATGCAAGATAGAGAGAATCTTCTCTGTGAAAATCCCATTCAATTAAATCATTAAGCTTTTCTTTTATAAGATTATGAGGAAGTGTAGTGTAAAGAGTGGAAAAATCGTAGGTAGACAGACTAGAAGCACGAAACTGTCTAGATTTCAATTTATTTAAAACATCATTCGAATTTTTTATAGACCAAAACAGATTTCTTCCTGATCTTTCAAAGTAGAAGTAAAACAAAGATCAGGAATTGATACAATTAACTTACTCCACCCATAAAAGACACCAAAGGGAAAGAAATACAAACATTAAGCGACCAGACCATAATGGAAACCCAAACAAAGGAAGGCCATAAGGACAGTTACTTTCCCACAAAATGGCCATATGGCCATCCAAAACCAAAAGACACAAGCGACACACACAGTAAGTAACAAACAACAACATAAATAAATCGCCACAGAAGAGCCGCCTTGGAACGGTCAGTGGAAGATTTCCACTGGGGGGCTTAAATCGATTTCCACTGGGGGGCTTAAATCGATTTTACGTGGCCACAATCCTCGCCCTTACTTCCGTAAGACTTTATCACAATATTTAATTACATGCGTTTTAATAGCAGTAAGACAGGAAGTTAATAATTTAGAAAGTTCAGTGGTAGTGCAAGAGCTAGAATTTGCAATAAACCGTGCTTTGTAAGGTTTTTTATGAAGTTTTGGTAACCAGTATAGCGTAGGAAGCTTGTCTTGGCCTTCGTTAACACACACAGCAAACTTGGTGGCTGAAAGACAAACATGTTTATCTACTATAGCTCTCTCTTCAGCTAAAGGCTGAAGTTCATAGGCCTTAGTACCACCAAGCTCCTGCTTAAGCGTGTTAACATAGTGGAGCCGTCACACAACGACGACGTTGTTAGCGGCCTTGTCTGCAGGGGCCAAAACAAACTTCTTATGAAATTCTTGAATACCTAGTTTAAGATGACGTAAAGACGTCTTGGGCTTAGGAGGTAATAAGTTAGTATTTTGAGAATAGAAAGAAATGCGTTTATTCACTAGTTTTAAAATGCTAAGTTTCCAGTCCTTAAGGGCTTTATGCTCAACACACTCTCGCTTACACCATCGATTACCGAATTCATTCAATGAAGCAGCGATTTCATCTCTACATTTACTGAAATCAATTTTTGAAGGAAACCGATATTTCGGTCCTTTAGAAATTATATTCCTTATCCTTGAATCAGGAATAATTTTCAAATTGCCAGTAATTACATGACCAGCAGCAGAATAGCAATACTTTGAGTTTTTACAATCACATGAATCAGAAGTTTGTTTTGGCCCCTGCAGCAAAGACCGCTAACAACGTCATCGTTGTGTGACGGCTCCACTATGTTAACACGCTTAAGCAGGAACTTGGTGGTACTAAGGCCTATGAACTCCAGCCTTTAGCTGAAGAGACAGCTATAGTAGATAAACATGTTTGTCATTCAGCCACCAAGTTTGCTGTGTGTGTTACCGAAGCCCAAGACAAGCTTCCTACGCTATACTGGTTACCAAAACTTCATAAAAGACCTTACAAAGCACGGTTTATTGCAAATTCTAGCTCTTGCACTACCACTGAACTTTCTTAATTATTAACTTCCTGTCTTACTGCTATTAAAACGCATGTGATTAAATATTGTGATAAAGTCTTTGAAAGATCAGGAAGAAATCTGTTTTGGTCTATAAAAATTTCGAATGAGGTTTTAAATAAACGGAAATCCAGACATTTTCGTGCTTCAAGTCTTTCTACTTACGATTTTTCCACTCTTTACAATACACTTCCTCATAATATTATAAAAGAAAAGCTTAATTATTTAATTGAATGAGCTTTTCACAGACAAGATTCTCTCTAGCATGTAATGTCAGAAATGCATTTTTTCACTTCTAAAGAACATAAGAATTATACACTTTGGTCATGTAAGAAAGTGTGTGATGCCCTCTCCTTTCTACTTGACAATATTTATATTAGATTCGGTACTAAGTTATTTAGACAAATTGTGGGTATTCCGATGGGTACGAATTGCGCACCTCTTGTGGCTGATCTGTTCTTGTATTGTTATGAAAGAGACTTCATGTTGTCGCTTTCCATTGATAACCAATCTGAAATTATTGAAGCTTTTAGCTCCACTTCTAGATATTTAGATGATTTATTAAATATTGATAATACCTATTTCGATGGTTTGATCAGTCAGATTTACCTCCCTAGAACTTCAGTTAAATGAAGCAAATTCTTCTGATACCGAGGCCCCGTTTTTGGATTTACATCCATATATTGTAGACGGGTTTGTTTCGTGCAAACTTTATGATAAACGCGATGACTTTGATTTTGAGATTGTAAATTTTTCCTTTTTTGGATGGTGATGTTCCTCGTGCGCCATCCTATGGCGTTTATATTTCGCAATTAATTCGATTTGCTAGAGTGTGTAGTCATGTAACTGACTTCAACACTCGTAATAAATTATTAACGGCTAAACTCCTTTATCAGGGTTATCGGTACCATAAACTGCGCAAAGCCTTTTCAAAATTTTATAGACGCCATTCTGATTTAATTTCAAAATTCAATATTGGACTTAAATCTCTTCTGCAACAAGGTCTATCGGAACCCGAATTTTATGGTGACTTAGTATATAAATTCAGAAAAATATACAACCGCAATGACTTCAGCACCCAATTTCGTAAAATCATTATTCGATATAAAAAGATTGGGTACAACATGGATGTTATACGACATACTGCATGCATGGTAGTTAACCCAATCACGGTTGGCAACTTTGCTTCCCTCTTTAATTGCACGCCGGTGGGTCAGGCCTCAGAGTCTATGACGGCTCCAACGTAATGGCTTATTGAGAATAAGAGAGATCTAATTCTTGGTTATGTTGGTTGGTGCCTGATGCTCTGTCTCTGGTCGGGCCCATCGGAGTCTAACTGTTGGTTTTCTTTTGCTCCAGCAAAAGTGGTGTCTTGCTGCCGAGTCTTCACCGTTGTCTCACCTCTGTGGTTCTTTGATTTTTTGTGTTCACGGAGATATTGCACTGATGAGTTAGGAGGCCTTCATGCGGACTGAACAAATTATTTGTCTAAATCGCGACGGAAGTAAGGGCGAGGATTGTGGCCACGTAAAATCGATTTAAGCCCCCCAGTGGAAATCTTCCACTGACCGTTCTAAGGCGGGTCTTCTGTGGCGGTTTATTTATGTTGTTGTTTGTTACTTACTGTGTGTATCACTTGTGTCTTTTTATTTTAGATGGCCATATAGCCATTTTTAGGGAAAGTAACTGTCCATATGGCCTTCCTATGTTTAGGTTTCCGATGTTGCACTGATGAGTTAGGAGGCCTTCATGCGGACTGAACAAATTATTTGTCTAAATCGCGACGGAAGTAAGGGCGAGGATTGTGGCCACGTAAAATCGATTTAAGCCCCCCAGTGGAAATCTTCCACTGACCGTTCCAAGGCGGCTCTTCTGTGGCGATTTATTTTATGTTGTTGTTTGTTACTTACTGTGTGTATCACTTGTGTCTTTTAGTTTCGGATGACCATATGGCCATTTTGTGGGAAAGTAACTGTCCTTATGGCCTTCCTTTGTTTAGGTTTCCATTATGGTCTGGTCGCTTAATGTTTGTATTTCTTTCCCTTTGGTGTCTTTTATGGGTGGAGTAAGTTAATTGTATCAATTCCTGATCTTTGTTTTACTTCTACTTTCCATTATGGTCTGGTCGCTTAATGTTTGTGTTTCTTTCCCTTTGGTGCTTATGATGGGTGGAGTAAGTTAATTGTATTGATTCCTGATCTTTGTTTTACTTCTACTTTTTATGGTCATGTCAGAAAGTGTGTTAAGCTCTGATCTTCTACTTGACAACATTTACCTAAGATTTGTTACAAAGTTATTTAGACAAGTTGTGGGTATTCCGATGGGTACTAATTGCGCATCACTTTTGGCTGATCTGTTTATGTTATGCTATGAGGGAGACTTCATGATGTCCCTTTCTGCTGAAAACCAGTCTGAAATCATTGAAGCTTTCAGCTCCACTTCTAGATATTTCGATGATTTATTAAATATTGATAATACCTATTTCGATGGTTTGATCAGTCAAATTTACCCCCCAGAACTTCAGTTAAACAAGGCAAATTATTATGATACCGAGGCCCCGTTTTTGGATTTACATCTATCTATTTAAGATGGGTTTGTTTCGTGCAAAATTTATGATAAACAGGGTGATTTTGATTTTGAGATTATAAATTTTCCTTTTTGGGATGATGATGTTCCTCGTGTGCCATCCTATTTCGTTTATAATTCGCAATTAATTCGATTTGCCAAAGTGTGTAGTCATGTAGCTGACTTCAACACTCGTAATAAATTGTTAACGGCTAAACTTCTTTATCAGGGTTATCGGTACCATAAACTACGCAAAAAAGAAGTAGAGGCAATGATCAGGAATCGATTCAATTAACCCACAGCTCCCATCAGAGACACCATAGGGAAAGAAACTCATTCATGAAGCAACATACCCCAACGGAAACACCAACAGCGGAAAGCCAAAAGGACAGTTACTTTCCCATAAAATGGCGAAAATGCTATCCAAAATAAAATAATATAAGCGACACAAACACCCAAAGACAAACCACAACAAAAATAAACCGCGACAGAAGAACCGCCTTGGAACGGTCAGCAGAACCGAATTCCACTGGTGGACTTATATCAATGTTTCGCGGCCACAATCCTCGCCCTTACTTCCGTCGCGATTAAGACAAATATTTTGTTCAGTCCACATGAAGGCCTCCTAACTCATCAGTGCAACATCTCCGTGAACACAAAAATAAAACAACCACAGAGATGAAACAACGGTGAGGGCTCGACAGCAAGAAACAACAGTAATGCTGGAGCAAAAGAAAACCAACAGTTAGACTCCAAGTGGCCCGACCAGAGACAGAGCATCATTTACCAACCAACATAAGCCTTTACGTTTGAACCGTCATAGACTCTGAGGCCTGACCCACCGGCGTGCAATTAAAGAGGGAAGCAAAGTTGTCAACCGTGATTGGGTTAACTACCATGCATGCAGTCTGTCGTATAACATTTATGTTGTACCCAATCTTTTTATATCGAAGAATGATTTTACGAAATCGGGTGCTGAAGTCATTGTACATAACCATTACTGCCCAGGCTAAATATTTGTACTAAAAATTGCAACTAACATGTCAGTTTTCGCGTTTGAAGGAAACATTCCCATTTGTAGAAAAGAAAACAATGTGATCGTTAACATCGAACGTTTACGATGAAGACCTTTGAAGAACCTTTTAAATGTGATACCTTCTGGAAAGTTTAAGATGAAGACTTTTGAAGAACGTTTTTACATGATCGTTCCGAGGAGATGGTTCTGGTGTTGTTCCATTACTGTTGCGTTGTTGTATTTCATTAAAATATTTTTTTGTTTATGTTTTGTCATGTGTATTGTTGTTTTAAGTGTTTTATTAGCCGTTGTTTTACTTAAATTCGCATTGTTGTTAAGTGCTTTCTAGCCCTTGTAGTTGCATATATGCATTTTTGTGAAGTGCTTTCTAGCCGTTGTTCTTATATATGCATTGTTGTTAAGTGCTTTCCAGTCGTTGTCTTTAAATATTTGCATTGTTGTGAAGTGCTTTCTAGCCGTTGTTCTTATATATGCACTGTTGTTAAGTGCTTTCCAGCCGTTGTTCTTACAAACGCATTGTTGTTAAGTGCTTAGGCGAGGCGGTTTTAACGAGTGTCCACAATCTATGTTTTGAGCATTAATAAGAAAATTATCATAATTTTTCGCCTGAAAATGTTCATATTTCGGTGGTAAAATTTACAATGTATTTGTATAGGCGTGCTTTCGTAATAATTCTCTCCTTCCTGGTACCAAGGGTGGCCTACATCATGTAATTGATGCTCTCCCTGTACTTACCTGATTTGAGTCGGGCAACGTGTTCTTTTATGTTTGTGTCTTCCGAATCAGTTGTATTAACTGTCACGATGGGTCTAAAAACTTTGTTACCCATACTTTTTACCACTGGGTTGCATTAAGACCAGTCTTTATTTACAGAAGCTCATAGCATTTACACGAGGTATCTGCAAGGTAAAATACAAATGAAAATATCCACAAAGTGCCAAAATCATAAAACATAAGCATTATCAGACATATTTTTCTATACCGGGATTCAATAAACCAGTTTTTTTTATTTAAGAAAGTACATATCATTAAAACTAGGTACCTTTAAGGTAAAATACGAATTAAACTAGACAGGGAGTGCTTGAATCATAATTATCATATGACGTCCCGTGGGAGAATGTAATAACAGCATGTAATAAATTCAGTAATCCACTAGTGGATTAAATATGCAAATTAGTTAGATACGCCCCATAAAATTACACGGACGACGTCCTTATATAAGTCGCATTTACTAATGGCGAAACTTTGATATTTTTTGTAAACGTGTCGTTAATATAATGCGTTTGTAGACTCCCACTATCTTGCATGTAATGTAAGAAATGCTTTTTTCACTTCTCAAGTGCCAAAAAAAATTACATTTTATGGTCTTGTCAGAAACTGTGTGAAGCTCTCACCTTTCTGCTTGACAATATTTACATAAGATTTGGTACTAAATTATTTAGACATGGTGTGATTATCCCCATGGGTACTAGTTGTGCACCCCTTGTGGCTGACCTGTTTTTGTTTTGTTATGAGAGAGACTTCATGATGTCCCATTCTGCTGAAAACTAGTCTAAAATCATTGAAGCTTTCAGCTCGACTTCTAGATATTTGGATGATTTATTAAATATTGACAATACCTATGTCGATGGTTTGATAAGTCAAATTTACCCCCCGAGAACTTCAGTTAAATAAAGCAAATTCTTCTGACACCGAGGCCCCGTTTTTTTGATTTACATCTGTCTATTGTATTGGGTTTGTTTTGTTAAGTGTACCCATAATCCTTTTTTGGCAAACGTAAGCAAACATGTATATAACAAACTAATATAACGTTGCGACATAAGTCTTTAGCTCCACTTTTAGCTCAACCTCTAGATATTTGGATGATTTATTAAATATTGATAATACCTATTTCGAAGGTTTGATCAGTCAAATTTACCCCCCAGAACTTCAGTTGAATAAAGCAAATTATTCTGATACCGGGGCCCCGTTTTTTGATTTACATCTTTCTTTTGTAGATGGGTTTGTTTCTTGCAAAATTTATGATAAACGCGATGATTTTGATTTTGAGATTGTAAATTTTCCTTTTCTGGATGGTGCTGTTCCTCGTGCGCCATCCTATGGCGTTTATATTTCGAAATTAATTCGATTAGCCAGAGTGTGTAGTCATGTAACTGACTTCATAATTCGAAATAAATTGTTAACTGCTAAACTTTTTAATCAGGGTTATCGGTACCATAAACTACGCCAATTATTTTCAAAATTTTATAGACGTCATTCTGATCTAATTTCTCCGTCCGTCGTCCGTCCACACTTTTGAGCAGCTATATCTCTGCAACCTGCAGGCTGATCTCAATCATTTCTCATCTGTAGCATGCCTCTGGTGGGGCATTGATGAAATAAACTTTTTTTCGAAATCGCTATAAAACTTTGGTTGTTATGGAAACCACAAGGTCCCATAGACTTACCATGGGAAAATGTTAGTCATCACCGTGGCGCCTTCAGTTTTGATCGGATCTTTCTGAAACTTATATGTAAGGTGGCTGGGGATAAAAACTCGAACAAGTTCGAAAACCGGCTTAGTCGGCCCATTTATCGTAGAGTTACGTCCCTTTGATTGCTGAAAATGCCGATTTTTGACCTTGTCATCACCGTAGCCCCTTCAGTTTTGATCGACTCTTTCTGAAACTTATATGTAAGGTGGCTGGGGATAAAACCTCGGATTGGTTCGAAAACCGGCCAAGTCGGCCCATTTATTATAGAGTTACGTCCCTTTGATTGCTGAAAATGTCGATTTTTTACCTTGTCATCACCGTAGCCCCTACAGTTTTGATCGAATCTTTCTTAAACTTATATGTAAGGTGGCTGGGGATAAAACCTCGGATGAGTTCGAATACCGACCAAGACGGCGTATTTATCATGGAGTTAGGTCCCTTTGATTGCTTAAAATGTCGATTTTTGACATTGTCATCACTGTAGCCCCTTCAGTTTTAATCGGATCTTTCTGAAACTTATATGTAAGGTGACTGGGGATAAAACCTCGGATGAGTTCAAAAACCGGCCAAGTCGCCCTACTTACTATATAGTTATGTCCCTTTGATGGCCGAAAATGTCGATTTTTGACCTTGTACTCACCGTAGCCCCTTCAGTTTTGATCAGATCTTTCTGAAACTTATATGTAAGGTGACTGGGGATAAAACCTAGGATGAGTTCGAATACCGGCCAAGTTGGCCCATTTATCATAGATTTACGTCCCTTTGATTGCTGAAAATGCCGATTATTGACCTTGTCATCACTATAGCCCCTTCAGTTTTGATCGGATCTTTCTGAAATTTATATGTAAGTTGGCTGGGGTTAAAATCTCTGACGAATTCGAAAACAGTCCAAGTCAGCCTATTTATCGTAGAGTTATGTCCCTTTGATGGCTGAAAATGTTGATTTTTGACCTTGTCATCACCGTAGCCCCTTCAGTTTTGATCGGATTTATCTGAGATTTATAAGTAAGGTGGCTGGGGATGAAACCTCGGATAAGTTCGAAAACTGGCCAAGCCAGCCCATTTATCTTAGAGTAACATCCCATTGATTGCTAAAAATGCCAAATTTTGACCTTGTCATCACCGTAGCCCCTTCAGTTATGATAGGATCTGTCTAAAACGTATATGTAAGGTGGCTGGGAATAAAACCTCGGATGAGTTTGGATATTGGCCAAATCGGCCTATTTATCATAGAGTTACGTGCCTTTGATGGCTTAAAAATGCCTATTTTCGACCTTGTTAGACCTTGATCAGATCTTCATGAAACTTACAAACAAATGTCAGGCAGAAAAGCTCGGAGGAGTTTGAAAACTCGCGAGGTTTGCCTATTTGTCACAGAGTAACATCCCTTTGGCACTTCCTGAAACTTTGAATTTGTTAGCTCAGGTGAGCGATACAGGAAAGCTTGGTTCTCTTGTTGTTGATTACACTGCGGAATTAAGAACGCAGCCGTCTTGAGTCACCTATAGAAAGTGATACGAAGGTACACACAAAAACAGACGAAACGTGAACCAACGACACAAAATAGAAGTGAAGGCAATGATCAGGACTCGATACAATTAACCCACAGCTCCCATCAGAGACACCAAAGAGAAAGAAACACAAACATGAAACAACTAGAACCCAATGGAAACATCAATAACGGAAGGCCAAAAGGACAGTGACTTTCCCACAAAATGGCCGATTGGCTATCCAAAACAAAATAATATAAGAGGTACTTACACTCAAAGACAAGCCATAACAAAAATAAACCGCGACAGAAGAACCGCCTTGGAATGGTCAGTGAAACAAATTCATCCGTTGGGGGCAGCTTGAGCTAAAATCGGTTTTACGAGGCCATAATCCTCGCCCTCACGTCCGTCGCAATTTCGACAAATAATTTGTTCAGTTCGCATAAGGCCTGATGAGTTAGTAGGCCTTCATGCGGACTGAACAAATTATTTGTCTAAATCGCGACGGAAGTAAGGGCGAGGATTGTGGCCACGTAAAATCGATTTAAGCCCCCCAGTGGAAATCTTCCACTGACCGTTCCAAGGCGGCTCTTCTGTGGCGATTTATTTATGTTGTTGTTTGTTACTTACTGTGTGTATCACTTGTGTCTTTTAATTTTGGATGGCCATATGGGCATTTTGTGGGAAAGTAACTGTCCTTATGGCCTTCCTTTGTTTAGGTTTCCAATATGGTCTGGTCGCTTAATGTTTGTATTTCTTTCCCTTTGGTGTCTTTTATGGGTGGAGTTAGTTAATTGTATCAGTTCCTGATCTTTGTTTTACTTCTACTCCTAACTCGCTGCAACATCTCTGTAAACACAAAAATCAAACAACAACAGAGATGAAATGACGGTGAGGACTCGACAGCAAGAAACCACTTTCTCCTCTTTCTCCTTATTTATTTATAATTTGTATTGAATTACTGTCCCATAAGATAAAGGTATAAGCCATTCTGGAAAAGAATTTAGAAAATCGTTGCAGATGACGCATCATTTATTTTAGACGGTTCGCTTAGAACTTTCGAAACACTTATTAATATACTCGATAACTTTGCAAATATTTCTGGATTAAAATTAAATGCTAAGAAATGCCAAGTTTTGCGAATAGGTTCACTAACAACAAGTGAAGTAATATACTTAAAGCAACGACAATTCCTGTGGGACTCATCTAAAGCAACTGCTCTTGGAATGACGTTTACAAAAAAATAAAACTCTTTTTTTCAAGCAAACTAAGAACCCAAAAATAGCCGATTTCAAAAACTGCATAAAGCAGTGACAACATAGAAAACTTACACTGATGGGAAAAATTACAGTTATAAAATCGCTGTCCCTCCCAAAACTCATTTTTGTTCTTTCATCTTCACAAACCCCTCCAAAAGATACCATAAAAGAAATAGAAAATCTCATGTATCAATTTATTTGTGACGGAAAACCGGATAAGATCAGACGAGACATTCTGATACAGGGATATGAAAAGGGGGTCTTAAAATGATTCAACTTGAAACTTTCATAAAATCGCTCAAAATCAGTGGGATAAAGCGAATACTGGAAACATCTGAAACAGGCATGCTTAGCCAGATCTTTTTGTCAAAATTAAAACAATACGGTTGGAAATTGTTTTTGAATGCAACATGTCTGAAAAAGATGTAGATAAAATGCACCTAAATAACGTGTTTTTTCAAAGAAATTCTGAAAGCATGGTCTAGAGAGAATTGGAAATCCATTATCTGAAACTATGGAACAGAAAGTTTGTGGAATAATACGAATATAAAGGCAGATAATAAAACAAAATTATATACAGAATGGTGCAATAAAGGAATTAAGTATTTTAAGGACATAATTAACGAAACGGATAACATTATAGAGACATTTGATACTTTACGACGAAAATATGACTTATCCAATAAAGTCTTCTTAACATACTTAACACTGTTGCATAGTATTCTAAAAGCATGGACATCAAATATAACAAATGAAAATACAGATATACCAATAGCACCAACTTTCATAGGTCAAATATTAGAATCAAAACAAACCAATCAATATATTTATAGACACATTTTGAAAACACAGACATCAATAATTGAACCAAAATGGAATATGAAATTTGCAATTTTGAATTTAAATTGGAAGAAAATATAAACCAATACACTAGCTTTATTAAAATGTGATATAGGGGAAATTTCTCTTTGCGATTTCTTTAATATGGATATTGAAACAACAGATCATTTGGTTTGGCAATGCAGGCATGTACAAACGTTTTGGGCGGAGTTTTCCCACTCTCTTTTAGACCTTAGTATTAACATTAATCTCAACCTACTAAACATAACATTTGGATTTACGTTTTCGATCGGAAAGCCATAATATCTGCTAAAAACTTTCTTATTCCGCTTGGAAAATATTTCATACTTAGAGGCAAATACTTAAAAATTATACCAACTATGAATCATTTTAATTCGTTCTTAAACCGCAGAATTAAGATAGAAAAAGAAATCTACTTCATGAAAGACCAACTTGCACAGTTTGAAAATATTTGGGGGAAATTTAATACATTCACTTTTGTATAAGCCTAAAGAAATAACATTTTTTAAGGAAGGCAACAAACAAAAGAATAATAAATGAAAATAATCTTTTTTTTTTTCTTTCTTCTTTCTAACTTTTTTTAATGGTACACCGCTTTTTGTTTCATTATTGTAGTCTTTATTCTAATTATATGTTGTTGTCTCTTTTTTTTTCTTCAAAGTAGAAGTAAAACAAAGATCAGGAATCGATACAATTAACTTACTCCACCCATCAAAGACACCAAAGGGAAAGAAACACAAACATGAAGCGACCAGACCATAATGGAAACCTAAACAAAGGAAGGCCATAAGGACAGTTACTTTCCAACAAAATGGCCAAATCGCCATCCAAAATAAAAAAGACATAAGTAATATACACAGTAAGTAACAAACAACAACATAAATAAACCGCCACAGAAGAACCGCCTTGGAACGGTCAGTGGAAAGAATTCCACTGGGGGGTGCTTAAATCGATTTTACATGGCCATAATCCTCGCCCTTACCCCTGTCGCGGTATACACTAATTTTGTCTAGTCCGCATGAAGGATTCCTATCTCATCAGTGTAACATCTCCGAGAACATACAAATAAAAAAACTACAAAGATGAAACAAGGTTGAGGACTCGACAGCATACAACAACAGAATTGCTGGAGCAAAAGAAAACCAACAGTTAGACTCCGAGGGCCCGACCAAAGACGGAGCATCAGGCGTTTTTCAAAATTGCACTTTTCTTTTTTTCTACTCTTCCTTTATTCGAATGTTTCTGGAAGTACATCCTATGGATGTATTGTAGATATTTTGATATGTTGTACAATACAATAAGTACAAATACATGTATACATGTACATTTACCACATCAACCGTATTGTATTGATTTATCTCTATATATATCTGTATACATCGTATTTGCTGAGATATTGATTGATTTTGATATGTTTGTATAATGCACTTTCGGAAATAAATATTACATTTAAAAGAAAAAAAAAACACTGCAATGCTGGAGCAAAAGAAAACCAACAGTTAGACTCCGATTGGCCAAATTAGAGACAGAGCATCAGGCACCAACCAAAAACCAACATTGCATAAAATTACATTCTCTCCAATTCTCAATAAGCCTTTACGCTTGAACCGTCATAGAATCTGAGGCCTGACCCACCGGCGTGTAATTAAAGAGGGAAGCAAAGTTGTCAACTCTGATTGGGTTAACTACCATGCATGAACTATGTCGTATATTAATTACGTAGTACCCAATCTTTTTATATTGAAGAATGATTTTACGAATTTGGGTGCTGAAGTCATTGAAATTATATATTTTTCTGAATTTATATACTTAGTCACCATTTAATTCGTTTTCCGATTGACCTTATTGCAGAAGAGATGTATGTCCAACATTAAATTTTGAAATAAAATCAGAATGACATCTATAAAATTTTGAAAAAATAGAAGTGAAGGCAATGATCAGGAATCGATACAATTAACCCACAGCTCCAATCAGAGCCACCAAGGAAAAGAAACAAAAACATGAAACAACTAGATCGTAATGAGAACATCAAAAACGGAAAGCCAAAAGGACAATAACTTTCCCACAAAATGGCCAATTGGCTTTCCCAACACAAATAACAAAAGTGATACACACACTCAAAGACAAACCATCACAAAAATAAATCGCGACAGAAGAACCGCATTGGACAGGTCAGTGAAACGAATTCCACTGGGTGGCCACAGTCCTCACCCTTACTTCCCTTGCGATTTAGACAATCAATTTGTCCAGTCCGCATGAAGGCCTCCTAACTTATCAGTGCAACATCCCCGAGAACACAACTAGAGATTAAACAACGGTGAGGACCCGACAGCAAGAAACAACTAATATGTAGCAGCAAAAGAAAACCAACAGTTACACGCCAACCCCATATTTCCGCATGGCCTCAAAAGAAGTTTGAGAAAGTCTCTGAGATTTTCATATCTAGTGTTAACCAGGACTCATTCCCCAAAAATAATGTCAGGTTCTGCCGATTCAGTAATACAATGAATTTTAGTTTGACTTACAAATCATTATCAAAATTCTGAAGTGATGGCTAAGGACCGCCTTTTCTTTCCGAAGTTTAGCTTCTCTGTGTTTCTGCACAATGGCCGAAGAAGCTGCAGTGGGTGGGCCAATAGTCTAGTATCGGACTATCAGGATCCGACAGGGTTGATTATGTATCAAAGCGGTTATAAATGTCTAAAGATGATGATGTATGAAACGGAGATGCGAACAAATTAGGCCGTCCCCATTTCATGCAAGCCAATACCATGCTTGTGTTCAGTTACCTAGAATAGACACTATTCATAGTTGATGACATGCATTGACAGTCTACATGTTACCATACATTGCAAGTGTCACAATAAATAGAGGATATTTACTTTTTTTAAGTGGATACCAAATATATTTTATCGAGTGTGTTGAAAACATCCAATTTTTCACGAGTGCGAAGCACGAGTTAACATTCAGAAGTTTTCAACAATTGAGATATAATACTTTTGATATCTGCCGAAAACAAAGTAAATTTGTTTTTTATTTAATAATTTATTAGGACACTTGCGGTAATTGATCGATCGTATTGTACGTCACAATTTTGACCTGGCTATGACGTCACAACTGTCAGTTTCAAAACATAAACAGATCGCCATTTTGAACACAGCATTTTTACAGTTCAAAGAGTGCTTTTCAAGGTATTTTACAGAATTATTTTGTCGATAACATATGACTTTTGGGAGAAAAATAAGTTCGGGCTGCTACTGTGCCAATAACAAGGTCATGTTATTTTTCACAGTGTGAAAATATCATATACATCATATATCATGTATTTTCACAGTGTGAAAATATCATTATATTTGTTTCAGATATGCATTGATTTCACTTCAAAGAATAAAATAAATTCCTCTATCCTCCCAATCAATGATACCCTGCACAATTGAGGTACAGGAAACACAAAGTTCTGCTGGATAGCTGCTGCACTTCAGACGTCTATATAAATATCCATGCCATCGTGATTTCTCCCAACAATATTTAGTCAATCCGACATTTAGTTCTGGAGGAGATGTTGTTTAAAGAATTTCAAGATGGTCGCCATGGAACGGAGCGATTTTAGCAAATCTAAATCTACATGCCACTCCATCATGCCACCCATCAAGTTCGAGATCGATATGCCTTTTGGTTCGGGGTATGTCAGTTAAAGAGAATTTCAAGGTGGCCATAGTGGCGACCATCTTGAATATCAGAATGGAACGATTTCTGCAAATCTGAATCTCCATCACACCCGATACCTCCTGTCAAGTTTCTGCTCGATCTGACCTTTGTTTTGGGAGGAGATGTCGTTTGAAGAATTTCAAGCCTTGGGTATTGTGACGGAACCATTATAGCAAATCTGAATCTCCATTTCACCCCGATGCCTTCCAACAAGTATCAGCTTAATCCTACTGATGACGGTCGGACTGACCTGTGAGTTGAAAAATAAGGCGCGTTGAATGTATGGGATTTAGAAAGGGATTTCAGTTTATGTGCTTGTATGTGAGCTTTATATTCTTGGTCAACAGCTCTGGTTGGCGGTAAAAATAGGTACAAAGTCCTTCATCCAGTTATGATCAACTTACACTAAACTAATCCCTAGTTAGTGTTTAACGCAGACAGGCTTCAGTGATTCGCCGGGGTTTACACATCTATGAAATCCACAAAAACGATCATTTATTCCTTGTAATTCCAATTTTGTTATTAACATGTTAAAAATGCCGCCGAAATGGTAAACATTAGGAATTCTTTTGAAAGCGTAAAAATGAACTTAACGACGGCCGCGGCGAAAAGATTATTCAATTAGAAGTTGCCAATTTTGAAAGAAACCCAAACGAAAAAAATGTCAAGTCTTTAAATATCGTTTATTTGTCTTCATAGAGTTACGTTTTCAATAGTTTCCCATCTTTTGAGCGAACGCTGTTGTCGGTGTTTCACATACAGTGAGGTAACGTCATATTTGAGACACGTTATATTACTGTCGCTGTGTTACAAAGTTCTGAGATTCTTGATCCTAGACATTATAGAAGTATAAAACTTTTATTTCAACCAATCAAACCACTCGAAATGTACATAAAGATGGAGAAGTGGAATTATTAGGCATGAACAGTTCTTAAGTGTACCCATAATCCTTTTTTGGCAAACGTAAGCAAACATGTATATAACAAACTAATATAACGTTGCGACATAAGTCTTTAGCTCCACTTTTAGCTCAACCTCTAGATATTTGGATGATTTATTAAATATTGATAATACCTATTTCGAAGGTTTGATCAGTCAAATTTACCCCCCAGAACTTCAGTTGAATAAAGCAAATTATTCTGATACCGGGGCCCCGTTTTTTGATTTACATCTTTCTTTTGTAGATGGGTTTGTTTCTTGCAAAATTTATGATAAACGCGATGATTTTGATTTTGAGATTGTAAATTTTCCTTTTCTAGATGGTGATGTTCCTCGTGCGCCATCCTATGGCGTTTATATTTCGCAATTTATTCGATTTGCTTGAGTTTGTAGTAATGTAACTGATATCAACACTCTTAATAAATTGTTAACGGCTAAACTTCTTAATCAGGGCTATCGGTACCATAAACTACGAAAAGCCTTTTCAACATTTTATAGACGTCATTCTGGTTTAATTTCAAAATTCAATATTGGACTTAAATCTCCTGCAACAAGGTCTATCGGAAAACGAATTTTATGGTGACTTAGTATATAAATTCAGAAAAATATATAACCGCAATGACTTCAGCACCCAATTTCGTAAAATCATTCTTCGATATAAAAAGATTGGGTACAACATAAATGTTATTCGACAGACAGCATGCATGGTAGTTAACCCATATCACGGTTGACAACTTTGCCTCCCTGTTTAATTGCACGCCGGTGGGTCAGGCCTCAGAGTCTATGACGGTTCCAACGTAAAGGCTTATGTTGGTTGGTACCTGATAGTCTGTCTCTGGTTGGGCCCGTCGGAGTCTAACTGTTGGTTTTCTTTTGCTCAAGCATTTCATTGGTTTCTTGCTGTCGAGTCCTCACCGTTGTTTCATCTCTGTGGTTGTTTGATTTTTTGTGTTCACGGAGATGTTGCACTGATGAGTTAGGAGCCCTTCATGCGGACTGAACAAATTATTTGTCTTAATCGCGACGGAAGAAAGGGCGAGGATTGTGGCCACGTAAAATCGATTTAAGCCCCCCCCCCCCAGTGGAATTCGTTTCCGCTGACCGTTCCAAGGCGGTTCTTCTGTCGCGGTTTATTTTTGTTATGGTTTGTCTTTGTGTGTTTATGTCGCTTATATTATTTTATTTTGGATAGCCTATTGGCCATTTTGTGGGAAAGTAACTGCCCTTTTGGTTTTCCGCTATTTATGTTTCCATTAGGGTCTGTTGTTTCATGTTTGTGTTTCTGTCCCTTTTGTGTCTCTGATGGGAGCTGTGGGTTAATTGTATCGATTCCTCATCATTGCCTCCAGTTCTACTTTAGGTTAAAGATGTGTTTCAGAACGTATCTATTTCACGGTCTCGTCAAGGTCGTCAAAAGTATCTGCGTCATGTTACAACGTGACGTCGCAGTTTAGAATGCTCGTTAGACGGTTTCATCAGTCTTCGATGTGCGACATTGCTTTCGCCCGGTTTACAAGTTCGTGTCGTGAATATCATCGTTAACGCCAATGAAAGCTACAGAGTTCTCTTTGTAATGGTAACGGTCTTCAATGTTTTGGAGCAGGGATTATAAAAATGGTTTCAGAGCATTGGCTCATTCCCACCACAATCCACAACTGAAAACCGTATAAATCGACAGTTGCACCCCCCCCCCCCATCCCAACCCTTCCCCAAACCCCACCAGTTTATTTCTGGTATCTATATCTGCCATTAACACTCCAATACTCATTTGCAGGTTGATATTATACTGCGTAACACCCCCACACACACACTCATGTCCAAGACATGAGCGTGGTTAAAGCAAAGAAGAAAAAGGTAAAGACCATTATCTGGATTACGAGGACAGATTGATATGCTGTGAGCCTCATATTGAAGGATTTGAATTTTGCTGGACATAGTGTATTATATTTCAACATAATCCCCTTCACTATCTATACACTTTTGCCAGCTGCGTTTCAGGGCCTCACTGCCACTTTATAGAACTTCTTTTTCTCAGCCGTTCAGAAATTCATCCACTGCATATATGGCGCCATCATCGGACTGAAAGTAGGTTCCTGAAATAGCCGTTTTCAGTTTTGGAAATATTTGAAAGTCTGATGTTGCGAGATCAGGTGAATAAGGCAGGTGCTCAATCAATTTAAAATAGAAGTGGAGGCAATGATAAGGAATCGATACAATCAACCCAGAGCTCCTATCAGAGACACAATCATGAATGGCAGCCATAGCAATAACAGACTAGTGTACGAAAGGGCGAGGACTGTGTCCACGTAAAATCGATTTTAGCCCCACGGTGGAGTTTGTTCCACTGACCGTTCCAAAATAGAAGTGGAGGCAATGATCAGGAATCGATACAATTAACCCACAAGTAGTATACACAAGGGGGGTTCTGCCATTTCTATCTATTATGAGTAAAAAAGAGTTTAGATGGTTATATTCTAAGTTATTTCCTATTAGAGAATTGTTAGAATATAGGTAAAGTCCAACAAAAATGCTGAAAGATTTTCTACTGTATTTCCTATTAGAGAATTGTTAGTATATAGGTAAAGTCAAAGAAAAATGTGGAAAAAATTTCTACTGTATTTCCTATTAGAGAATTGTTAGTATATAGGTAAAGTTAAACATAAATGCTGAAAGACTTTTTACTGTATTTCCTTTTAGAGAATTGTTAGTTTATAGGTAAAGTTAAAGACACAATAACATGGCTACTATATATGAATACATAGAGCAGTTACTGGCAGAAATACCTGATAATAATTCGACTCTCCATCATGTGGTTCAAAACATCTTGGATGAGCATATCCCAGATTCTGTCAAAGGGCGCTTGTTAAAGCCCTTACAGCCTGAAAAATATCGACCTACCCCATCACCACGCAAACAGAAGGCCGCCAAGAGAAAGGCCATTGAAGAGGAATTTGACCCTATCTCCCGCGAGAAAGTCCTGAGATCCGTGAAGGAGTATCAGGATGAGGTCCTGGACTTCTTTACATCTGCTGAGCAACAGCTAGTCTTCAGTCAGACCCCATGGGTCATTGGCGACTTTTTGAGGGGCTGGCAGATGGACGTGCCTGCCAATAATCCTCATAGTGCAGACCCAAGGACTTTCCTCGAGGCTTTAGTGCCCCAGATCAGTAGCAAGCTCGAGGAAGAGATCGAGGCGCTGGGTGGTGTGAAATTCCAGTTGGCTCTCAAGATTCAGCTTCGGAAGGACAAACCAGACGGTACTGAGGAGTACACAACCCCCGTGTTGCGCCACAAACAGGAGGCCCTTCTCCAGGCCAGCGAAATCAAGGGGGCTCTCGATAAAACCTTCCCACAGATCCAGGAAACACTCGAAAAGTGGACACAGAGGGGGTCTGGCTGGGCTGTAGATCAGGTACAGACCCTTTGGCTGGACATTGCCAGATATCAGCCTCTTCGGGGTAGGTCCTACATTCCACTCCCAGCAGAATTAAAATATAAGAAGGCACTGGTTAACATAAAGAACAAGGACCAAGACTGCTTTCGATGGACGCACCGAGCGGCTCTGGCAAATCCGCCACCACCATATCACCCAGAGAGACTATGTTGGTATCCTACCAATGATGGTCTGAACTTCGAAGGGATTGATAGTCCCACACCCATCTCTAAGATCTATAAAGTGGAGCGGCAGAACAACCTAGCCATCAATGTCTTTGGCTGGGAAAGGGCATCACCGTCCTTTGTCTAAGAACTCCAACCGCCTCCTCTACAACCAAAGCAAGCACCGTGAGCGCAAGTATTTCTGTGAGCGTTGTAGTCATGGTTACAAGAGAGAAGACCTACTGGGGGCCACAAGCTCAAGTGCGAAGGCATCGGCCAGACGGCTGTCCCGGGTGGAGATCCCAGAAGAGGGTAAGAACAAGCTCAACTTCCAGAATTACCACAAGCAACAACCAACCCCCTTCGTCATCTATGCGGATTTTGAGGCCCTCACCACCAAGATCGATGGACCCGAACAAGATCCTACAAAAAGCAACACCAAAGGACACAACAACATGAGGCTTGCAGCTACTGCTATATCGTGGGGCGGTGTGATGGAACAACAAAGCCGCCCGTCGAGTATCGCGGCCCAAATGCAGCAGAGCACTTCTTAAAATCACTCCAGGAGGAGGAGTGCGAAATTTAGAGCGTGCTAGCTAACCCTAAAAACATAAGGATGACACAAAATGACTGTCGGGCCCATAACAATGCCACGAATTGCTATATATGCGAAAAACCGCTAAACGGTGACCCTGTTCGCGACCACTGTCATATCACAGGTAAATATCGAGGGGCAGCTCACAACGCCTGCAATGGACTTCTGGGGCCGTTTCGCCGAGACCAAGCTCCCCACAAAAGAGGTATTCTACAGCAAGCTCACCGACGAGCACATCAGCGACGAAGACTACGCCCACGCGCATAGAGTATGGGAGGTCTGTGGGTGTAAGACCCTGGTGGACTACCACGACCTGTACAATTGCACAGATGTTCTCCTGCTGGCAGATGTCTTTGAGGAATTCCGAAAGACACCCCTGACGCAGTATGGCTTAGACTCAGCGCACTACTACACAAGTCCCGGGCTTTCATGGGATGCCCTTCTAAAAAGACGGGGGTGGAGCTCGAGCTGCTTACAGACTACGACCAACACCTGTTTGTCGAGAAGGGGATGCGCGGAGGTATCTCGATGGTATCAAAACGGTATGCAAAGGCCAACAATCCTCAGGTCGAGGATTATGACCCAGAAAAACCCAGTAGCCATATCTTATATCTCGATGCGAACAATCTCTATGGATGGGCTATGAGCCACGCTCTCCCCATCAGAGACTTCCCGTGGGTCGATGCATCGGGACTCGCAGAAACCATTGCAGACAATGAAGAGGGCTATATCCTAGAGGTAGATATGGAATATACAGCAGAGCAGCACAAGGCACACAATGCCTACCCGCTAGCGACAGAGCGCCTAGTGGTCAAGAAGGAGTGGATGTCGGAGTACCAGCGCGAACTTCTCGATGGAGCTTTGCGGGGAGCACCTACAGAGGTTGAGAAGTTGGTACCCAACCTTCGCAACAAAGACCGTTCCGTGCTCCACTATCGGAATCTCCAGCTATACATGTCTCTGGGTATGCGTCTGACCAAGATTCATCGTACCCTCCGGTTCCAGCAGAGCCCCTGGATGGAGCCCTACATCCGGATGAATACTGAGCTCAGGAAGAAGGCCACCAGTGACTTTTAGAAGGATCTCTACAAGCTCACGAACAATTCGGTCTTTGGCAAGACGATGGAGAACCTCCGCAGGCGTGTCGACGTCAAGCTGGTCCGCGCCAACAAGGAAGATAAACTCAGGCGTCTCATCGCCAGTCCAGCCTTTGCCAGAACCAACATCTTGGCTTTTGTGTCACTGATCGCACCCTTATGACCTCAGAGGGCTTTTTACCGGTCAGTCGGGTGACCTCACCATTCAAGGCTGTCACAACGGCCGGCAACCTTTTTACCCACTCTGTAGACCGCTGACCAGAAGTGAGTCGCATCTCCTGAGCGTGCATTGTGCCCAAAGAGCCGCTCAGCCAAGGTACGATTGAAGCGCTCAACAATGCCCTGGTCCCGATGGATGTCAACCCGACCGCGCCGAACCTGGACAGAGTGCTTTGCCAACAGCTGGCTGACAGAGCCCATGATTTCACGACCGGGGTCGACCTGGAGCAATTTGGGCCACCTCAACGGGCCTCGCCTGTAGATGCGAGACAAAGCTTCAGCAACCTCTTTGGCTTCTTTAGTGGCCAGAGGCTCAGCTTCTTTGAAGCGTGAGGTTACATCCACCACGGTAAGGGCGTATTTGTACGTGCGCTTGCGAACACGGTTGTGTGGTAGAAAGAGCAGGTCAGCTTGATGGACCTCGTTCGGCTTGGTGATGTCGAATTTGGGTCGTGGAACGTGCTGCGGGGCGGCGAAATTAGATCTACCAGATGGCCTGCTTCTTCAACCAAGCTCGTGCCACATCTTCTGAGGTCTTAGCCGCAGAAGCCAGCTTCTTTATGACCTCAAGACCCCTCCAGTAACCCTTAGGGCTGTAATAAATTTCGACAAGGCGCTGATCCATGTATTTATTGTTGCTTTGTTAGCATTAAGTGTCTAACAAAAACAACTGCTGAGGAATTGTCTAGGCAGCCTGCACTCTTTTAAACTCGCCAGCAAGAAATATTCAGGTGCCACTGTGACCAGCTTTGTCCAACTCTTCCTACAGCTTGGTACGGGCCGTCATTAACGCCTCGTCTCTCGCACGTTGAAAATACTTCTTTTTTCCTCCTCCGACAAACCAACAGTATGTTTCTGGCGCTGACGAATTTCTTCTTTCATCTGATTGAACTTGTCGACTTCACGCAGAATTAGGCGAAATTCTGTTTCAGATATATCATCGTCGTTCAGCGTGATAGAAATGAGGTCGGCGATTGAGTTTAGCTTCGACTCAGCCAAGATACGAATCTCGTCTTGTTTTTTTTTTTTTTTTTTGGCTTTTGTTTGGAGTTTTCGTCCAATACATTTCCCGCCAACACCCAGCAACCCACACACAATCGCCCCAGCTCCAAGGCCAATGGCGACAGGCGTCGCGATGATAGTTGACTAGTTGACAAGAGCCCGACACCAGAAGCAGCCAGCCCTACGCTAGTCGCAGTAAGCGTGGTATCAATCCCATCAACATTATTAGCCCTCCGTCTGTATTTCTTGTACAGCGAGGCTCTGAAGTCTCGTTCTTTTTCGAGATGGAATTTGACCTCGGCCATGTGTTGAAGGCGGTGTTTGTCTCCAGTTTCAAGTCCTGGGTAGAGGCCCATCGTGTACTACCCCTCGAGCTGGGTGGGTTTAAATAGACTACTGGCTAATTATGACTATAGCTTGGTCTGTTGTGAGCGCACCGGGCGTAAATCGCAGCCTTTTCAGAGACACTGGGCCTATAAAAATATTATGTAGGTCTAAATGACGGTATTCAACTTTGTGTTGGATTCCTTCAAGGGTGAACTGCACTCGAGGCGTTTCTTGTACTTGTATATAAATCCCAACTTCTTTATTAGCATTTGCTTGACTCCACTTGAGCTTGAAGCCGGGTAACACATCAACAAAGTCGTCGGGTCTATCTCCGAGAATTAGATCAAGGATGATCGATGATGTTGGCAAGTCCATACCAATGATTCCCGCTGGGGGGAATTCGAAGACTAATTTCAGGATTCCCTGCCGGTTATTGTTTTATCTTCGGAAACGACAATGTTCTTCGTCCCGGGGATATACGAGCACAGTCGAGTGCCACTATTCACTACCTTCCTAACTTTGTGCTGCTTTCCAGTCACAACGTACGGAGACGAGATTTGAAAGTCAAAAAGCCACCCTGTTTGTTGGACGGGGTCCGCAAAAGCAACCCACTTGCTCCCAGAGAAGGCCAGCGTATGAACCCGCTTTGGAACGGCATGTGAGGTATCTACGTTGCCGACATCACCGAATGTCAATTATCCCGCTTGGGCGACCTCTTATCTTTTGTAGACCCCATCAGAGAGCTGGAAAGCATACAATCGATCTTCCTTCCCGTCCTTATCGAACCCCTCAGTATCACCAAGATCAGCTAAAGCCACCCCAGGGCATTTTCTGATCCCACCGGGGCCGCTTGCGTCAACCATTCCTTATGTGTAGGGTTGCGCTCATATACTCGAATGGTAACATCTCCCCGTTGGTATCTCTAAGTGAGATAGTTAGCTGTGAAACAAGCCCTGATGACAACCTCATTTACTGTAAGACAGGAAATGATTCAGTTCTACCAGCTCCGCACTTTTCGTTCTCGACAGGGACAGATCTAAGCAGTGTAGAGGGCCGACCGTTATGCAGATTGTCTGAGGTACTTAATTCAGCAAGATGAAAGTAGACCTCACGATGGACGGCCAGCTTGTGTGGATCATTTGCAGTGAACGTCTTGGTGCGGCCTCCTTCCAAGTGATAGCCATTGTCATTGATCAGCGCCATGGGAGGGGGTTTGAGAGTATTGTCGGAAAAGCCTAAGATATTAGCTAATTCGCGATCCATTGTTATAACTTCTCCGGGCTTTACCGTTAATTGCAGTAGACCAGAGGGTTCATCTAGAGTGAGTTCGGCGCCCAACCGCTGAAACAGCTTTTCGTTCAACTCACAGACGTTATAATACCTGTCAGGTATTATTTTTTCAGTCTTGTTATTTGAGACCTTATTGTTCATTTTCGCCGTAAATATGTTGTACCACCAGTGATAATACGTCAACTCGCAGAGAGCAATCTCTCGCTCGACCGCAGACAGGGTCCTGGCAAGATTGATTGGCACATCATTTTGAACGTCAGTGAGTGTGATGTACATAATAATAAAACTTGAACAGCACTAAAATGGGTATAGATATAAAGGCATTTACGTTTAATAACTCGGCAAAATATCAGGTAGGCGGCCATTTCAAATATAAGGAGTCAGCGGCTGGGGCGCCCACCCTAGTCACAATGGTCGACGATAAGGGAAGTCACTTCCTTGCCAAGTACCCGGACGTTTTCGCCGATTATCAAAGTCCTCCGCTTACCAAGGACGTCACTAAGGCAAACAAGGCGTACAACAACTGGCAGCACGCCTCATTCACCTGGTGGCAGTGCCAGCTGAACTTTGCGGTTTTGTGCGAAACCGCCGGATGTGGTGTTTCATTCCTGGACCTTCTCCAAGCGGAGGAGCCCCTCTTTGCAAGCCTGTCTATTATACGACGAGGCGTCTGCTTATGGAGCTAAAAGTCGCCCTCCCTGGGGTCAAGTCCAATTCGTGGCTCGATAACCAATATAACTCCAGGGTCTACAAGCGGCTTTGCGAGGAGTTCGCCGTTTCACCTGATACGGATTGGAGGCAAAAGGTGGACTACGGGTGTCTAGGCCTCAGATATTTTGAAACTTTCTGGATCCCTTCGGGGAAATACCGCTATGAACACAGCTCCGATGGGCCCTTCATTCACCCGAAGGAAGCTTTACGTCATCGAAACGATATTTCAAAGGCGTGGACGACTTTCTTTCACGGTAAATCAGAAGGTTTCACGCAAGCGGGTGTCGTGTGCCTCAACGACTCGATTCGGACTTACGTTTGGGCAATCTTGGGAGCGCAAGCTCAGACCCGTTCCAACATTCTCAAAGTCGGCGGGGGGTTCGACGCTCAACAGCAGTTTACGGCGAATCTCGAAGACGCCATCGCCTCACCCGTCGACATCCCTAGCAGCATCGATCGCTATCAAAAGACGTTGCAATATGCATCCACACCACTGGATTACATCTGCGTGAGAGCGCTCTACTTGATGCCGAGCGACATGACACTCCACCCCGGCAATGTCCAAGGTAATAATAATCAAATGCAAATAGCGGGGTCAGACGCTGTCATCGGCCACAACCCAGGAATAAACGAGGCAGCACCGATCAGCGCCTACAGTGCTGGCAGCGACAGGACATTCCAAGGGAAAACTGCCAAACCAGCCGGGACCGACCCGCGAGTACTCGCATGGCCACCTCCAGAAGGGTCGCCTACGTCTGCCACGGTAGTCGCACCAGCAGACTGGAAATCCGGTCTCGACCATGAAGAAGAAAAAACAGCTCTCATAGTCGCATGGATCGGGGTTGGCTTAGTGGTGCTTTGGTTGGTGGCGCGCTAGCCAGTCCCGTGCAGCCACGAGAAGAAGGGCCCCCACGCCGATGACTAAGGCCCACAAATTATCTGCGAGCCATGAAGCGGCCTTCCCTAGCGTGCTCAAGAGCCAAGAGACGATGGACCCGATGATTCCGGGCACGGCAGCCGCGGCCTTGCCGGCCAAATTGGCTAGGGCACGCCCGAGGGACTGTAGGTGCGTTTTGACCCACTCCTTGACCCCGCCCTTGCCGGGTGGCTTTGGAGCCGGAGCCGGTACACTCCCGCCGCCGGTGCGCGCAAGCTCTAGGGTCGAGATTGCCATCCCAACCGCTGGTGGGATGCTCACGATCGTTATCCCCCTTTCTCGGAAAAGTGTCCGTATTCGCTCAGCCAGCGTCTTGTCTTCATGAATGAGCCGCCTGAATGTCTCACGGATTCTGTTAATCTGGGACCGGAGAGCTTCTCTGTTCGTAGAGAGGGCTTCGAGCCTCAACCGTCTTTCGATTTCGAGGTCAGAGAGCTCGCCCTCCCGTTTTATGATTCGGTCTTGAATCTCCTGCTGCACCTCGGGGTCTTCCTTTTTTGTCAGTTTCCGCCGCTCCCTGGCCAAGTGTTTTTCAACTTGGGATTTTCCCTCGTCGACCTTTGACAGCTTCGCCAGGCTGTTCGTCAAGTCATCTAGGGTTCGAGTCATGGCCTTTTCAAGTCCAGCAAGCACTCTTTTGGCCTGGGTGACCCACGCGGTGTCGATAGGCTGATCATCAATTGTCTTCAATGCGGTATTGACATCTGTTGTTTGAATAACGTCGCGGGCTACGCCGGGGAGCTCTGTCATATCGACGGATTCAGTGTTTTTTGGGAGGAATTCCTCTGCTTTTTTGAGTGTATCCACAGGCTCTTTGTGGAGACGCGGCATATTCGATTTATAGTCAGTGAGTCCCAGTGATTGCCGAATTGCATTTACGCCGCCTGTTCCATATTTCGAGGCCAGTGTGGACAGAGCCAGAAACCTGAATCCTCCCCTTGTCGCAGCGATAGGAATCGTTTTGTTGCCGGGGGTCAAATAGAGTGTTTTACCATCGTCATCTATCCCAAACTGGTCATAGTCGATACTGCCTTCGAGGCGCAACCCTTTATAGGCACGGCTCACTTCTTTGTAGAAAGTATCGACCAGGCCCCTCTTCTGGTCAGAAAGTGCTGCCCGTCTGAACTCGCCTCGGAGGTTCTGAAGATTGTCCCCGGCCGCGCGTAGTCCTTGCTCGACGTCCGGTGGTTGGTCCATAACAGCGTCTGGCAGGTTGAACACATCATAGTCGGCGTCATCATAGTCGGTGTCATCATAAGGGTCGGGCCAGTCTTCGAACACGGGGTTTTCAAAGTCAGCCATATTTATGTAACAAGTATGTGCATTTGAAGGTTGCCGCGCATCTTTGAAACAGACTTTGTCGAGTGTCAACGAAGCTGACACCATGTCATTAAGTAAGTACGATCGAACGCTTGACCCCTATCGGTGCCTCCGCGAACCCCTTGGGGTGAAAGGGGTGAGGCAATCGTTGTCGATAACTAACAATCCAAGCACGATCGGCTCGAACCAGCAGCTTCTCGTTCGATTCCTGTACTGCGGCACCGCAAAATCGGTAAAGACAAGATCGACACCCTCATGAATATCAATCTCAACGTGCCCGCCCGCAGCATGAAGGGCATCCTGATGCTCTTTGAGGATGAAGCCGCGCAACAGCCCTTCGCTCGCGACACAGAGGCCTTCTATAACCCGAAAATCGCCAGGGTCGAGGTCACCATCGAGGGGATCCCCAACCCACTCTTCAGCCAAGGGATGCGCACTTACCAGATGTTTGATGAAGCGAGGAAGCTCTTGGCAGCTGGTAGCAAGCGAGACCCTGAAGTGGCAACGGTCGAAAAAGACCTTGCCCTAGCCGACGTCAGCCTTGCGGATAGAGAATGCCAGCGCAGATGTGACCATCCAGATAACGAAAAAAGCCGAGGCTGCTGGCGCATTGAACATCTACCTCTACGTCATCATGGATGCACAGCTTAACATCGAAAATGGCCGGTTCGTCTCAGCAGTCTATTAATGTTCCTGATGAACGATTTATAAATTTCCTACCGCGCACGGCCCATTCGGCGACAATATGCGGGCAAACGGGGCGCGGAAAAACCGTTTTTATCCTCGATCTGTTCGAAGGCCCCTACCGGGAGTTCTTTCGGCACATCGTGGTCCTCTGCCCCACCATAAAGTATAATAAAACATTCCAGCGCCCCTGGATCTGGACCGACCCTGAGGTCTACGTTCTAGACCCCGGCGAGCGCCTTCATGATTACCTGCGAGCGTTTTACCTGGTGTTTATGGGCGAGCCTACCTTATATATCATCGATGACTGCTCGGCCACATGGCTTTGACGAAAAAAGAAAGACATGCTGTCAGAGCTAGCGTTCTCGGGCCGCCACGCCGACCAGAGGTTCTGGGTCCTCACTCAAAAGTACAACTCCGTCCTGAACGACTTGCGCGAGCAGACGCACTGGGTCTGTTTGTTTCACTGCAAGGATCGCGATTCAGTCGAAGACTGCTTGCGCGAGAATGACGTGATCTCCACACGAGAACAGCGGGCGCGGGGAGGCAGAAGAGAGCCGAGAAAAAGCATGCTAAGCTTTTATTTAAGACAGACCAACCAGCTGCTTATATGGTGTACGAAGTAACTGAAGGACTGCTAATCACAGTGCTTGGCGCGCATCTTGTACTGCTGTTCTTTATTACTAGGCAGTGTTTTTACATTACTCGGATGTGTGTTAACACACAGGCACGCTTCTGCCAGCGCTTTCGACACAATATTAGACTGGTCCACCAACTGGTAATGAATCGCAAAGCAATAGCTATGGACTGTGACGAACTGATCAATGATCTGATAGGAACGACAGAGCAATGGCAGAACGCTGAAGCTAAGGGGGCCCCAACCGCGGAAGGAACGGCAGCGACGTCAGACAGCCATGAGGAGCCGCTCCTCGAGGACCGGGTGCAAAAATACCGTGAAAGGCTCGCCCTATTGGTAGTTGGCGGCCAAGCCAAGCAGTATGGACTAGTGGTCCATGGGAAGGTCCTCACCGCAGACCAGATCGACGCTCTGGACAATAGCGAAATCGAAAAGCTTTACGCCCGCTATGAAACAAGGTTTGGGGCAGCGATGACGAAGACGCTGGGGTCTACAGCGCTCCAGCTTTATGCGGGGCTGGCATCTATGTTTCTCCCGATACCGGCCGAAAACCAACCTGGTCTTATTGCTGACGTCGAGGGCGACCCGTTTGTCGGACACGCACTTAGCAGTGCTACCTGCGAGCTCTACCATCGCTATGGCATGTACTTGGCGCCGCTTACGGCCGCGCTTACTACAGTGAAGCACTGTCGATTTGGACATCAATGCCCTATTACCATCTATGACATAAACGATGTCGGAGAACGAGCAGATTGTTGCGGAGCAACAGGAGAACCAGGAGCCAGCACAGAGTCCGACAGACAGAGTTACGACCCCCAAGCCTTTGCGAAGCAACACGGTTAAGGATCCGAAAAAAAGTGGCGGCCAGGCGTGCTGGAGCTGCTGCCAGAAAGGCCAAACAGGAACGCCTGCTCGAACAGCTTCGGACGGCCAAATACTCATTTCGTCCACCAGTCAGCGAAGCTGATGTCAGTATTCCTCCAAAGGAAGCGGTCTCAAAGGAACCGTCACGCAGTGGTGCAGCTACCGCTGCTCACAACCATGGACTAACCGACTGGAACCAATGAATCATTGGGGCTTGTCTTTACGGGCGGTGCACTCATGTTTCTTCTGCGCTTGCGCGCCACACAGGCGGTAAAAACGGCACAAATGGCACTCCCGTTGACTCATCGACAGCGTAGATGCCCAAGCAGCTTGTTGTTTCGCACGCTAAGAAATTGCGACAACCACAATTAAAGACAAGCCCAGACCCATTCTATATGGAGTGAAACCCGTTGCGTTGCAATAATGACAAGCCCGGCAACTGATGGTAAAATGCTTGTCGATGCGCTCTACCATAGCGCAGTCGTCTGTGGCATCGCTGTGGGATACGCCCGACTTGGCAAGATGGCGATGGGGGTAGCCCCCCCCCCCCCCGAAACTAGACTTCATACCCCGCGATGTCGGCATGGCAATAGTTGACGTCGCTATCGCCATGGCAATCAAAGACATGCTAGTTAAACAGGGGCTGATACCTGCTGATATCATGAAGTAATAGGAAGTATTGCTATGCTCGTTGGCAGTGCCCTGATGAACGCTCTGGCGTTCTCGGGATCGAACTACTTGTTCTCCATGCTGAAGAGCTCTGGCGTGGACGAAGAACGCAAGCGACATGATAAAGCGGTCGAACAGTTACATGCTGCACAGGCAGAATGGTCTCGGAAATGGACCGAGCGTATTGATCTCATCACTGAGGAACTTCGTCGCGAAGGGCACGCCGTTAGAACCTTCAAAGACGTCGATGACGCGATGCACCTTAATGCGCAGGTCGCCGGGCGTAACCCTGAACCACTGGGGCGCGAACCACAGTTATCAGACTTTTACCACCCGAGTGACGACCAGAAAGACCGCGAGATTGCCATCATCATCTTGGGAATGGGTGTAACAGGCTTCACGGCATACAAACTGGCCTCATCCCGCTCATGAGTTTTGTCTTTAGGACGAAATGGGCACAACAGAGTGGTTAGTACGGAATGGGCACAGTCAATTGGCTGATCAAAGTCTTAAGGATGAAATGTGTTCAACCGACTTTGTAGGACCACAGCTGGCTGGTTACATCTGATCCGGTGTCTTTAGGACGAAATGGTACTTGTTAGTACAGAAGGAGCAAACAGGCTGATCAGTGTCTTCAGCGGCACACGTTTACTTCCTTGTGTATTCTCTCGTTTTATCATTTAACAGTGACTTCCCTCACTCCGCTTGTGCATTGAGAAATTTGAGAAAGAGAAAAGTTTTATCGTCACGCAAACAATATATTAATCGTTGGTCCCAATTTTCTGTCAGTGTCGATTATTTTTGTCAGCTCCGGTTTTTTCGGTCAGCTGTAATCGAAGCTGACAGTTTTATCGCCAGGCTAGCAGAAAAAGAAACGTATTATTCGCACAAAAAATGTCAGTTTTGGTTTTTGCGAGCTAAACAGACAACAGTTTGTGTTATATTTCTTTTTACTGTGCAATATAATAGCCAATATCACGTGGTCCTATTGATTTAGTATTATACATCTCTAAACGTGTCGAGCACAAGTTTCGCTGACGACGTATCCATAAACTCAATCCCGTGGTAATGGGCTGTCCTAGAATGGGAATTTGGAAGCTTTCAGCCCCATGAACTTGGGAAGCTGGGAGTGTGGTGTGCCGTCCCCCACCCCGCCCACCATGGGGCTGTTGTTTCTTTGCGTTGAAAATCATTTTACACCAGGGGATTCCCCCGCGATATGGCAGGCTAACAAATATTTTATTCTATTGCAGCCCCTCTCGGTGGGGCCGACCCGGGGGGTGGGGGTGGGCCCCACAGTATTGCGGGGATGAACAAAATTTTTGTCCCAGAACCTCGACATCCCCATTCGGTGGGGCCGACCCGGGGGTGGGTGGGGATGAGAAATTGTCCCGGAACCATCCCCCCACCTTGTGTATACTACTCCACATCTCCCATCAGAGACACAAAAGGGAAAGAAACACAAACATGAAACAACAGACCCTAATGGAGACATCAATAGCGGAAAGCCAAAAGGACAATTACTTTCCCACACAATGGCAAATAGGTTATCCAAAACAAAATAATATAAGCGACACAAACACCCAAAGACAAACCATAACAAAAATAAACCGCGACAGAAGAACCGCCTTGGAACGGTCAGCGGAAACGAATCCCACTGGCGGGAGGGGGGGGGCTTAAATAGATTTTACGTGGCCACAATCCTCGCCCTTATTTCCGTCGCGATTTAGACAAATAACTTGTTCAGTCCGCATGAAGGGCTCCTAACTCATCAGTGCAACATCTCCGTGAACACAAAAATCAAACAACCACAGAGATGAAACAACGGTGAGGACTCGACAGCAAGAAACCACTAATATGCTGGAGCAAAAGAAAACCAACAGTTAGACTCCGATGGGCCCAACCAGAGACAGAGCATCAGGTACCAACCAACATAAGCCTTTACGCTTGGACAGTCATAGAATCTGAGGCCTGACCCACCGGCGGGCAATTAAAGAGAGAAGCAAAGTTGTCAAGGTTGTTCTTCTGTCGCGGCTTGTCTTTGAGTGTGTGTGTGTCGCTGGGCGTTTTTTGGGAGAGTGACTGTCCTTTTTGGTTTTCCACTGTTAATGTTTCTGTTGGGGTCTGGTTGTTTCGTGTTTCTTAGTTGCTTTCGAATATAGCTGCATGCTGTCACCATCACGTAAATTACATGCTTCACACACCCATCTGTGAAATCAATGACGAAAATAACTTAGAGGTCCGAGTTGGCTGTGGGTAAATTGTATCGATTCCTGATCATTGCCTCCACTTCTATTATTGTCCTAAACCAGTGGATGGATTTCGAAATAATTTCAGAGGAATGTTTCTTGGGTGATTTTTTCAATTCCTGATCATTGCCTTCACTTCTGTTTTGTTAACATGAGCATTGTCCTTATGGAACAACACACCTTTAGTGAGCTTTCCGCGGCGCTTAAGTTTATTATTTTCCCGTAACTGCGTCAGAAGTGAAGCATGGTATTTGCAATTGATTGTGCGGCCCTTTTGGAGAGTTGCTTGTTTGTTTGTTTGCATTGGAGTTTAACGGCTCAACACTATTTAGGTCATTTTGAGCCGGTCAGTTTACCTATCCACACTTTTCCTGGTCAGGCATATTCGAAAGTGGTTAACCAGTACACTGCACATTCTTTCAACAGAAACTGACAACTGCACTTCTTGAATCTGCAGAAGGGAAAGAATGACCGTAGGAAAGATTTCATTGCCAATCTCCACGAATGAATGTTGCCCATTTTGGAGAAAAGCTGTTAGCACAATACCATCTGCATCCCAGAAAACCGTGGACATAACCTTCCCAGCTGATGGAACAGTCTTTTCCTTCTTTGGCGGGGTCGAGCCAGGGTGTTTCCATTGTTTCGATTGTTGTTTGACCTCTGGGTTGAAACGATGGCCCCATGTTTCATCCATAGTGAAAATCAATGAAGAAAGTTGGCAGGATCTTCCTCAAAAAGGTAACGATAAGCAGGCGATAATGTGCACCTAGTTAGCTTCTGATGAATTGTCAGAAGTCTTGGTATACATCGGGCCGAAAGCTTTCTCATTGCAAGATCCTCTGTCAGAATCGAATGTACTCCTTCCTGTGATTGCCAACTCTACTGGCTATATATCTGTCTGTGACTCGTCTGTCCGTCATAACAATATCATGGTCTTTATTGACCATTTCTGGGGTTGCAACATTGACAGGCCTTCCAGGACGGGAGTCATCCTCAAGGCTCTGTCTGCCGCGCTTAAATTCCGCCACCCACACTTTCACTGTAGCATATGAAGGGGCATCTTTCCCTAGTGTTGCTATTATATCATTATAGATATCCTTAGATGTTAAACTTTCATATGCAAATATCGAATCACTGCCCTTTCACCGGTTTTGTCCATTTTGCAAAAGCTGCTTGTCTTGTTTACTTTAGAATGCTACCTCGTCGATATAAACTGAAAAAATGAGACCAGTCCTTGGGTACACGGCCCTATATAGTCAGAGAATAGTGGGACTTAAAAAGAACATACCTCTTTCAAAACGAGGCTCACAACATATCAATCCGCCCTCGTATCTTAACGAAAAATAAAACTTGGCGAGCGATGCATTTGATTCCTGCTTTATTTGTTTACAGATTAACAGCCCAGTGAACACTATTAAACTTATATGGAGCCGGACAGTTAAACACTCCTGGACAGGGCCAGTGTAACAGTACGGTGGTGTTTACGTTCACAATTGCCCATGTTTTGTCTGCCATGAGACCTTTGTTTTCTTCTACGAATGTCCAAATTGGGAGAAAAAAAAATCGGGCAATTCGGATACGTTATCGTCATGATAAATATTGTCATTAAATCCTAAAGGAAAGCGGGATTGTAATTTTTTATCATACTCGAATCTAATTCATGTCGACTGATGGTCTTAAATCCAGTAGAGGGATTATTATCATGACGAGGTTGGTTGAAATTAAATATTATTAGGGTTGTGGTCTGTTTGTTTAAAATGACCGTAAAGGAAAGTGTCAAATCTTTTGGACTTTTAATTCTACGAAAGTGTTCAGAAAATCTAATTAGAACCGAACGTCCAGCTTGTCAAACATACTGCATACCGCACCCTATTTCATTTCAAGTGAGCACATAAATGATATCAGTAGAATTTCAGTCAAGAGCAATGGTGTTCCCGACCGAAAAACATCCCACCGTCTACTGTAGATCTAACCCTAGTGTTGCAACAAAAATAACACGAGCAGCACCTCCTGGTATTACAATTGAAAATAGATGGATAGATACTGCGTCTTCTGTACGGCTCTTTGTATTTAGTAAAATAGAAGACCAGGCAATGATCAGGAGTCGATACAATTACCCCACAGCTCCCATCAGAGACACCAAAGGGAAAGAAACACAAACATTAAACAACAGACCCTAATGGAAACATCAATAGCGGAAAGCCAAAAGGACAGTTATTTTCCCACAAAATGGCCAATTGGCTATCCAAAACAAAATACTATAAGCGATTCAAACACTCAAAGGCAATCCATAACGAAAATAAACAGCGACAGAAGAACCGCCCTGGAACGGTCAGAGAAACGAATTCCACTTGGTGGTGGTGGGGGGGGGTGGGGGGGGGGGGGCTTAAATCGATTTTATGTGGCCATAATCCTCGCCCTTACTTCCGTCGCGATGTAAACAAATAATTTTCTTCAGTCCGCATGAAGGCCTCCTAACTCATCAGTGCAACATCTCCGTGAACACAAAAATCAAACAACCACAGAGATGAAACAACGGTGAGGACTCGACAGCAAGAAACCACTAAAATGCTGGAGCAAAAGAAAACCAACAGTTAGACTCCGATGGGCCCAACCAGAGACAGAGCATCAGGTACCAACCAACATTACATAGAATTAGATTCTCTCTATTTCTCAGTAAGCCTTTACGTTGGAACCGTCATAGAATCTGAGGCCTGACCCACCGGCGTGCAATTAAAGAGGGAAGCAAAATTGTCAACCGTGATTGGGTTATCTACCATGCATGCAGTTTATATACTAAGTCACCATAAAATACGGGTTCCGATAGACTTTTGTGAAGATGAGATTTAAGTCCAATATTTAATTTTGAAATTAAATCATAATGACGTCTATAAAAGTTTGAAAAGGCTTTGGAAACTTAACATTCTGAAATTAGTGAACAAACGCATTTCTTTTTATTCGCAAAATACGAACTTATTACCTCCTAAACCTAAGACGTCTTTACGTCACCTTAAACTAGGTATTCAAGAATTTCATAGGAAGTTTGTTTTGGCTCCAGCTGATAAGGCCGCTAACAATGTGGTCGTTGTTTGACGGCTTCACTATGTTAACACTCTTCAGCAAGACCTTGGTGGTACTAAGGCCTATGAACTTCAGCCTTTAGCTGTAGAGAGGGCTTTAATTGATGACCACATTTGTCATTCAGCCACAAAGTTTCCTGTCTGTGTTACAGAAGGCCAAGACAAGCTTCCTCTACGTAATATTGGTTACCTAAACTTCATAAACGTCCATACGAAGCACGGTTTATTGCAAATTTAAGCTCTTGTACCACCACTGAACTCTCCAAATTATTAACTTCATGTTTTACTGCCATCAAAAAACATGTGATAAAATATTGCGACAAAGTATTCGAAAGATCAGGTAGAAATTTGTTTTGGTCTATAAAAATTCTAATGAAGTTTTAAATAAATTGAAATCCAGGCGTTTGCGTGCTTCATTTCTGTCTTTTTATGATTTTTCCACCCTTTACACTACATTTCCTCATAATCTTATAAAAAAACTTAATGATTTAATTGAATTGACATTTCACAGGGAAGACTCCCTCTATCTTGCATGTAATGTAAGAAATGCGTTTTTACTTCTGAAGAGCATAAAAATTACACTTTACGGTCATGTCAGAAGGTGTGTGAAGCTCTCACCTTTCTACTTGACAATATTTACATCAGATTTGGTACTAAGTTATTTAGACAAGTTGTGGGTATTCCGGTGGGTACTAATTGCGCACCACTTGTGGCTGATCTGTTTGTGTTTTGTTATGAGAGAGACTTCATGATGTCCCTTTCTGCTTATAACCAGTCTGAAATCATTGAAGCTTTTAGCTCCACTTCTAGATATTTGGATGATTAATTAAATATTGATAATACCTATTTCGATGGTTTGATCAGTCAAATTAACCCCCCAGAACTTCAGTTAAATAAAGCAAATTCTTCTGATACCGAGGCCCCGGTTTTGGATTTGCACCTATCTATTGTGGATGGGTTTGTTTCTTGCAAAATTTATAAAACGCGATGATTTTGATGTTGAGATTGTAAACGTTCCTTTTTTGATGGTGTCTACTGTCGCAGATGTCAGGATGGGTATCGTAAAAACGCGAATGATCACGGGAACATACCTGTTACAGACTAGTAAACATAAGTTTAGCAAGTCAACTGAGAGTGCTACATGTAAATGTTGTGGTCTGAATGATGAGGACATTTCCCATATGCTACTGGACTGTCCAGCGTTACATAATCAGCGGAAATTGCTCTATCCAAAAGTAAGAGACTCAATCATAAATCATATTGGCATAAATCAATGGAAAAACGTATTCCAAGCAAAGAACAATCTTGTTAAATGCATTTTAGACTGCTCCATATTCCCAGAGTTGAGTTGTGAACATGCGATCAGAGATATCACCAGAGTATCATCTGAATTATGCTATAGGTTGCATCTACAGCGTGTTCATAAACTGAAGCAGAGTAACAGTGATTAAGATACAGTTGTCATGTACAGCGCCTTCAGTGTATATATTCCTGTGGATAAGTTACAACGTGTTCCCGTGTTCCTGTATATATGCCCTATGATCTACACAACACCAGCCCTCTCCTGTATAAACTTTATAAGTAAAATAACAAACACGTACTAAGAAGATTTACCAGAAGCTAACCTGGGTGTCCCAACCTTGGGAGTTAATACAGAGATAAGAAGAAGAAGGTGATTTTCCACTTGCGCCATCCTATGGCGTTTATATTTCATAATTAATTCGATTTGCCAGAGTGTGTAGTCATGTAACTGACTTCAACACTCGTTATAAATTGTTAACTGCTAAACTTCTTAATCAGAGTTATCGGTACCATAAACTACGGAAAGCCTTTTCAAAATTTTATAGACGTCATTCTGATTTAATTTCAAATTAAATACAGGACTTAAATCTCTTCTGCAACAAGGTCTATCGGAATCCGAATTTTATGGTGACTTAGTATTTAAATTTATAAAAAAATTATAACCGCAATGACTTCAGCACCCAATTTCGTAAAATCATTCTTCGATATTAAAAGATTCGGTACAACATAAATGTTATGCGACAGACTGCATGCATGGTAGTAAACCCAATCACGGTTGACAACTTTGCTGTCCTCTTTAATTGCACGCCGGGGGGGTCAGGCCTCAGATTCTATGACGGTTCCAACGTAAAGGCTTATGTTGGCTGGTACCTGATGCTCTGTCTCTGGTCGGGCCCATTGGAGTCTAACTGTTGGTTTTCTTTTGCTCCATCATTTCTGTTGTTTCTTGCTGCCAAGTACTCCAGTGGAATTCGTTTCCGCTGACCGTTCCATGGCGGTTCTTCTGTCGCGGTTTATTTTTGTTATGGTTTGTCTTTGGGTGTTTGTGTCGCTTATATTATTTTAATTTGGATAGCCTTTTGGCCATTTTGTGGGAAAGTAACTGTCCTTTTGGCTTTCCGCTGTTGGTGTTTTCGTAAGGGTCTGTTGCTTCCTGTTTGTGTTTCTTTCCCTTTGGTGTCTCTGATAGGAGCTGTGGGTGATTTTTATCGATTCCTGATCACTGCCTCCACTTCTATTTTGCGTAGTTTGTGGTACTGATAACCCTGATTTAGAAGTTTAGCAGTTCACAATTTATTACGAGTGTTGAAGTCAGTTACATGACTACACACTCTGGGAAATTGAATTAATTACAAAATATAAACGCCATAGGATGGCGCACGAATAACATCACCATCCAAAAAAGGAAAATTTACAATATAAAAATCAAAATCATCGCCTCTATCATATTTTTTGCAAGAAAAAAACCCATCTACAATAGATAGATGTAATTCCCAAATCGGGGCCTCGGTATCAGAAGAATTTGCTTTATTTAATTGAAGCTTCTGGGGGGGGGGGGTGGTTAAATTTGACTGATCAAACCATCGAATTAGGTATTGTCAATTATTAATAAATCATCCAAATATCTAGAAGTCGAGCGCTTCAATGATTTCAAAATGTGTTTTAGCAGATACGGACGTCACTAAGCACTAAGGCCTCCTAACTCATCAGTGCAACATCTCCGTGAACAAAAAAATCAAACAACCACACAACGGTGAGGTCATTTTGTAGACGTTGCTTCCAATTTGTGGGACTTTTACCTTGAGATTAAATGGCATCTAAAGCCCTTCAGTCCAATGAAACCGAAATGCTTATATGCATTGGACGTTCTGATTCACACCACTTTACCTTGGCAGGCTTTATTTGTCCATATCGAGGATTGTGGCCGCGTTATATCGATTTAAGCCCACCCCCCCCCCCCCCCCCACCCAGTGGAATTCGTTTCACTGACCGTTCCAAGTAGAAGTAAAACACAGATCAGGAATCTTCTGATTCAAGAACCAAGGCGGTTCTTCTGTCGCGATTTATTTTTGTTATGGTTTGTCTTTGGTTGTTTGTGTCGCTTAAATTATTTTTGTTTTGGATAGCCAATTGGCCATTTAGTGGGAAAGTAATTTCTTACATGCTTTTCAATGAAATATAGAGATTTCTCAGTGAAATAAAAAACGATATTACCACTGTTTCAAACAGTGACTGATATCAATTTTATTTTTTCTGTTTGGGACTACTTTTTTCTAATTTTATGGTCAGTTTTTTCATCGTCAGATGATTTAATATTAATGAACTGAATTAGAATTGACGCTAAGCCCGTTCACACGTCACGAGGAAGTTAATGGCGTCATTTTCGACGCTGACGTCACGTATTTTGTTGCGCGACGTTAGATCTGTCCGCGCCTTCTTTGGAAAACTAATATCTCAATCATTTCAGTAACCATTCATAAAAATGCCATCCAGGGCTATTTCTCAGGAGCAAACTTTTAGTTTACACCCAATATTATACCCAGTAAATACGTTGGACTCCACTAACTTGACTCAAAACGACCAGGAACAAACTTAGTTTTGTTTGAGTGTGAGTGACGCGATAAGGGATGCTAAATATTGCCGTTTTGAAGCATGTAAGAAACAGAAAATTTGATTTTTTCAGTGTAAGATCAAATTTTATTTCACTCATGAACACCAAAACTGGTATTTTCACTCGTGGCGTATACTGGTTTTGGTGTTCTTTGATGAAATAAAATTCGATCTTACACTGAAAAAATTAAATATCCTCTATGTCCTTTTGGCTTTCCGCTATTGATGTATCCATCACGGTCTTTTGTTTCACGTTTGTGTTTCTTTCCCTTTGGTGTTTCTGATGGGAGCTGCGGGTTAATTGTATCGATTCCTGAGCATTGCCTCCACTTTTATATTGTCCTTCTTAACGGTTTACCAGTACTCCTGTGTGATCAGTTTGTCTCTGTCGCGGTTTAATTTTGTTAGGGTTTGTCTTTGAGTGTCTGTGTTCATTGTATCGATTCCTGATCATTGCCTTCAGTTCTACCCTGCATGGAAGCACCATACCGTCCAATCTATTTCTCCTAGCCCCGATGGGCGGGGGCGAAGTAATAATTAGTGTGATGGTATCCACATAGGTTAATTGAAGATGCAGAGTATAATTTCAAAGGAAAGCCACTTACAAAAGGCATCGTGGAATTGAAAAAAGTTGAACGAGGAGGAATCTGTATAGAAAGTGCAAAATGTAACCGGAGAGGAGATAGGAGGCCTTCATGCGGATTGAACAAATTATTTGTCTTAATCGCGACGGAAGTAAGGGCGAGGATTATGGCCACGTAAATTCGTTTCCGCTGACCGTTCCAAGGCGGTTCTTCTGTCGTGGTTTATTTTTTGTTATGGTTTGCCTTTGGTGTTTGTGTCGCTTGTATTATTTTATTTTGGATAGCCTATTGGTCATTAAGTTGGAAAGTAACTGTCCTTTTGGCTTTCCGCTGTTGGTGTTTCCATTAGGGTCTGTTGTTTCATGTTTTTTTTCTTTTCCTTTGGTGTCTCTGATGGGAGCTGTGGGTTAATTTTATCGATTCCTGATCATTGCCTCCACTTCTATTAATATAATTTTGCTCTAAATGTCGTGCTCATGTATTTGAAATTTGAAAACATACCATCTAGTGTAAAGCTGTATTCGAATCGGCAATTAAAACGACCAGTGAAATACCAATAAGGAAGAAAATGCCTTGTGTAGCTCACACCTTTCTACCTGAAAATATTTACAGAATATATGGTACTTTGTTATTTAGAAACATTGTGGAATTTCCGATGGATACAAATTGCACACCCCTTAGTTTAAACTTTATTTCTTTTTGTATATACATATTACACGTAATATGAGTGATACAATACACAAAGCACAAACATGTCAATATATACAAAATGGGATTCAGAAGAAAGTCATAAGACTTGTGTAATCTGTTTCCCATTGGGTACTCTGACTGAAGCATCACTATATATGTGTACACACATGATTAAGCAGTTGTTACTAACATGGGTTTAGAGAATATTACTAGAGTGAAAATCAATACATGTATAACAAATGATATGCTATGCTGCTGCTTGGCTGGAGATCGGGGGAGGGGGGGGGGGGCGGAGGGAGCAACGGTGATGACACTGGTAGTTAGCTCACTAGACATCTCGATTTACATCAAGTAGGGTAATCGTCCTTATTCCAAAGTTTGTCTACAGGTGAAAATTTCTATATTAAATGTCTTACTGTCTATTGAATTTTGAATGTATTGAAATTTCTATATTAAATGTCTTACTGTCTATTGAATTTTGAATCTGCGGCTTTGAATGATAACTTCTTGCACTGACAACATAATGGTTTTGTTTTGTTCGTATGTCAAGTTTGAGTCGCCGAATAGTAGAGCATTCAATGTTGGGTCACAAAACTCAGAGATACTATCGAGAAGCTGTTGTCTGATACCTACGTACTTAGCACAGTCAAGGAAATAATGCTTGGTGTCTTCAACTGATCCACAGTCACAAAGGAAGCTGTCTACAATATTTTTAGAAAATAGATGTTGGTTCAAGGAACTGCAAAGTGTTCTTAATCGAGAATGGTAAATCTGTCCTAGACGTCGACCTTCATATTAAAACAACGGAGGCTTGCTCAATCCAGTATTGAGTCTATATTTAAAAGACGATAACGTAGGTAATTCACGTATAACTTGAGGAAGCTCGTTCGATTCAAGTATGACAGAGGGTAGGAAGGAGTTATAGTAAAGTTGCGTGTTTGCATGAACAGTCTGCAAGTTATTAACATTTCTAAGGTTATATCGGGAAGTATTACCAATGGTAGGGGGAACCAAAGCGTTTAAATAATCAGGACATAGGCCATTCACCATTTTGTAAAATTGGATAAGTTTGTGTTTCTTTCATCTTTCTGAGAGTTTTTCCCACCTGACCTCTTCAAGAAGTGCATTAATCGAAACAAGTTTTGTAGCACCAGATACGATGAGAGCAGCCTCATGCTGAATTTTTTCTAATTCGTTGGACTCGTACTGCACGCAATTATTCCATATGACGTCGCCGTATTCGAGAAGAGGACGTATGAATGAAAAATAAATAGTTTGCAATGATTTTCTGTCTAATTGAAATTTTAATTTCCGCATAATATTAATTCTCGACCAAGCTTTAGTTTTCATTTCAAGATGATCATGCCAAGTACAGTCACTATTTAGCGTAATCCCTAAATGTTTATGCGCATTTACTTCCAATATAGGTTGGGTATTTATGCAAATGGGAGGGTGATAAGGTCTATTATGCTTTCTAGAAATTAAGCGAACTTCTGACTTGTAAGGGTTGAATTTTACAAGCCATTTTTCCGCCCAACAGTAGACTCTCGCTACACCGTCATTAAGAGTTTGAGCAGCTGTCATTGGATTATCGACAAAAAGATAAAGGCTCGTATCATCGGCAAATAGCCGTATGGTAGAGTTTATATTTTCGACTATATCATTTATGAAAACAAGAAAAAGCAGTGGTCCCAGGATAGAACCCTGTGGTACACCAGATTTGAGACTGGTCCAATCCGAGGATACACCCGGAAGCACTACACGTTGGCTTCTATCATTTAGGTAGTCCGTAAACCAATCAATTAGAGAACCGGAGATGCCCACAGTTTGCAGTTTAAAAAGAAGGCCCCCGTGCCAGACCCTGTCGAAGGCTTTACTAATATCAAAATATACAGCACGCACTCCTTTGCCTTCGTCCAAGGCCTGACAAAAGGTATTGTATATATCAGTAAGTTGGTTTACAGTGGAATCATCAGCAATAAAACCTACTTGCAATGTAGTTATGACTCTGTTTTCCAGAAGAAAATTGAAAAACATATTTGTGGACAAGCTTTTCCATTACTTTGCTAATCATACTGAGAAGGGAGATAGGTCTATAGTTGGATGAATCTAATTGATCTCCCTTTTAAAATATGGGTGTAACATTTGCCTGTTTCCATATGTTCGGGACTTGGCCACATGAAAGCGAGTAATTGAAGAGTTGACAAAGGGGAAAGGATAATGGATGAGCAAGCTCTTTCAGTAGGCGGTTATTTATTAGATCTGGTCCAGATGCACACCACTTGTGGCTGATCTGTTATTGTTTTGATCATGCTGTCCCTTTCCGTTGCAAATCAATCTGAAATCATTTTAGCTCGACTTCTAGATATTTGGACGATTTACTAACTATTTACAAGACATATTTCGATGGTATGATCAGTCCAATTTACCCCCAGTTTTTCATTTAAATAAAGCAAATTCTTCTGATACTGAGGCCCCGTTTTTGGATTGAAACCTATCTATTGAAGATGGATTTGTTTCTTGCAAAATTTATGATAAACGCGATGATTTTGATTTTGAGATTGTAAATTGGCCTTTCTTGGATGGTGATGTTCCTCGTGCGGCATCCTTTGACGTTTATATTTCGCAATAAATTCGATTTGCCAGAGTTTTTGTGTCATGTAATTGCATTCAACACTCGTAATAGATTGTTAACTGCTAAACTTTTTAATCAGTGTTTGTGTCGCTTATATAATTTCATTTTGGATAGCCTATTGGTCATTTTGTGGGAAAGTAACTGTCCTTTTGGCTTTCCGCTATTGATGTTTCCATTAGGGTCTGTTGTTTCATGTTTGTGTTTCTTTCCCTTTGGTTTCTCTGATGGGAGCTGTGGGTTTATTGTATCGATTCCTGATCATTGCCTCCACTTCTACTTATCGGTATCATAAACTACGCAAAGCCTTTTCAAAATTTTAAAAGACGTCATTTCAATTTAATTTCAAATTCAATGTTAAACTTAAATCCCTTCTGCAACAAGGTCTATCGGAACCCGAATTTTATGGTGACGTAGTATATAAATTCAGAAAAATATATAACCGCAATGACTTCAGCCCCTAATTTCGTAAAATCATTCTTCGATATAAAAAGATTGGGTACAACATGAATGTTATACGACCGACTCCAAACATGGTTGTTAACCAAATCACGGTTGACAAATTTGCTTCCCTCTTGAATTACACGCCGGTAGGTCAGGCCTCAGATTCTATGACGGTTCCAGAGTAAAACCTTAGGAGGCCTTCATGCGGAGTGAACAAATTATTTGTCTAAATCGCGACGGAAGTAAGGGCAAGGATCGTTTCCACGTACAATCGATTTAAGCCCCCCCCCCCCCCCCAACCACACACACACAAACACACACTTGTGGAATTCGTTTCAAGGCGGTTCTTCTGTCGCGGTTTATTTTTGTTATGGTTTTGTCTTTGAATGTATGTGTCGTTTATATTATTTTCTTTTGGATAGCCAGTTGGCCATTTCGTGGGATAGTAGCTGTCCTTTTGACTTTCCACTGTTGATGTTTCCATTGGGTCTAGTTGTTTCATGTTTGTGTTTTTTTCCCTTTGGTGTCCCTGATGGGAGTTGTTTGTTAATAATATCGATTCCTGATCATTTCCTTCACTTCTTTTTTTTTCAAAATTAGATAATAACAAACATCCAAAGCATTCGTTTCAATGCGGTTCTTCTGTCGCGGTTTATTTTTGTTATGGTTTGTCTTTGAGTGTGTGTGTCGCTTATGTTATTTTGTTTTGGATAGCCAATTTGCCTTTTCGTGGGAACGTAGCTGTCCCTTTGGTTTTTCGCTGTTGATGTTTCCATTGGGGTATAGCTGTTTCATGTTTGTGGTTGTTTGATTTTTGTGTTCACGGAGATGTTGCACTGATGAAGTAGGAGGCCTTCATGCGGACTGAAGAAATTATTTGTCTATAGGGCGAAGATTGTGGCCACATAAAATCGATTTAAACCCCTCCAGTGGAATTCGTTTCACTGACCGTTCCAAGGCAGTTTTCTGTCGTGGTTTGTATTTGGTGTGGCTGGTCTTTGAGTGTGTGTATCGCTTATATTATATTATTTATTTTTTTGGATAGCATGCCATTTTGTTGGAACGTTGCTGTCTTTTTGGCTTTCCGCTATTGATGTTTCCATTTATAGGGTCGAGCTGGTTCATGTTTGTTGTTTTTCCTTTGGTGTTTCTGATGGGAGCTGTGGGTTAATTATATCTATTCCTGATCATTGCCATTACTTCTATTTATCAAAATTGGGTAATAGCAAGCATCCAAAGCATATAACAGACGGCCGAAACTAGGTCTTAATAGGACCGATGTTCGTACCACTTTGTATAACAATTGCTTGTTTGATATATATGGGCTGTTTATAGGCATAGCTGTTTGTGGGCTTTTCAGTAGGGCATCAGAGTGGCCAGCGTAGGTAGATTTAAAAACAAAATTCTCGTGCGTCAATTCGATGGGACTACTTCCAAATTTGTTGCTCCCATACCCAATTATGCGATTGTCTTTGAATTTTTAACTTTGACCATGATACAAGCGGAAAATATAAATATTGCTGTATTCAATAAAAAGACTAAAACCTGAATTATCATTTTTTGTGGGCGCACCAATGGTTTTAAAATGGCGAATTTTCAACCGTATCGGTACCCTCGGGAAAACCAAAAATAAACTATTATAATAATCCTCGCGATTATTCTCACTGATATCATCAATTCCGGCATACATTAATCTGTTCACCTTGAAAATTTTGCCAAAATCGGTGAGGGAGCATTTTTGTGCCATTTTTTTCTATCCACTTCCGGTCGAAAAGTGTGTGCAAAACCATATTGTTTTCCAAAATTGGCAGGTTTGGATAAAATTTGAAAGTGGAACTCACAGAATTACCCTATATTCGATCACAGCAAATGAAAATCGAGTTGAATACAGGTCGTGTTGTTGCATACTCATCTTATTCACTGATCAATCCACCTTTAAACCGATTACATCAACAATATATGTCAATACACTGAATGTATATCTTTACACACACATGCCACAGCTGTGTAAACAAGAGTTTGGTGTGACGAAATGATATGACGTCAGAAAATCTGTCATCTGATTGAATGAATCAAAGTCCGCATACTACTGATTTTTTTTTTAACTGACGGACTGCTCTCTCTCTCTCTCTCTCTCTCTCTCTCTTCGTAATTTCTTCGGTCATGGCAGTGCATTCATAACTTTCAAAGACAAAAGATCTTTCAATTTTGAATCCCTCTCTCTCTCTCTCTCTCTCTCCCTCTCTCTTTCTCTCTATCCAGGTAGCAAAAAATAGCGGGCCAACGTCGGGTCACTGATAGCGAGACGTCGTATCACTGTCATCACGACGATGGCCCGACATGCTTTGTTGGCTTGGTCAATATCTCTCTCTCTCTATCTCTCTCTCTCTCCAAGTGTTGGTTGTTTTGAGGTTTAACGGCCCATCAACACGGTCAAATGTCATTATGGAGACGTCGATTCCAATTTTGAGTGACTTTTAACCGACACCGAGATTAATTAACATCTCAAGTCCTGACGCATAGCTGGCCCCCGCCCATCGGGGCTTGAAGAAAAAGATGGGCTGCATGATGCTTCCACGCAGAGCTGAAACCGACCCGCACGCTAATACTGGTAAACCGCTTAGAGGATCTAGGCCTGCCCTGGCAAAGCAGTGCGAGTCGGCCCTTCCATGCTTATAAACACTATTGGTTTCATTGGACGGCAGGACTTGAGATGTCATTTCATCTCAATGTCGGGTAAAAGTCCCACAAAATTAGAAGCAACGTCTCCAAAATGACCTTTACAGTGTTGACGGGGACGTTAAACCTCAACTCAAGCAAACAGACCTGACGCATGGCTTAAACTCGCATTTGACGGCCTAACTGTCTCCGTCAACACTATACAGTAGAACTTTGATGGCTCGAACACCGATTGCTCGTTTACCATGGCTGAGTCGAACCCGTTCTTAAGTCCGTAGGGTCTTTCTGTTCGTAATGAATAGGGAGAGTAAAAATTAGTATATTTTCGTCTTTTATCTTGCAAATGTAAGCTGTGTGTACTCATTAGAATCTCCTCTAATGAGTACACACAGCATACATTTTTCATTATAGAACACGTAAAAGTATGTCCTGAAGTATGTCGTTATGCCACCTGGTAGTAGCCCTCAATGGCTCGAACAACCCATGTCTCGAACAGATTTTCATGGTCCCAAAGGTGTTTGAGCCATTGAAGTTCGACTGTATATATGTCATTTTTTGAGACACTTGTACCATACATTGAGATAAAATGACATGTTAAGATCTGCCGCCCAATGAACCAATATTGTTTGTAAATATGCATAGAAGGTCGAACTGGCATCACTTTGCCTGGGCAGGTTAGGAACATCTGAATGGTTTACCAATTCTCATGTGCGGTCGGTTACATCTCCGCCCTGCTGAAAGCATCATGCTGCCCATGTATTTCTTCTAGTCCATATGGCATGCATGTGTATTCCTTCATTAAAAGCGGTTTACAAGTGCTCATGTGCGGTCAGTTTCATCTCTGCGTGGAAGCAACCTTTTGTCCAATCCCTTTCTGAAATAAGTTCTGAATTGTTAGATCCTTTAGAAGCAAAGAGAACACCCAATAAACGAAAATAGCATACTCGGTTTTATTAAGTCTGTTCGTGACCAGTACTGAAATGTGCAACACCGGCAACCCTCTAGGGCCGGTTTAAGCACAAATCTTATTTTAATAACGCTTAATAACGAACTCAAATATCCCAAAAGGACCAGAAAGCCTCTATTCAATACCTTGCATATAATTTGACTTCATGCGACTCGAACAGACACGCGGTAACAGGCGAAACGTTTCAGATAGTTTGCTCTTACAAATCATACCACAAAGGTGTTTCCGCCTTAATTGTTTGATTTGAGGTTTAACGTCCCCGTCAACACTGCAAACGTTGCTTCAAATTTTGTTGGACTTTTACCCGACATGGAGATTAAATGACTTCTCAAACCCTGCCGCTCAATTAATCAAATTGTGTTTATAAGCATCAAGGGGCCGACTCGCACCGCCTTGCCTGGGCAGACTTATACCCTCTAAGCGGTTTACCATTACTCATATGCGCGTCGATTTCAGCTCTGCGTAGAAGCATTATGCTGCCCAATTTTTTTTTGTAGCCACGATGGGCGTGTGGCGTCATTCCGCCTTAAAACAGTCACGATTGTTTTCTACGTTTTTACGCACCGCCTGCACTAATTATGTCATTGCGGTACACGTCGCATCCAATTTTGTGTTATTTTAATCCGAACTGCTATGACATTTCAAGCCATAATCGGTTCACCAGAACTCATTTGCATTGGGAGTGCAGGCTTTTACGTAAGCGATTAACCAGTACAGTGTAAATTATTTCGCCATAAACTGACAACTGTCCTTTTTGAATCATGTGTAGGAATATAAAAGCCGCAGTAAAGATTTCATGGTCTATCTTCATGTAAGAATGTTGCCGAACCCGGCCTGTGTCCTCATGATCACTAGACCGACTCTCATTCGACTGATATGTTAAAAAATATACAGAAACTCATTTATAAAAGTTATTTCATAAATTTTGTGAAGTGTCTTTCATAAAATTGGATATAAGTAATATTCAGAAAAAGGTAAATTCTGTAATCAAACTTTTATCTGAACGACTTTTTTTTATATTTATTTAATACTTTGTTCTGTTCCGCTCCCGCCCATTTGGGCCCTAAGAAATACATTGTGTTGTACGTTGCTCCCATGCATATCTGAAATCTACCATACACGGGTACTGTTGAACCTCTTAGATAGTTTTAAGCCAGCCCATGCAAAGTGATGGCATTCGTACCTTCCATGCATATAAACCCTTAAGTTCAATACATATCTTTAAGTGACCAAATTTGAACTTGACTTAATGATCATGGTTAATTCAAAGGTCATCATTAGAATTTTATCAGTTACCCCCTGTGTATATTGCATTGTAATACAAACAATATTGATAACACGTATCATCGGTAAAACATGGTCAGCTGATACTAAATATATCGACCACCAGACTGCTTGGACGCACTGAGGACCATCAATAACTGACCGTAAATTGCTAATTTAAGAATGTACAAGGGGATAAATTGATAAATAGAATACCAGATTCGTGTAATTTGATATCAAGTTTATCAGGCTCGTCTCGGCTTCAAGAACGCATGTAGAGTCGCTCGGCAAGCCTCGCGATTCTACAAGCGTTCTCAAAGCCTTGCCTGATAAACGTGATATCAAAAGACACGAACATGGTATTCTCTATAAGTTGGTATGGCCCGAGACGCTGATACGGCATACCAATTTATTTGTGAGATAATATTCACATGAACAAGATGGACACCCTGACCAAATTTGACGTTGACATTTAACAGGTCACGGTTAAACAAAGCTTATCATTTGAATTAACTTGGTATGGCCCGAGTCGCTGATGCTGCATACCAAGTTTCCACGTCATCGGCCTATTGGTTCATGAGATGTTTTTGAAAAGGTTTAATGGCTGTTATATTGAATCATGTGCCCAGTTCTTCTAGGCTTCACATGTAATTTGGTTTAAATCAAACCAGCAGTTTACTAGTACGTGTAGAAGCAAATAAAAAAAAAACTGAGCCATCCAGGACATAGATCAGAGAATTACTTTCGGATGAGTCTTTAAACCGAGGTTCCATCTCCGTATGACCCTAGCTGATGGTGGAACATAAAACGTAAATACACACTTTAATGAGATGAGACAATTAATCTCTGGCTCAAAATCGATATTTTTAGGGGCTTGTGTCTTTGCAAATAAGGTCTAATTCAACAATACCTAATGGCTGCTTTCCCCCATCCCGACCTCCCTCAATCTGTTGATGTAACCATGCTAGTTTAGTCAGAATCGGTCATTAGGTTTTGAAGATATATTGCTTCAAACAGACAATGATGGAAACGGCTATTTTCAATGTTCGAAAGGCTATAACCCAACAAGTAGGAAAAGAGTACCATGATGGCCCTGGTTCTCTTAACTGATCCATATTGTACAAAGGTAATTGTATGTTATACAGTCCAACCTGTATTAAGCAAGCACCTATGGGATAATCAAAAAGTGCTTGCTTAAGACAGGTGCTTGCTTAACACAGGTGAATTTAAATACATTTTCATTTTTCGGGAACTGAAAGCCTGCTTGCTTAAGACAGGTTGCTTGCTTAATGAAGGTGGCCACTAAGACAGGTTTTACTGTATGTTGTATTGGAGGGTTTGAGCAATTTTAGTTGGACCCAATGAACATTTTATGTGAAATTAATTCAAAATAGATCTGCCTGTTTAGGGGTATAAGTCATTATGAGAAGTAGAATTCATTTTTGAGGAAATGACTTCTCAGGCCCTGCCACCAATGTAACCAATAGGGTTTAATTGCATAGGCGGTTCCACTCGTACCACTTTGCCTGGGCAGGCTAAGTGCTTAAAATCTGTTTATCAAAACTGCTATAGAAGCACCTTGCAGCGGTTGGAGGCCAAAACTTTAAAAAGAGGTCTCTAAAAAGAAAGCAATTTTATATCACTTTTCCATGTGTGACCCTCTATAAAAATTGCTAAAAACATTTTGCTTAACTGATCATGATGGCCATCAGATTACAAAACCTCTAACCTCATTCCTGTGAATTAATTTCAAAATCCATCCACTGTTTAAGAAGAAATCTTTGAAAGGTTTTTCTATTTGTAGCTCTGGGGGTCATCTTTTCAGCCGAGGTGAACGGTGTGAGCAATTTTCACGGAACATTCCTGTGATTTTTTGCTTCAAAATCCATCCACTTGTTAAGGAGAAGTCATGTGAAGGGTTTCTTTTTTCTATTTTTATTTCAGGCAGCCATCTTGTTCATCCGAGACGGTGTGTGTGTGTGTGTGAATTCGGGATTTATCGTCGCTTTCAACAATTTTTCACTCATATCACGACGGTGTCTGGTTGCGACAGGGAGCTCAATGCTCACTTTTATAGTGATGCCTCACTGAAGTATCATGTCCCAGACACATTACATGATACCACCCCCAGTCACATTATCCTGACACTGGGTCGAACAGTCCTAGCTTTACCCCGTGAAACTGAGTGCCAAGCGAGGAGCAGCTAGTACCATTCTTAACGACTTTGGTATGTCGCGGTCCGGGATCGAACCCGTGACCACCCATTCCCCGGAGCTGACACTCTACCAAATGAGCTATCGGGGCCGGGATCAGTTTTGGTGGAGGGTCACCTAAGGAACATTCCTGTGAAGTAAGGGTCACCTAAAGAACATTCCTGTGAAGTAACTTTTAAATCCATCCACTTGTTAAGGATAAATTCTTTTAAATATGTTTTCAATATTTCTTACCACTGGCGACCATCTTGTTAACCCGAGCAGACTGGTTTGAGCAAATCTGGTAAAGGGTCACCTAATTTAACATTCCTATGAAATAATTTCTAGATCAATCCACTGTTTAAGGAGAATTCGTTTACAGATTTTTCTATTTGTTTAGCTCTGGTGGCTTTCTTGTTCACCGAGTGTAACGGTCTGAGCAATTTTTGGAGTTTCACCCGAGGAACATTCCGGAGAAATATTTTCTAAATCCATCCACTCGTCAAGGAGGAGAAGTGGTTTGAAGTTTTTATTTTTTTTATACGCTCTGACAGTCACATTGATCACCCAAGCGGAACCGTTTGAGCAATTTTGGTAGAGTGTCACCCAATGAACATTCCTGTGAAGTAATTTCAAAATATTGTATATTGGTACAAAATATTGCAATTGACCCTACATTTGACTACATTATGAAGAACTTGACTGTTTTAAATGGCACTTGTTGTGCCGGCCTCGGTAGCTCAGTCGGATGCGCATCTGACTGTTGATCAGGATGACGTGGTTTGATACCTGCAGGGGACGGGAACATTCGTTCATGCAGATGGATCACGAAATCTTTTCTATGGTCGTTATCTACCATCCGCTGAATCAAAAAGGACAATGGGATATCTACACGCCATTAAGCTGTCGCGGGGATTCTGACACACTACCAAAATTGCTCACATTTCATTGATGTGCTCATGATATAGGATATAGACAACCCATCTTGTGCCCATAATTGACAGTTTGTGTGCACGGGGATGGCCGACATGACAAATACATCAAAACCTAATGACCGTTTATACCTATTGGTGTGACCATGCGAGCTTGTCATAATCAATCGTTAGGTTCATGACATAGTGTGCTTCAAACAGACTACATGATAGAAATAGCTATGTTCAATGTTTAATAACTCCAGAAATATGACAAGCATTGTATTAGCCAGTAGGCGTTAAAAGGAATACTCTATAATAAAGATCATCCTTTGCATTAAAAATGAACAGTATACAACACTTTAGCTAGTCTGGTATAAAGATATCAGATTATATATGGAGAGGAAATGATATCATGAGGCGCTGATGGACTGATGGATGGACAGTACAAATTTCGGAGGGTACCACATAATATCCAGCCAGTTTTTTTATTTGTTGGCCATACAAACAGGAGAATGTGGACGCACAAAAGGACGATGGACATGGTTTGCGTAACCCTAATTATGTGTATATACCTCTCATCGGTGGAAGTTTCCGCTATTTACTCTAAGTGGACTGAAGGATTCAAGCAATAACAAGACCATTTTCTCATATTCCCTGTATTAAATAATTCAATGCCATTACAACAGAAGTCTTACAATCACAGTTCAATATTAACAGTTGATGCAACGCCCATCGGGGCTTGAAGAAATATATGGGCTACATGATGCTTCCACGCAGAGCTGAATCCGACCCGCACATGGATACTGGTAAACCGCTTACAGGATCTAAGCCTGCCCAGGCAAAGGGGTGCGCACGAGTCGGACCGTCCATGCTTATAAACCCTATTGGTTTCATTGGGCGACAGGGCATGAGATGTCATTTCATCTCAAAGTCGGGTAAAAGTCCCACAAAATTGGAAGCAACGTCTCCAAAATGACCTTTACAGTGTTGACGGGGACGTTAAACCTCAAATCAAACCAAACAAACAGTTGATGTAACAACTCGTAACGGCAATCTCATACCAAGTAAAACTTATTGTGGAATGTCATAAGTTACCACCTACATATATATATTGCATTGCAACACATTGACATGATAAAGATATACTACCTGATAATAAGTGAGCTTTGTCACGTCGATGTGATATTTGACTTAATTGAATGAAGCTGAGTAACTTAAAAAAGTGGTCAAATTGTTATCATTATTGAGAAAGAAATGAAACAAGAGGCCCATGGGCCACAATGTTCACCAGAGCACAAGCGGACACTGCCCAATGGCAGCGATTTATTTTGACATGACATCATTTTAATCTGCCAATTATAAAGTATCCCAAATGAACCCCCATATCCAAACGATCACACATGTGGACTCAGCATCTGTGACATTATGCCAGGGGTGGGGCATGGACCTAATGGATCCCTGGCTGGTATCACTAAATGCGTCTTATCATAAACAACAAGACTATATATGGTTTAGCAGTCTGCATCTGTATGCCTGAAATATAAGGCCTCATGAGTGGTGGATGCGTTTGGGCATGCCCTATTGATCCCAAGAAAGCCCAAGATTGTTGTCCCTAATTGTGTCTTATGTTTATGACCAAGAGTATATATTGTTTATGCATGGGAATCTCAATAGTTTCTGATATACGAGACCCTTGTATGAATTGAAGAGGAGAGTAATGGCCCCTGCCGACTCCCAAGTTGGTGTGCAATTGATCATTAAATGGAGCATATATGATTATGTGATAGGGATTTTAATATTTCCTGACGTATATTGCCTTTATCTGAATTGTAGGGGCATGGTCCATTGTCCCAGCTCAAAGAGACCCCGATGTTGGTGTAACTGAATGAGTCTTATCATAAGGAACAATAATATATTTAGTTTAGGGGTGAGGATCTGGATGATTTCTGAGATACAATGGTTTAACTCTTATCTTGCTGTTCACAACAACCCCTATCTTTGCAAACAGTGTAGATCCAGATCACATGGCTTGTGAAGAAGCCATCTGATCAGGATCTACATTGTTTGACATTCAGTTTATGAATTTGTAGGAATAAATTACATCAAGTAATCTGATTGGTTCAAAGTCAGAAATGGGTGTGGCTAAACTGAATATTCAGCAAGAGAAGGGTTAAATGAAGTATAGCAGTGTGGCATGGCCCGGACACCCAAAAGGATTCCAAAGCTGTTGTCATTTGAATGCGTCTTATCATAAATAAGATTTTTTAAATGGTTAAGGGGTGTGGCTCTGAACAATTTCTGAGATATACATGTATGGCTTTTTGGTAAGTTTATGGGATTGCAAGGCCCCGGTTTCACCCTGGAGACCCACAGGTTGGTGTCAATGAATGAGTTTTCTTCAGGAGCTACAATATATATGATTTAGGGGTGGTGATCTGTAAGGATTATTAGCTATTGGGCTTCTTATGAAATGAAGGTGTGTGGCACGGGCCCGTCACATCTCATGGGGGGGCCCCCAGGTTGATTTCAATAAATGCATATCATCATAAGTAACAGGAATAATATATGGTTTAGTGGTGGTGATCCGAATGGTATCTCAGATATATAGCCCATGTTTAAGTGGATGTGTGGGGCACGGCCCCGGCGCACCCAGAGACCACGTGGTTGGTGTCAATGGAACAATAATATATATGTTTAAGGGGTGTGGATATGTAAGGATCCAAGATATATGGCCGTTTATGAAGTGGATGGAGTTGGGTATGCCCCTGCACAACCTGGGGAACTAACCGTATATGGCTGAGAGAATTTGACTCCAGGAACATTTATGTGAAAATTTTGTCAAAAACATCAGCAAAGGCTGGGAGTAAATGCCATTTTTCAAAAGTTCCCATTATAAGTGTATGGTAACTAAAAGTTGCCATAGCAACAAAACTAATTAGTTGATATTTATGAAAAATACAAACTTTCAATCCCCCATGCCAAGTATGCTACAGATATTTGGGCTCAATCGACCAAGTGGCTTCAGATGAGATGTCCTTTGAAAGTGTTGACGTCAAACGATGTCATACGACGACGACAGACAACTGCCTATCCTATCAGCTCCCCTGGAGCCTTCAGCTATGGTGAGCTAAAAAAAACATTAAGTATCCAACCACTAATAATAACGGTCAGCTGATTATATTCCACGCTGAAATGTTTCGACCCACTGAGAAAATTCGCTAACTAATTAGGGGATAACTGTACTGAAAATTGTCATTTGGGGAGGTAAATCGGAGGTTTTACGGTCGGAAATTTCGTTTTACGGCGACGCGTCAGCGGAGCCGTAAAACGTAATTTGCGACCGTAAAACCGACGATTTACCTCCCCAAATGACAATTTTCAATACAGTTATGCCCATTCTAATTCACTTATTCGGTTGTTAAGTTAAAATTATACTATTTTGCACAAGGCGGCAAGCGCGGTGAGCTGCGTAAAACCAAATACCAGCCAATGAAAAGCGACGTTACTTGATGACGTCGGGTTTCCGACAGTATATCGCAGAATATACTGTCGCAAATTTTTGACGTTATCAAATCAGACGTCGCGTTACATATGCAAGTGCATTAGAATATTGGATTAACTGGTAAATATAATATTAGATTTGTGTCTTTCTTTATCAAGTTTTGGAGGCTCCGCTTACCCAGGCGAAAAGGATTATCAGGTGACCAACACCTACCATAGAATACTATAGTTTACCATGGTAGCTCATGGTCCTACTACCATGGAAAACCATGTTGACAATGTTTTATAAAATGGCCACCCATGGTCATATACCATATTCTAAGGTGACCATGGTAGACCATGGTCTCTGTCAATGGTCAACCATATTTGGCCATGGTGTTAACTGACCACAAACAACCATTGGCAGCCATTTTTTCCTTCACTGAATTAGCATTTTCTCAACCAAACTGATTAGAAGCCTCTGTGGTATAGTGATTATGCTACTCGCCTTGTAAACCAAGGATCACAGGATCGATCCCGGGCTTCTCCAGACTTTCGGATGAGTCTTTAAACCGATGTCCCGTCTCAATATGACCTTAGCTGTTGGTGGGACGTAAAACTCGAACACTCACTCACTCAACCAAACTGAATGTATTCATCCAGTTCCGGGTGCAATGTCATCTATATTTGATGACATGCAACGTTCGTAAAACCATAAGCCTAATATGCAGATAGTATAAGAACAAATACTGTTTTATACATTTCATATATTGTCAAGATTATAATTTGCAAAAACTTTCACATTCTTTCATTCAGACTTTCGGATGCATTAGTCTTTAAACACGTCCAATCTCCGTATGATCTTAGCTGTTGGTGGGATGTAAAACTCATACACTCACTTACTCTTCACATTTTATCAAATTTTTTGGTTTGATTTCATGTTTAACGTCCCCGTAAACACTAAACGTCATTTTGGAGACGTTGATTCCAATTTTATGGGACTTTTTCACGACACTGAGATGAAATGACATCTCAAGCCCTGTAGCCCAATGAAACCAGTAGTGTTTATAAGCACGGGCGGTCCGACTCGTGCACACCGCTTTGCCTGTGCAGGCTTAGATCATCTAAGCGGCTTACCAGTACTCGTGTGCGGATCGAATCAGCTGTGCGTCGAAGCATCATGCAGCACATATATTTATTCAAGCCCCGATGGGCGGGGGCCGTCTATCAAATGGTGACAATCTTGTGTAATAGCTATTTGTCATTTGATAAAATACAGTTACTGGCTCACCGCAGTTTTATCATAGCAAGTCTTGCTGACAAACATTTTACTCAAATTATAAATTACATTTTCATTACGGATCAAGAAAATCGGCATAATTGGTGACTCGATTGTTTTCCTTTAATGTGGGTGGACAACTGTGTACTACTGACAAGAGATTTAAACATTTTTGTTAAAATTTTAAGTGCCGTTATTATAAGCAAACGGTGTAATCCCAGATAATACGCCTCTTTGAGTCATTCTGTAGCATCTGATCTGGGTCTTCAATGCTTAAAATTTCTCTGGGCGACAGCCCGTGCCACCGCCCATCTGGGTTTGTTGAAATAGTTTGTGCTGCATGATGCTTCCATTCAAGTTGGAACCGACTGTACACAATTTATTATTTATTTCAGGTTTAACGAACAACACTTTTTTTTATTTTATTTATTTGTTTGATTTGAGGTTTAACGTCCCCGTCGACACTGTAAAGGTCATTTTGGAGACGCTGCTTCCAATTTTGTGGGAATTTTACACGACATTGAGATGAAATGACATCTCAAGCCCTGTTGCCCAATGAAACCAATAGGGTTTATAAGCATGGACGGTCCGACTCGTTCGCACCCCTTTGCCTGGGCAGGCTTAGTTAGATCCTCTAAGCGGTTTACCAGTACTCATGTGCGTGTCGGTTTCAGCTCTGCGTGGAATCATCATGCAGCTCATCTATTTCAGTTACACATTGGCGGTCATAGATGTTTAAATTCATCTTCAAGCAATGTATTAACGATTATTTATGCACTTGTCATTTGTAACCACTGCCACCCTTTCCCCTCCGACCCCTCGCCACCCCACCTCGAAAGGCGGGGGATAGCGGGGCTTATGTGCGAGGTAGTTACCCTCAGTGTTCCACCGCAGAGCCGGTTTAATGCGGGTGTTTTGATATTATGCAAATATACCCAAAGTGGAATGAACTATTATAAACAGCGGGGCTGTGACCTTCTGGGGGTCCACCGCAGTGCAGGGCTTCTGACAGGGCTGTGAAAATTGGAAAACCACTGTCTCCGCTATCCCCGTAAGTGGCGATTTGGGTGTGTGTGTGTGGGGGGGGGGGGGTTGGGGGGTTGGGGCAGTGGTTACAAATGAATGGTGCATTAATGGAAATGGAAGTAGAAAATAACCAGGCTCATACATATATTGATTTTACAGCCATTTCAAGATTATTCTACTCGTATCGTGCCACTTGTTAATCAAAGTTGGGCGAAAACTGGAGTTCCCAGAGAAAAACCACCTGACCATCCGTTGCAGAACTTGGCAACTCACATATTACCAGAGTGAGGCTCGATCCCACAGCGGTGAAAGACAGAATGATTCAGAGTCAGCGCTCTTAACACTTAGCCATGAAGTCGCTCATACATAGAGATATTTACATTTCAAATCCAAAATTTCATTTCAATTATTTGAAGCCTCCGTGGTGCAGTGGTTACGCTACTCGCCTTGTAAACCAGGGATCGCAGGATCGATCCCGGGCTTCTCCAGACTTTCTTGTGAGTCTTTAAACCGAGGTCCCGTCTCCGTATGACCTTAGCTGTTGGTGGGACGTAAAACTAAAACTCACTCACGCATTTCAATTATCTATATATCTTACATTAAATGCAGATATCCGTAATTCAAAATCACATAACTGTAATCAAAATTCAGATAACAGTCCCACAACGCCGTTTGATGAGCAATTCAGGCTCATTTGAGATGAAACGTAACAATTCTTTTTTGTTTTAACTCTTAGCATGCTGTTCACAACCCCTATTATGGCAAACAGTATAGATCAAGATCAGATAGATCTGATCAGGGTCTACACTGTTTGTCATTCAGTATATGAATGTGTATGAATAAATTACCTCAAGTAATTTGATTGGTTGATATACAGAAATGGGTGTGGCTTAAATGAATATTCAGCAAGATAAGGGTTAAAAGACAAAAGAAAATATTTGCTGGCTACAGAAGACCAAAAAATTTTAAACGTCAACAGTTCCGTTTCTTAAAAACCTGAATCTTATACACGGTGTCAATTGTGCCTCGGCCCATCGGGTGTAGAAGAAATAGATTGGGCTGCATGAGGCTACACGCAGAGATAAAAAAAACGGACGATAAACTGCTTATAAAAACGGACGATATACTGCTTAGAGGTTATATTATTCTGATTAGGATGGCCCCCGCCCATAGGGGCTTGAAGAAATATATGGGCTGCATGATGCTTCCACGCAGAGCTGAATCCGGCCCGCACACTAGTACTGGTAAACCGCTTAGAGGAGCTAAGCCTGTCCAGAAACCGCGGTGGACCGTCCATGCTAATAAACCCTATTGGTTTCATTGGGCGACTGGGCTTGAGATGTCATTTCATCTCAGTGTCGGGTAAAAGTCCCACAAAATTGGAAGCAACGTCTCCAAAATGACCTTTACAGTGTTTTCGGGGACGTTAAACCTCAAATCAAATCAAATTCTGATTAGGAAAACTGGTGCGAATCGGATTGCCCATGCATACCTGATACTATTAGGTTAATTAATTAAGGTTGGAAGGGTTCAAGATGTCATCTCAATGTCTGGTAAAAGTCTCAAAAAACGGGATTCAAAATAGCCAACATGACCAATACACTGTTGATTGTGATGTTAACCCTTTTTGTAAGGGAAACCGCCAAACGGGTATTCGGCAAACGGTGCAGGTCCAGATCAGACGCCACAGAACGCGGCGTCCTATCAAAGTCTACACTGTTTCCCCCCCCCCAAAAAAAAAATCAGCCATTTTCCAAATCAATTTTTAAGAGAACACAATGGACACCCCAAAATATTGAAATGTACCCCTGCTTTACATAAGGAGGAAGATTCCATTTGATGAAAAAGGTGTTGAACGGCGACTTAAACAAATATAACCAACCGAGGCCTGTCGTAAAAACTGTACTTAAGATGAGTAGGCCAGGAGATGAAGTTGGAAACCGGTACATTCTTTTTAAATGACCCATGATGAACATATATTAGGCTGTACTCTAACACTGTAGCCGTCAAATGGTAAAAACGCATAACAGAGGAATATAAAATGCAACACAAAACACAACAAATACCACTGGAAACTTTCAACGGCCCCCGACCATATGGGCTTTAAGATATATATGTGCTGCACGATGCTTCCACGCAAAGCTGAATCCGACCCGCACATTAGTACTGGTAAACCGCTTGAGGATCTAAGCCTGTTCAGGAACCCGCTGTGCGAGGCGGACCGTTCATGCTAATAAACCCTATTGGTTTCATTGGGCTACTGGGCTTGAGATGTCATTTCATCCCAATGTCGGTAAAAGTCCCACATAATTGGAAGCAACGTCTCCAAATTGACCTTTACAGTGTTTACGGGGACTTTTACCCGACATGCACTGAGAACAAACAAACTGGAAACCTTCATTAGGGATAATATTATTTTGAAGTGCATCTGTGTGGAATGACCAAGGCAATTGTTGATTTGAGGTCGGGCAGATGCGAATATTAATTAATATTTCGCAATCTGCCCTCCAACACCGTGTGTTAATCACGATAACACACGGTACGTGGAGATTATTTCTTAAATAACACAGTTCATGAACTGACTTATAGGTTCCAGAAAAAATAATTCAATCTTCCACATCGGAGGGTAAACAATGACTGGGGTGGATTGAAGCTCTGAAATCCCTGGTTCTAGAATTGTACTAGTTATTGAACAGTTCAAAATTTGTAAAACTTCAAAACAAGAAATTAGAGATGTTTATAAGCACAGGATCAATACCTGGAAATTTGATATAGCATCAACAGGTCATGATGACCACAAGATGTGATGTCTTATTATTATATTGCAGTGCATTATGGGATGTAAAATTATGGGATATTTTGCCTTTTTTGGGAACTAAAATCACGCTTGCTTAATACAGGTTGATTGCTTAATAGAGGTGGCCACTATGACAGTTTTGACTGTAGTTTCAAACGTACTGTGCAGTTTTGAATTTTACAGTCCTTTTAAGGTTCAATTAATGTTCTAGACTTAGTTCCAGATTTTATCACTGGGTGATTTAGAACAATTTCTAGAATTGTTCCATAACTGATTATAGAATACATTCTAGAACTTTGTTCTATAACGGCCATTTAATGTTCCAGAACAATTCTATAACTATATACATAATTGTTCTAGAATGATTTCTTGAATTACTCGTTGTGGGGATTTAACACAAAACACTAACTAATTTAACCGAGTGAACACAAAACAACTAAACATACCTTACGCAAGGAAAAAACCTTTCAAAAACTGTAGCAGTTCATGACTATCTAGATATCACTTTTTAACTTTTTGGAGTCAAAATATACCAAGGTAATGTAATGATGACTAAAGAGTCAAAAACAAATGACTGACACACATGGATTCTCATTTCTTTATAAAACTGTATTTAATCTGATATTAGAGAAGTTAAAATTAATTACCAGATTTATTTTTTTTTAAAGGATTTTCATGTGGTACATCCATGTTGGACATTTCCATTTTTGAAAATCCTTTCAAGGATAATGATATATAAATATATACATATAAATTTCAATTTCTTTTCTTTTTCTTTGTTTCGTTTTACCAGGTTAAAATATGATTTAATGGACAATGTTCCTTTGGAGCAAACTGGAAAAACACACACAACCAAAAGCTGCGAAGGTTCAAACCCACAGACACTATAAAAGAACACAACAGTATCAAGGAAAATGATCAATGCAGAACAACAGTGCACAAGTTCCAATTTAGAAGCAGCTAAAAGATTTAACATGCACATGTATACATTTATTAAGAGCATTTTGGCTAATACTTTTTCTATATTGAATCCTGAAGGAAAAATTTATTATATGGTACATCCAAGTTGGACACTTCCAATATTGACAAATCTTTCCTACATTTAGGAATATAAACATTGCCTCTATGTACTTAAAATATACATGCAAATGTCAAATCATTGTCATCAATGATGCCTGCTTTGTATGCATTGACACTTCAAATGTGTTTTAATTAAAAATTCAAAAAGTCCATAAATGACACGTTCTCTTATTAATGGGTGCATCTAATGTGTAATACTAGGAGAAGTCTGATCAAAGCCATTATAAAACCGAAATATATGGAACAAAAACAGAAAAGCAGAGCGTTGTTTCTGAAGTAAAGAGTTATACGACTGTAAGAATCTTGCATAATTAAAAAAAATGAGGAGGCATAGATTTAACAGGATTATTGAAGTGATATTGTTAGCAACAGATATTATGACTACTTAATGATGTTTTTTTTAAAGAGAAAGCCTACAAGTGGCATATCATGAAAATAAAAAATGTCCAAAATTAGCTAACACTATTTGAATTCCATCAACTTAACTTACAATCAAATTGAAATACGGTAAAGCCTTTTGGTGTTATTGTTGCATACCTCTCGTACAATGGCCAAAGGTATATTTTTTACTTCAGAAACTTGCTTTGCCACCAAATGAATTCTCCATGGATTCCTAGTTGCTTTCATGTAGGGTGAATCAGTCTCAAGCAAAATTTTGTCCAATTCTAAACGTGACAGAGCTGCGCAAGTTGCAGAATGTTCTAAACTTTTCGAAGTGAAACCAAACATAAGATTTGGAAAAGATTCCAGCCATCTATGCATATCTGCAACACACCCAATAAAACAGTGCCTGTGTATCCTTAGATTTGCCAAGCCTTTCTCAAGCAACAAGAGTCGGACTTCCTCTGCAGCATCCCCATTCCCATCATCCCTGCAGTGCAAAACAAGTGTCAAATCGAACTGGTTTGCTAGAGGGAGCACCCCATCAAGAAAGAGACGCTGAGCCTGGATTTTCTGCTCCTTGCATGCAGCAATGTTGGCACATCTTGGATTGCAACGGCAGTCAGCAGTAAAATCAAGCCCAACCTCTCCCACTGCAACGAACCGTCCTCCCTCTAGAAATCCAGCAACATTTGAAACTTGTTCTTTTTCTCTGCCGGGACTAACGAAATGCGGATGCACCCCTACAGTACAGTATACCAAAGAAGATGCATTGATTTGCATAATAGATGACCAATGACGTGGAAAAACAAAGTTTGAAATACAAAACTGCAAAGCATGTCCACCCCTGCTGAAAAGTTGTTTTAATGACGAAAAGTTCTTAAATTGTAAACCTTTGAAGATCATATCCAGATGACAATGAGAATCAATGTATTGGCCACATTTCGGAAGTTCAATATCAGCTGGGAATGGAATAGGAAAACTGAATGATTTAAACTCACACCAGTCATCGTAAGATTTTGAAAAACAAATAATCTTTGACCACATTTTCCAATGCAATACACAAACAACATGATTCGGAGGAGAAATCAAAAATCTTTCAGGCACTTTTAGCTTAAAGGAAGAGCACAGAATATTGAGAAAGTGAACATAATCAGAGTCAAAACAGATTTCAGAAGAGTTTGGTGGGAAAAGATCATGATGTATGACAAAATCCAACAAATTATCAATAGCTGGTAAGTTGAAATGATTTGAAAAGAAAACCAGTATACCAAACATAAGTTGACACCATAAAGGAAAATAGAAGTTTCTTATGTTCTCTGTCAGCAAGTTTCAAATGTTGGCCTAGATCTCTCACATTTCTTTGACATTCCCAGCAAGCTGAAGTTGGGTCTGTGTACCAAGGTAGATGACATGAAAAAACGTGCTTCCGAATGTGCTTCTGAACAGATTTACCACATAAGTTACAATGTCTTCGATTTCTTTGCACATTATCCGAGTTTCCCTCAAAAGTCAAAACTGACCCAACCTCTTCAGAAGACATATTGATTTTACAGAAGTAGGATTATTTACGCAGATTTTGTTTGGTTGTGACGGTGTGTGTGTGTAAGGGGTGCTACAGCTCTGAACCTGAAAGACATAAAGAAAAAATACTGGTATAGGGCTTGTTCACCTAAACCTGTGTACAGTAACTCTCTCTCTCTCTATCCGTGTGTATTTGCATGAATGACAGGACCCCAATGTGCAAAATATTTCATACTTTGGACAGAAAATAGTAAGAGAATTCATGAGGGCAATTGCTTTTTAAATAATAGTATGAAAAGTCCTCAAAGTCTCTATTTGTAGTCCAATTACCAATACATCTCCACAGCCAGATTGCATTTCCTGTCAATTGCATATCCAAATAATGCAGATAAAACCATGGTTTTGGTGATGATGAGCATGCACAGAAAAGAAAATGAACAGTATCACTGTATAAAGCATGTTGTTTTATATTATTTTTGACCAAATATTTTATGTCTAAAACCTTATAAACAATGCATGTCACTTCAATGGCACTTTGTTTGTTTCTTTATTTGAGGTTTAACGGTCCCCGTCAACAATGTAAAGGTCAGTTTGGAGATGTTGCTTCCAATGTTTTGGGACTTTTACCCGATATTGAGATGAAATGACATCTCAAGCCCTGTCACCCAATGAAACCAATGGTGTTTATTACCATGGACGGTCCGCAACACACCACGGTTCCTGGACAGGCTTAGATCCTCTAAGCGGTTAACCTGTACTAGTGTGCAGGCCGGGTTCAGCTCTGCGTGGAAGTATCATGCAGCCTATATATATCTTCAAGACCCTTTGGGCGGGGCTATCAATGGCACTTTAAACATATGTTACATAAAATAAAATAACTTGACACACATGTCTCCCACTCTTTGACCTCTAACTATGACCTTGACATTGAAGGTATGGACCTAGTTTTGATCAGCCAGAAAATGATGCATCAAGGTCTGATTGCGACTGTTTGTTTGTCTTGCTTTAGCTGAGTTTTAACATTCCCATCAACACGGTAATGGTCATTTTGGAGACATTGCTTCCAATTCTGTGGGACTTTTACCCGACATTGAGATGAAATGACATCTCAAGCCATGCTTCCCAATGAAACCAATAGGGTTTATAAGCATGGATGGGCCAACTTGCAGCCCTTTCCCTGGGCATGCTTTGATTCTCAAAGCGGATTACCAATACTCATGTTTGGTTTCAGCTATGCGTGGAAGCATCATGCAGCCCATATATTTCTTCAAGCACGATGGACGGGGGCCGCTGATTGTGACTGATACATCAGTTCTATATTAAATTTTCATGGACTTACAGGCATAATATGCGAGTAGGTGCCTGGATGTTGGGTTCTATCGCCTAATCAATTACTTATGATATTCATGTATTGATGAAGTAGCTAAAATGACCCTTTAATAATTGTGCACTGGATAACCTGTTTATACGTGTATATAAACACTTACAATTGAAGGCCATTCCCCGCCCATCGGGCATTGAAGAAATAGATGGGCTGCATGATGCTTCAACGCAGAGCCGAAACCTACCTGCACACGAGTACTGGTAAACCGCTAAGAGGATCTAAGCCTGCCCAGACAATGTGATGCGAGTCGAACTGTGCATGTTTATAAACATGTTTGGTTTCATTGGACGGTAGGGCATGAGAAGTCATTTCATCACACTGCCGGGTACAAGTGCCGTAAAATTGCAAGCAAGCAATCAAAATTACCTTTACAGTGTTGATGGGGATGTATAACCTCAAATCAAACAAACAAAACAACTGAACATGCTGAAGACATTTATAAGTGCAAAAAATTCTAGCAATCTGGAAAAAGGTCTTCTCGATCACTATAATCATCTTCATTTTCATCACTGCTTACACTATCTATTTCAATATTTGAATTAAAGCCAATTCCTGAAGGATCAGTTGAATGGCCATTTTCTGCTTTGAAAGAGTTGTTTTGACACCCTGATCCACATTTACAACCGGGAGAACAAGATTGTTTTTCTTCCGGCAGCCACAACGCAATTTTGAACATGCAGTTCGACAGCTACAGCCATCAGTCCAAAGTTTTATTCTGTCTTCAGCCATCTGAATATTGTCATCAGTATCCCAAACAATACTTATTTTATTATCATTAACAAGCCAACCGAAATTGTCCAGTTGTGGATATAAAATAAAGTTTTGATCAGATTGTTACCAAACCTTACAAACCCAACATGACCTTAACCAGTGATAGTGTAGAGCTTCAACTGTTGGCAGATTATGCTCTTCATCACACCTTTTAAACAGTGCATCTCTTAATGCATTTATGAACCTGTGATGATTATCTAAATTGGAATTGCTATCTTCTGAAAGATACTGGCAGACAGAATCAGGTCTCATGTCTGGGCACCTATCTTTAAATTCAATGGCACATTTCTTAAGGTATTCACTACCTATAAGTCTTAAAGATGACAGGAACCCATTACCACTTTCTAACTCAGCATGACATAAAGTACCGGGAAAAGGAGATCTACCAGAAGATATAAAATCTGCATTTTTCAGGAATGTGTCAAAGAAAGATCTCTTTCCATGGTCTTTAAAAAATGACACATAGTCACATCCAGTTGAAACGTAAAGCATCTGAATAACTGACAAAATGTTAGGAACTGACATACCGAAGCTCACATCACTTTTAATACAATTTGCCAATTTATCCATATCAAGTATAGTTTCAAACTGACTGTCTAAAGCCATAAAAAACATGCTTATGTGGATATCTCTCAATCAGTGGCAAGCCAATGTGATAGGTGTCATTATCAGGGGAGTAAATCAGACATTTTTGACCTTCACATTTGAAAGCATGTAGCCAAACCCTACTGTCTCCCTCCAATGCATTAGAGTTAAAGTTAGAACATAATTCAATTCCACTGCAATGCACAAGCTTTGAAAGTGAGCTATCAGCAAAACCGCCACCAACTATGAGAGTCTGTTGAGACTGTAGAAGACTACAACCTAATATCAAAAACTGCTCTGAAATAAGCTGTACCAATTTCCTTTTGTTATCACGAGATTTTAGAAATCTCTTCCAGTCATGGGGTATAGAGGTTTCTAGACTGCAGTTAATAGATGAAATAACAGCATTTTCATCCTTATTATTATCTCTTCTTAATCTTTCTATATATTTCGGTGAAATCTGTTCTTCGGACTGATCATCAAATACAACATGTATGGCCTTTATACCAAATTCAAAATAAACAGATATGTACTTTGCATAAAGGTGCAAAATAGACTCTGAAAATGTTTTGAAACTTCGCAGTGGTGCACAATGAATCATGAACATGCCATCAAATATAATGGTGTCGAAGGTGGACAAATCAAAACTGCCATTAAAAACGACTGGATATCGAGATTTGTATATTTGCAAAATTTTGCACTTGTCACTTTTATAAGGAAAGCCATCTAATGTGGATATTGCCCTAGGGAGAGAGTTACTCAAGTACTGTTTTAGATCATCCATGATAATGTTATTTTCTACAGCCCAAGCTATCTGAATTCTGAACATTTTATTCTGAGACTGAACATCTCTAAGTTCCCGTTTCACAGATGAAATAGTAGTCTTACTGCCAAAGGGTTCCTGTCAGTTTCAAGGGTGTCTGTTTACATAATGCATACGACTTAGATTTTGTACATTTTGTAATGTAGAGTTTCAAATGTTCTGAACCAAGCTGTGCCAAATTTAGCAAATTTTCACTTTGTTTCTTGTCAGTAACCTTCAATGAAAATAGATGGTGAACTGTTGCATTCTGGCTGTTGAGTGAAGGATCTAGATAAACAGCAAACAAATAGGACTTTTGGACTAACTGTTGGTTTTCTTTTGCTCCAGCATTTCAGTGGTTTCTTGCTGTCGAGTCCTCACCGTTGTCTCACCTCTGTGGTTCTTTGATTTTTGTGTTCACGGAGATGTTACACTGATGAGTTAGGAGGCCTTCATGCGGACTGAACAAATTATTTGTCTAAATCGCGACGGAAGTAAGGGCGAGGATTGTGGCCACGTAAAATCGATTTAAGCCCCCCAGTGGAAATCTTCCACTGACCGTTCCAAGGCGGCTCTTCTGTGGCGATTTATTTATGTTGTTGTTTGTTACTTAGTGTGTGTATCACTTGTGTCTTTTAATTTTGGATGGCCATATGGCCATTTTGTGGGAAAGTAACTGTCCTTATGGCCTTCCTTTGTTTAGGTTTCCATTATGGTCTGGTCGCTTAATGTTTGTATTTCTTTCCCTTTGGTGTCTTTTATGGGTGGAGTAAGTTAATTGTATCAATTCCTGATCTTTGTTTTACTTCTACTTTGCTAGACTAGTTTTCAGTGCTGTAACATTTTCCTCATGAACAGAAGACAAAGAAGGGGAAATTACAAGTCTATCAGATCTAGAGAGACCCAGTGCCTCTTTTAGTTTCCTCAAACAGTTGGCCCTTGATGGTACATATGACACAGCTTTTGACAGAGATTGATCTGAGCAATTATTAAGGGCTGCTTTAACATCCTTATTAATACAGCTCTCATGACCCTCATCTAAACCCTGAGAATGAGAGTTTCTTCCTAATATATTCATAACAAATCCCCCATTTTTAAAGTGGTCAACCACACATTTTGGAAATCTTTTGATATCAATCAAACTTTGAGGCAGCAACCTGGCATAATATCTTGCGTCTGTTACCTGGGCTAATTTTGATATATGTTTCAAACAATAGTTCCTCAAATCCCAATTTCCTGTTCTTAAAGATATATAAAACTTGATGTATATTAAACAATCTACATGTATAAAGTTATTCCAAAGTTTCCATGTACTGTTTTCGGAAGATAGTTTCTCACAAAAAGTGATAACTCCTTCCCTAAAACATCTATGCTACTTTCAAAATCGACGACCAATCTAAGCAAAGTAGAAGTAAAACAAAGATCAGGAATTGATACAATTGACTTACTCCATCCATAAAAGTCACCAAAGGGAAAGAAATACAAACATTAAGCGACCAGACCATAATGGAAACCTAAACAAAGGAAGGCCATATGGACAGTTACTTTCCCACAAAATGGCCATATGGCCATCCAAAATTAAAAGACACAAGTGATACACACAGTAAGTAACAAACAACAACATAAATAAATCGCAACAGAAGAGCCGCCTTGGAAGGGTCAGTGGAAGATTTCCACGGGGGGGCTTAAATCGATTTTACGTGGCCACAATCTTCGCCCTTACTTCCGTCGCGATTTAGACAAAAAATTTTGTTCAGTCCGCATGAAGGCCTCCTAACTCATCAGTGCAACATCTCCGTGAACACAGAAATCAAAGAACCACAGAGGTGAGACAACGGTGAGGACTCGACAGCAAGAAACCACTGAAATGCTGGAGCAAAAGAAAACCAACAGTTAGACTCCGATGAGCCCGACCAGAGACAGAGCATCAGGCACCAACCAACATTGTCTCTTTAATTTTCAATAAGCCTTTACGTTGGAGCCGTCATAGAATCTGAGGCCTGACCCACCGGCGTGCAATTAAAGAGGGAAGCAAAGTTGCCAACCGTGATTGGATTAACTACCATGCATGCAGTCTGTCGTATAATATCCATGTTGTACCCAATCTTTTTATATCGAAGAATGATTTTACGAAATTGGGTGCTGAAGTCATTGCGGTTATATATTTTTCTGAATTTATATACTAAGTCACCATAAAATTCGGGTTCCGATAGACCTTGTTGCAGAAGAGATTTAAGTCCAATATTGAATTTTGAAATTAAATCAGAATGGCGTCTATAAAACCCCGAAAAGGCCCCGCGCAGTCCACGGCACCGACAACCCCGATCAAGGAGCCCAGCCGTCAACAATTCACCACGAGTGTTGAAGTCAGCCACACGACTACACACTCCAGCAAATCGAACCAATTGCGAAACACAAACGCCACAGGACGGCGCACGAGGAACACCACCATCCAAAAAAGGAAAACCCACAATCCCAAAACCAAAGTCACCGCGTCTATCACAAACCCTGCACGAAACAACCCCACCCACAACAGACAGATGCAAACCCAAGTCTTCATTGATGGAATCACTATTAAGCTCAATTCCCTTCGCCAATTTCAAGTAATCCAATAAAATTGTACCTAATTTTTCTGGGTCAAAATTGCATTCCTGAGAATTGCTTCTGTTGTAACTGAGGAAAAACATTTCCAACTGGAATCGATACAGTGCTTCCCAACACTGCAACAAGAAAGTATGTGTCTTATCAAAACCTGTTGCCTGACACACTACTTTAGATACAATACCCTGATGAAAAAGGTGCACTAATTCTCTCAACCCTGCATCCAAATATATCTTCATCAAAGTAAGCTGATAATTTTTTAGAACATGCCAATCACCAACAAATGGTAAAAGCCACTCAAGTTTGTCTTGAAATTCATTTTTCAAATGCACAAGGTGATCATACGTCTTACCATCACCAACAACAACTAAATAGTTTATAGTTTTATGAATTCCCAGATCATTGTATAATTTATTTAGGGTTAATTTTATTGTTTCTCTATTATCTGCATTTTCTTCCATAACATACAGAAAATTAACACAACTTTTTTTCCCTTACTGAAGAGGACTGCAATTCAAGATACTGAGGGAGAGTGGGGTGAGCATCAGATGAATGTATACTTTCAAAAATATGTTTCTGCATACAATAGCTAAATGCTTTTTTGCTTAAGTTAATGGATTTGCTTATTTCTTCAGGCTCAGAGATGAAAACTGTGTCATATTCTGGTGTAGATGTCATGTTGGACTCGGGAGGACGGTTACTTTCAGCACTCAACTCTAAATTAAGATTTGAGAGCTGCTTAACTATATCACTTTGCTGAACTATAATGGGGCCGGTTTTCTTAAGAGTTTTCGCACATGGAGATGTGGTACACGGAGACATTGCTGACATGAACAACTCAAATGCAACTAATTCTGTATCGAATTCAAGACTTTCTAATTGAGCCAAAAAATCGCCTGAGACTAGATTATCATTAAAGAATGATGTCTGAGTGAAAATTGGTGCATAGAGTATTCCATTGCATACAGTTTCTTTTAGAACATTAAGTACAAATTTACTTTTGACTTTGCCCATTGCCAAGTAGTTTGACTGAAACACTACCTCAATTTTATCATTTTCACATCTCTCAAATATCTGTACTGGGATATTCAATAGATATGAAACTGAAGAATACAGAGACCTTTCTGGAATATCTGCTACACAGCAACTGTAAGTGGATTGAAAGTAAGCCTGAAGCAACTGATTAATATAATCACTTATTTATTTGCAAAATGTATCTTCTTTATCTTTATCTTCAGTACACGTAATTGATCCAGACTGGTCCCTTTTTGTTTTTCTCAGACAAGAGTAGCAAATAGCAGCCAAACTTCTGTAGAAAGACATTTCTGATTTTACTGGGATTTTTTTGTAATGTATTCCTTCTTTATCAATAACGGTTGAGCAGTCAGCAAGTTCTTTGTTTACCTCATCAACACTCCACTTAATAGAATTTGGCATAGGTTCCACAAGCTGTACAGATGTACCATCAAAGCCCCTGTTTGTATCACTAGACCGTACACTTGCATAACTGCTGCGTTTATTAATATTGTCTATAGAGCATACTGTAAATGAATCTAATGAAATTTGAACACCAATATCATTCTTTCTCTCTATCACTGAATTCTGGTATATTTTTAAAGTAGGTTTTGAATAGCAGATTCCAAACTGGTTTAGAATTCTTAAGCAGTCAGAGGATGAATTTGTATATTTATCTATAATGTCTGAAATCAGCATATGCAAAGGTACTTGGCAACTAAGGTCAGATGAAAATAGAATGCTACATAAAATATTGAGGATGCACAAAGATTTTGGCATATTTTCATCTAACATGTTATCAAATTGAAGAACCCTTTCTCCAAGACAACTTCTTATGAAATTGAAGAGTATTGGATCGCAATTGTTCGCAATAAACTTATAAGGATCAAAGTTTTCAAGGTCAATACACTCTTTACTGCAAGACAACATATTTTTCTGTGCAAAAATCCTTTCACGGACCAATTTTGAAGCTTTTCTTAATATATCAGTTTCAGAAATGTCAGGAACAGGTACTTTATTCTCCAATTTCTCTTTATGTATAGAAGAGTTATATAGATGTGAATGGAGCATTTTATTGTCATCATTATCTTGCCTTTTGATCATGGTCCCCATACGTTTGTATTCATCTGTTACAACAGTTATTGAATTTTCGAACACTTCCACTATCTTCTGCATAAGCCATCTTTGATTTATGTTCAGATTTTCATAATGAGACTTTCTCTGAATGAAAATTTTGTAAATGTCTGATAACAGAACAGGCTCATGATTGAGAAATGAATCACAGCATGAAATTATACCGTAGGAAAGCCCTGGCATCTTTTCTTGGTATGAGAATTGTGACCAAATTTGCTTGATATTTAAAATTGTAGCCTCAAAGTTTTTATCTCCCCTCTCGGATTTAAATTTGTCAGACGTAATTTTCTTTATAGCATGGTAACAACCATTACATATTACAGACTGATTACTGATGATTTCTTCCGAATTAGTATCACTTCCTGGTATGCTCGCAAGGTAAAAATTAAGAAACATTGATTCAGGCATGCTATACCTCTTTTGGGAAGTAGTGAATTTTTTGTAACAAATAGAGCATTTTTTCCGCATGCATATATTAAAAAATTTCAACCGGTGTTGCTGACATAAATTGACCGAAACATTGCAGTCAATTGGAGACTGACAAGGTAGTTGAAAAAAATTTACTAATTCCTTTTGATTAACTAGCACAGAGCGATCATTTTTGTTTTGACATATGCCATACACAGACAAGTCACAAAGTAACTGAGTGTTTTCCTCAGTAACGTTTATTTTAGGTTTTGATTTGATTTTTCTTTTGTAAGCAGCCTCACAGACTCTGCAAATACAGTCAGCATTACCAATACCAGGAAGTAATGCAGTGAAATGCTGAATCAAAGGTACATCATCTTCCCTATTACTTAGATGAAAGTATCTGTTTCCTGACTTTCCACAAATTACACATGGACCACATATTCTACCCTGATGAGGGTGATCACCACCAGATATTCTACCCCGATGCGAGAGTTCATCCCCCTTTCGTTTCTTTGCTGGCCCCCCCACCATCAAGTTTGAAAAACATTACAAGATTTGCAACTGAAGAGCTCAAAAATGATCTTTTGCATATGTATTGACCGGACAACTGTTTAAGATACATTTTACGTACTGCAACACCAGTACGTTTCGAAACAAAACTGTAAATATCTGCCATTGGTATTTCTGCCCTTCTATCTGAATAAACAATGTTCTTGCATGCAAGAGATGAAATAACCGAAACATCAATCGTTACCTGATGAATTGTTAAGCCATTATCTACAGCTGATGGACAACAAGATTCATTTAAGAGTAGACTGTTATTCAATATTTCAGCATACGACTGACATTTTTTGTTTATAGTTTTCTTAAAATTGTGTGAACGTTTGCGTCTATTTTTTTTCTGACACTACCTTAATCGATGAACAAACAGAATCGGTTTTGAGTGACTCATCATCAGTTTCAGTGTCAGGTTGGATAATGGATTCATCAACCAAAACAAGGAATGGATTATAATCTTCCACATTTAATGGAATATCCAATTCTAAGCAGGAAAAAACAGAATGGGCTCTATGCTCAGTTACGTGAATGCTGAATACATTGATACCTGCACGTTCCTTGTCAATATACTTTATCATAGAATCCCCTAAAATGCAAACAGTCTTATTCATTTTAAATGTTGAAAGACAACAGTACAACTTAATAAATAAGAAACACTTGAAAAAAAAAAAAAAAAAAATTCTAACTTTGCAAAATGTCAAAGAATTTCAAACAGAAACCATAGGATCTGGGACCAGAAATATGGATCCTATAGTATTGAACAGAAGTAATAAACAGCAACTCCCTTTATTCACTTATAAATAATTTAAACATCAAACAAAAATTATATTTGAAAAGCAGTAACAGTAACAATCAAACGGTATCAGCATGCAATATCAAGATAGGATAAAGCATACCAAAGACACCAGTTGAATCTGAAATCAGATTAAAATAAATTTTAGCAATAATAAACACTAGCATATTTAAACCTATTAAGCGGTGTCTTTGCAAACAGTGCAGGCCCATATCAGAGGTTTCAAAACGTGGCATCTGATCAGGGTCTGCAATATTTGATAATGTTCTGGGTTTTGACCGTTCCAAGGCGGCTCTTCTGTGGCGATTTATTTATGTTGTTGTTTGTTACTTACTGTGTGTATCCCTTGTGTCTTTTAATTTTGGATGGCCATATGGCCATTTTGTGGGAAAGTAACTGTCCATATGGCCTTCCTTTGTTTAGGTTTCCATTATGGTCTGGTCGCTTAATGTTTGTATTTCTTTCCCTTTGGTGTCTTTTATGGATGGAGTAAGTTAATTGTATCAATTCCTGATCTTTGTTTTACTTCTACTTTGCATATCAGGGCTGTTTTGTTTGTGCCGTGTGGCGGCTGTAAAAGGTCTCCCCGTACATGCATTTAATGCTCTTATTTTTCCAATCCTCAGGGATTGCTTATGCAATTGACCGTTCCAAGGCGGCTCTTCTGTGGCGATTTATTTATGTTGTTGTTTGTTACTTACTGTGTGTATCACTTGTGTCTTTTAATTTTGGATGGCCATATGGCCATTTTGTGGGAAAGTAACTGTCCATATGGCCTTCCTTTGTTTAGGTTTCCATTATGGTCTGGTCGCTTAATGTTTGTATTTCTTTCCCTTTGGTGTCTTTTATGGATGGAGTAAGTTAATTTTATCAATTCCTGATCTTTGTTTTACTTCTACTTTCCATCAAAATTGAAAAAATAGAAATGTGTCGGTATTACATAGATGGCCCTGTACAAGGGTCTTTGTCATCTGCAAACAAGCAATTTGCAAAAAAATAGTTTACAAGAAAGCAGTCTGTAGGACAGCCAAATCCCCCGCCGCACTTAGGATTAAGGCTCAACCTTGTGAACTTCGCATGTGACCTTCACCTTGAGTTGGCATGGTTAGCTCAATGAGGGGGATAATTGACCAAAGTTCAATGAAAATCCTTTGAGGGGTAAAGAAGATATGGAACAGACAAAAATCGAAAGTTTTAAACTCGTGACCTTCAAATGTGACCTTGACCTTCAGTCGGCATTGTTCATTTATAGGTTCTGCACATCCGCTCACTGAGGGGGATAATTGACCAAAGTTTAATGAAAATCTATTAAGGTTTCAGGAGATATGGAGCGAACAAGAGAAAATTATGGACAGACAGATGGATGGATGGATGGACTAACATTGAGTTCTGCACATGAGTTTAATGTGAAGAATATTTGACCAAAGTTTGATGAAAATCCTTCCAAGGGTAAAGGAGATATGGAACGTACAAAAAATTTCAAGTTTCAAACTCGTGACCTTCAACCATTACCTTGACCTTCAGTCGATATTGTTCATTTATAGGTTCTGCACACCAGCTCACTGAGACAAATAATTGACCAAAGTTTAATGAAATTCTATTAAAGGGTTCAGGAGATATGGAGCGGACAAGAAAAAAATATGGACAGACGGACGGACATACAGACGGATGGACATGGGTTCTGCACATCAGCTCACTGTTAAGATTATTTGACCAACGTTTAATGAAAAACCGGCCAAAGATATATGAAATATGGAACAGACAAAAAATTACAAGTTTCAAACTCGTGACCTTCAACCATGATCTTGATCTTGAGGCGGCATGGTTCATTTATGGGTTCTGCACACCAGCTCACTGAGACAAATAATTGACCAAAGTTTAATGAAAATCTATGAAAGGGTTCAGGAGATATGGAGCGGACAAGAAAGTGTTACGGACATACGAAGGTTACTCCTATAATCCCGAATCCGCTTCGCGGTGGGGGATTAAAAAGGGGTAATAAGTTCATAACCATCAGAAAAATCAGCACATTGTGCGATAAATCAAACTGGAAAGTAGATTTCATGACTATCTATTACCATACCAAATATAAACTAAATCCATCCAAAGGTAAAGTATAATTAAAATGAGCTCATAAAAAAGTTAACACGAAACCATCTACATAAAAGAAGCGCCGCTAACTTTGCATGGTAATCTATCACTGCAGACCAATATGGTTCGATCCTTGAACACAATAGGCTTCCGTAAACCTTATCTTGCTGAATATTCCTACCAAATTAATTGATGTAATTTATTGATACAAATTCATAAACTGATTGCCAAACAGTGTAGATCCTGATCAGATGGCTTCTTCAGAAGGCATCTGATATGGATCTACAATGTTTGCAAAGATGACATAGGGGTTGTCGTGAGCAGCAAGATAAGGGTTAAGTGTTCCATATATCTGTAAAATTTTATTAAGGTATTTCATACAGTGAAGAAGATATTGGCCAAAAACATTTATTACATAGAAAATAAATACATGATTAAAAGTTCAAAAACTATTTTAATGGACATTGTTAAAAACCGTAACTCTGACAAATGTTAACTCATTTTGCCCACTAGCCATCCCAACCATGCATCTATAACTGGTCTATTTATCTGTGAATTTTTATCCAAATTCAGGATACTAATACAGTTGGTTAAAATATGCTCATGTAAAAGAGGATAATTTTTCATAACATATTTGTACAGTTGTTTCGTTGGCAGGACGTATAATCCTAAAATTCAATGATAATGACAGAAATGCCATTGCCAGTCACAGGATTTGTTTACTACTTCAATGCCTGCAGGTTACTTTAAAAATTCAGTTTTGCAAACAGTGTGGACCCAGTCCTTGTAGACAATGTGCACTTGTCATTTGTTAACCAGCCCCATCGCCCACATAGAAGCTGTGCACTGGGGGATCTTCTGAATGTCATTGCCCCGCTGTTTATAATAGTTAATTCCACTGGGGTATGTTTGCATAATATCAAAACCCCTGCATTAACCCTTCTCTTGCTGAATATTCAATTTAGCCACGCCCATTTCCGACTTTAAACCAATCAAATTACTTAATGTAATTTATTCCTACAAATTCTTAAACAGAATGTCAAACAGTGTAGATCCTCAAGCCATCTGATCTGGATCTACACTGTTTGCAAAGACAGAGGTTGTCGTGAACAGCAGGATAAGGGTTAATCCGGCACTATGGGGGAACACAGAGGGTATCTACCCCGCACATCAGCCACACTATCTCCACCCGTTCCCGTAGGTGTGTGTGTGTGGGCAGGGGGGTACAAATGACTAGTGCATAATGATTAGATGCAGTATCAGTAGAAAGAAAGGGGAGCTGTCTGATCTGGATCCACACTGTTTGCATCAGAATCAGAATGTAAGTAAAAATATTTTTAAACTATTTGCATAAAATTTCTGTCTCAAAACATGCTCTCGGTTGGCGACAGGGAATTCATCCGGACCATTAGAGATTGGAATGCCCTTCCAGATTTATTCGAAATTATTTTTGGGGACCCTAAAGTATTAAGCAGTTTTTTTGACAAATTTCGATCTCTATGAATTAAATTGTAAGTCAAACTTATTTTCTTCATTTAATGTTTGTTATTAACTACAAATTCTGATGTGTGATAACTGTAAAAATGATTCCTTTTCATATTAATCAAAGAAAAGGGTGAAGGGAGTTAGTTTAATGGAAATATGAGAAAATGGGACATGGAGTGTGATAGCTCAGTGGTTAGTGCACTTGCTTCTGATGCTAGAGGTCCCGGGTTCGATTCCCGGCATCGGCGATAAAATTTCGGTGTCCGAAAACGCTCCATTGGCACCATTTGCAGGGATGAATGTCAAAGTGCACGACCTTCGGATCGGGATGTTAACTGGAGGCCCCCCTGCGCAGGGAGAACCATCCCTGTGCAGGTTAAAGATCCCTACAGAATTATATGATTACTGTGTAGGCTGTCATCCTGCAAGACCTGGAGTGTTTGTAATGTACACCTGCCTTAATGGTCAAACGTGACCAACATGGTATCAGTAGACAGACAGACAGGCAGATATACTATATTGCTACAATTCCCTGTGTTTACAGCTAGGGATTAACTTCCAAGATCACAGGTCCTGAAGGGCTTCCGTGGCCTAGTGGTTAAGAGCGCTGACTCTTGACCATTAGGTCTCTCACCACTGTGGTTTGAGCCTCGCTCGGGTTACATGTGAGACGCCAAGTTCTGCAACGGAAGGTCAGGTGGTTTTTCTCCGGGTACTCCGGTTTTCGCCAACCTCTGATTAACGATTGGCTCGATATGAGTGAAATAATCTTGAAAGGGATGTAAAACCCCCCAAAAAAACAAAAAAAACATAGGTCCTGGTGCATGAATGATGTATCAACACTCACAATTCTTTTTTTACATATATATTTATTATGAGGGACTATTACCTTCCCATATCAGATTATCAAGTTGTTGTTTATCTGCAAAGCATATTAAGATAACAACAACTGAATACTGTACATGACTTATTAAGATAGACAGATAGATCAAATGGATAGGCCGATGGATAGACAGGATCAAAACAAAACAGTATTACTGGTAACAAGACCAGTTACCACATTAGATATATTATCATTCACTGTTGACAGTCTTGCTACACGTTTCACATGGATAAACGGACTTCCTAGTGTTTAACTTTTCTGTTTTCCTCACCCGCTACATGGTTTATGTTGTCAATAACAGCATGCCAATGGATAAAAAAACACTCTTTCATACACGAATAAAAAGACACATACCGAACAGATTCAAAATGGAGTCTAAAATATTTGCATCCAATAAAAACAAAGTTACACACGGCTTACTACACCGACCAATGAGTCACGAGTGTATGTTACCGTTGCTAAAACACAAAAGCTGTTGCTAATTACACACCTCAAACGTCACTGTCATGATCGACCAATTCATAATAAGAAGTTCTTCACCTTAATTGAATATTGTCGGTAACGACAGACGATATATAAATATAGACTCACCTTTATTCATTAATTAAAATGGTTAGATCACCAATCTAGCCGATTTCAGGTTGAGTAAATTGAACAATGTCCTCCGTTATCATGAATCATGTGAGAAAAGCATGACTTGATAAGATATCGAAACGCGCATGCGTAACCTTCGTAACCCAACACAAAATTGGCTCTCAGTTGAACACGTTTTTTCTTAAAGTAACACGCTCGAGACAACTCTCACTCAGTCCGTAAGACGGACTGATATGTCCTTGACAAATGTGCGATAAAGTATCTAAATCTGGAGGGGAGCATTTTTTGTGCCATTTTTTCCCGACATGTGTATCGAAGTTACGGGACGTCAATAAATTGAGGGGTCATGGTTTCGCGGCGTCTCCTTAGTCGGTTTAAGCATTCAAGTTATCCACCCTTTTCCGTAGACCTCAGATAAGATGATTCTCTTTAAATGTCTCTCGTTTTTTTCCAATCTACATCTCGTAACAATATGTAATGGCCTATAAATTACCGGAAGTTCTTGTGATTTTCTTCGTTATTTTTTCTGACAAAATATAGTCCCAACCGGCGGAAGCAGATTGCGAATAGAATCATAACAACGGCCTTAGATGCCGCCCTACTGTTTGTGATACTCGCCTTCTATTTGAAGGATTTACTGTTCTTCCGTATACTGGATAATTTAATGATCGTTATGAGTGTCGCTTTAGTTTTGGCAGTATCGCCCCTTTAAACACACATTAGTATCACAAATAAATTTAAACTTACAATATCTCCCCTTAGGTTACATTCTGCTTCTTCTGTACGGATTTCCAATTCTATTAATAATTTTAGAGCTATGTTGCCATCGGTGTTGGTAAGACCCCTAAATTTGTTTTCAGCCGCTTCCGTTAATTTAAGAGGAGCAGGCAGTACTTATTTATTTAAAAATAATCTGAGAGTTAGATAATCTCCTATCGTAGCAGCGGGGGTGAGGGGGGGGGGGGCGAATACACTTTTTGTTTCAGCCATAAAAGGCCCATTTAGTCAATCAAGTCTTCCAGCTTATTTTGACCCAAACATATTCTCTTTTTGGCAAGCTAAGCCTCCCAACCCACACATCGATATTTTTCATTTGCCAAATTAAGCCTCCCAACCCTAAAACTAATCCACCCAACTGGCTGCAACATACCAAGGGCACCAACCAAGTGCCTCGTATAACAACGCGGGCAAAAAGTCAGAGCCCCAGGGAGCGGCCCACCACCCGCGCCGGCCCGGGGCTCTGGCGGGTCCCAGCATACACTTTGGGTTAAGACCCACCCCGTTCACCCAAATATTTGCCGTCGGGATAAAGAAGTAACCTATTTAGACTAGTGGTTGTAATGGATATACCGGTTTTACCATCGTTTATTCCAGACCATGCGTAAGGGACACAACACTTGCAAGTGGTTGACTTTGGGCTCGATTGAGTTCTGTGGTAAACGTTGTTTGGGAGAGTATTGTAAAATTCACCTCATGCGTCTCCGCAAGGGTTCATGCACGCCGGTGGGTCAGACCTCAGATTCTATGACGGTTCCAACGTAAAGGCTTATTAAGAATTAGAGAGATCTAATTCAAGATAATGTTGGTTGGTGCCTGATGCTCTGTCTCTGGTCGGGCCCATCGTAGTCTATTTATTGGTTTTATTTTGCTCCATCATTTCAGTGGATTCTTGCTGTCGAGTCCTCACCGTTCTTTCATCTCTGTGGTTGTTTGATTATTTGTGTTCACGGAGATGTTGCACTGATGAGTTAGGAGGCCTTCATGCGGACTGAACAAATTATTAATCGCGACGGAAGTAAGGGCGATGATTGTGGCCACGTAAAATCGGTTTAAGCCCCCCAGTGGAATTCGTTTCCGCTGACCGTGCAGAGGCGGTTTTTCTGTCGCGTTTTATTTTTGTTATGGTGTGTCTTTGGGTGTTTGTGTCGCTTATGTTATTTTATTTTGGATAACTTATTTGCCATTTTGTGGGAACGTAACTGTCCTTTTGGCTTTCCGCTGTTGGTGTTTCGATTAGGGTCTGTTGTTTCATGTTTGCGCGTCTTTCCCTTTGGTGTCTCTGATGGGAGCTGTGGGTTGATTGTATCGATTCCTGTTCATTGCCTCCACTTCTATTTTACAAAAAAACACCGACTTTTTTGGTCGCATGGTAATGCAAGTGAGTGGAGACGTGCAACCAGAGCGGTGGAGAAGGAATTTAGGCGTATGTCTGCTATCGACATTTCCGTTTAGAGAAATATTTGTATAAGCGATATGCCCATTTAACATGGATGAGTTGATCGAAGAAATTCTCGCAGGGATGCCAGACCCAGCCCCAGAGGGTAAACAATTAACCGACCTGGACGACCAGGTCCCTCACCAAGTGAGGCTTCCAGACGACCAGATGGTCGAGATTCTCAACGACGCCAGAGATGAGTTTGAAGTCGACGGCGCCTCTGCGGTCTTCATCACATGGAGAACATTGGCGACATCGAGGTTGTCGACGGCATGCATGCCAGAGCCGGCAAATTGGCCCTGGACGCCCGTATGACAGACCCCAGGGCTACCCAACTTCTTGCCGCCCTGCCAGAGGGTAACTTCCTGTTGAGAATCAAGTTCTTGAGAGAGAGGCTCGGAGCCGACTGGTTCCTTGAAGATAAAGTCGACCCAGTCCGTGCGCAGAGAAGGAAGGGACAGACCATCATTGAGATCTCACGGGACACAAGGCCTGGCGTGTTGACTGGAATCGATAAAGTCTTCTACCAGAACGCCTATCCTGTCACTGCAGTCGTCTACGGCCTCTACCCCATCAGAGACCCAGATCCGGCCAACCTCGCACCACTAATAGATGGCGACCTCAACTGTGTGGCCCAGAGAGTTGTGGAGCATTTTGAAGGTGCTTTGAGAGGTCAGGGGTTAACACCCACAAGGCGCCAGAAAATACAGGAGTGGGAAGAGAGGGTCCATGAGACTGGAGCCTCGGTTGAAGATGTGGCCGACCTAGAGAAAATTCTTAAGCGGGCAATCATTTTGCGAGACATCTCTAGTGAAGATATATATAGCAGCGGAAAGTACAAGAGGGGTGACAACGGTCCAGGACAAGCCATTAGGGGCAAGGTTGAATTCATCTGCCACAACGGCCACGCTTGGTCCAACGACCTCCACTTCCCCCAGAGTAGAGAGGTTCACATCTACGAGGGCGACGTCTGGCAGGCTATTCAAGAAGCAACCCGTGTAGAGCCGATTACGGTCTGGCTCCTGGGCGGCCAAGACAGACAGCTCTCAGCTGACCAGTTCGTGCACCAGGACGGCCGCACCTGCAGGACGCGGGAGGCCCAAGAGCGACTTCAAGCAATCTGCGCCAAACTGGGCAACCCTGAACTTGCTAGAAGAGCCTTCGACGTAAATCACGCGGCCAGTATTGTGGCAAAGGAATGGCTGGAAGTCAACCCCAGCCAATCTCCTCCCAGACGCCGAGAAGGCCTGCGTGGAGCACGGTCACGGCGGCCTCTGGAACTCAATGAATTATGACACGAGGGAAGTCGTCATTATCTACATGAAGGCCTGCTATCCGGCATCCTTCCAGGGCATGGGTGAAGCCAAACCCTATTTCGAGCGGTTCGGACACCCAACCCACCGGATGGTCCGTGTAGCCTTAATGGCGCTCTCCCCAAAGACATAGGCACAGGCTTCGCCGAGATTCAAGAACGGGAGTTTGATGCAACCTGTCATCCCTGCCTGGTTCGGGAAGCATTTCGCCTCCGAAAGCGTTGGTCGGGCCCCGACACAGCTCCTTGCCTTCCTCACAGAGTCTGGCTTGCTGAAGAGCCTCAAGGTTCTGGAAGCCATAATCGCCTTTAAGAAGCAAACCGAAGTGTGGCTCCCAGGTGATCGTAACCAAGGCTGCAGTGTTATCGGCAAGTTCACCCAGGGCGCCAAAGCTGCCAACGGCGTTGGTGGTAAAAGACGGACACGAAGGCTTGTTACTGACCAGGGAGAACTCGACTTCCTCGTGCGAGACACCCGCTAAAGTGGCACCCTGGTCGGAGCTCCCGAAAGGTGCCCTCTAGGCTATGTTCTCACGTATTGTGATGGCTCCCAACCACAGTACGCCCACCTCAGGGCCTCGATGCTCGCATATGCCCAAATCAACATAATCCCCATGCTTTCAAGGTTTGAACCCGATGAGGCCGTCCGTGTGGCAACCGATTCCATCTGTGTAAAGAAATCGACGCTTTGTAAGCTAGAGGGGGTCGGGGCCTTCAAGCCTCATGAGGTGCACCCAAAAGGATATTGCCGCATCTGTCTCACCCGCCACGACAAGCCAATCCCGAGACCACCATGAGATGGGATTGCCTCGGCCCAATGGCGTGACAAGGGCGAGGATTTGTACATGCCAACGCAACATGCAGCTTACCTCGCCGAGCTTAACTACATCAAAAACGAAAAGGACCTCACTCTCAGCACCGCGCCACTTTATGTCAATCCCCTGACCCGACATCAGTTGAGCTACCTAAACGGCGGCGGCGCTAGCGGCAAGAGCACCCGAGCGATCGAACTCTTCCGCGACAAGAACCCCCCCCCCCCGTCTTAACGCCGACCCATCGCCTGGCCAAAGAGATGCGGGCCAGGGGCGTCCAGGCCCAGACCTATCACAGCTTCTTCCGCTTAAGTGGCCAGACAGATTGGACACCCGAAAGGATGGGACAGAAGTTTATTCCCCGCGTGATAATCTGGGACGAGATCTGCACAGTGCCCCGCCCCACTCTGGAAACCTTTCTCGACTGGCTCGATGGTCGGAGCGTCCAGATCATCTGCTGTGGCGACCAGGGGCTGCCGTCCCCAATTGCCGAAGAAATGCCGCACGACTGGCTGCAGCGGAGAGCCGATTACTTTGAAGAGGTCCTGGCCGACCACAGGGTAAAAGAACCGGCTCTGAAAGCTCTTAAAAAGGGAGATCCGTCTCCAACCAGACCGAGTACAGTGTCGGGCTATGAGACAAGCGCTACCGGCCTGCCTTGGGTGGGACAGAGTCACGGAAGCTTGGAAGCCGGGAGACTTGATCCTGGCCTCGAGGCAGAAGGTTCACGACCGGGCCCAGGCGCGGCTGTTCGAGAGCCATGAGAAGCATTTCCCTGACCTCCCCGTTCCTCTGCTATATCGTCCCAAGGATACTCGGCGGCAAACCATCATGGTCACCATCCCTGGGCCCTTGTTGCAGGATGGAGAACGAGACCAGCAGGAGCTCGTTCTGAACGACGTTGTCGAGGTTTCCTTGCAAACCGCCCGCGAGTTCCTCGACGGCAGATGGGTCCAAGACTGGGCTCTTGGCTATGCCATCACAGTCCACTCAAGCCAAGGTCTCACCATCGCAGACCCCCAAAAAGTCTGGATTATCGATGACTTCCTGCAGTGGTCCAATCTCGCATATTTGGCAGTGTCAATGGTGGAGTACATGCACCAGCTCGAAAGGGTAGTCTGTCCCCCAGAGGAGGGTTCTGAGGGGCCACCCATACTCACCGAGCAGCAGCTCCGCAAGGCTATTGCAAAGAAGCTTCACGGGCTTGGTCACTGCGCGCCCGAGCCGGTGCACATCAAGGGACCATATGGGATCAGTCGCTCGCCGGCGCCCCCCTTCAAGATCGCCAGGCTGGTACAAATAGCGAACGCCGACGCCGGATGGGAGTTTTGCCTCCTCGAGACCAACAGGTCGACCAGGAACTAAAGAAGAGGGCTTTTGTATGCTTGTTCCTGCCGGAACATGCAGCATTTTAGCCCTTATGGTCTCAGAGGGCTTTTTGCCGGTCAGTCGGGTGACCTCGCCATTCAAGGCTGTCACAACGGCATGCAACCTTTTCATCCACTCTGTAGACCTCTGACCAGAAGTGAGTCGCATCTCCTGAGCGTACTGGTGCCCAAAGATCCGCTCAGCCAAGGTACGATTGAAGCGCTCAACAATGCCCTGGTACCGATTGATGTCAACCCGACCGCGCCGAATCTGGACAGAGTGCTTTGCCAACAGCTGGCTGACAGAGCCCACGATCTCACGGCCGGGGTCAACCTGGAGCAATTTGGGCCACCTCAACGGGCCTCGCCTGTAGATGCGAGACAAAGCTTCAGCAACCTCTTTGGCTTCTTTAGTGGCCAGAGGCTCAGCTTCTTTGTAGCGTGAGACTACATCAACCACGGTAAGGGCGTATTTGTATGTGCGATGGTTCGCTTTGCGAACACGGTCGTGCGGCAGATATAGCCGATCAGCTTGATGGACCTCGTTCGGCGTGGTGATGTCGAATTTTGGCCGTGGAATGTGCCGCGGGGCGGCGAGGTAGATCTGCCAGATGGCCTGCTTCTTCAACAAAGCTCGGGTCACATCTGCTGAGGTCTTAGCCGCAGAAGCCAGCTTCTTTATGGCCTCAAGACCCCTCCGAAAGACCCTTAGGGCTGTAATAAATATCCGCAAGGCCGATGGACAATTTCCAATCCATGTATTTATTGTTGTCTTTGCTTTGTTAGCATTGCTATGCTCGTAAGTCTCTAACGGCAACAACTGCTGCGGAATTGTCTAGGCGAGTTTGTAGGCCACAAAGTCGGTCGCGGCCAACCCAAGGATGACGAAGGCAATCTCGCGGTCTTTCTGGTCGTCTCTCGGCTGGTAAAAGTCTGAGAGCTTGGGCTCGGGCCCCATGTCAGCAAGGCTGACATTTTTCCGGCGACCTGCGCATACAGGCGCATCGCGTCATCGACGTCTTTGAAGGTTCGAACGGCGTGCCCCTGGCGGCGGAGTTCCTCAGTGATGCAATACGCTCGGTCCGTTTTCGAGACCATTCTGCCTGTCCAGCCTGTAGCAGTTCGACTGCTTTGTCGTGACGCTTGCGCTCTTCGTCGACGCCGGAGCTCTTCAAAATGGAGAACAAGTAGTTCGATCCCGAAACCGCCAGGGCGTTCACCAGGGCACCGCCAACGAGCATAGCAATACTTGCCATTTTATCACCGTTAGTTCATGATATCAGCAGGTATAATCCCCTGTTTAATTAGCATATCTTTGGTTGCCATGGCGAGAGCGACGTCAACTACGGCCATGCCCACATCACGGGGTGTGAAGTCTAGCTTCGTGGGGCTACCCCCATCGCCATCTTGCCAAGCCGGGCGTATCCCACAGCGATACCACAGACGACTGCGCTATGGTAGAGCGCATTAACAAGCATTTTACCACAGTTGCCGGGGTTGTCATGGTTGCTTATTCCATATAGAATGGATCTGACCTGGTCTCTATTTGTTTCACGCTACGGGGTTTATCCTGTTGCGCAGATTACTTCCTATTCGACTTGTCATTTTTGCTTTGCAACATGTTGCTGTTGCTCTGCAACAACGACGAAGCAACTTGTCGCCGCGATAGGCTCACATGTTGCAGAGCAACAACAGCAATACCACTCGCAAACAAACCATGTTGATCCATTGGGTCCAGGCTCTTTGTTCTTCTGGCAGATTACCGTGCTGTTTCTGTTGCTGTTGCTCTGCAACAACATCGTTAACGGCGCCAACATTATTTGTGACATAATGTTTTTCTTTGGTTTCCTGAAGCTAATTGAGCAGTCGTTCTTGCTTTGCCTTTCCGGCAGCAGCCCCGGCACGACCGGCTGCAACCTTTTTCGGGTCTTTAGGCTTCGTCACCCTTTTGCGTTACTGGCTCCGCCAGTACATGCAGCGCCAGTGGCGTTGCAACGTCCGCCAGCTGAGTTGCAGCGTCCGGCTGTTGATCCTTCCCCGCCATCATCGTATTCTCCGCCATCATTGTATGATGAATTGATGGGGCAGCTATGTTCAAATCCGGCATGCTTGAGAGTGATTAACGTTGCGGTGATCGGAGCTAACCACGTGCTCAAGCGGTGATAGAGTTCGCTGGCAGCACCTTGAAGTGCGCTACCTAGAAACGGATCGTTTTATGATCGCGAATGAGCCCTTGTTGGTCCGGGATCGGGACGAACATCCCGACCAGTCCCGCATACACTCCGAGAGCCGCGTTCGAAATCGTCTTTGACATGTCCGCCCCTAATCGGGGGGAGTAACGGACGTAGAGCCTCTCGACCTCAAAGTCACTCAGCTCCTCGACCTGGTTGACGGTCAAGGCCATTCCGTGAGCCCCAATTCCGTATTTCCTGGCCGACCCTCCTGCAACTGTTGCAGCGAGCCTTTGGCGGTATTCTTGCACCCTGTCATCTTTCCGTGGCTCTGCTTGTTGCTTTGCTACTGGCTGCGCCAGTTGCCTGTCTGGCGCCGCCGTGTCGTCAACAATCTGGTCTATCAGCTCGTCACAGTCCATTCTTTTGCAACAAGGGCGGACCTGTCTAAAATGGATTCGCAGGCATGTGCATACATGCGCGGCGAACATCTGGATCACCCGAGAAAGGATAAAAAGACAGCGAAAATCAGCGCCACATGCAGGCCAAGTATAGCGATTACGGTCGCTACTGACACATCGTTGTTGGCGTTGCTTCGCAACGGCTAGGCAATATTAATCACGTAATGATCATTAATTAATAGCAATGTAATTATATAATCAGCGACTCAATAAAACCGAGTCTGCTATTTTCGTTTATTTGATGTATTCTTTGCTTCCAAAAGATCTAACTATCCAGAACTTATTGATCAGTCTTCAACAGAAGCTTAGCGTGTTTTGTCTCGGCCAGCTGCTGCCGCATCAACTCCCGTCCTCGTGCGGGGATCACGTCATTTTCACGCAGACAGTCTTCGAACGAGTCACGACCCTTGCAGTGGAACAAACAGACCCAGCGCGTATGCTCGCGCAAGTCTTTCAAGACGGAATTGTACTTCTGCGTGAGGACCCATACAGACTGCTCCGCGTGGCGGCCCGAGAACGCCAGCTCTGACAGCATGTCTTTCTTCTTCGTCAAAGCCCTCTTAGCGCTGCAGTCGTCTATGATAAATAGGGTCGGCTTGCCCTGGAACACCCGGTAAAACGCTCGCAAGTAATCGTGAAGGCGCTCACCGGGGTCAAGAACGTAAATCTCATGGTCCGTCCAGATTAGGGGCGCTGCTGATACGTCCTGTTGTACCGTATGGTGGGACACAGAACCACTACGTGCTGAAATAACCCCCGGTAGGGGCCTTCGAGCAAACCGAGGATAAAAACGGTTTTTCCGCATCCCATCTGCCCGATGATTGTCGCCGAATGGGCCATGCGCGGTAGGAACTCTTTTAATTATTGCTCAATATACCGCTGAGACGAACCGGCCATCTTCGATGTCAAGCTGTGCATCCATGATGACGTAGAGGTAGATGTTCAATGCGCCAGCCGGTCGTCGTCGCTTATCCTGAGGCCAAGCTGGTGAGGTATTCTGCAAGGCTGACTTCGGCTGGGGCCAGGTCTTTTTCGACCGTTGCCACTTCAGGGTGTCGCTTGCTGCCGGCTGCGAAGAGCGTCCTCGTTTCATCAAACATCTGGTAAGAGCGCATCCTTTGGCTGAAGAGTTGGTTGGGGATCCCCTCGATGATGGCTATATACTCAAAGAGCATCAAGATGCCCTTCATGCTGCGGGCGGGCACGTTGAGATTGATATTCCAGAGGGTGTCGCTCTTGTCTTTGCCGATTTTGCGTTGCCGCAGTACCCGGTCATACAGGATCGAAACGCGGCCTCCTATTGGTTGTTGATCATTTGGGCCAGTTTTGACTGGGTAACCATGTCATTTTCAAGACAGATGTTTCCAGTGTCGGAATAGATACCTGTGCCGGTGGCCTTGATCACACAGTTGTAGTCGTTGAACGTGAGCTCATACTCGAGCCGGTCGCCCAGCGCGTTCTGGTAGAATTGCATGTGGATCTCGAACAGCTCGAAGTCCAGTGGGATGTAGAAGCGGTTGCCGAAAGCATCGGCGACGGCTTTGTCCGCTAGAACGGACTCGTCTTTGTTCCCAGCATTGATTCGGATCCTCGTCGTATTTCGGTTATTCGACGTATCAATGCCTTGATACTGGCCATTTTCCTTTTGAAACCGTCCTCCAGAGATCGCAGTAGCAGTGGTACACGTCACTGTCGTCGATGCTGAGGACCTCGTTCTCCGAAATTGTAATGACGGTCTTTTCACGAGGGCGCGGCCTAGGTTCGGAACCAAGGTCCGATTGGAATCATCGTCGAGCTGCAGCATGTGCAGCGTGATCGTTCAGGCCATCCCCGCGGTCACGGGGACGATGACATCATGTTTGCCGAGGTTGGGGAATCGAACCAGAAGCTGCTGGTTCGGGCCGATCGTGCTGGGGTTGTTAGTTATCGTCATCGATTGCCTCACCCCTTTCACCTTAAGGGGTTCGCGGAGGCACCGATAGGGGTCAAGCTTTCGTCCGTATTTGCTTGATGACATTGTGTCAACTTCGTTGTCACTCAATAAAGTCTGTTTTAAACATGCGCGAAAACTTCAAATGTGTTTCACAAAATATGGCTGACTTTGAAAACCCCACGTTCGAAGACTGGGCCGACCCTTATGATGCCGCTGACAATGACGCTTCAACCTGCCAGACACTGTTATGCACCCACCACCGGGCGTCGAGCAAGGACTACGCGCGGCCGGGGACAATCTTCAGAACCTCCGAGGCGAGTTAAGACGGACAGCACTTTCTGACCAGAAAAGGCGCCTGGTCGATACTTTCTACAAAGAAGTGAGCCGTGCCTATAAGGGGTTGCGCCTCTAAGGCAGTATCGACTATGACCAGTTTGGGATTGATGATGACGGTAAAACACTCTACTGGACCCCCGGCAACAAAAAAAAAATTCTATCACTGCGACAAGGGGAGGATCCCGGTTTCTGGCTCTGTCCACACTGGCCTCGAAATATGGAACATGCGGCATAAATGCAATTCGGCAATCACTGGGGCTCACTGACTATAAATCGAATATGCCGCGTCTCAACAAAGAGGCTGTGGAAACACTCCAAAAGGCGGAGGAAACCCTCCCAAAAAACATTGAATCCGTCGAGATGACAGAGCTCCCCGGCGTAGCCCACGACGTTATTCAAACAACAGGAGATGTCGAGACCGCATTGAAGACAACTGATGATCAGCCTATCGACACTGCGTGGGTGACCCAGGCCAAAAGAGAGCTTGCTGAGCTTGTAAAGGCTTTGACTCGAACTCGAGACGAGCTCGTGAACAACCTGGCGAACATCTCGGAAACCAAAAACCAGAAATCCGAGAATGAAAAACACTTGGCCCGGGAGCAACAAAAACTGACCGAGACGAACGACCCCGAGAGGCAGCAGGAGATTCAAGACCGAATCAGAAAGCTTAAGGGCGATCTCTCTGACATCGAACTTGAAAGACAGTCGAGGCTCGAAGTCGCCTCTACGAACAGAGAAGCTCTCCGGTCCCAGATCTCCCGAATCCGTGAGACGTTCAGGCAGATGCTCCATGAAGACAAGACGCTGGCTGAGCGAATACGGACACTCTTCCGCGAACAGGGGATAACGATCGTGAGCATCCTTACAGCGGTTGGGATGGCAATCTCGACCCTAGTGCTTGCGCTCACCGGGTCGGGAGTGTACCGGCTCCGGCTCCCAAACCACCCGGCAAGAGCGGGGTCAAGGAGTGGGTAAAAAAGCACCTACAGTCCCTCGGGCGTGCCCTGGCCAACTCGGCCGACAAGGCCGCGGCTGCCCTGCCTGGAATCATCGGGTCCATCGTCTCTTGGCTCTTGAGCACGCTAGGGAAGGCCGCTTCATGGCTCGCAGATAATTTGTGGGCTTTGGTCATCGGCGTGGGCGCCCTCCTTCTCGTGGCTGCAAGGGACTGGCTAGCCAGGGACTGGCTAGCGAGACCGCGCATACCACGGAGTGATAAACCAAAGCACCACTAAGCCAACCCCGATTCCTGCGACTATGAGATCTGTTTTTTTTTTCTTCTTCATAGTCGAGACCGGATTTCCAGTCTGCTAGAGAGACTACCGCGGCAGACGTAGGCGATCCTTCGGGCAGTAGCCCAGCGAGTACTCTTGGATCGGTCCCGGCTGGTGAGGCAGTTTTCCCCTAGAATGTTCTATCGACTTTAGAGGCAGGATTGATCGGTGCTGCCTCGTTTATTCCTGGTTGTGGCCAATGACAGCGTCTGTTTGTTTGTTTTGTTTGATTTGAGGTTTAACGTCCCCGTCAACACTGTAAAGGTCATTTTGGAGACGTTGCTTCCAAATTTGTGGGACTTTTACCCGACATTGAGATGAAATGACATCTCAAGCCCTGTCGCCCAATGAAACCAATAGGGTTTATTAGCATGGACGGTCCGCCTCGCACCGCGGTTCCTGGACAGGCTTAGATCCTCTTAGCGGTTTACCAGTACTAGTGTGCGGGCCGGATTCAGCTCTGCGTGGAAGCATCATGCAGCCCATATATTTCTTCAAGCCCCTATGGGCGGGGGCTATATGACAGCGCCTGACCCTGCTATTTGGATTTGGTTATTATAACCTTGGACATTGTCGGAATGGAGTGCCAGGTCGCTCGGCATCAAGTATAGCCCTCTCCCGCAGGCGTATTCCAGTGGTGTGGATGCATATTGCAACGTCTTTTGATATCGATCGATGCTGCTGGGGATATCGACGGGCGAGGCGACTGCGTCTTCGAGAATCGCCATAAATTGTATTTGATCGTCGAACCCCGTCCCGACTTTGAGAATGTTTGAACGGGTCTGAGCTTGCGCTCCCAAGATTGCCCAAACGTAAGTCCTAATCGAGTCGTTGAGGCGCTCGACACTCGCTTGTGTGAAAATTTCTGATTTATCGAGAATGAACATCGTCCACGCCTTTGAAATATCCCGTTTATGACTTATTGAGTCCTTGGGGTGGAAGAACGGCCTCTGTGCTTGATGCTCCATCCTATATTTTTCCGGTGACTCCATATAACTCCCATATGTCCGAGCCCTTGACACCCATGGTCTAACTTCTGCCTCTAATCCGTATCAGGTGAAACGGCGAACTCCTCGCAAAGCCGCTTGTAGGCCCTGGAATCATGCTGATTATTAAACCATGAATTGGACTTGTCCCCAGGGAGGGCGACTTTTAGCTCCTCAAGCAGACGCCTCGTATAATAGACATGAAAGCAATACAGGCTTGCAAGAAGGGGCTCCTCTACTTGGAGATGGTCCTGGAATGAAACACCACATCCGGCGGTTACGCACCAAACCGCAAATTTCAGCTGGCACTGCCACCAGCTGAAGGGGGCGTGCTGCCAGATGTCTCACGCCTTGTTTCCCATATTGACGTCCCCGGTAAGCAGAGGGTTTTGATAATCGTCGACCAGGCCGGCCGCGGCCATCCCCAGGATGACGACGGCATTCTTGTGGTCTTTCTGTTCGTCACTTGGGTGGTAATTGTCCACGGTAAGCGGAGGGTATTGATAATCGTCGTAGACGTCCGAGTACTTAGAAAGGAAGTGACTTCCCATATCGTCGACCATTATGACTAGGGTGGGCGCCCCTGCTGCTGACTCCTTATAATATTATTTGAAATGGTCGCCTGCCTGATATTTAACCGAGCTATTAAACGTAAACCTCTTTGTATCCATACCCATTTTGGTGTTGTTGTGTTGCTCGAGTTAAAAATTTTATTATTATGTACATCACACTCACTGACGTTCAAAATGATTTGCCAATCAATCTTGCCAGGATCCTGTCTACGGGTGAGCTAGAGATTGCTCTCTGCGAGTTAACTTATTATCACTGGTGGTACAACATATGCATGGCGAAAAGGAACAATAATGTCTCAAATAAAAAGACTGAACAAACAATACCTGACGGGTATTATAACGTCTGTGAGTTGAACGAAAAGGCGTTTCAGCGGTTGAGCGCCGAACTCACTATAGATGAACCCTCTGGTCTACTGCAATTAACGGTAAATCCCGATGAAGTCATAACAATAAATCGCGAATCAGCTTATCTCTTAGGATTTTCAGACAACACTTTCAGATCTGGTGTGACCACGGGAGTTGACGATGACTTTGGCCTTATCCCATTATTGAAAAGTAGAAGTAAAACAAAGATCAGGAATTGATACAATTAACTTACTCCATCCATAAAAGACACCAAAGGGAAAGAAATACAAACATTAAGCGACCAGACCATAATGGAAACCTAAACAAAGGAAGGCCATATGGACAGTTACTTTCCCACAAAATGGCCATATGGCCATCCAAAATTAAAAGACACAAGTGATACACACAGTAAGTAACAAACAACAACATAAATAAATCGCCACAGAAGAGCCGCCTTGGAACGGTCAGTGGAAGATTTCCACTGGGGGGCTTAAATCGATTTTACGTGGCCACAATCCTCGCCCTTACTGCCGTCGCGATTTAGACAAATAATTTGTTCAGTCCGCATGAAGGCCTCCTAACTCATCAGTGCAACATCTCCGTGAACACAGAAATCAAAGAACCACAGAGGTGAGACAACGGTGAGGACTCGACAGCAAGAAACCACTGAAATGCTGGAGCAAAAGAAAGCCAACAGTTAGACTCCGATGTTAGAAATCCATCTTCAAGACGTTCACTGCAGATGAGCCACACAAGCTGGCCGTCCTTCGTGAGGTCTACTTTTACCTTGCTGAGTTAAGTACTTCAGACAATCTGCATAACGTTCGCCCCTCTACACTACTTAGATCCATCCATGTCGAGAACGAAAAGTGTGGATCTGGTAGAACTGAATCATTTCCTGTCTTACAGTACAAGAGGTTGTCGTCAGGGCCTATTTCACAGCTAACTATCTCACTTAGAGACACCAACGGTGAAATGTTACCATTCGAGTATATGAGCGCAACCCTACATAATATGAAATAGGTGCGACCTAATTGCAACCAACTGTTTTGATGCTTATAAACCTCCCATTGTGTGTATTGTATATTAGGTGGGTCTTTTTAAAATAAAAAGATTTGCAGTAGTACTGTAAAATTCCTATATTAAGACCTCCTTTTTGACTGTTCTAAAGTTTAACAGTCTCAAAGGTGGTCCCTGACCGAACAACGACAGCAACAAGGTTAAACTTGAACTGTGCAGTAGATAGTTAATCGAAAAAAAAAGATAATAAAAAGCAAGATGTGTTCGTGAAACACTGATGCCCCCGGACAGCGCATGTTAAATATGAAAGCAGTATCACTAAGCAGTCGAATGGTATGGCCAATGTTCAAGACTTAAAAAGTAGGTCAAGGTCACAAGGTCAAAAATTATGGGATCGTTTGAAAGGTCTTGTGACACAGAATGCACATGTGAAATATGAAAGCCCTAACACTTACCAATCGAAAGTTATATATGGCCAATGTATAAGTTTTTAAAAAGTAGGTCAAAGGTCAAGGTAACGAGGTCAAAAATTATGGTACCACTGGAAAGGTCTTGTGAAAAAGAATGCATCTGAAATATGAAAGCCCTATCACTTACCAATCGAAAGTTATGGACTATGTTAAAGTTTTTAAAAAGTAGGTCAGACGTCAAGGTACGAGGTCAAAATTTATGGTACCACTAGAAAGGTCTTGTGACAAGGTAACGCACATGTGAAATATTAAAAAACCCTACCAATTACCAATCGAAAGTTATGGCCAATGTTAAAGCTTTTAAAAAGTAGGTCAAACGTCAAGGTCAAGAGGTAAAAAATGATGGTACCACTGGAAAGGTTTTGTGATAAGGTATACAAATGTGAAATATGAAAGCTCTATCTATTACCATTTAAAAGTTATGCCCAATGTTAAGGTTTTTGTAGACAGACAAACGGACAAACCGACAGACAGACCAAAGACTATATATATATGCCCCTGAATCTCTTAGATTCCGGGGGCATAAAAATCACTCCGTCGAGAGAATGGTATCTGAATTTAGTAGAACTAGTATTATTTTTGAAAACTGCAGTTGCATTCTACCAGTATTATTTTTGAAAACTGCAGTTGCATACATACTTTAGGGTAGGGAAGAGTTATTATTTCTGTTCAAGAGATAGAAATGTACCTTGTTCTATCTATCAGAATTCTATCTCCCGTCTGTCTTCCTGTCTGTCTGTCTATCTATCTACCTACCTATCTATCTATCTATCTATCTATCTATCTATCTATCTATCTATCTATCTATCTATCTGTCTTCCTGTCTGTATCTACCTATCTCTCCGAAGCGGCCCCTGCCCATCGGTGCTTGAAGAAATAGTTGGGCTGCATGATGCTTCCACGCAGAACTGAAACCTACCACACTGGTTAACTGCTTAGAGGATCTATGCCTGCCCAGGGAAAGCGATGCGAGTCAGATCGTCCATGCTTATAGACCGTATTGGTTTCATTGGGATCCATGGCTTGAGATGTCATTTCACGCAGAGCTGAATCCGGCCGCACACGAGTACTGGTTACCCACTTAGAGGATATAAGCCTGCCCAGGGAAAGTGTTGCGACTCAGACCGTCCATGCTTATAAGCCCTATTGGTTTCATTGGGCGACAGGGCTTGAGATGTCATTACATCTCAATGTCGGGTAAAAGTCCCACAAAATTGGAAGCAACGTCTCCAAAATGACCTATATAGTGTTGACAGGGACGTCAAACATCAAATCAAACAAATAAATTGAGATGTCATTTCATCTCAATGTCGGGTAAAAGTCGCACCAAATTGGAAGCAGCATCATGAAAATGACCTATACGGTGTTGATGGGGATGTTAAACATCAAATCAAACAAACAAAACTCTCATTGGGGATGTAAATGGGTCTAAAAGACGATTCTTCAGGAATCACAATTCTATTATACACCGGCCCCAGCCCATCAGGGCTTGAAGAAATACATTGGCTGCATGATGCTACCACGCAGAGCTGAATCCGACCTGCACACGAGCACTGGTAAACCGCTTAGAGGATCTAAGCCTGCCCAGGCAAAGTGGTGCACACGAGTCGTCCCGTCCATGCTAATAAACCCTATTGGTTTCATTGGGCGACAGAGCTTGAGATGTCATTTCATCTCGATATCGGGTAAAAGTCCCACAAAATGGGAAGCACCGTCTCCAAAATGAAATTTACAGTGTGGAGGGGACGGTCAACCACAAATCAAACAAACAAATCTACTATACACAAGTTACAAGTACGTCGCATTAGGTGTACATTATTACATACACTCTGAAAGCTTACAAGTAATTCTGTAATTACGGCATCTATAACCTGCACAGGCACAGGAAATTCTTTATCAGAATATAGATGTGACTAATTCAGTATCACAGGGTTTGTAGTTGGTCCATTGATTTGTCCAGTAAACTTAGCGAATGTGTAAAAGGTCAAAATATTGGTCAAAAAAACATCCACTAACATTGCGTTTGTTTGATTTGAGGTTTAACGTCCCCATCAACACTGTATGGGTCATTTCGGAGACGTTGCTTCCATTTTTTTTTTGGGACTGTTACCCGACATTGAGACGAAATGACATCTCAAGCCCTATCGCCCAATGAAACGAATAGGGTTTATAAGCACTCGCACCATTTTGCCCTGGGCAGGCTAAGATCCTCTAAGCGGTTTACCAGTACTCGTGTGCGGCCGGTTTCAGCTCTGTGTGGAAGCATTATGCAGCCCATATATTTCTTTAAGCCCTGATGGGTGGGGGCGAAGTAACATTGGGTACATTAAGTTTTGCTAACTCTTATGTGTGACTTTGCCAAAGCCACCACTCAAAATTCACAATCACAAACATTGCAATACTTTCCCTACAAACTATCTGCAATGAAAATTGGTCTTCGAATTTTTAACAAACAGGACAAAGAATTCTATGAAAAGGGACCGGCCACGATAGCTCAGTTGGTAGAGTGTCCCCCCCCCCTGGGGAACGGGAGGTCATGGGTTCAATCCCGGGCCGCAACATACCAAAGTCGTTAAGAATGATACTAGCTGCTCCTCGATTGGCACTCAGATTTAAGGGGTAGAGCTAGGACTGGTAGACTTAGTGTCAGGATAATGTGACCGGGTGTGGTATCATGTAATGTGTCTGGGACATGATACTTCAGTGAGGCAGCACTATAAAAGTGAGCATTGAGCTCCCTGTCGCAACCAGACACCGTCGTGATATGACTGGAAAATTGTTGAAAGCGACGTTAAACCCGAATTCACACACACACACACACATTCTATGAAAAGGGATACCCCCTTGAAATGGAACTACCAATTTTGTCCCCCAACATTGCACACTAAAAAAGTTTTGAGCTACTTGAGCATGGGGCTTGACTCGAACAAGTTTTTGATTAGTTATTCTGCAATATTGTTAGATGCAGTGAGTTGAGATATAAAATATTTGTGCCGTTGGCTAGTTTAAACTCAGTCTTGACCATAAAAATCTTCATATTTTTCTTATTTTGAGAAAAATTCTGCGATACAGGCACATCTGCGTGTGCAAGCTCATGTTTTCAAGGCTTTACACAACTTAATTCTGATGCATGATAATAGTGAAACTGACAATGAGGGATACAGTTACTGAAAATGTGAATGCAAGGTGCGCAAAATAAACGGCCATGCAAAGTTACCAGACTCGACTATATTTTTTTTCTTTCTTTCTACTGATACTGCGGCTGATCACATTTGACCATATACTCCTGGTTTCGGCCCGACCCTCGGGGCTTGAAGAAATAGATGCGATGCATGATGCTTCTACATAGAACTTAAACCGACAGCACACGAGTACTCCGCTTAGAGAATCTAAGCCTGCCCTGGTCCAGGCAAAGCGGTGTGTGTCAGAACATGCATGCTTATAAACTCTTTTGGTTTCGTTGGGTGACAGGGCTTGAGATGTCTTTTCATCTCAATCTTGGGGTAAAAGTCCCACAAAATTAGAAGCAACATGTCCAAAATGATCTATACAGTGTTCATGGGGATGTTGAACCTCAAATCAAACAAACAAAACACTCCTGGTGTAAATTACATACACTCCAGGTTTGGCAGGATGGGACTGCCTACACAGTAATTATGCTGTTGTTGTTGATGTAATTATGGTAGGGATCTTTAACCTGCACAGGGGATGGTTCTCCCTGCACAGGGGGCAGTTAACATCCGGATCTAAAGGACTGTGCACTTGTGCCATTCATACCTCCAAATGATGAAGGCTTTGAAATGAAATGATGCTAGTGGAGCATGTTCGGACATCGCAATTTTATTACCGCTGCCGGGAATCGAACTGGTGGCCCTTGGATCAATGGCAAGTGCACTTACCACTGAGATACCACACTCCACTATATTTTTTTCACTCATATTTTTGCTTTTTACAGATTCCACAAGTTTTTAGGGCAAATCAAGGGGCCAAGATAGAAATATAGATAGGAATATCTGTATACTGTATCTATCTATCTATCTACTGATACTGCGTCGGTCACATTTGACCATTACCGCAGGTGTACATTACATACACTCAAGGTTTGCAGGATGAAAGCCTATACAGTAATCATGTAATTACGGTAGGGATCTTTAACCTGCACAGGGAATGGTTCTCCCTGCACTGGGGCCTCCAGTTAACGTCCCGATCCGAAGGACGGTGCATTTTATGACATTCATCCCTGCCATTGGAGCGCGTTCGGACACCGAAATTTTATCGCCGCTTCCGGGGATCGAACCCGGGACCTCTAGCATCAGAGGCAAGTGCACTAACCACTGTATGTGTTCTTGGATTATTCTGTGTTATTGATAGAATTTTTTTGGCTGTCCAAGCAATAAAGCAACAATCAGTACAAGTTGACAAAAAACAGGTATGTACGAGTTGACTTAGGTACGAGTTGACAAGTTGACCAGAAACCCTTTGAAATGAAACACCAAAGTTTGAACAAGATGTATCACAATTCACCTATTGCTGTGATCCTGGCCATCAGAGTGTAGAGTTTTCTTCTTTCATGTACTATCTGGCTGTCTGGAGCTAGGAGCTGCAAGCTTATTTTCGACAGAGCTAGATTGATCGGTCCCATTTTCTTTGACTGCTGTGGAAAAATCCTCACTGAGCATTGTTGGCCGTTTTGTTTTAACAACAGGCACATTGAACTGAAACACCAGTTTTAAAGCAAGATGTTTCAAGAAAAATGTACCTACTGTATTATTTTATTGTTGTTATTGTTGTTGATCTTTAAGCAATATCATGCTGCTTATGGCCTCCTTGTGCTTTTCTTCTTCTCATATGTGCCAAAACACGTTGTACCATATACTAATGTTGCTCGTGTGCATGCGTAACTCAGCTTAAATTTTGAAAATTAATTAAACCTATTAGTGCACTTTATATACTCTAGCAGTGCACCAATAAGATCGTTTTGTCCATCCTTGCGTATGTCCTCAACACAGCCATTTAGAACTCGCATATCAATATCTCCAATTTTATTCAGACCTTCTCTATTTAAAATTCCCTCCACATTCCGAGAATTTTGCCAAGCAATTGTTTCCGAAACTGCCTTGTTTTGTTTCCAGAGTGTTTTCTTTTGTTTCTTGTTTGCATAGCTGCTTTCTTGTTTTGTTTCCGGACTGCTTGTTTTGTTTCCTCGTTTGCTTTGCAACTACTTGCCAACTACTTGGCAACTGCTTGGCAAAATTCTCGGAATGTTTCCGATTTGTTCGCGTCCCGATTTGGAAATATATCGATTGCGTTGGATACAAAAAGGGAAAATCGAATCTTTCGCTCGACGATATCGAAGATATTCGCAAATCCAATGGTATTATCGGGCGCCGATGTTCGCCGAAAATAAAAAATCGGGCAAAATAAGCTAGACAAAATATGGGGACAGGATGCGCACGCTATAGAACGTGTGTCTCGCGACGATCCTGCACTAGATATATCGGAGCCGGCACAAAGCATCTTGCTCCGCCAAAGAACAACAACAAGCCCCGTGCCCGACTGTCGTAGACTTCAACAGAAGGCTGGAGGGACTCGAGTCCCAAGCACAGCAATCTACGAGACTGCTGGAGGAGGTGCTGGCCCAGTTGGTCGACAACACGGACAAAGAAGAAGACGAAGCTCTCGATGCCTTCCTAGAAGAGAATGAGGAAAAAAAACAGAGGAGGCCCAACAAGATACCCGGACGGTCCTCGAGAAAATAGAGCAAGTGGCGAATACGGCCCGAGGATGGGTATACATCTCCATTGTCGCGGCTGTCGTCTGGGCGGTGGCCGCAAAGACCTGGAACCATTGTACGCCCATGGCTCCGCCACACGCGAAGAAGCAGCCGAACACCAACCCGCCGGCCGTTCCTCCGAAACAACTAGCACAGAAGCCACCGCCGGTCGTGCATAAAAGAGGATGTTGTGCTAGGTTCCAGGGGTTTGGAGAACACAAGAAGAACTACATGGAAAGGGGGCAGATCGAGTGGGAAGATCTAGAAAAGATCCAGGAGGCTTCCCGCGAATGGGCGTTGGAACCGGGTTTGGGTCCCGAGGGAGAAGATATAATATGGACGAGGCAGAAGTGTGTTAGGAAGATCTTGGGGGAGATCTCGCCCGAATGACGGAAGAAGTGTTGGGATGGAAACACGGGGGTTTGTACGTTGTGGCCATTTGCAGGGCTCCCGTATTCTGCACAGATCTTGGAGGGGTTGTACGTTAGACGGCTGGTGTGGAGGCTATGGAGACCATCCTGTCCTTCCTCATTGTAGGCGTCGTCCTTTCTAACCAAAACCTGCAGAGGCGCCTGCCCCAATGCCAGCGATCCTTTCTTTATGGAATAGAGGCCTGCGGAAAAGAGTTCCACACTATTCGCCCTGCTCGGGAGGCTAGTGCGGAATTCTTTTCGCTTTGCGCGTTGCTGGTGTACCTATATTCGCTGCCAAATGCAGTCTTCTCCTCTACCACATTGGCAGGCTTCCTGGAGTGTTCGCAGTTTTGTTGCGACTCGGATCGTCCAGTAGAAACACATGTCGTCAGAGTTTACGATATTCCACACCGGGTGGCCATGGAGAAGCTTTTTGGGGAGCTCCAAGCGGTCCTCTTGTGTTCCGCCAGCTTCTTTGGCCTCTCTTGTTTCGCCGGCCTCGAGAGTCTCTTGGCCCTCTTGAGCTCCGCCGGCCTCTTCTGTCCTTCCAGCCTCGAGAGTCTCTTGAGTTCCGCCAACCTCTTTGGTCTCTTGGCCTTTTTGTGTTCTACCAGCCTCGAGACTCTCTTGGCCCGCTTGGTTTCCGCCGGCTGCGAGAGTCTCTTGGCCCTCTTCTGTTCTGCCGAGAGGCTCTTGCTTTGCAGGCCCTTCTAGTATGCACTTTTTGCCATGGTCTTCGGAGCCACATCGGCAAGCATGCGCCGATACACGGTTTTTGCCGGGTGGAACGGGTTCGTAGTCTTCTACCAGAAGCCGTTCGAATGCAACAAAATTGCTATTGCCCCTTGTGTGCACTCGCATGTCCACGATGTCTTGTACATATCCAAAGACGAGGGCGTGGTGGTATTGGCGTCTGTAGAGTTCGCGGAGTATAACTACGGAAAGCCTTTAAAAATGTTATAGACGTCATTCTGATTTAATTTCAAAATGCAATATTGGACTAAAATCTCTTCTGCAATAAGGTCTATCGAATTTTATGGTGACTTAGTATATAAATTCAGAAAAAAATATATAACCGCAATGACTTCAGCACCAAATTTCGTAAAATCATTCTTCGATATAGAAAGATTGGGTACAACATAAATGTTATACGACAACTGCATGCATGGTGGTTAACCCTATCACGGTTAACAACTTTGCTTCCCTCTTTAATTGCACGCCGGTGGGTCAGGCCTCAGAGTCTATGACGGTTCCATCGTATAGATGAGAGAATCATGTTCGTGTTTCTTTCCTTTTGATGGGAGCTGTGGATTAATTGCATCGATTTCTTATCATTGCCTTCACTTCTTTTTTCTTTTTTTCGTGTATACTACTCTACCGCATAATTTGATAAAAGATAAAGCCATTGATTTGTCCCTGATGAAATTCAGTCTGGTGTGATTGATGCGTATAATTCAACGTCTGGATATCTGGGTGAGTTAGGAAGAGTCAGTGATTCCTTGCTGTCGAGTCCTCACCATTGTTTCATCCCTGTGGTTATTTGATTTTTGTGTTCACGGAGATGCTGCACTGATGAGTTAGGAGGCCTTCGTCGATTTAAGACCCCTAGTTGAATTCGTTTCACTGACCGTTCCAAGGCGGTTCTTCTGTCGCGGTTTATTTGCGTTATTGCTTGTCTTTGAGTGTTCGTACCGCTTATATTTTTTGTTTTGGATAGCCAATTTGCCATTTTTGGGGAAGGTAATTGTCCTATTGGCTTTCCACTATAAAGGTCTAGTTATTTCATGTTTGCGTTTCTTTCCCTGCGATACACACATTCAAAGACAAACCATAACAAACATAAACCGAGACAGAAGAACCGCCTTGGAACGATCAGTGAAACGAATTCCACTGGGATGGGGGTGGGGGGGGGGCTTAAACCGCAATCCTCGCCCTTACTCTTCTTCTTCTTCTTCTGCAAAATGACCAGGATTCTTCTCAGAATGTACTTTTGACCAGCAAAGAGGGTAGGGGACAGCAAACTCTTTCCAAGGTTAAAAACACCTTTGTACAGTTAAAACAGGATCTTGTTGGAGTGGTTATGGATGCAAGGTCGACAGGGCAGTACCTAGACCGACACGGAATTCCTCAAGAGTGGCAGCATCAGTGACGTAGGTCGGTAGCAGGTTCCACTCCCTGGTGTTCTCTGGAAAGAAGGAATTTTTATAGACTGACACTGTGGCAGCTGGTTGGTAATTTAGCCATTTTTGACCTCGTTGGGGCGTACGATATCACCAGTGTTTGCCTCAGCAACCCCGCTGGATCTTGTATGGTGTAGTCAGGCTATCTATTTGCCTTCGCTTCTGCAGTGGCTCCCAACCAAGATTTTCGATCATTTTTGAGACGCACCCGGGTATCTTGTCATGATAGTTATTAAAGTCGAATCTAGCTGCTTGTCTCTGCACTTTATCTAGCGTGTTTACGTCGTCAAAGGATGACGGGTCCACCACCGGTAAAGAATACTCTAGGGTGGATCTCACTAGGGATGTGTAGGCAGCACTTTTCACCTGTTTCGTACTCTCATTCAGGTTCCGTCTTAAGACGCCGAGAGTCTTCGATACTTTTGCCACTGTATTGTCCACATGTTTAAAAGGCTTATGTTGGTTGGTACCTGATGCTCTGTCTCTGGTCGAGCCCATTGGAGTCTAACTGTTGGTTTTCTTTTGCTCCAGCATTTCTGTTGTTTCTTGTTGTCGATTCCTCGCCGTTGTTTCATCTCCGTGGTTGTTTGATTTTTGCGTTCACGCAGATGTTGCACTGATGAGTTAGGGGGCCTTCATGCGGACTCACTGAACAAATTATTTGTCTTAATCGCGACGGAAGTAAGGGCGAGGATTGTGGCAACGTAAAATCGATTTAACCGCCCCCCCCCTCCCCCACCACAGTGGAATTCGTTTCCGCTGACCGTTCCAAGGCGGTTTTTCTGTCGCGGTTTAATTTTGTAATGGTTTGACTTTGGGGTTTGTGTCGCTTATATTAATTTATTTTGGATAGCCTTTTGGCCATTTTGTGGGAAAGTAACTGTCCTTTTGGCTTCCCGCTGTTGGTGTTTCGGTTGGGGTCTGTTGCTCCGTTTTTGTATTTCTTTCCCTTTTGTGTCTCTGATGGGAGTTGTGGGTTAATTGTATCGATTCTTGATCATTGCCTCTACTTCTATTTTGTATGCCAATGAAGTCAGTGAAACAGGTCGGTAGTTTGATGGTTGGTGCTTCAGTCCTTTCTTGAAAAGGGGTACTATGAGTGCTTGCCTCCATTCAGTAGGTACACGTCCAGTGTCCAGAGAGAACTGGTAAAGTCGACCCAGCATTGGTGCGAGTTCATCTGCAGCAGCTCTCAACTCGAACATGGGTATGCCGTCAGGTCCTGAGGCTTTGTAGGGTTTCCGGTCTTTCAGCAACTTCTTAACCCCATTTGGGTTAACTGTGATGTCCTGCATCGATGGCTGTGAGTTTGGTCCTTTGTCTGGAATGGTGCTTGTGTCTTCTTGGGTGTAGACAGAGTGAAATTGTTCATTTAGCATTTCAGCCTTGGCAGTGGTGCTACTCCGAATGAACCCATTTCTGTTGTCCAGCTCTGAGACCTCTGAGGCTTCCTGTCTTTTAATTTTAATGAAAGACCAGAATCTCTTTTGGATTTCTCTGTAGTCTGCACTCACCACATCTTCCATAAAGTTTCTGTGTGTCTTTCTCATGGATCTCTGCACGTCTGCCTGTAATCGCTTAAAACGTTCCCATTCTCTGTGATTGCCAGATTTCTTGGCTTTCCTGTGGGTTCTCTGTTTTCATCTCATCATCCTTCGGAGACCTGTATTGGCCCTGGGGTGTGTATGGCGAGTACTGGTGAGTTTTGTAGGCACATGCTGAGCTACTGCTGTTGAGATGGCTGTCTTGAATACAGTCCACATTAATACTATATCACCAAAACTGGTTGACAGGAATGAGTCACTAGCTAAACCACTGCAGATCCAATTAACCCACAACCCCCATCAGAGGCACCAAAGGGAGGGAAACACAAACATGAAATAACTAGACCCTAATGGAAACAATAACAGCGGAAAGCCAAAAGAACAGTTACTTTTCCACAAAATGGTCAGTTTGCTATCCAAAACAAAAAAAAACTACAAGCGATACACACACTCAAAGACAAACTAAAACGCAAATAAACCGCGACAGTAGAAGAGCCGTGGGACGATCAGTGAAACGAATTAACTAGCAACGCACACATGCAGACGAAGTATAAGAACAATAATCAACAACAGATAAACACCCTTGGAACGGTCAGTGAAGCTTTTTATGAGCCTAGAGGCGTGGCCAGTTTTAATCCAGGGTCACAGAGCCATGGTTGGCAAGATTTAAGTAGGTGACCGCTTAATGTTGCTACATATTAAGTATTTTAGCTTTGGAGAAGATTTCTTTTTAACTTTTTCCCAATTGGGGCTAATTAGCCCTAGGGGTGGCCAGATTGGAACCCAGGGGCATGGTTGGCAGGATTTATGTAGGTGGCCACTAAACATTGCAACACACTAAATATCTAAGCTCTGAACATTATGGTTTGAGAGAGAAAGATTTTGTGTATGTTTTCCCATTATAAGTCTATGGGAGCTAATGAGCCCTGGGACTTGGCCAATTTGGACCGTAGAGGACGGGTGACAGGATTTATGTAGATGTCCACTTAACGATGTTATAAACTTAATACGTAAGCTCTGAGCTTTATGGTTTCAGAGGAGAAGGTTTTTTCGAAAGTTTTTCACATTATGTGCTTGTTCAAAAAATGAGTGCCACGACCAGGCATTTCTTACATAAACCCAAACTTACAAGCGTATGCTCAGAACAGTTCAAGTGTGTATATACGACTTGATTTCGATTTTGTAAGACACGTTTCTAGATTTTAAATGCTACGTTGGACTTGCTCTGTAAGGATAATGGCCTGCACATATTTTTTTCTTTATTAAAGTAAATTTCTTTGCTTTATAGGCAACAACATGTTATTTTATCCCTTTAGAAACTACGTTTGTCATATCAGACAGATTTAGTAAAACGGTTGTATTTTCCAACCCATTGGTTGGAGTCACAGCTCTGCTATTCGCTGCTGGTTGGCCTGTACCATAAAGGCGACGGGTCAATCATGCAAACCGGTTTTGTGGGTCTATGTTTTATGGCCATCGCATTATCTAATTCCGTCGTCTGACACAGCCTTATATGTGTTAGGGACCTTTCAACGTCGTCTGTGGGACAGCACATTTCCGTAGGCGACGTTGCAGGGTCAAGCGAAGGCTGATAGATGTGAGTAAAATAATTTTATTAGCTCTGTTTTGGCGTAGACTTGTTTACAATTTGACCCAAAGTTATAAAACAAAGAACTGAAATCGTGCTGTTGTCCACGTGGCCAATTTTGGAAAACCAAGATTACGGTTATTAATAGTCCTGTACTATTTTTATCGATGTTAGGTCACTTGGTTTATCAATAGCGCTATACGAAATCCAAAAATGCGCTTTTATATACGGCACTAATTTTAGCTTCCTTTAGCATCGATTATCTGACAGGCGCAACCAGATTTCACGAATTTCAGGTTTAAACTTCAGTCATTGTCACTACTAAACCAGTTTGCAAATAGTATAGACTGTTCAGACCCCTCGTTCTGTGATGTCCGATCTGGACCCACACTGTTTGACAGTATCCCGTTTCGTGGTTCTCTGGTACAAAACTTTTTTTTTTTTTTTTTGTTGTTGTTGTTGTTGTTTATTTTTTTTATTTTTACGTTCCTTACAAAATTATTTCACACATCAAAGTGGAAAAACAAATAAAAACAAAAACAAACAAAAACAAAAAAAATGGTCAATCACTAATGGTGATGAATACCCCCGCCAAACGCCTCTTGCTTGACCTATGGAGTAGACATGCACACTTTCTTACTAAACAAGTTACTGCAACATTCTCCAAGAAACATATGGCTAAATGTTGAAGTCGTTCAAGTGGACAAGAATCTGGAAAAAAAGCGGCTGGATCAGAATCATGTTTCATTTATGCACTTGTTCAATGCATGTCTGAACGGTGTTGCAATTTTAAATGTCCTGCACCAAACACTGTAGGAATTATGGAGACACGAACAGTACTATTTTATCTCCTATGCTACTCATATGGCCAAAATGGTTTAAGTCGTTCAAGGGGCATATTTCTGTGATAAGGGGCTGGATCAGAATCTTGTTCCTTAAGACACGTGTTCAATGCATATGTGTCCTGCATCTGTAGAAGGAGTTGCGGAGACATGAACAGTACGATTTAACCTCATATACTAGAAAATATCCAAGTCGTTGAAGGGGACATTATTCAGCAAAAAGGGATTGTATTAGAATGCTTTTTCCTTTATGCACATGTGCAATGCATGTCTGAACTGCGTTGGAAGTAACAATGTCCTGCATCAAATACTGTAGAAAGTGTTGCAGAGATATGAACAATACTATTTAACCTCATATGCTACACATATGGACAAATGTTTTATTAAATCGTTCAAGGGGAAATAATTCTGCAATAAGGAGCTGGATCAGAATCCTGTTTCCGTTATGCACATTTTCAGTGCATAGTAGAAGTAAAACAAAGATCAGGAATTGATACAATTAACTTACTCCATCCATAAAAGACACCAAAGGGAAAGAAATACAAACATTAAGCGACCAGACCATAATGGAAACCTAAACAAAGGAAGGCCATATGGACAGTTACTTTCCCACAAAATGGCCATATGGCCATCCAAAATTAAAAGACACAAGTGATACACACAGTAAGTAACAAACAACAACATAAATAAATCGCCACAGAAGAGCCGCCTTGGAACGGTCAGTGGAAGATTTCCACTGGGGGGCTTAAATCGATTTTACGTGGCCACAATCCTCGCCCTTACTTCCGTCGCGATTTAGACAAATAATTTGTTCAGTCCGCATGAAGGCCTCCTAACTCATCAGTGCAACATCTCCGTGAACACAGAAATCAAAGAACCACAGAGGTGAGACAACGGTGAGGACTCGACAGCAAGAAACCACTGAAATGCTGGAGCAAAAGAAAACCAACAGTTAGACTCCGATGAGCCCGACCAGAGACAGAGCATCAGGCACCAACCAACATTATCTCTTTAATTTTCAATAAGCAATAAAACATTTGTCCATGTCTGAACTGTGTTGGAAGCTTCAGTTCCCTATAACAATTACTGTAGGAGAAGTTACAGAGACAATAACAGTACTGCAATGCTTGACGTACAGACTTATGCATGGTAGTTAACCTAATCGCGGTTGGCAACTTTGCTTCCCTCTTTAATTGCACGCCGGTGGGTCAGGCCTCAGATTCTATGACGGCACCAACGTAAAGGCTTATTGAGAATTAGAGAGATCTAATTCAAGGTAATGTTGGCTGGTGCCTGATGCTCTGTCTCTTGTCGGGCCCATCGGAGTCTAACTGTTGGTTTTCTTTTGCTCAAGCATTTCAGTGGTTTCTTGCTGTCGAGTCCTCACCGTTGTCTTACCTCTGTGGTTCTTTGATTATTTGTGTTCACGGAGATGTTGCACTGATGAGGTAGGAGGCCTTCATGCGGACTGAACAAATTATTTGTCTAAATCGCTGCGGAAGTAAGGGCGAGGATTGTGGCCACGTAAAATCGATTTAAGCCCCCCCCCCCCCCCCCAGTGGAAATCTTTTCACTGACCGTTCCAAGTCGGTTCTTCTGTGGCGATTTATTTATGCTGTTGTTTGTTACTTACTATGTGTATCACTTGTGTCTTTTAATTTTGGATGGCCATATGGCCATTTTGTGGGAAAGTAACTGTCCTTATGGCCTTCCTTTGTTTAGGTTTCCATTATGGTCTGGTCGCTTAATGTTTGTATTTCTTTCCCTTTGGTGTCTTTGATGGGTGGAGTGAGTTAATTGTATCGATTCCTGATCTTTGTTTTACTTGTACTTTACATACGTACGGACAACTATATGCCCCTCCTCACTTCTTGGCGGGGGCATAAAATCAGAGCAACCGGAGAAGACAAACCATCTGACATTCCATTGCAGAACTTGGAGTGCTCACATGTGTCCACAGCGGGGAGAGACCTAATGGTGAAGAGTCAGCGCTCTTATCCACTAGACCACAGAGGCGACCAAAATGGGCTTATTCATGTGTTGGTTTCACATCTACCGAAACGATCCTAATTGTTTGGATATGCAAAACAGAAGTGAAGGCAATGATCAGGAATCGATACAATTATCCCATGGACCCATCAGAGACGACAAGTGAAAGAAACACAAACATTAAACAACTAGACTCTAACGGAAACATCACTAGCGGAAAGCCAAAAGGACAGTTCCTTTCCCACAAAATGGCCAATTGGCTATCCAAAGCAAAACAACATAAGACAGAAGAATGGTCAGTGAAACGAATTTCACTCGGGGATGGTTTAAAGCGACGCTAGTTGGCCACAATCCTCGCCCCCACTTCCGTCGCAATTCAGACACACAGACCGTTCAATCCGCTCGAAGGCCTCCTAACTCATCACAGCAACCAACATCTCCTTAAACACAAAAAAAACAATCAACCACATAAAAGAAACAACGGTGTGGACTCGACAGCAAGAAACCACTGAAATGCTGGAGCAAAGGAAAACCAAAAGTTAGACTCCGATGGGCCCAACCAGAGACAGAGCATCAGGCATCAACCAACATTACATGAAATTAGATTCTCTCTAATTCTCAGTCAGCCGTCATAGAATCTGTGGCCAGGCCCATCGGCGTGCAATTAAAGAGGGAAGCAAAGTTGCCAACCTTGATTGGGTTCACTACCATGCATGCAATGTGTCGAATAACATTTATATTGTATCAAATATTTTTATATCAAAGAATGGTTTTACGAAATTTGGTACTGAAGTCATTGCAATTATATATTTTTCTGAACTAAGTCTCCATAAAATTCGGGTTCCGACGGACCTTGTTGTAGAAGGGATTTAAGTTCAACATTGAACTTTGAAACCAAATCGGAATGACGGCTATAAAATTTTGAAAAAGCTTTATCGATTTAAGCCCCCCAGTGGAATTCGTTTCCGCTGACCGTTCCAAGGCGGTTCTTCTGTTTTGGTTTATTTTTGTTATGGTGTGTCTTTGGGTGTTTGTGTCGCTTATGTTATTTTATTTTGGATAACCTGTTGGCCATTTTGTGGGAAAGTAACAGTCCTTTTGGCTTTCCGCTGTTGGTGTTTCCATAAGGGTCTGTTGTTTCATGTTTGTGTGTCTTTCACTTTGGTGTCTCCGATGGGAGCTGTGGGTTGATTGAATCGATTCCTGATCAATACCTCCACTTCTATTTCAAGGATGAGTTACGAGGCCATCATGCGGACTGAACAAAGTATTTGTCTTAATCGCGACGGAAGTAAGGGCGAGGATTGTGGCCACGTAAAATCGATTTAAGCCCTCCAGTGGAATTCGTTTCCGCTGACATTTCCAAGGCGGTTCTTCTGTCGCGGTTGGTTTTTGTTATGGTTTGTCTTTGGGTGTATGTGTCGCTTATTTTATTTTATTTTGGATAGCCTTTTGGCCATTTTGTGGGAACGTAACTGTCCTTTTGGCTTTCCGCTGTTGGTGTTTCCATTAGGGTCTGTTGCTTCATGTTTGTGTTTCTTTCCCTTTGCTGTATTGATTCCTGATCATTGCCTCTACTTCTATTTTGTGTAGTTTATGATACCGATAACCCTGATTAAGAAGTTTAGAAGTAAACAATTTATTATGAGTGTTGAAGTCAGTTACATGACTACACGCTCTGGCAAATCGATGCGACTGCGAAATATAAACGCCGTAGGATGTTGCACGAGGAACAATCCAAGAAAGGAAAATTTACAATCTCAAAATCAAAATCATCGCGTTTATCATAAATTTTGCAAGAAACAAACCCATCTACACCAGATATACTGACCGGAAATAGAAACTATACACTTTTAAATTGTCTCGCCTGACGAAACAAGTGAATAATTCAGTTAAAAATTACTTATGAAGGACTTGACTAACTATTGACATGAATCCTGTAACAATTTAAAGAAAATCTGGTATTCAAAATAAAAGTTTTTGGGGAAAATGTAAAAAAGTGCATTTTTCACAAAATTTGTTTGTAGTCGAATTTTTACTTCAATTTTTTCCGTATAGGTAATAAGTTAAAAGCAAGAATTAAAAAATAAACATAAAATCTAAAATTTTATCGAGAAACAAACATTTTATTGAAATCTCAAAAACTGCTTTTTTCAGCGAAATTTTCAAAATAATGTAACAAGCCAAAAATCGACCCAAAAGTGCCTTCAATCGTTTTAGCATCTTCAGCTGTGTCTTACATATTGATTATAACAAAATCCGAAATCAGAAATGCCATACTTTTCGCCCACTTCCGGTGGTTTGGTCCAATATTTAAAGGTCGATAACTTTTCAACCATTGTGTAAATTTTCATTTTGTAAACAATATTCCCAACGTTAGGTGATGAGAAATAACTGGTAAAAATGGGAATCACATTCGTGACACAAAATGTTTGACTCAATGGAAACTTGAACAGCAATATTTTAACCCTTGCTTTGAACCTGTGGCTTTACCCGTTAAATCGTAGCTATCATTAAACATTTTATTCGATAAAGCAGACATGACACTGATGATAATTTATATAACTGGAATTCAAATTTCAATAAAATGGTTTGCCATTGACAATTTCAAAATGAGTGTATAGTTTCTATTTCCGGTGAGTATAGATGTAAATCCAAAAACGGGGCCTCGGTATCAGACGAATTTGCTTTATTTAACTGAAGTTGCGGGGGGGGGGGGGTGGGATTTGACTGATCAAATCATCGATATAGGTATTGTCAAAGTTAAATTAGTCGTCCAAATATCTAAAAGTCGAGCTAAAGGCAAAATACGAACGTGTTACCTCCTAAACCTAAGACGTCTTTACGTCACCTTAAACTAGGTATTCAAGAATTTCATAGGAAGTTTGTTTTGGCTCCAGCTGATAAGGCCGCTAACAATGTGATCGTTGTTTGACGGTTTCACTATGTTAACACTCTTCAGTACTCTTCGTTTATTTTATTTTATTTTGGATAGCCTATTGGCCATTTTGTGGGAAAGTAACTGTCCTTTTGGCTTTCCGCTGTTGATGTTTCCATTAGGGTCTGTTGTTTCATGTTTGTGTTTCTTTCCCTTTGGTGTCTCTGATGGGAGCTGTGGGTTAATTGAAAGTGTGGGTGCCCTATAGTAATCACTCTGTCCGTCCGTCTGTCTGTCTGTCTGTCTGTCCGTCTGTCCGTCCACAATTTTTTTTAACATCGACATTTTCCTACTCCTCTGATAGCGCTGCCGGGGCCGTAGTCAGTTTCACTGACAGCTCTAGTTGTATCGATTACTGATCATTGCCTCCACTTCTATTTTTAAATCGCAGTTCAGGACTGTCGACAAATCAGTTATGTCACTACAACCCTGTGCGACTGTTTATGTCATCTGCCTTATATATATTTACACCTATTTTTGCATCTAGGCAAACAGTGTGGATGCTGTTCAAACTGCTCATAGTGGAGATGTTCGATCTGAAATCACATTTGTTTGCAACAATTACAGTAGACAACAAAGCAGACGAGAGTTGTTGTGATTGGCATCTTAAGCGCCTCTCATATTCAGACGAAATCAACCGAAGCCCAGGCGCTTAACGGAAACTATTCAACATTCTGAGCTATATATAGATAGTTTGATTCCAGCCTGCAAAACAAGCTTTAGGTTATATAGCTGGTGCAATTGGACATTAGACTTACCTTTATGGACAGTATAAATTAGTCAATGTAATCGCCCAATAGGTCGATTTTTGTAAGCTTCTCGTGCATGTATACTAATTCAGTCGGAAATTATGGTAAAATAGGTCGTCTAGCTTATGTCAAATTGCACTAGCTTTTCATTTATAAAAGGCAGTTAAGTGGTAAAATGTTTCAACACGAAAAACAAACTTTCCAGCAAAATATAAGTGACGGCAATGATCAGGAATCGATACAATTAACCTACATCTCCGACCAGAGACACCAAAGGAATGAAACATAAACATGAAACAAATGACGCCAATGGAAACATCAATAGCGGAAAGCCAAAAGGACATATACTTTCCCACAAAATGGCCAAATGGCTATCCAAAACAAAATAATATAAGCAACACAAACACCCAAAGGCCATCCATAACACAAATAAATCGCGACAGAAGAACCGCATTCGAACGGTCAGGGAAACGTATTCCACTAGGCGTTGGTGGGGGGGGGTGCTTAAATCGATTTTACGTGACCAAAATCCTCGCCCTTACTTCCGTCGCGATTTAGACAAATTATTTATTCAGTCCGCATGAAGGCCGCCTAACTCATCAGTGCAACATCTCCGTGAACTCAAAAATAACACAACCACAGAGATGAAACAACGGTGAGGACTCGTAGGAAGAAACCACTGAAATGCTGGAGCAAAAGCAAACCAACAGTTAGACTCCGATGGGCCCAGAGACAGTGCATCAAGCACCAACCAACATTACAAAGAATTAGATCTCTCTAACCCCCCAATAAGCCTTTACGCTGGAACCGTCATAGAATCTGAGGTCTGGCCCACCGTCGTGCAATTAAAGATGGAAGCAAAGCTGTCAACCGTGATTGAGTTAACTACCATGTATTCAGGCTGTCATATAACATCTATGTTGTACCCAGTCTTTTTATATCGAAGAATGATTTTACAAATTGGTTGCTGACGTAATTGCGGTTATATATTTGTCTGAGTTTATATACTAAGTCACCATAAAATTCGGGTTTCGATAGACCTAATTGCAGAAGAGATATAAGTCCAATATTGAATTTTGAAAATAAATCAGAATGACGTCTAAAAATTTTGAAAAGGCTTTGCAGCTGGTGTTGAGCCGTGTGGCGGCCGTAAAACGTCTCCCCGTACTTCGACCACAGTGCAGTTTATATTTTACTTTTGGTCCTTTGAGATCAGCGTAAATATTCTGAGAAATCAGAAATAAATTATTGGTTTAGACTCATATTCTAGACAGGTTTTTGGTTGTTTGGACCCCATTTTGATTTATATCAGTCTTTGAACCAACTGCATATTCGAAATTCGCAAAATTGCTGTACGTTTCCTCTGGCTTTGGTTGCCGGATCATTACAGTGTTGCTGGTGAGGCTTTATTAGCCGAAACTACGTAGTATGACCCATCTTCTTTCTTATGAATGTTTGCATTGCTCTTAAAGGAACTCATTTTAGATTTTTATTTGCGTAGTTTATGGTACCGATAACTCTGATTAAGAAGTTTCGAAGTTAACAATTTATTACGAGTGTTGAAGTCAGTTACATGACTACACACTCTGGCAAATCGAATTAATTGCGAAATATAAACACCATAGGATGGCGCAGGAGGAACATCACCATCCAAAAAAAGAAAATTTACAATCTCAAAATCAAAATCGCCGCGTTTATCAAGAAGCAAACCCATCTACAATAGACAGATGTAAATCCAAAAACGGGGCCTCGTTATCAGAAGAATTTGCTTTATTTTACTGAAGTTCTGGGGTAAATTTGACTGATCAAACCATCGCAATAGGTATTGTTAATATTTAATTAATCATCCAAATATCTAGAAATCGAGCTAAAAGCTTGTTTTGCATTTGCGCTTGAGCACTAGTAATGGAATATTGTTAATGCAGTAAGATGAATATGTTGTGTTGCTCCTATTTATACATACGTACATGTATACAGAAGGGCACACGATGAAGCTGAAAACACTATTTTAGGCTAGATCAAGTTTGTAAATAGTTAAATGCATATAAAATATATTTTACCGGGAGAACCTCTAAAATGCTATCAGCGCAACAACGACTAACCGTGATTAGATATATATACAGACGCCACACAAGGCAACATAACGGGGCGTCTTATCAGATCTACACTTAAAATAACGGAATTTAGGGGTGAACAAAAAGTCTAAATTCAGGACTATTTTCTCAACCTACACTCAGAGGCAGTCGACCCACCAGCACTTTAAGTACTTTGATTTTTAGCTCACCTGGCCGAAGGTCATGGTGAGCTATTGTGACTGTGAGATGTCCGGTGTCGTCGTTCGTCGTCCGTCGTGCGTCTTGCGTGCTTAAACTTTTTCCTTCTGAACATACTTGAGGCCACAGTTTTGGGCCAATCATCATCAAACTTGGTCAGAATGATCATTATGACAATATCTCGGTCAAGTTTGAATATAGGTCATGTCGGGTCAAAAAGTAGGTCAGTAGGTCAAATCATAGAAAAAAGGTTGTGAACACACTAATGACCACCTTTTTAGCCGATCATCACCAAACTTCTGATACCGAGGCCCCGTTTGTGGATTTACATCTATCTATTGTAGATGGATTTGTTTCGTGCAAAATTTATGATAAACGCGATGACTTTCATTTTGAGATTGTAAATTTTCCTTTTTTGGATGGTGATGTTCCTCGTGCGCCATCCTATGGCGTTTATATTTCGCAATTAATTCGATTTGCTAGAGTGTGTAGTCATGTAACTGACTTCAACACTCGTAATAAATTATTAACGGCTAAACTCCTTAATCAGGGTTATCGGTACCATAAACTACGCAAAGCCTTTTCAAAATTTTATAGACGCCATTCTAATTTAATTTCAAAATTCAATATTGGACTTAAATCTCTTCTGCAACAAGGTCTATCGGAACCCGAATTTTATGGTGACTTAGTATATAAATTCAGAAAAATATATAACCGCAATGACTTCAGCACCACATTTCGTAAAATCATTCTTCGATATAAAAAGATTGGGTACAACATGGATATTATACGACAGAATGCATGCATGGTAGTTAACCCAATCACGGTTGGCAACTTTGCTTCCCTCTTTAATTGCACGCCGGTGGGTCAGGCCTCAGATTCTATGACGGCTCCAACGTAAAGGCTTATTGAAAATTAAATAGATAATGTTGGTTGGTGCCTGATGCTCTGTCTCTGGTCGGGCTCATCGGAGTCTAACTGTTGGTTTTCTTTTGCTCCAGCATTTCAGTGGTTTCTTGCTGTCGAGTCCTCACCGTTGTCTCACCTCTGTGGTTCTTTGATTTCTGTGTTCATGGAGATGTTGCACTGATGAGTTAGGAGGCCTTCATGCGGACTGAACAAATTATTTGTCTAAATCGCGACGGAAGTAAGGGCGAGGATTGTGGCCACGTAAAATCGATTTAAGCCCCCCAGTGGAAATCTTCCACTGACCGTTCCAAGGCGGCTCTTCTGTGGCGATTTGTTTGTGTTGTTGTTTGTTGCTTACTGTGTGTATCACTTGTGTCTTTTAATTTTGGATGGCCATATGGCCATTTTGTGGGAAAGTAACTGTCCATATGGCCTTCCTTTGTTTAGGTTTCCATTATGGTCTGGTCGCTTAATGTTTGTATTTCTTTCCCTTTGGTGTCTTTTATGGATGGAGTAAGTTAATTGTATCAATTCCTGATCTTTGTTTTACTTCTACTTTGCTCAGAATGATCATCTTGACAATATTTCGGTCAAGTTCGAATATGGGTCATGTCAGGTCAAAAAGTAGGTCAGTAGGTCAAATCATAGGAATACTTTGTGAACACACAATAGGCCACAGCTTTTGGCCGATCATCATCAAACTTGCTCAGAATGATCAGCAGCAGGGACGGTGAATGCACTTTTTATTTCGACCTCAGAAACCCCATTTTACCAATCAAGGCTCCCAGCTTATTTTGTCCAAAAAAGTCCTCTTTTTCGCAAATTAAGCCTCCCAACCTAAATCATCAAAATCCTCGATTTGGCAAATTAAGCCTCCCAACCATAACAAAATTCCATCCCACTTGACTGCGTCATACCAAGGGCACTCCGCGAGTGCCTCGTATTAAGTTGTGTCTTAAGGCACCTTTACTGCACATCGCACTGCGAAACTTGTGCTCGACACGTTTAGAGATGTAATATGAAATCAATAGGATCACGTGTTAAAATAACGGAATTTAGGATCACGTGATATTGGTTGACAAGAGCCCGACGACAGATGCAGCGACCCCTACGCATGTCGCAGTAAGCGCGGTATCAATCCCATCAACAACATTAGCCCCACGTCTGTATTTCTTGTACAGCGAGGCTCTGAAGTCTCGTTCTTTTTCGAGACGGAATTTGACCTCGGCCACGTGCTGAAGGCGGTGTTTGTCTCCAGTATCAAGTGGTGGATATAGGGTCATCATACTAATATGATCTAACCTTTCGCTCTAAATGAATATTACTTATTGAAAAGGGCGTAAATCTCTGAAGTCGGTGATTATCTCCGGTTTCAAGTCCTGGGTAGAGGCCCATCGTGTACTACCCCTCGAGCTCGGTGGGTTTAAATAGACTACTGGCTAATAATGACTATAGCTTGGTCTGCTGTGAGCGCACCAGGCGTAAATCGTAGCCTTTTGAGAGACACTGGGCCTATAAAACTATTATTTATATCCAAATGACGGTATTCAGCTTGGTATTGGATTCCTTCAAGAGTGAACTGCACTTCAGGAGCAGCCCCTTTTTTTGCAACTATGTGAACCCCAACCTCCTTAGTAGCTTGCGTTTGTGGCCATATGAGCTTGAAGCCGGGTAACACATCAACAAAGTCGTCAGGTCTATCTCCGAGAATTAGATCAAGGATGATTGATGATGTTGGTAAGTCAATACCAATGAGTCCCGCTGGGGAGAATTCGTAGACTATTTTCAGGATTCCCTGCCGGTTGTTGCTTATCTTCAGCACGTTATCTTCGGAAACGATAATATTCTTCGTCCCGGAGATATACGAACACAATCGAGTGCCGCTATTTACTACTTTTCTGATTTTGTGTTTTTTTCCAGTCACGACGTACGGAGACGCTATCTTGATGTCGATAAGCCACCCAGTTTGTTGAACGGGGCCCGCAAAAGCAACGCACTTGCTCCCAGTGAATGCCAGCGTATGAACCCGCTTTGGAACGGCATGTGAGGTATCTACGTCTCTGAGATCACCGAATGTCAATGACCCCGCTTGGGCGACCTCTTTTCTTTTGTAGACCCCATTAGAGAGCTGGAATGCATACAATTGATCTTCTTTTCCGTCCTTACCGAACCCCTCAGTATCGCCAAGATCAGCCAAAGCCACCCCAGGGCATTTTCTGAGCCCGTCGGGGCCGCTTGCGTCTACCATTCCTTATATGTAGGGTTGCGCTCATATACTCGAATGGTAACATCTCCCCGTTGGTATCTCTAAGTGAGATAGTTAGCTGTGAAATAGGCCCTGACGACAACATTTTGTACTGTAAGACAGGAATGATTCAGTTCTACCAGATCCACACTTTTCATTCTCGACGGGGGCAGATCTAAGCAGTGTAGAGGGGCGACCGTTATGCAGATTGTCTGAAGTACCTAATTCAGCAAGATGAAAGTAGACCTCACGATGGACGGCCAGCTTGTGTGGCTTCTCTGCAGTGAACGTCTGGAGGGGTTCAATCTTTTTTATGTCGTCATTGACAGAGATAAATACTGTAGAGGGTTGAGCTCTGAAAGAATTGTCGGAAAATCCTAAGAGATTAGCTAATTAGCGATTCATTGTTATGACTTCTCTGGGCTTTACTTTCAATTGCAGTAGACCAGAGGGTTCATATAGAGCGAGTTCAGCGCCCAACTGCTGAAACACATTTTCGTTCAACTCAGAGACGTTATAATACCCGTCAGGTATTGTTTTTTCAGTCTTTTTATTTAAGACCTTATTGTTCCTTTTCGCCGTGCATATGTTGTACCACCAGTGATAATATGTCAACTCGCAGAGAGCAATCTCTCGCTCATCCACAGACAGGGTCCTGGCAAGATTGATTGGCACACCATTTTGAACGCCAGTGAGTCTGATGTAAATAATAATACAATTATTAACTTGAACAGCACAACAACACCAAAATGGGTATGGATACAAAGGCGTTTACGTTTAATAGTTCGGCAAAATATCAGGCAGGCGGCCATTTCAAATATTAAGAGTCAGCAGCAGGGGCGCCCATCCTAGTCATAATGATCGACGATAAGGGAAGTCACTTCCTTTCTAAGTACCCGGACGTCTACGACGATTATAAAAATCATCCGCTTACTGGGGACATCACTAAGGCAAACAAGGCGTGGGACACCTGGCAGCATTATCAAAACCCTCCGCTTATCGGAGACGTCACTAAGGCAAACAAGGCCTGGGACAGCTGGCAGCGCGCCCCTTCAGCTGGTGGCAGTGACAGCTGAACTTTGTTGTTTGGTGCGCAACTGCCGGATGTGGTGTTTCATTTCAATTTCCAGGACCATCTCCAAGCGGAGGAGCCCCTTCTTGCAAGCCTGTATTGCTTTCATGTCTATTATACGATGAGGCGTCTGTTTGAGGAGCTAAAAGTCGCCCTCCATGGGGACGAGTCCTATTCATGGTACGAGAACCAATATGACTCCAGGGCTTACAAGCGGCTTTGCGAGGAGTTCGCCGTTTCGCCTTCTACAGATTGGAGGCAAAAGCTAGACTGCGGGTGTCAAGGCCTCGGATCCTTTAGTACCTTCATGATCCCTTCGGAAAAATACCGCAGTGATCACAGCTCCGATGGCCCCTTCTTTCACCCGAAGGATGCCATAAACCAAAATCGGGATATTTCAAAGGCGTGGACGATGTTCATTCTCGATAAATCAGAAGGGATCACGCAATCGGCTGTCGAGCGCCTCAACGACTCAATTTGGACTCACGTTTAGGCAATCATGGGAATGCAAGCGCAGACCCGTTCCAACATTCTCAAAGTCGGGACGGGGTTCGACGCCCAAAAGCAGTTTACGGCGAATCTCGAAGACGCCATCGCGTCACCCGTCGACATCCCCATCAGCATCGATCGCTATCAAAAGACGTTGCAATATACATCCACACCACAGGATTACGTCTGCGGGAGAGCGCTCTACTTGATGCCAAGCGACATGGCACTCCATCCCGGCAATGTCCAAGGTTATAATAACCAAATCCAAATAGCAGGGGTCAGACGCTGTCATCGGCAACAACCGAGAAATAAACAAGGCAGCACCGATCAGCGCCAGCAGTGCTGGCAGCTCAAGGACATTCCAGGGGAAAACTACCTCACCAGCCGGGACCGATTCGCAAGTACTCGCAGGGTCACCACCAGAATGGTCGCCTACGTCTGCCGCGGTTGCTCCGCCAGCAGACTGGAAATGCGGTCTGGACCATGAAGAAGAAAAACAGCTTTCATAGTCGCAGGGATAACACACGGCCTAGTGGCGTATTGGTTTATCACGGAGTGATATGCGCGGTCTCGCTAGCAAGTCCCTTGCAGCCACGAGAAGAAGGGCCCCCACGCTGATGACGAAGGCCCACAAATTATCTGCGAGCCATGAAGCGGCATTCCCTAGCGTGCTCAAAAGCTAAGAGACGATGGACCCGATGATTCCGGGCAGGGTAACCGCGGCCTTGCCGGCCAAATTGGCCAGGGCACGCCCGAGGGACTATAAGTGCTTTTTACCCACTCCTTGACCCCGCCCTTGCCGGGTGGGTTTGGAGTCGGAGCCGGTACAGTCCCGCCGCCGGTGAGCGCCAGCACTAGGGTCGAGATTGCCATCCCAACCGCTGTAAGGATGCTCACGATTGTTATCCCCTGTTTGCGGAAGAGTGTCCGTATTCGCTCAGCCAGCGTCTTGTCTTCATGGCGGATCTTCCTGAACGTCTCACGGATTCGGGAGATCTGGGACCGGAGAGCTTCTATGTTCGTAGAGACGGCTTCGAGCCTCGACTTTCTTTCAAGTTCAATGAGATCGCCCTTAAGCTTTCTGATTCGGTCTTGAATCTCCTGCTGCGTCTCGGGGTCGTTCGTCTCCAAGTGTTTTTCAACCTCGGTTTTCCGGCTTTCGACCTTCGAGAGCTTTGCCATGTTGTTCACGAGCTCGTCTCGGGTTCGAGTCATAGCCTTTTCAAGCCAGGCGAGCTCTCTCTTGGCCTGGGTGACCCACGTGGTGTCGATAGGCTGATCATCAATTGTCTTCAACGCGGTCTCGACATCTCCAATAATGTCTTTGGCTACGCCGGGGAGCTCTGTCATCTCGATGGATTCAATATTTTTTGGGAGGGTTTCCTCTGCCTTTGGAGTGTATTCACAGCCTCTTTGTTGAGACGCGGCATATTCGATTTATAATCAGTGAGCCCCAGTGATTGCCGAATTGCATTTATGCCGCTGTTCCATATTTCGAGGCCAGTGTAGACAGAGCCAGAAACCGGAATCCTCCCCGTGTCGCAGTGATAGGAATCTTTTTGTCGCCGGGGGTCCAGTAGAGTGTGTTACCGTCGTCATCAATCCCAAACTGGTCATAGTCGATACTACCTTCGAGGCGCAACCCCTTATAGGCACCGCTCACTTCTTTGTAGAAAGTATCGACCAGACGCCTCTTCTGGTCAGAAAGTGTGGTCCGTCTTATCTCGCCTCGGAGGTTCTGAAGATTGTCCCCGGCCGCGCGTAGTCCTTGCTCGACGTCTGGTGGTGGGTCCATAACAGCGTCTGGCAGGTTAAACGTGTCTTCGTCGGCGTTATCATAAGGGTCGGGCCAGTCTTCGAACGTGGGGTTTTCAAAGTCAGCCATATTTTGTTTGTTTCACAAACACACATTTGAAGGTTGTCGCGCATGTTTAAAACATACTTTATTGAGTGACAACGAAGTTGTCAACGAAATTGACACCATGTCATCAAGCAAGTACGGACAAAAGCTTGATCCCTACCGGTGCCTTCGCGAACCCCTTGGGGTGAAAGGGGTGAGGCAATCGGTGACGATAACTAACAACCCCAGCACGATCGGCCCGAACCAGCAGCTTCTGGTTCGATTCCGCAACCTCGACAGACATGATGTCATCGTCCCCGGGACCGCGAGGTTGGCCTTCACGATCACGCTGCACAGCGAAGATGCCAATCAGACCTTGGTTCCGAACCTAGGCCACGCCCTCGTGAAAAAGACCGTCGTTAAAATTTCGGGGAATGAGGTCCTCAGCATCGACGACAGTGATGTGTACCACTGTTACTGCGATCTCTGGAGGACGGCTTCAGAGAGGAAAAATGACCAGTACCAAGGCATTGATACGTCGAATGAACGAAATACAACGAGGATCCGAATCAATGCTGGGGACAACGACGAGTCCGTTCTAGCGGACAAAGCCGTCGCCGATGCTTTCGGCAATCGCTTCTACATCCCACTGCACTTCGAGTTGCTCGAGAGCCACATGCCATTCTACCAGAGCACGTTGGGCGACCGGCTCGAGTATGAGCTCACGTTCAACGACTATAGCCGTGTGATCCAGGCCACAGGCAGAGGTGCCTCTGTCAACGTTGGAAACATCTGTCTTGAGTATGACATGGTCACCCTACCAGAGCTGGCCCAAATGATCAACAACCAGTATAGAAGCCGCATTTGGATTCTGTACGACCAGATACTGCGGCACCGCAAAATCGGCAAAGACAAGAGCGACACCCTCTGGAATATCAATTTCAACGTGCCCGCCCGCAGCATGAAGGGCATCCCGATGCTCTTTGAGGATGAAGCCGCGCAACAGCCCTTCGCTCGCGACAATGAGGCCTTCTATAACCCGAAAATCGACAAGGTCGAGGTCACCATCGAGGGGATCCCCAACCAACTCTTCAGTCAAGAGATGCGCTCTTACCAGATGTTTGATGAAGCGAGGAAGCTCTTCCCAGCTGGCAGCAAGCTACACCCTGAAGTGGCAACGGTCGAAAAAGACCTGGCCCTAGCCGACGTCAGCCTTGCAGAATACCTCACCAGCAAGTACGGGCTGTGGCTTGACCTCAGGACAAGCGACGACGGCCGGCTCCACGGCTCCGGCAGGCGGAACGAGAATGCAAGCGAAGGTGTGACCGTCCAGATAACGAAACCAGCCGAGGCGCATTGAACATCTACCTCTACGTCGTCATGGATGCACAGCTTAACATCGAAGATGGCCGGTTCGTCTCAGCGGTTTATTAATCTTCCTCCGGAAGATAGGTTATTAACGAAGTTAATAGACTTCCTACCACGCACGGCCCATTTGGCGACAATCAGCGGGCAGACGGAATGCGGAAAACCGTTTTTATCCTCGATCTGCGCGAAGGCCCCTACCAGGGGTTATTTCAGCACGTGGTGGTTCTGTGTCCCACCATACGGTACAACAGGACGTACCAGCAACGCCCCTGGATCTGGACGGATCCTGAGATTTACGTTCTAGACCCCGGTGGGCGGCTTCACGATTACTTGCGAGCGTTTTACCGGGTTTTCCAGGGCGATCCGACCCTATACATCATAGACGACTGCAGCGCTAAGAGGGCTTTGACGAAGAAGAAGGACATGCTGTTAGAGATGGCGTTCTCGGAACGCCACGCGGAGCAGTCTGTCTGGGTCCTCACGCAGAAGTACAACTCCGTCTTGAAAGACTTGCGCGAGCAGACGCGCTGGGTCTGTTTGTTCCACTGCAAGGATCGTGACTCGTTCGAAGACTGTCTGCGTGAAAATGACGTGATCCCCGCACGAGGACGGGAGTTGGTGCGGCAGCAGCTAGCCGAGACAAAACACGCTAAGCTTCTGTTGAAGACTGATCAACCCGTTGATTATATTATCATGTAAGGATACATGATATTGTAATTAATATTGCGAAGCTATTGCGTCGTTGCGAAGCAACACCAACAACAACGATGTGCTCAGTAGCGGACGTAATCGCTGTACTTGGTCTGCATGTGGTGCTGCTTTTCGCTGTCTTTTTTATCCTTTCACGAGTGCTACAGATGTTCGCCGCATATGTATGCGCATGCCTGCGACTCCATTTTAGACAAGTCCGCCCTTGTTTCTTATCCACGATAGGAATGGACTGTGACGAGCTGATAGACCAGTTGCTTGACGACCCGGCGGTGTCAGTTGCAGCGCAACAAACGCAACTGGCGCATGTTGCAAAGCAACAAGCAAATCAACAAGCAAAGCAACAAGCAGAGCCATGGAAAGATGACAGGGTGCAAGAACACCGCGAAAGGCTCGCTGCAACAGTAGCAGGAGGGTCGGCCGAGAAATACGGAATTGTGGCTCACGGATAGGCCTTGACCGTCGACCAGGTCGAGGAGCTGAGTGACTCTGATGTTGAGAGGCTCTACGCCCGTTATTCCGCCCGATTAGGGGCAGACATGTCAAAGACGATTTCGAACGCAGCTCTCGGGCTGTATGCGAAACTCGTCGGGATGTTCATCCTGATCCTGGACCAACAAGGGCTCATTCGCGATCTTGAAAGCGATCCGTTTCTAGGTTACGCACTTCAAGGTGCTGCCAGCGAACTCTATCACCGCTATGACACGTGGTTAGCTCCGCTCACCGCAACGATAATCACTCTCAAGCATGCCAGATTTGAACATTGCTGCCCCATCAATTCATCATACAATGATGGCGGACAATACGAAAATGGATCAACAGCCGGACGCTGCAAGTCAGCGTGGTGCAGTTGCGACGCCACTGGCGGAGACAGTGACGCATATGACGAAGCCTAAAGACCCGAAAAAGGTTGCAGCCGGTCGTGCCGGGGCCGCTGCTCGAATGGCAAAGCAAGGACGACTGCTCAAGGAGCTTCAGGAAACCAAAGAAAGCACCATGTCATGAATAACGATGGCGCCGCTAACGATGTTGTTGTTGCAGAGCAACATGTTGTTGTTACAGAGCAACAACAACAACAACAGGAACAGCACGGTAATCTGCCAGAAGGCCAAAAAGCCTGGACACCATGGATCATCGGGATTTGTCTTGCTGTAGTTGCTCTGCAACATGTGAGCCTATCGCGGCGACAAGTTGCTCAGAGCAACAGCAACTTGTTGTTGCAGAGCAACAAAGACAATGTCGAATAGAAAGTTATCTGCGCATGTTGCTGCGCAACAAGATAAACCCCGGGGCGTGAAACAATTAGAGACCAGGCCAGATCCATTCTATATGGAGTGAAGCCCGTTGCGTAACTATTGCGTAGCAATAACAACAACCATGACAACCCCGGCAACTGATGGTAAAATGCTTGTCAACTCGCTCTACCATAGCGCAGTCGTCTGTGGCATCGCTATGGGATACGCCCGGCTTGGCAACCCGTGATGTGGGTATGGCCATAATTGACGTCGCTCTCGCCATGGCAACCAAAGATATGCTAATTAAGCAGGGGATTATACCTGCTGATATGCTGATATCATGAAGTAATCGTCACGAAGTGACGGTAAAATGGCAAGTATTGCTATGCTCGTTGGCGGGGCCCTGGTGGACGCCCTGGCGTTCTCGGGATCGCACTACTTGTTCTCCAGTTTGAAGAGCTCTGGCGTCAACGAAGAGCGCAAGCGTCACGATAAAACAGTCGAACAGTTACAGGCTGCACAGGCAGAATGGTCTCGAAAACGGACCGAGCGTTTGATTTCATCACTGAGGAACTCCGCCGCCAGGGGCAAGCCGTTCGAACCTTCAAAGACGTCGATGGCGCAATGCGCCTGTATGCGCAGGTCACAGGGAAAAATGTCAGCCTTGCTGACCAGGGTCCCGAGCCCCAGCTCTCAGACTTTAACCAACCGAGTGACGACCAGAAAGAACGCGAGATTGCCTTCATCATCCTGTGGATGGCTGCTACCGGCTTTGTGGCCTACAAACTCGCCAAGATATCGATTTCTTAATCAATTTAATTAAGTAGTGAGGTGAGTTTTAGTTTTTCATTCTTTTTGGAGACTTATCAGGGCATTGTTGAACGCTTAGATCGTACCTTGGCTGAGCGGCTCTTTGGGCACCAGTACGCTCAGGAGATGGTGCAGCCTAGTCAGCGGTCAACAGAGTGGGTGAAAAGGTTGCCTGCCGTTGTGGCAGCCTTGAATGGCGAGGTCACCCGACTGCCGACTGACCGGCAAAAAGCTACCTGTGGCCATGAGGGTGTGATCAGTGACTCAAAAGCCCTCCTCTGTAGTTCCTGTTTGTCTCGAGGAGACAAAAATCCCCTCCGGTGTCGACGTTCGCAATTTGTATCAGCCTGGCGAGCTTGAAGGGGGCGCCGGCGAGCGACTGATACCATATGGTCCCTGGATGTGCACCGGCTCGGGTGCACAATGACCAAGCTCGACGAGTCCGTGGTGTATTACTTGCAGGATGGACCTCAGCGCGGTTTTGTACGCGACGAACTTCTTGTTGTGCCTCCCGACACTCAGCTTCCTCCGGATGGGGTTCTCAAGCGCTGAGGACCGCGTAACCTCTTTTTCGGTTGCACTCTAGGCACGCCAGGCGAGCATTGTCACGGGTATGGCCTTGGGTATTGTCCAGCCGGTCAACACTGAACTGCTGGGTGTCCTTTGGTTGGTAAGCCCATAGGAGCTCAATATCGCACGCGACACATTGATTGTTCTGTGTCTCCTTCAGGGCTAGGATGTGATCAACCTTCAGGCTAAACCTGAGCCCCTTAGCTTGGTCCTGTCGCTTGTGGGCCACAAGCTTCTTCGCAACAACCTTGCGGATCTGCTGCTCGGTGAGTATGGGTGGCCCCTCAGAACCCTCCTCTGGGGGACAGACTACCCTTTCGAGCTGGTGCATGTACTCCACCCTTGACACTGCCAAATATGCGAGATTGGACCACTGCAGGAAGACATCGATAATACAGACTTTTTGGGGGTCTGCGATGGTGAGACCTTGGCTTGAGTGAACTGTGATGGCATAACCAAGATCCCAGTCCTGGCACCATATGCCGCCGAGGACCTCACGGGCGGTTTGCAAAGAACCTCGACAACGTCGTTCAGAACGAGCTCCTGCTGGTCTCGTTCACCATCCAGCACCAAGTGATCGTGACCATTATGTTTTGCCGCCGAGTATCCTATGGACGATATAGAAGAGGAACGCGGAGGTCAGGGAAATGCTTCTCATTACTCTGGAACAGCCGCATCTGGGCCCGGTCGCGAACCTTCTGCCTCGAGGTCAGGATCAATTAAAATCAAAAATGAGTTCCTTTAAGAGCCCCCGGCTTCCAAGCTTCCACGAATCTATCCCATCCAAGGCAAGCCGGTAGCGCTTGTCTCATAGCCCGACACCGTACTCGGTCTGGTTGGAGACGGATCTCCTTTTTAAGAGCTTTCAGAACCGGTTCTTTTGCTCTGTGGTCGGTCTGGACCTCTTCATAGTAATCGACTCTCCACTGCATCCAGCTGTGCGGTATTTCTCCGGCGATTGGGGGCGGCTGCCCCTGGTCACCACAACAGATGACCTGGACGCCCCAACCATCGAGCCAGTCGAGAAAGGTTTCCAGAGTGGGGCGGAGCACTGTGCAGATCTCGTTCTAGATTATCACGCGGGGAAAGAACTTCTGTCCCATCCATTCGGATGTCCAGTCTGTCTGGCCACTCCAGCGGAAGAAGCTGTGATAGGTCTGGGCCTGGACGCCCCTGGCCGGCATCTCTTTGGCCAGGCGATGGGTCAGGGTGAAGACGAGAGGGTTCTTGTCGCGGAAGAGCTCGATCGCTCGGGTGGTCTTGCCGCTACCTCCACCTACGTTTAGGTAACTGGTGTCGGGTCAGGGGATCGTTATAAAATGGCGCGGACGAATCGGGCAGGTCTTTTATGTTTGCTATATATTCAGGGTCGGGGGCGTAGACCGCGTGCCACAATGGCATGTAGAGTTGTTCACCCTTGTCACGCCACTGAGCTGGGGCAATCACCTCTCGTGGTGGCATCGGTGTCTCCTCCTCGTGGCGGGTGTAACAGATGCGACATTTTCCTTTTTGTGGATTTCTTGAGGTTTGAAAGCCTCAACCCTGTCTAGTTTATAGAGCGCCGCTTTCCGGACATAGATAGAATCGGTAGCCACTCGGACAACCTCATCGGGTTCAAACATTGAAAGCATTGAGATTAGATTGATGTGGGCGTAGGCCAGCATGCTCGCCTTCAGGTGAGCGTACTGTGGTTTGGAGCGATCATAATACGTGATAATATAGCCTAGAGGACACTTTTCGGGAGCTCGGACCAGGGTACCGCTTTGGCGGGTGTCTTGCACGAGGAAGTCGAGTTCTCCCTGGTCAGTCACAAGCCTTCGTGTCAGTCTTTTGCCGCCAGCTCCATTGGCGGTCTTCTGGGAGCCAGACATTGGTTTGCTTCTTAAAGGCGATGATGGCTTCCCGAACCGTGAGGCTCTTCAGCAAGCCAGACTCTGTGAGGTGGGCAAGGAGCTGTGTTGGGGCCCAACCACCACTTTCGGAGTCGAAATGCTTCCCGAACCAGGCAGGGATGACAGGATGGCAAGTTGCATCAAACTCCCACTCTTGAATCTCGCCGAGGCTGTGCCGATGTCTTTGGGGAGAGCGCCATTGATGGCTACACGGACCATCCGGTGGGTTGGGTGTCCGAACCGCTTGAAATAGGGTTTGGCTTCACACATGCCCTGGAAGGATGCCGGATAGCAGGCCTTCATGTCGATGCTAACGACTTCCCTCGTGTCATAATTCATAGAGTTCCAGAGGCCGCCGTGACCGTGCTCCACACAGGCCTTCTCGACGTCTGGAAGGCGGTTTGCTGGGGTTGGCTTCCAACCGTTCCTTTCCTTTGCCACAATACTGGCCGCGTGTTTTTCGCCGAAGGCTCTTCCAGCAAGTTCAGGGTAAACAAGTTTGGCGCAGATTGCTTGGAGTCGCTCTTGGGCCTCCCGTGTCCTGTAGGTGCGGCCGTCCTGGTGCACGAACTGGTCGACTGAGAGTTGTCGGCCTTCATTCATGTCTTGGCCGCCCAGGAGCCAGACCGCAATCGGCTCTCCACGGGTTGCTTCTCGAAAAGCCTGCCAGACGTCGCCCTCGTAGATGTGAACCTCTCTACTCTGGGAGACGTGGAGGTCTTTGGACCAAGCGTGGCTGTTGTGGCAGATGAGTTCTACTTTACCTCTGATCCCTTTCCCACCTCTCTGGTACTTTCCGCTGTTATATATGTCCTCCACAGCAATGTCCCTCAGGACGATTGCCCGCTTAAGAATTTTCACTAGGTCGGCCACATCTTCAATCGAGGCTCCAGTCTCATGGACCCTCTCCTGTATTTTCTGGTGCATTGTGGGTGTCAAACCCTGGCCTCTCAAAGCACCCTCAAAGTGCTCGACGACTCTTTGGGCGACACAATTTAGATCGCCATCTCTTAGTGGGGCGAGGTTGGCCGGGTCTGGGTGTCTGATTGGGTAGAGGCCGCAGGCAACTGCAGTGACAGGGTAGGCGTTCTGGTAGAAGACTTTTTTGATTCCAGTCAACACACCAGGCCTTGTGTCCCATGAGATCTCAATGATAGTCTGTCCCCTCCTTCTCTCCGCACGGACTGGGTAAAATTAATCTTCAAGGAACCAGTCGCCCCCGGCCCTCTCTCCCAAGAACTTGATTCTCAACAAGAAGTTACCCCCTAGCAGGGCGGCAAGAAGTTGGGTAGCCCTGGCGTCTGTCATACGGGCGTCCAGGGCCAACCTGTCGGCTCTGGCATGCATACCGTCGACGATCTCGATGTCGCCAATGTCAAGAGGGTCTTCTACTTCCGTTCTCCATGTGGAGAAGACCGCAGAGGCGCCGTCGACTTCAAACTCATCTCTGGCGCCTTTGAGAATCTCGACCATCCGGTCGTCTGGACGCCCCATCGGTTGAGGCATCTGACCATCCAGGTCGGTAAATTGTTGAGCCTCTGGGGCTGGGTCTGGGTTGCACGTATCCACTCACTTGCATACCCGTGCGACAAAGTCGGTGTTTGTAACCCCAGCCCCACAAACCTCGCATGGCCGCGTGCATGAACCCTTGCGGAGACGCTTGAGGTGAGTTTTACATTACTCTCCCAAACAACGCTTACCACAGAACTCAATCGAGCCCAAAGTCAACCACTTGCAAGTGTTGTGTCCCTTACGCATGGTTTGGAATAAACGATGATAAAACCGGTATATCCATTACAACCACTAGTCTAAATAGGTTACTTCTTTATCCCGACGGAAAATATTTGGGTGAACGGGGTGGGTCTACACCAATATTGTATGCTGGGACCCGCCAGAGCCCCGGGCGGGCGAGGGTGGTGGGCCGCCCCCTGGGACTCTGACTTTTTGCCCGCGTTGTTATACGAGGCACTCGCCGAGTCCCCTTGGTATGTCGCAGCCAGTTGGGATGGACTTTTTTTAAGGATTGGGAGGCTTAATTTGTCAAATGGAGGATATTATTAATGTTTTAGTTTGGGAGGCTTAATTTGCCAAAAAGAGGATTTTTTGGGTCAAAATAAGCTGGGAGCCTTGATTGGTCAAATGGGATTTCTGAGGTCGAAATAAAAAGTGCATTCACCCTCCCTGCTGCTTTATCATTCTGACAATAGCTCGATCAAGTTCGAATATGGGCCACACTTGCACACACTCACACATGCATACATACATGCATTAGACATGCATCACACATGCATGCATGCAAGCACACACACACACATGCATGCACACACCAGCTGGTAGAATGTCCGCTCCGGGGAACGGGAGGTCGCGGGTTCGATCCCGGGCCGCGACATACCAAAGTCGTTAAAATGGTACTAGCTGCTCCTCGTTTGGCACTCAGATTTACGGGGTAGAGCTAGGACTGGTCGACCCGGTGTCAGGATAATGTGACTGGGTGTGGTATCATGTAATGTGTCTGGGACATGATACTGCAGTGAGCATTTAGCTTCCTGTCGCAACCAGACACTGTCGTGATATGACTGAAAAATTGTTGAAAGCGACGTTTAACCCGAATTCACACACACACACATGCACACACCAAACACGCATGCATACATGCACACACGAATGTATGTATGCATACACACATGAATGCATGCACATATGAACTCATTAATGCACACAGAGTCATGCTTGCACATGTGCATAGTTTACTAACAGCCTCTGTGGTGTGCTGGTTAGGGCTTAGGACTCTCAATCAAAGGGTTGTGAGTTTAAATCCTGGTTGAGTATCAATATTTTTTTAAGAAACGCATAAACAATTAATGTCCCCCCGCAAGTTGTTACGGGGTGGGAGTATTGCATTTGTTCTATACATACATACATACATACATACATACATACATACATACATACATACATACATACATACATACATACATGCACACATGCATGCATGCTCATGCATGCACACAAACACAAACACACTTACACACACATACACACACAATTTTACACAGGCGTGCATGCACATACCAATGCATGCATGCATGCACACACATGTATGTATGCATGCACATACTCGCACACCTATGCACACACACATGCAGACATGCACACACTCAGGCATGCTTGCATAATACATGCATCCACAAATGCTGCATGCATACATGCGAGCATGCATGTAGACACAATTTCACACAGGCCTCGATGAACATACCCACACCTGCATATATGCACATACATGCATGCACACATGCACACACTCACATATGCATGAACACACAATTGCATACATGCACACACTCAGGTATCTATGTGCACACCCATGCATTCACACACTCAACCATGCATGAATTCACAAATGTATGCATGCACACACACACAGGCTTAAATGCAGACATGCATGCATACACACAAACACACTCACATGCATGTATGCATGCACACACTCAGGCATGCCTGCACACACTCATGCATGCACACACACCTGAAAGCATGTACACAAACAGGCTCATGCATACATTGAAGCATTCATGCATGCATGCAAGCTTTTGGTGCACTGACGAGGCTATATCAGTCCCACCACGTGTATCCAACTGCAACGTCGTGACGACAAATTTAGGTTGACGTCATGACTGTTGACGTCGAATATACGTTGATATAACGCTCGCTTGCGCCACTCCTAGTGATCTGTGTACGCGGGTTGATCGTGCAATGAGGGGTGGCACACATATTTACTAGTTGTCAAAGGTCAAACCATAATGACAAGATGCATGCTACACAATCCCCCACTTGCGCGGGCATGGCATCACTCATCAGGGAGGAAGCATCTGTGTGCAGAGATTATTATTAAGTGTTCATTATTTTCAGACACCTATGATGCCCTACGACATGAAGTCGCTATAGACGACGGTGTCGCCCCACAACCTAACAGGCTTAGAGCAGAGGCCTAACGTCAAAATGACGTCAGAATAACGTTGTTGGCTATTCCAGTGACGCCAGATGGCGTACGTTTTATATGGACGTAAAGAATAATGACAACTGACGTGATGTTGCGACCGCGGAAAAAGTGACGGACGCCAGGTGGTGTTCAATCTATGGACCTGAAGAATCGAAACGAACCGATTTTTTAGTGCTCCATAATCGCAACAGAATCTTATTGGCCAAAACTTTATTTGTATGAGAGTGAGTGTTTTGTTTTGTTGTGTTAGTTGTTTAACGTCGTTTTGTTGTACATACATATGTGTTTGTGTATACTTTGGCCTTGTTTTTTCTTGCTTAGACCACCGTCGTCTATCTAGGTGTATGTGAAGCTGAAGTGGGCTGTTTGCATGTTCAACTTCCCACTCACCGGACATCAAGTGTCAATGAGGCCAAACCATTTTAGAACATTTTGAAGAAAATTTGAAGAAAATATGGCTTTATTTATACATTATTATTGTTGTAAAAGATGTATCACACAGCCCTTAAGATAGTGGTCTAATAACGTTGATTTCTCTTGAGTAATAAAAAGTTATGGTCCAAAATAGAGCCAACAAACTCAGGAGTGTAACACTTTTTGTGTGGCATTTTATTCATTACCGAATTTTCAGCATCGAATTTTAAGAAGCTGTGCATGTTGCCATACTTTTTCTATCTTGATGGTTTTCCGAACTTATTGTCTGCATGAATGTGAAAGATTCATAAAGTTTCATCCTTATCTGTACAATTTGTAATGACGAAGACAACATCACTATTTTAAATTTCAGGTGTATCAAAAACAGAGAAGTTTTCATGTCAGTGGCTGTAATTTATATGCCAGATGCTTCTGGCAACTACAACGCAGTCTATAGCAATGACTAATGACACTTATGTTGCATGCTTCAACGTATATATTAAAATATGAATCTCTTATTTTATATCAAAATAGAAGTGGAGGCAATGATCAGGAATCGATACAATTAACCCACAGCTCACATCAGAGACACCAAAGGGAAAGAAGCACAAACATGAAACAACAGACCCTAATGGAAACATCAATAGCGGAAAGCCAAAAGGACAAAGTAACTTTCCCACAAAATGGCCAGTAGGCTATCCAAACAACCAAAGACACACCATAACAAAAATAAACCGCGACAGAAGAACCGCCTTGGAACGGTCATCGGAAACGAATTCCTTTTGGGGGGTGGTCTTAAATCAGTTTTACGTAGCCACAATCCTCGCCCTTACTTCCGTCGCGATTAAGACAAATAATTTGTTCAGTCCGCATGAAGGCCTCCTAACTCACCAGTGCAACATCTCCGTGAACACAAAAAAACCTACAGAGATGAAACAAAGGTGAGTCCTCGACAGCAAGAAACCACTGAAATGCTGGAGCAAAAGAAAACTAACAGTTAGACTCCGATGGGCACGACCAGAGACAGGGCATCATGTACCAATCAACATCAGCCGTTACGCTGGAACCGTCATATAATCTGAGGCCTGACCCACCGGCGTGCAATTAAAGACGGAAGCAAAGTTGTCAACCGTGATTGAGTTAACTACCATGCATGCAGTCTGTCGTCTAACATTTATGTTGTACCGCATCTTTTTATATCGAAGAATGATTTTACAAAATTGGGTGCTGAAGTCATTGCGGTTATATATTTTTCTGAATTTATATACTAAGTCACCATAAAATTCGGATTCCGATAGACCTTGTTGCAGAAGAGATTTAAGTCCAATATTGAATTTTGAAATCAAATCAGAATGATGTCTCAAACATTTTGAAAAGGCTTTGCGTAGTTTATAATACCGATACTCAGTAACCCTGAAACTTAGTAGGGTAACATGTGACATTCTGACGCTAAGGTAATGATAGTAAAATAGCGTACCTTGTATGAAAAGTCTTTGACCCGTACTTACAACTGATGCAGTGAAAACCTTCATTTTTATAATTATGTTCATCAGATTCACAAATAAAGACACTCAGGAGTGTAATACTTCATTTGTAAAAGACAAAAATGGCTTCATTTTCTTCACTAAAACTTGCAAAATCTACATTGATCGGGAGCAGAACTAAAATCCGGGTCACCTAAAATAGTTGAGGAATGTTGTTTGGCAGTCCTGTAGCAAACGAAGCTGAACTGGCATGAAATAATGTAAAAAGTAACCATTTTCAGACCAAATTATCTTCAAAATGATCATACCGAGGCTTTTCAAATGGTAACTTAACACGAGCAACAACAGGACCATGGGCCACTATGCTCACCAGAGGTCGGGGGTGGGGGGGGGGGTGGGGGGGGGGCAACTGCCCACTGGCAGCCATGTATTTTAATTAACCATGGAAGCCGATGAAATTTGGACCCAATCAGCCTAGTTGCTTCAGAGGACTGATGTCGCATTAATGCGCTGTTGCAAGAAAACTGACAACAATTGACAACTGCCAATCTGTGGCAACCAATAGGGATAAAATTATATGGCAGATAGACCATTGTTTAAAGAATATTTTCGTATAAGTTTGACAAAATATCTTGAAAGGAGTTAATGTCTTTTTTCCATTTTTCAACATCATATGTCTATGGAAACGCTTAACTTGCCATAGTTAACAAACTAAAGAGCCAAATTTCATTAAAAACACAAAACCTGCAAAGGCAAATATGGTGAATATTTGCATCAATTCTCAGCCTATTAGGTTTATGAGGATATGATGTTATAAGCATATACTTTTTTATTCATGTTTGGAAACCAATAAAAAAAGGAGCAGTAGACCTTCTATCATAACGCACATAGAAGATTGCTTAAAGAATATTTCTATGAAAGTTTTGCCAAAGTACCTTGGCAGTAAATTCAAATTTTCAATTTGTCCCGTTATAAATCTATGGAATATAAGTTGCTATAACAACCAAACTAAAGAACGGAATTTCATAAAAAGCACAATACCTGTTTATGCAAATATGGTGAATTAGAATATTTCAATATAGTCTCAGCCTCATAGAGTATATGGTTTCTGAGGAAATGATTGTAGGTGTTTTTTCTGTTTTTTTTTTGTTTTTTTTTTATTGGGGGGGGGGTGCATTTTGGTTTCCATGACCAGTAAAAGTGAGCCTGTAGCCTAAAATCATGTGTCAGATAGATGATAGCTTAAAGAATATACTATGAAAGTTTTGTCAAATATCGGCAAAGGCTCTGGGGTAAATACTATTTTCCAATTTTCACATTATACCTCAATGGGAATTCTAAGCTGGCATAGCAACCAAACTAAAGAGCCGAATTTCAATAATATGAAAACTCTGTTTGTTTTGGAGTCGGGATCTGTAAGGTTTCTGAGATATTGGACCTTTAACGAAGTGGAGGGGTGGGGCATGGCCCAGGGCACCTCAGGGGACCCCAATGTTGGTGTCACTAAATGTCTCTAACCATCAGGAACATGAATATATATGGTTTAGGGGTGGGGATCTGGACAGTTTCTCAGACATATGGCCTTTTGTGACCTGGAAGGGTGGCACATGGCCCTGTCGCACCCCGGCATAACTCGAGGTTGTTGGTGTCACCGAATGTGTCTTATTATAAGGAGCAAGCGTATATATGTTTATGGGTGGGGATCTGTAAGGTTTCCGAGATATTAGGCCTTTTTATGAAGTGGATGGGGTGGAGCAATGCCCCGGCGCATCTTGAGGGGGGAGGGGGGGGGGGGGCTCCAGGTGTGTGTCACTCAATGCGTCCTATCATAAGGAACAAGAATAAATATGGTTTAGGAATGGTTTCTGAGATATAAGGCCTTTGATGAATTGGAGGGATTGGGGCAGGGCCCGAGCACAACCCCGAACCCTCAGGTTGGCATAATAGCATATGGCTGAGAGAAGTTTACTCAAGAAACATTTCTATAAAAAGTTTTGTCAAAATATCTGCAAAAGCGCGGCAGTAAATGCCATTTTCCAATTTTCCCCATGTTGGTGTCACTGAATGTCTCTAATCATAAGGAACATGAATATATATGGTTTAGGGGTGGGTCTCTGAACAGTTTCTCGGATATGACCTTTTGTGAATTTGGGGGGTGGGACATGGACCCGGCGCACTCAAGCAGACCCCGAAATTTGGTGTCACTGAAAATGTCTTATCATAAGGAACAAGAGTATATATGGTTTAGGGGTGGAGACATGTAAGGTTTCCTTGATATTGGGACTTTAGTGGAGGGGGTGGGGCAATGCAATAGCGCATCCCGGCGGCCCCCAGGTTGGTGCCACTGAATGCGTCTTATCATAAGGAACAAAAACATACATGGTTAAGCGGTGGGGATCTTAATGGTTTCTGAGAGATATGGCCTTTTCCGAGATTAGGGACTTTTCATGTAGTGGTGGGGGTGGGGCAATGCCCAAGCGCATCCCGGGGCCCCCAGGTTGGTGTCACTTAATGTGCCTTATCATAAGGAACAATAATATATAGGTTAAGGGGTGGGGATCTGTAAGGTTTCCGAGATATAGGGCCTTTTATGAAGTGGAAGGGTGGGACATGGCCACAGCGCATCCCGAGGGCCCCAGGTTCGTGTCTCTGGATGCGTCTTATCATAAGGAACGAGAATATATATGGTTTAGGGGCGGGGATCTGTAAGGTTTCCGAGATAATGGGCCTTTTTATGAAGTGGAGGGGATGGGACAAAGTCCCAGCGCATCCCAGGGGCCCCAAGTTGGTGTCACTGAACGCGTCTTTTCATAAGAAACAAGAATATATATGGTTAAGTGGTAGGGATCTTAATGGTTTCTCAGATATATGACCTTTTATGAAGCGGAGGGGTCGAGGCAGGCCCCGGCGCATCCGAGGGGGCCCAAGATTGGTGTCACTGAATGTGTCTCACCATAAGGAACTATAAAATATATGGTTTATGGGTGAGGATCTTTAAGGTTTCCGAGATTATGGGCCTTTTATGAAGTGGATGGGGTGGGGCAAGGCCCCGGCGCATCCCGGTGGCCCCCAGGTTGGTGTCACTGAATGCGTCTTATGGTAAGGAACAGGAATATAATTATATCGTTTAGGGGCTGGGATATGAATGGTTTCTGAGATATATGGCCTCTTATGAGGTGGAGGGGATGGGCCAGGGCCCCAGCACAACCCCGGGACCCGCAGGTTGGCAAAATAGCATATGACAGAGAGGTTTACTCAAGAAACACTTCTATAAAGTTTTGTCAAAATATCTGCAAAGTCTAGGTCGTAAATGCCATTTTCCCTTTTTCCCTATTATGAGTCTATGGAACTCTAAGCTGCCATAGCAATAAAACTAATGAGCCAAATTTAATAAAAAAAAAAAGAGACACAAACTTACAGTCTCCCATCCCAAAATGCTACAGATGAAATCTGGGCCCAAAAGGCCCAGCGGGCTTCAGACAAGATGTCGTTTGAAAGTGTTGATGACAACGACGCAGACGCAGACGACGACGACGGATAATGTCCATCCTATAAGCTCCCCCGGAGCCTTCGGCTCTGGTGAGCTAACAAGTGACTTGTTTAATATACTCGGTAAAAAAAGTTTTGTCCCTAGGCAGAGAATGGGCTGTAAAATATCACAGGAACGATCGATTTTCATATAGTATATACCAGCCTCTTCAGCAGCCACAGCCCGTCAATACTGATTAGGTTTGAGTCTTATGAACCTGTCAGAAAATGCTACAGAGGCTGCCAAATGTTGTAAGGGTCAGCTTTCAAAACGTGCAAATCGTAATTTAAGCGTTAATGACTATTGTAAACAACGGGGTCTAACTCAGTAATTGCTGGGCAGATTTTTGTGAAATTTTCATTGTTGATATAGCAAGACTATGCCAAAAAGGGATCAGAAAGGTGTTTTGTCTTTTGGACCTTAACTCCTGATACAGAGGCTGCAGACCCCCAGAAGACGTTGTCAAAAAGGTGAAAAAAATGGCTGTAATTGGGTATAACTCAATAGCTAATGATCAGATTTTTGTGTAATTTGTATCATTTTGATGCACAGTCTGTACTTGAAAAGGGCACGAAACCATTAGCCCCTTTTAGACCTTAACGGCTGGTACAGATGCTGCAAAATGCCGGAGGGGGTTAAAAACGCCGGCAATCGTTTTGAGAGGCGGCTTGATATTGTTTACCGCATTCATTCATGCGGTATTCGTTCGTTCGTTCGCTCGCTCGCTCGCTCGTTCGTTCATTCGTTCGTTCGTTCGTTCGTTCGTTTGTTTGTTTGTTCTTTCTTTCGTCTATTCGTTCGTCCGTTCGTTTGTTCGTTTATTTATTCATTCATTTCTCAAAAAGGTCAGTTTTACCGACAAACTCATTAAAATTTCACTTGCATGCTTTTTGTGATTTTTCAAAATGTTGAGTTCATCAATGTTTTTTTTAATCGTGCACTTTTGTGAGCATCGCTTTAAAACAGATTTGATAAACTTGTTACCGTAGAAACACCATAGACTTTGATCACGATGCCACCTCGTTACCGAAAACTGTCAAACTTAGACCGGGCTAGGGCACTTGGGCAGCTCCAGGCAGGGCAATCTAGTCGACGTGTTGCCATAGCGTTTAACACAAATCGCAAGACTATCGACAGGATAAGGCAACGCTATGCAGCTTCTGGGGATGTCAAGGACCTCCCGCGCTCAGGAAGACCCAGGGCAACAACCCATGCCGAGGATCGACTGATCACCAACAGCACTCTAAGAAGCCGCTTTACCAATGCCAAAATGACGACTATGCGGATTCGACGACTACGAGGTGCTGGGGGCATAGCCGTCTCTGTTCAAACCATTCGGAACAGAATCCATGCTGCTGGGCTGAAATCACGTGTTCCTGCGAAGAAGCCCATTCTTTTACCGAGGCACAGAGCAGCTCGTCTTCAGTTTGCTCGGAATCATGTGCGATGGAATAGACAGCAGTGGCGAACTGTCCTGTTCTCAGATGAGAGTCGGTTTTGCCTACATCATATTGACGGACGTCTACGTGTCTGGCGTCGGAATGGGGAGCGTCACGCGGAAGCCAACGTGCAGCCACGCCATGCTTACAATGGAGGAAGTGTCATGGTCTGGGCTGGTGTGACGGCAGATAGGCGTACCAACCTCGTTGTGGTTCCAGGAATTCTTACCGGTCAACGCTACATCGACGAGATCCTACGTCCCCATGTTGTGCCTTTCCTTCAGCAAATGGGAAACAACGCCATCTTTCAAGATGATAATGCCAGACCACATCGGGCAAGAATTGTAGACGCCTATCTGCAAGCCAACAACGTCAGACGGTTAGACTGGCCAGCAATGTCGCCTGACTTAAGTTGCATTGAACATGTCTGGGATGTCCTCGGCAGAGCCGTCCAAACGAGGATAACAGAGCACAGCACTATGGCAGATCTTCGGCGCTTCCTTGGAGAGGAATGGCATCCAATCCCTCAAGCCACCATCCGGAAGATGGTCTTCTCTACCAGAAAACGACTGATTGAGTGCAGAGACAATCGCGGAGGTTATACCCACTACTAAAGAAAGACAAAGTTCAAACTTATTGAATAGTGTTTCACATGTCAAATGAATTTCAAATGTCAGAATAGTGAAAAAAAGTTGCTGATCTTCTTGCTTTGTTTAAGACCAGTGCCACGTATCAGTATATGCATAAAATGGAATAATGTCGTATCAACGTTGATTCGATATGACAATGTTTCAATCAAAGGATGCGGTGGTCTCGATGAGTCGATATTTCATGTTTGTCGTATGCCGATACGTGGCTAGTCCTTTGTTACGATTTGCACGTTTTGAAAGTTGACCCCAGTCGCACTCCGCAGCCTCTGGAGCATTTACGATCGCGTCCTTCTTACCTAAACCTAATCAGTATTGACGAGCAGTGGCTGCTGAAGAGTTTGGTATATGCCATATGAGAATCGACCGACCCTGTGATATTTTACAGCCGATTGTATACATAGGGACAAAACTTTTTTTACCGAGTATATAAAGAGAAAACAATAACCAAATAATCTATGACCAAGTTATGAGATTTCTTTTATACATATTGCACCAGATGTTACATTCATGAGCATTGTTTATTAAGACATCATTTGTTGGTATTTATTCGTCACCATATAATGTGTTCTGATCAGGTCTTTATATGCATACATTCCCAACATCTAAAAAAGGTTTTAGAGGCAACACCACCTGTTTTGTTGAGATTTGGTTTGTTTGTTTGATTTGAGGTTTAACGTCCCCGTCAACAATATATAGGTCATTTTGGATGCATTGCTTCCAATTTTGAGGGATTTTTACCCAACATTGAGATGAAATGAAATGACATCTCACGCCCTGTCGCCCGATGAAATCAATATGGTTTATAAGCATGTGTGGGCCAACTCCAACGCTTTGCCTGGGCAGGCTTAGTCTTTACGTCACCTTAAACTAGGTATTCAAGAATTTCATACGACGATCAAACCATCGAAATAGGTATGGTTTATTTTTGTTATGGTTTATCTTTGGGTGTTTGTGTCGCTTATATTAATTTATTTTGGATAGCCAATTGGCCATTTTGTGGGAAAGTACCTGTTCTTTTGACTTTCCGTTATTGATGTTTCCATTAGGGTATGTTGTTTAATGTTTTTGTTTCTTTCCCTTTGGTGTCTCTGATGTGAGCTGTGGGTTAATTGTATCGATTCCTGATCATTGCCTCCACTTCTATTTAGTGTAGTTTATCATACATCACACATCATAGTGTAGTTTATATTGTCTTGTCCTTCGGGATCATTCATTCCATTGCGGAATTTTGAAAATACTTGAGGGTCACTGATGAGGCCTAATTGGCCGAAACTAGCTAGTCTGGCCCAGAAAACATATACACTTCATATTTTCCAGTACTGTGGTGTAGTCCTTGCTTCCACAGGATAACCGTATATAGAAAATATTATGATATCATTACTCATGTGCTGTCGGTTTCAGCTCTGCATGGAAGCATCATGCAGCCCATCTATTTATTCGAACCCCGATGGGCTTTGTTAAATTTGGAGTATTATGAGTTTAATGTAGAAATGGATAGTATCATGTAACTCAAATGGTGTCATGAAGTCCTCAAACTGGTCTGGAACCTTAGTTCTATATTGGCTCTATTATTATACAATGATATTAAAGCAAACACAAGTTCAGTTGCAAGTAGAAAGAGTGGAGAAAAGTGGATATCAAATCAACTGAACAAAATCAAAACAAATTGGTTTCTTATGAATTCAGACAAAACAACACCAAATGCCATGTGCCATGTCCAAGGATAAGGTCATAGAAATGAATTTTGTTTACGGTAGAATTATAAATTTGAGTTGCTGCTACAGCCTAGAAATCCATACAATAAGATTTAGACATTTGTTGAGTCTCTTTTTAAGTCCTGAATAGAAGTGGGGCCAATGACTAAGAATCGATACAATCAACCCACAGCTCCCATCGGAGACACCAAAGGGAAAGAAACACAAACATGAAACAACAGAGCCTAATGGAAACATCAATAGCGGAATGATGAAAGGACAGTTACTTTCCCACAAAATGGCCAATAGGCTATCCAAAATAAAATAATACAAGCGACACAAACACACAAAGACTAACCATAACAAAAATAAACAGCGACTGAAGAACCGTTTTGGATCGGTCATCGGAAACGAATTCCACTGGGGGCGTGGGGAGGGGCTAAAATCGAATTTACTTGGCCACAATCCTCGCCCTTACTTCCGTCGCGATTTAGACAAATAATCTGTTCAGTCCGCATGAAGGCCTCCTAACTCATCAGTGCAACATCTCCGTGAACACAAACAATCAAACAACCACAGAGATAAAACAACGGTGAGGATTCGACAGCAAGAAAGAAGTTTAGGTCGTAGTACCAAGGCGTTAATCCAAAATCGTTAATCCATAGACAAAATGGCAAATATCAATGTTCAGAGCAACAGATATGGACTCCAGAAGAGTGTAATCATGCGTCCGCGGATATTAAGCATTACTTGGTAAGCAAGCTTCGCCCACTGAAACCACTGAAATGCCGGAGCAAAAGATAACCAACAGTTAGACTCCGATGGGCCCGACCAGAGACAGAACATCAGACACCAACCAACATTACCTTGAATTAGATCTCTCTAATTATCAATAAGCCTTTACGCTAGAACCGTCACAGAATCTGAGGCCTGACCCTACGGCGTGCAATTAAAGAGGGAAGCAAAGTTGTCAACCGTGATTGGGTTAACTACCATGCATACAGTCTGTCGTATAACATTTATGTTGTACCCAATCTTTTTATATCGAAGAATGATTTTACGAAAATTGGTGCTGACGTCATTGCGGTTATATATTTTTCTGAATTTATATACTAAGTCACCATTAAATTCGAGTTCCGATAAACCTTGTTGCAGAAGAGATTTGAGTCCAATATTGAATTTTGAAATTAAATCAGAATGACGTCTATAAAATTTTGAAAAGGCTTTGAATAGTTTATGGTACCGATAAACCTGATTAAGAAGTATAGCCGTTAACAATTTATTACAAATGTTGAAGTCAGTTACATAACTACACACTCTAGCAAATCGAATTAATTGCGAAATACAAACGCCATAGGATGGCACACGAGGAACATCACCATCCAAAAAAGGACAATTTACAATCTCAAAATCAAAATTATCGCGTTTATCATAAATTTTGCACGAAACAAACCCATCTACAATAGGTAGATGTAAATCCAAAAACGGGGCCTCGGTATCAGAAGAATTTGCTTTATTTAACTGAAGTTCTGGGTGGTTATCTTGACTTATCAAACCATCGAAATAGGTATTATCAATATTTAATAAATCATCCAAATATCTAGAAGTGGAGCTAAAAGATTCAATGATTTTAGACTGGTTTTCAGCAGAAAAGGACATCATGAAGTCTCTCTCATAACAAAACAAGAGGGCCAAATGGCCCAATATCGCTCACCTGTGTACCAGAAATTCATTAAAATATGTTTTAAGAATGCCCATCAGGGCTTGAAGAAAAAGAATGAACTACATGGTGCTTCTATACAGAGCTGGAACCGACCAAACAGGAGTACTGGTAAACAGGTTCTAAGCCTGCCCAGGAAAAGTGGTGCCAGTTGGACCGTCCATGCATAATGACCCTATTGGTTTCATTAGGTGAAAAGGGCTTAAGATATAATTTCATCTCGATGTCGGGCAAAAGTCCCACAAAACTAGAAGCAATGTCTCCAAAATGACCTACACTGTGTTGACAGGGGTGTTAAACCTCAAATCAATAAACAAGGGCAGGTAACTCAAAAGTTGTTTGTCTCATACAGCCGAAATTCGAACTCTATGTAGACTGTATGTCCCTACTGGTTATCTGCAAGTTTGATGAAGATCAGATCAGAAATGGTGGAGAAAAAGTGGAGACGTCGTTTTCCCCATTATAAGTCTATGGAACCTTTTTGTTTCCATGACAACCACAGTTCTGATCAAAACTTGTCCAAACCTAACGCAGTCAATTTCCCAACCCAGTGATGCTGCACATAAAATTTGATTGGGATTGGCCAGCTAGTCACTTAGATATTCAAGTTCAAAAGTGTGGACGACGGACGGAGGTTTTATGCTTGTTTTCGTTTACTGAAAGTTTCAAAAAGATCAGATTAGAAACGGCTGAGAAAAGGTGGAGACACTATTTTTCACTAATATTTATGCTCAAGGGCAGGTAATTTGAAAGCCTTTTGTCTCATGCGGCCCAAATTCGAACTAAACATAGACTGTAAGCTCCTTCTGGTTATCTGGAAGTTTGATATAGGTCAGGTTAGAAATAGCCAAGCAAAGTTGGAGACATCGTTTTCCCATTGTAAGTATATCGGAAAATTTTTCACCCTCAAGGGGATGTAACTGGAAATCCGGTGGTCAGATTCAAGCCAAAACCGAACTCATTAGAGATTTTATGCTTATCCTCGTTTACCAAAAATAACAAAAAGATCAGATCAAAAAAAAGTTGCGGAAAGCTGGATACACCATTTTTCGCTAATATTTATGCTCAAGTGCAGGTAACTCAGAAGTCATTTGACCTGCGTGGCCCAACTTCAAACTCAACATAGACTGTATGCCCCTCCTGATTATCTGCAAGTTTGATGAAGATCTGATTTGAGATGGTCGAGAAAAGCTGAAGACGTCGTTTTCCCATCGTAAGTCTATGGGAAAATCTTTCACACTCAAGGAGATGTTACTGGAAAACCACTGGTCAGATTCAAGTCAACTTCGAACTCGCTCGAGATTTTATGCTTGTACTCTTTGCCAAAAGTTACAAAATGATCCAATCAAAAACGGCTGAGAAAAGCTGGAGACACCATTTTTCACTTACATTTATGCTCAAGGGCAGGTAACTCAGAAGCTGTTTGTTCCGTGCAGCCCAAATTTGAACTCAACGTAGACTGTAAGCCCCTCCTGGCTATCTGCTAGTTTGATGAAGATCGGGTCAGAACTGGCGGAGAAAAAGTGGAGACGTCGTTTGCCCCATTATAAGTCTATGGGAAAATTTTTTCATGCCCAAGGAGATGTAACTGATAAAACCGCTCGTCAGATTCAAGCCAAATTCGAACTCGTCCGATTTTTTATGCTTGTTCTAGTTTTAATATGAAAAGTTACAAAAAGATCAGATCATAAACGGCTGAGAAAAGCAGGAGACACCATTTTTCACTTATATTTATGCTCAAGGGCAGGTAACTACAAAGCTGTTTGACCCAACCATCCCAAATATGAACTCGACGTAGACTGTAAGCCCCTCCTCGTTATCTGCAAGCTTGATGAAGATCGGATCAGAAATGGCTGAAAAAAGTGGAGACTTCGTTTTCCCCATTATAAGTCAATGGAACCTTTATGGAAACTTTTTGTTTCCATGGCAACCACAGTTCTGACCAAAACCTAACGCAGTCAATCCCCCAACCCAGTGATGCTGCACATAAAATTTGATTGGGATTGGCCAGCTGGTCACTTAGAAAGTCTATGGGAAAATTTTTCATGCTCAAGGGGATTTTTCACTTATATTTATGCTCAAGGGCAGGTAACGTCAAACCTGTTTGTCTCGTGCAGCCCAAATTCGAACTCGACGTAGATTGTAAGCCCCTCCTGGTTATCTGCAAGTTTTGATGAAGATCGGATCAGAAATGGCCGAGAAAAAGTGGAGACGTCGTTTTCCCCATTATAAGTCAATGGAACCTTTATGGAAACTTTTTGTTTCCATGGCAACCACAATTCTGACCAAAACCTATCGCAATCAATCCCCGAACCCAGTGATGCTGCACATAAACTTTGATTGGGATTGGCCAGCTAGTCACTTAGAAAGTCTATGGGAAAATTTTTCATGCTCAAGGGGATTTTTCACTTATATTTATGCTCAAGGGCAGGTAACGTCAAACCTGTTTGTCTCGTGCAGCCCAAATTCGAACTCGACGTAGATTGTAAGCCCCTCCTGGTTATATGCAAGTTTTGATGAAGATCGGATCAGAAATGGCCGAGAAAAAGTGGAGACGTCGTTTTCCCCATTATAAGTCAATGGAAACTTTATGGAAACTTTTTGTTTCCATGGCAACCACAGTTCTTACCAAAACCTATCGCAATCAATCCCCAAACCCAGTGATGCTGCACATAAAATTTGATTAGGATTGGCCAGCTAGTCACTTAGATATTCAAGTTCAAAGGTTTGGAGGACGGATGGACGACGGACGGACGCCGGATGCCTACCTATACTATAAGCTCACCCTGTGATCCTTCGGCTCAGGTGAGCTAAAAATGATCAGATCATAAACGGTTGAGAAAAGCTCGAGACACCATTTTTCACTTATATTTATGCTCAAGGGCAGTTAACTCCAAAGCTGTTTGTCCCGTGCAGCCCAAATTCGAACTCGACGTAGACTGTAAGCCCTTCCTGGTTATCAGCAAGTTTGATGAAGATCGGATCAGAAATGGCTGAGAAAAAGTGGAGACGTTGTTTTCCCCATTATAAGTCTATGGGAAAATCTTTCACGCTCAAGGGGACATAACTGGAAAACCGCTGGTCAGATTGAAACCAAATTAAAACTCGTCCGAGATTCAATGTTTGTCCTCGTTTACGAGGACTGTTCTAATATAAATGCAAGTAGAAAGTTTTCTCGTGCACTAATGCAAAAATCACCTGGAAATAAATATCACAGCGTAGAAAAACATTTTACCTATACATTGATACCAAACCTGTTAAAATCCGTCCACTTTAGCCATATATATCGTTCGATAAACACTGTCTACTCTTGTATACTAACACAAAACATGGTTGGAAGAAGGTCAGAGTACGCCGTTGAAATAAGGTCCTATATTAAGAATCGTTGTATTCTTGGTATACGGTGCAAAGACATTTTTGATTAAATATGTTCGGTTTATGGGCATAATGAAATGTCTTTTCCGACAGTTTTTCGTTGGTGTAAGAAATTCAGCTGTGGTCTAGACTCAACAGAAGATGCACCACATGATCGTCGGCCAAAAAGAGCAACATCTGCCAAGATGGTTGCTAGAGTGAAAGAAATAGTTGCTTTCGATGCACGATACACCACTAGGCAAATAGCTGGTATGGTTGGCATCTCATTAGGAGCAGCTCATACAATTCTGAAACGGGATTTGAAAATGATAAAGATCTGTGCTAGATGGATTCCCCGTCTGTTGACAGATGAGCAGAAAAAGACACGTGTTCAGTGCGCCAAGATGTTGCTTAAAAAGTTTCCAAATTACAATGCACGGTCTTTCGTGACATGGGTTCACTTTTTTGAGCCAAAACGAAAGATTCAGAACAAAATATGGGCAACAAAGTATTGCAAAAGACCATGCATTGCAAAGCGGACCATGAGCGTCAAGAAGGTAATGTATGCCATATTCTTTTCAAATCAGGGCCCTGCTATTCAGGTTGCTGTGCCTAAAGGCAAATCTGTAAATGCGAAGTTTTACAAGAATAAAGTTCTTCGAATATTGAAGAAATATTTCAAAGAACGAAGACCCGCAACTGGTTTGGCCAATGTCAGATTGCTACATGACAATGCGTCATCGCACAAGGCGTTAATTATGCAAGACTATCTGAAGCAGAAAAATGTTGTTGAACTCCCTCAGCCCCCGTATTCCCTTGACCTTGCCCCGTGTGACTTTTTTTTGTTCCCGCGGCTGAAAAAATACCTGCCTGGTCGAAAATTTGTACAGCGCAAACACCTCGGTTCTGCAATATTCCAGTGCTTTCATAGTATACCTCGAAAAGACTACCAAAATGCATTCAATGATTGGATCAGAACACTGAAAGTTTGTATATCTGGTAAAGGGGAATACTTTGAGGGGACAAAATAAACTTTTCATCGAAACCTATCACGGAATCGTTTTTATGTGGTTAGTTGCATTCATATTTGAACAGTCCTCGTATGAAAAGTTACAAAAAGATCAGATCATAAACGGCTGAGAAAAGCTGAAGACACCATTTTTCACTTATATTTATGCTCAAGGGCAGGTAACTCCAAGCCTGTTTGTCCCGGTTTGTCCCATGCAGCCCAAATTCAAACTCGACGTAGACTGTAAGCCATTCCTGGTTATCTGCAAGTTTGATGAAGATTGGATCAGAAATGGCCGAGAAAAAGTGGAGACGTCGTTTTCCCCATTAAAAGTCTATGGAACCTATTTGTTTCCATGGCAACAGAATTCAAATCTGATCAGCCAAAAAACCTTATGCAGCCTTTCCCCCCACCTGATGATGCTTCTCATGAAATTTGATCAAGATTGGCCATGTGGTATTAGCGATATACTTATTGGAAATTGTTTACGGACACAGGCACACACGGACGCACGCACGCACGACGGACGACGGACAAAATGTTATCACAAAAGCTCACTTTGTCACTACGTGAATGGTGAGTTAAAAATGGCGGAAAAAATTGGCCAGGTGTTCTCATTCCTCTCAATTTTGCTTCACCCATTTCTGACAACCAACCAATCAAATTACTTGATATATATTATATTAATTAGATTTACAATCAAAATGACAAACAGAGTACATCCTGATCAGACGGCTTCTTCAAAAGCCATCTGATCTGGATCAACACTGTTGCAAATGTATGTGTTCAGCTGGATAAGGGTTAAGATGCCAAGAAAAACTGCATCTGAAAATGTTGTCTGTTTATGTTGCCTCCTGTATCTTCTTCCAAACTCTATAAATAAGGTTTATCATTATTAATATTAAACTTGTCAGTCAGGCCCCCGCCCATCGGGGCTTGAAGAAATAGATTGGTTGCATGATGCTTCCATGCAGAGCTGAAACTAATAGCTCACGAGTACTGGTAAACTACTTAGAGGATCTAAGCCTGCCCAGGCAAAGCGGTGCGAGCCGGACTGTCCATGCTTATAAACCCTATTGGTTTCATTGGGTGGCAGGGCTTGAGATGTCATTTCATTTCCAAGTCGGGTAAAAGTCCCACAAAATTGGAAGCAACATCTCCAAAATGAACTTTACAGTGTTGACGGGGATGTTTAACCTCAAATCAAGCAAACAAACAAAACACTTGTCAGACATATTTTTGCATACACTGTAAGGAAAACTGCTCCTAGAGGAGCAGTCTGATCTGGGTCCACACACTTTTTAAGTAATCAGCAGGTGATAAAGCATATGTATTTGGCATTTTATGAATTAAAATACATTTAAACATTCATTTTGCAACAAGAGGGCCCAATGGCCCTATATCGCTCACCTGTGTACCAGAAAATCATTGGTGTAGGAAACCACTTGACATTGCTACATACTAAATATCTAAGCTCAGGCAAAGCGGTGTCCAAGCATATAAACCCTATTGGTTTCATTGGGCGACAGGGCTTGAGATGTAATTTTATCTCAATGTCGGGTAAAAGTCCCACAAAATTGGAAGAGACATCTCCAAAATGACCTATATAGTGTTGACAGGGATGTAAAGTAGAAGTAAAACAAAGATCAGGAATTGATACAATTAACTTACTCCACCCATAAAAGACACCAAAGGGAAAGAAATACAAACATTAAGCGACCAGACCATAATGGAAACCTAAACAAAGGAAGGCCATAAGGACAGTTACTTTCCCACAAAATGGCCATATGGCCATCCAAAAATAAAAAGACACAAGTGATACACACAGTAAGTAACAAACAACAACATAAATAAATCGCCACAGAAGAGCCGCCTTGGAACGGTCAGTGGAAGATTTCCACTGGGGGGCTTAAATCGATTTAACGTGGCCACAAAACCTCAAATCAAACAAAATCTGTGCCTTATGGTTTTGGAAAAGAAGATTGTTTTTTTTTTTTTTTTTTTTTTGATTTTTGTTGTTGTTTTTTCAATATAAGTCTATAGAAGCTAATGAGCCCTGGGACTTGGCCAATTTTGACCCAAAGGGCATGTTTGGCAGGATTTATGTAGGAGACAATTTTGTGTTACTATATACTAAATATCTAAGGTCTGCATTTCATGGTTTCAAAGAAGATGTTTGAAGCTTTTGTCCATTATAAGTTTATTGGAGTTAAGGGGCCACAGGATTTGGCCAATTTGGACCCCAGGAGAATGATTGGCAGGATTCATGTAGGCGACCAGTCGACATTACTACATGCTAAATACCTAAGCTCTGGGACTTATGGTTTCAGAGAAGAAGATTTTTGAAGATTTCTTTCCCCCATTTCAAGTTGTTGTGTGTGTGTGTGTGTGTGTGTGTGTGTGTGTGTGTGTGTGTGTGTGTGTGTGTGTGTGTGTTTCATTATAAGGGCCCTGTGGTTTCAGAAAAGAAGATTTTTGAAGTTTTTCCAATTGTAAGTCTATGGAAGCTTAAGAGCCCTGGGGTGTGGCCAATTTGGATCCCAGGGGCATAACTGACAGGATTTATGTAGGTGGCCACTTGACATTGCAACATACTAAAAATCTAAGCTCTGGGCCTAATGGTTTCATAGAAGAAGATTTTTTAAGCTTGTTTTCCATTATGAGTCTATTGGAGCTGATGTGCTCGGGCATGGCCAAATTTGACCCCAGGGGCAGGGTTAGCAGGATTTATGTAGCTGGCTATTTTATGTTGCTAGATACTAAATATCTAAGTTCTGTGCTTCACAGTTTCTGAGAAGAAGATTTTTGAAGCTTTTTTCCATTATGAGTCTATGGGAGCTAAGGGGCCCCGGGGCGTGGCCCATTTGGACCCCCGGGGCATGATAAGCAGGTAATGTGTAGGTGATCACTTGTCGTTGCCACATGCTAAATATATCAGCTCTGGGCCCTTTGGTTTCAGAGGAGAAGATTTTTGAAGCTTTTTTCCATTATGAGTCTATGGGAGATAAGGGGGTACCAGGGTGTGGCCCATTTGGACCCCAGGGGCATGATTGGCAGGATTTATGGAGCTGACCACTTGTCATTACCACATGCTAAATATCTAAGCTCTGGGCCCTGTGGTTTCAGAGAAGAAGATTTTTAAGCTTCTTTCCATTATGAGTCTATGGGAGCTAAGGGGCCCCGGGGCGTGGCCCATTTGGACCCAAGGGGTATAATTGGCAGGATTTATGTAGGCGACCACTTGCCATTGCTACATGCTAAATATCTAAGCTCTGGGCCCTGTGGTTTCAGAGAAAAAGATTTTTTAAGCTTTTTTTTCCATTATGAGTCTATAGGAGCTAAGGGGCCCCTGGGCGTGGCCCGTTTGGACCCAAGGGGCATGATTGGCAGGAATTATGTAGGTGACCACTTGCTGTTGCTACGTGTAAAATATCTAAGCTCTGGGCCCTGTGGTTTCAGAGAAGAAAATATTTGAAGCTTTTTTCCATTATGAGTCTATGGGAGCAAAGGGGCCCCGGTGCATGACCCATTTAGAACCCAGGGGCATGATTGGCAGGAATTATGAAGGTGACCAATTGCTGTTGCTACACGCTAAATATCTAAGCTCTGGGCCCTGTGGTTTCAGAGAAGAAGATTTTTGAAGCTTTCTTTTCCATTATGAGTCTATAGGAGCTGAGGGGCCCCGGGGTGTGGCCCATTCGGACCCCAGGGGCATGATTGGCAGGATTTATGTAGGTGACCACTTGCCATTGGTACATGCTAAATATATCAGCTCTGGGCCCTATGGTTATAGAGTAGAAGCTGTTTGAACCTTTTTTTCCATTATGAGTCTATAGGAGCTTAGGAGCCACAGGGCGCGGCCCGTTTGGACCCCAGGGGCATGATTGGCAGGAATTATGTAGGTGACCACTTGCCGTTGCTACATGCTAAATTTCTAAGCTCTGGGCTCTGTGGTTTCAGAGAAGAAGATTTTTGAACCTTTCTTTGCATTATGAGTCTATGGGAGCTAAGGGGCCCTGGGGCGTGGCCCATTTGGAACCAAGGGGCATGATTGGCAGGAGCTATGTAGGTGGCCACTTGCCGTTGCTACATGCTAAATACCTAAGCTATGGGCCCTGCGGTTTCAGAGAAGAAGATTTTTTAAGCTTTTTTTCCTTTTTGAGTCTATGGCAGCGAAGGGGTCCCGGGGCGTGGCCCATTTGGAATTCAGGGGCATGATTGGCAGGAATTATGTAGGTGACCACTTGCTGTTGCTACATGCTAAATATCTAAGCTCTGGGCCCAGTGGTTTCAGAGAATAAGATGTTTGAAGCTTTTTTCCATTATGAGTCTATAGGACTTAAGGGGCCCCGGGGCGTGGCCAATTTGGACCCCAGGGGCATGATTGGCAGGATTTATGTATTTGACCACTTGACATTGTTACAAGCTTAATATCTAAGCTCTGGGCCCAGTGGTTTCAGACAAGAAGATATTTTAATTTTTTTCCATTGTAAGCCTATGGGAGCTATATGTTGCCATGGCAACCAGAATTCCAATCAGATCAGCCCAAAAACCTTATGCAGCCTTTCCCCCTACCTGATGATGCTTATCATGAAATTTGATCAAGATTGACCACGGGGTATTAGAGATATACTTATTTGAAATTGTTTACGGACGCACGGACGGACCCGCGCACGACGGACGACGGACAAAAAGTGATCACAAAAGCTCACCTCGTCACTACGTGACAGGTGAGCTAACAAAAACAAATCAGCCATAAGTGGTGCGCAATTAGTACCCATCGGAATACCCACAACTTGTCTAAATAACTAAGTACTAAATCTTTTGTAAATATTGTTAAGTGGAAAGGTGAGGGCTTCACACACTTTCTGACATGACCATAAAGTATAATTTTTATGCTCTTCAGAAGTGAAAAAAGCTTTCCTTACATAACATGCAAGATAGAGGGTGTCTTCCCTATGAAATGTCCATTCAATTAAATCATTAAGTTTTTCTTTTATAAGATTATGAGGAAGTGTAGTGTAAAGGGTGGAAAAATCATAAGTAGACAGACTTGAAGCACGAAAACGCCTGGATTTCAATTTATTTAAAACCACTGTCTTTATGGCCTTCCATTGTTTAGGTTTCCATTATGGTCTGGTCGCTTCATGTTTGTCTTTCTTTCCCTTTGGTGTCTTTGATGGGTGGAGTAAGTTAATTGTATCGATTCCTGATCTTTGTTTTACTTCTACTTTTCATTAGAATTTTTTATAGACCAAAACAGATTTCTACCTGATCCTTCGAAGACTTTGTCGCAATATTTTATCACATGTTTTTTGATGGCAGTAAAACATGAAGTTAATAATTTGGAGAGTTCAGTGGTGGCACAAGAGCTTGAATTTGCAATAAACCGTGCTTTGTATGGTCTTTTATGAAGTTTAGGTAACCAATATAACGTAGGAAGCTTGTCTTGGCCTTCGGTAACACAGACAGCAAACTTGGTGGCTGAATGACAAATGTGGTCATCAACTAAAACCCTCTCTACAGCTAAAGGCTGAAGTTCATAGGCCTTAGTACCACCAAGTTCTTGCTGAAGAGTGTTAACATAGTGAAGCCGTCAAACAACGACCACATTGTTAGCGGCCTTATCAGCTGGAGCCAAAACAAACTTCCTATAAAATTCTTGAATACCTAGTTTAAGGTGACGTAATGACGTCTTAGGTTTAGGAGGTAATAAGTTCGTATTTTGCGAATAAAAAGAAATGCGTTTGTTCACTAATTTCAGAATGCTAAGTTTCCATTCCTTAAGAGCTTTATGCTCAACATACTCTCGTTTACACCATCGATTACCGAATTCATTCAAGGCAGCAGCGATTTCATCTCTACATTTATTGAAATAAATTTTAGAAGGAAATCGATATTTCGGTCCTTTATGTATTATATTACGTATCTCTAGCTAGAATCTAGCAGCAGGATAGCAATACACTGAATTTTTACAATCACATGTATCAGGAGTGTTAGTGACAATATCAAGATCAGAAACAAGTTTATTGAGATTAAAAATGATAGATCTAACAGGCTTATTGTATTTATAGCAAATTATGGGTGTTTCAGTATTTTGAAAATAAGCAGGAATGGATGAAATAACCGAACTGTCCAGGAAGATACTAGGTAAATCAATAAAATCCAAACCCTTATTAATGAAGGATATTTTGATGTAATGACGTTTGTGATTTATTTCAGAATCGATGAAAGGACGAAGAGCATGCCGAGTATAACCTCTAGTTAAAAAGCAGCGTCGTATAACCGATTAGAACTATCGTAGAATTAATTCGCTTCGGTGTCCAGAATCCGTAATACAGAAATGGGTAATGAACTTAGAAAAGCAAGCACTGAGAGGTGTCCATGATTCAATAATATTATGGACAGTCACTTCAGTCTAATATTGTTTGTTTTAAAAGCACGTAATTTACGTTTATAATTAACATTTTTTCTGGCGCCGTGCGATCTAGTTATACGCTTTCGACAGTCCAGAAGCGAAAAAATATCAAAATCGGGCATTTTAGATATATTACCCTCATGATAAATGTTGTAATTAAAGCCCAATGGAAAAGGTGTCTGTAATAATTTAATCCATTTTAATTCAGTTTCATGCCGTTTAATAATTTTAAACCTAGCTGTAGAATTTACATCATAATTCATTTTTTCCACTGGCTGTATAGAAATATCTTTTTATAGAATAATCTGTACGTTTGAAATGGCGGTACAAGTAAGTGTCAGTTTTTTAGGCTTACTCATTCTACGAAAGTGTTCGTTAAATTGTGTTTTCAACATGCGATTAGTTTGCCCGACGTACTGCATTTACAATTTGCAGTATGTCACGTTATCACATATATCAAATCCGTAGACTGACATGTCAAATCGGAGATTTTAACTATAGAAAAACGGCTACCGTTTACAGACGAAGAAATGGTAGACGCAGTGCATAAATGTGAACAGCACCTGCACCTCTTAGCATTGCACTTGGAAATAGTAGGATACATTCCACTTCTCCTGAAAGGATTGGTATATTTCCGAAAAATGGGCGATTTCATAGGATATAATCTAGATTGTTTTTAAATAAATTGGTACTACCTGCTCCACTTAAATTAATGGAAGCGGCAGAACACAAATTTATGGGCCTCACCAATACCGACGGCAACATAGCACTAAACTTATTAACAGAATGGGGAATCCGTACAGAAGAAGCAGAATGTAACCTAAGGGGAGATATTGTAAGTTTAAATTTATTTGTGATACTCATTTTTGTTTAAAAGGGCGATACCGGCCAAACTAAAGCGTTATTCATACCGGTCATTAAGTTAAACAGTATACGGAAGAACTGTAAATCCTTCAAATAGAATGCGCTTCAAAAGGAAGGCGAGTATAACAAAAGCCCACAAAACAGCTATGCCTATAAAAAGCCCATAGATATCAAACAAGCAATTGTTATACCACGAGATACAAACATCGATACAATCAAGACCTTCAACAGGTATCAAAAGGATGTCTAATTACGGAACGATGATAAGCAATTGTAAAAGCAATACCTTTGGATTGGTAAAATAAAAGCATTAAACGCATGCACAGGGATACCTTTTACAGCCACCACACGGCACAAACAAAACAGCTCTGATATGCAAAATAGAAGTGGAGTCAATGATCAGGAATCGATACAATCAACCCACAGCTCCCATCAGAGACACCAAAGGGAAAGAAACACAAACATGAAACAACAGACCCTAATGGAAACATCAATAGCGGAAAGCCAAAACGACAGGTACTTTCTCACAAAATGATCAATAGGCTATCCAAAATAAAATAAAATAAGCGACACAAACACACAAAGACAAACCATAACAAAAATAAACCGCGACTGAAGAACCGCCTTGGAACGGTCAGCGGAAACGAATTCCACTGGGGGACTTAAATCGATTTTACGTGGCCACAATCCTCGCCCTTACTTCCCCGTCGCGATTAAGACAAATACTTTGTTCAGTCCGCATGAAGGCCTCCTAATTCATCATTGGCTGGATTTATATAGGCGAACACTTGACTTTGCTGCATACTATGCTCTGGGCCTTATGGTTTGAGAGGAGATGATTTTTTTCGAGTTTTTGGTTTTCATTACAAGACTTTTGGAGCTAATGAGCACAGCGGCGTTGCAAATTTGGATCCCAGGGGCATGGTCGGCAGGATTTATGTAGGCGACCTTTTGACGTTGGCACATACTAAATATCTAAGCTCTCGGCCTTACGGTTTCAGAGAAGAAAATTTTTTTTCATGATAAGCCTCTGGGAGCTAATGAGGCCCGGGGCGCGGCCAGTTTGGACCCACGGGCATGATTGGCGAGGATTGTGGGCACGTAAAATCGATTTAAGCCCCCCCCCCCCAGTGGAATTCGTTTCCGCTGACCGTTCCAAGGCGGTTCTTTTCGCGCGGTTTATTTTTGTTATGGTTTGTCTTTGGGTGTTTGTGTCGCTTATGTTATTTTATTTTGGACAGCCTATTGGCCATTTTGTGGGAAAGTTACTGTCCTTTTGGCTTTCCGCTGTTGGTGTTCCATTAGGGTCTGTTGTTTCATGTGTGTGTGTCTTTCCCTTTTGGTGTCTCTGATGGGAGCTGTGGGTTGATTGTATCGATTCCTGATCATTGCCTCCACTTCTATTTTTTATGAAGATGACAAATAAACGGTGTTACATATCAAATAGCTAAGTTCTGGTCCTTATGGTTTCAGAGAAGAAAATGTTTGAAGTTTTCCCCATTATAAGTCTCTGGGAGCGAATGATCCCTGAGCGTTGCCAATTTTGACCCCAGGGGTATGATTGGCAGGTTTATGTGGGGGATCACTTGACGTTGCTTTATATACTAAATATCTAAGCTCTGAGCCTTGTGGTTTCAGAGAAGAAGATTTTTGAAGTTTTTTTCCCATTATAAGTCTATGGGAGCTATATGTTGCCATGGCAACCTGAATTTCAATCCGATCAGCCCATCTATCTGATAATGCTTCACATGAAATTTAGTCAAGATTGATAGTGGGATACCAGAGATAAACTAATTTGAAAATATGACGGGACAATGGCGGTGGACGGAGCTTTGTCATACATATACCTCCCATGAGCCTTTGGCTCAGGTGTGCAAAATATGATGACCCCAGGTTGACCTTTACCTGTTTATAAGTACATAAGATCATAGTAACTCATATGAGGAAAAAACGGACCAGATAATTTTCAGGGCTCAGGGGAGCGTTAATGGCCTCATGTTCGTCTTGCTTGATTAGGAACAATAAAAGAAATGAACACGTTAATACACACATTCTATATTTGGCATCACTGCAACTGCTGTCGGTGAATTACATATTAAGTACATGAATGGTAGTTAAGCCAATCACGGTTGACATCTTTTCTTCCCTCTTTGACTGAACGCCGGTGGGTCAGGCCTCAGATTCTATGACGGTTCCAGCGTAAAGGCTTGTCGCAAATATTTTTTCTTACGGTTTGTCTTTTGAGTGTATCGCTTATATTATTTTGTTTTGGATAGCCAGTTGGCCATTTTCTGGGAAAATAACTGTCCTTTTTGTTTTCCGCTGTTGATGTTTCCATAAGGGTCTGTTGTTTCATGTTTGTGTATCTTTCCCTTTGGTGTCTCTGGTGTGAGCTGTGAATTAATTGTGTCGATTCCTGATCATTGCCTTCACTTCTGTTTTACTTAGAATTATGGTGAATCTAATTTCATGTAACGTTGGTTGGTGCCTGTCTCTGGCTGGGCCCATCGTAGTCTAACTGTTGGCTTTCTTTTGCTCCAGCATTTCAGTGGTTTCTTTCTGTCGAGTCCTCGCCGTTGTTTCATCCCTATGGTTGATTGATTTTTGTGTTCACGGAGATGTTGCACTGATGAGTTAGGAGGCCTTGAAGCAAAATGAACACAGTATTTTTCTTAATCGCGACGGAAGTAAGGGCGAGGATTGTGACCACAAAAAATCGATTTAAGCCCCCTCCCCAGTGGAATTTGTTTCACTGACCGTGCTAAGGCGGTTCTTCTGTCGCGGTTTATTTTTGTTATGGCTTGTCTTTGAGTGTGTGTGTGTCGTTAATAAAAATTATTTTGCTTTGGATAGCCAATCGTCATTTTGTGGGAAAGTAACTGTCCTTTTGGATTTTCGCTAGTGATGTTTCCATTTGGGTCTAGTTGATTCATGTTTGTGTTTCTTTCCTTTGGTGTCTCTGATGGGAGCTGTGGGTTAATTGTATCGATTCCTGATCAATGTCTTCACTTCTATTTAAAAGCTTCATTTATTTATCTTGCGGCTGAAACGATTAAAACAGCAAAACAAAACTGCACTTACCTTTTTTTTATCACTCATATAACAGTGAATTCCTTCTATATTTCTGAATTCAGAGTAGTGTTCATGTCTGTTCATGATTTAGTTTAGATTCTTTATCTGTCTTCTGCCTATTAGTTTTAGGTATTATAGGTCGATCAACGTATTGTTTGCTATTTTGTGTAAATTCATTTCGGTAAATTGCGTAAATATTGTTATCTTGAATATAAAGTCAAGAGGATGTCTATCGATCCGGGCTTCACGCTAATGTAATTTTTAAAAAAACAGATATGAACCTTCGGTTTTATTTTTATGCTCCCCGAGAGAGATTCTCGGGGGCATATAGTTTTTGCCCTATCTGTCTGTCTGTTTGTCTGTCCGTCGCAAAAACTTTAACCGGCATAAAAATTGGCGCCCACGGGGGTGGTGGGAGGTGGGGGCATTGGCCGCTTACAGTGACAGCTCTTGTTGTTTTTTTTCGTTCCACGCCTCTAAGTAACTTGTGTATTTCACAGTTTCCCATTAATGCCAATCATCCCATTGCTAGAACATTCGGAAACATTTAAGATTCTGATCAAAGGCCACAGAATGCGGCGTCTGATCGGTGTCTTCACTGCTTGCTTAAGGTACGGAACCTGATTTAAAACTCACAACTTACAGAAACAACGTGATGGAATTCTATGTTCGATGTCGGTCAGTAAAGGGTTGTTAGCCGAATTTTACTGTTGACTTCTTCGAATTCGTACAAACGCTATTTAATCATTTCAACCGGTGCAAAGTAGAAGTAAAACAAAGATCAGGAATTGATACAATTAACTTACTCCATCCATAAAAGACACCAAAGGGAAAGAAATACAAACATTAAGCTACCAGACCATAATGGAAACCTAAACAAAGGAAGGCCATATGGACAGTTACTTTCCCACAAAATGGCCATATGGCCATCCAAAATTAAAAGACACAAGTGATACACACAGTAAGTAACAAACAACAACATAAATAAATCGCCACAGAAGAGCCGCCTTGGAACGGTCAGTGGAAGATTTCCACGGGGGGGGGGGGCTTAAATCGATTTTACGTGGCCACAATCCTCGCCCTTACTTCCGTCGCGATTTAGACAAAAAATTTGTTCAGTCCGCATGAAGGCCTCCTAACTCATCAGTGCAACATCTCCGTGAACACAGAAATCAAAGAACCACAGAGGTGAGACAACGGTGAGGACTCGACAGCAAGAAACCACTGAAATGCTGGAGCAAAAGAAAACCAACAGTTAGACTCCGATGAGCCCGACCAGAGACAGAGCATCAGGCACCAACCAACATTATCTCTTTAATTTTCAATAAGCCTTTACGTTGGAGCCGTCATAGAATCTGAGGCCTGACCCACCGGCGTGCAATTAAAGAGGGAAGCAAAGTTGCCAACCAAGATTGGGTTAACTACCATGCATGCAGTCTGTCGTATAATATCCATGTTGTACCCAATCTTTTTATATCGAAGAATGATTTTACGAAATTGGGTGCTGAAGTCATTGCGGTTATATATTTTTCTGAATTTATATACTAAGTCACCATAAAATTCGGGTTCCGACAGACCTTGTTGCAGAAGAGATTTAAGTCCAATATTGAATTTTGAAAATAAATAGTAAGTAAGTAAGTAAGTAAAGACTTTATTTAAAGAGGGTGACAACATTTAGCACATACAATTGAAAAACATGTAATAGCTAATCTTCCATGAGGCCCTCAAAATCAGAATGGCGTCTATAAAATTTTGAAAAGGCTTTGCGTAGTTTATGGTACCGATAACCCTGATTAAGGAGTTTAGCCGTTAATAATTTATTACGAGTGTTGAAGTCAGTTACATGACTACACACTCTAGCAAATCGAATTAATTGCGAAATATAAACGCCATAGGATGGCGCACGAGGAACATCACCATCCAAAAAAGGAAAATTTACAATCTCAAAATCAAAGTCATCGCGTTTATCATAAATTTTGCACGAAACAAATCCATCTACAATAGATAGATGTAAATCCAAAAACGGGGCCTCGGTATCAGAAGAATTTGATTTATTTAACTGAAGTTCTAGGGGGTAAATCTGACTGATCAAACCATCAAAATAGGTATTATCAATATTTAATAAATCATCTAAATATCTAGAAGTAGAGCTAAAAGCTTCAATAATTTCAGATTGGTTATCAATGGAAAACGACAAAATGAAGTCTCTTTCATAACAATACAAGAACAGATCAGCCACAAGAGGTGCGCAATTAGTACCCATCGGAATACCCACAATTAGTCTAAATAACTTAGTACCGAATCTAATATAAATATTGTCAAGTAGAAAGGTGAGGGCATCACACACTTTCTGACATGACCAAAGTGTATAATTCTTATGCTCTTTAGAAGTGAAAAATGCATTTCTGACATTACATGCAAGATAGAGAGAATCTTCTCTGTGAAAAGCCCATTCAATTAAATCATTAAGCTTTTCTTTTATAAGATTATGAGGAAGTGTAGTGTAAAGAGTGGAAAAATCGTAGGTAGACAGACTAGAAGCACGAAACTGTCTAGATTTCAATTTATTTAAAACCTCATTCGAATTTTTTATAGACCAAAACAGATTTCTTCCTGATCTTTCAAAGACTTTATCACAATATTTAATTACATGCGTTTTAATAGCAGTAAGACAGGAAGTTAATAATTTAGAAAGTTCAGTGGTAGTGCAAGAACTAGAATTTGCAATAAACCGTGCTTTGTAAGGTTTTGTATGAAGTTTTGGTAACCAGTATAGCGTAGGAAGCTTGTCTTGGCCTTCGTTAACACACACAGCAAACTTGGTGGCTGAAAGACAAACATGTTTATCTACTATAGCTCTCTCTTCATAGGCCTTAGTACCACCAAGCTCCTGCTTAAGCGTGTTAACATAGTGGAGCCGTCACACAACAACGACGTTGTTAGCGGCCTTGTCTGCAGGGGCCAAAACAAACTTCTTATGAAATTCTTGAATACCTAGTTTAAGATGACGTAAAGACGTCTTGGGCTTAGGAGGTAATAAGTTAGTATTTTGAGAATAGAAAGAAATGCGTTTATTCACTAGTCTTAAAATGCTAAGTTTCCAGTCCTTTAGGGCTTTACACTCAACATACTCTCGCTTACACCATCGATTACCGAATTCATTCAAGGAAGCAGCAATTTCATCTCTGCATTTACTGAAATCAATTTTAGAAGGAAACCGATATTTCGGTCCTTTAGAAATTATATTCCTTATCCTAGAATCAGGAATAATTCTCAAATTGCCGGTAACTACATGACCAGCAGCAGGATAGCAATACTTTGAGTTTTTACAATCACATGAATCAGGAGTATTAGTATCAATATCAAGATCTGAAACAAGTTTATTGAAATTAAAAATGATAGATCTAACAGGTTTGTTATATTTATAGCAAATTATAGGTGTTTCAGTATTTTGAAAATAAGCAGGAATGGAAGAAAGCACCGATCTCTCACTGAAGATACTGGGCAAATTTATAAAATCCATACCCTTATTAATGAAGGATATTTTGAAGAAATGACGTTTATGATTAATTTCAGAATCAATGTAAGGACGGAGAGTATGCTGAGTATAGCCTCTAGTTAAGAGAGCCGCATCATATAACTGATGAGAACTATCGTAGAATTTATTCGCCTCGGTGTCCAGAAGACGTAAAACAGAAACGGGTAATGAACTTAAAAATGAAAGCATAGAGTGGCGTCCATGATTTAATAATATAATTGACAGTCACTTCAGTCTAGTATTGTTTCGTTTAAACGCACGTGATTTACGTTTAAAGTTACCATTTTTCCTGGTGCCGTGAGATCTAGTTCTGCGTTTTCGACATTCCAGGAGTGAGAAAATATCAAAGTCCGGCATTCTGGAAATATAACCCTCATGATAAATGTTGTCATTAAATCCCAGTGGAAAAGGGGTCTGTAAAATTTAATCCATTTCAGTTCAGCTTCATGTCTTTTGATTATTTTGAATCTAGATGTAGAATTTGCATCGTAATAAAGTTTTTCCACTGGTTGTATAATAATGTTATTTACAGAATGACCTGTACGTCGAAAGTGACGGTACAAGAAAGTGTCAGTTTTCTTAGGCTTACTCATTCTACGATAATGCTCGTTCAATCTAGTTTTAAGCATGCGGTTAGTTTGACCGACGTACTGCATATTACAGTTTGCAGCACGTCAAGTAATTAGATAAATTAAATCTGTAGACTGTCATGTCAAATCAGACATGTTAACTACAGAGAAGCGTCTACCGTTTACAGATGAAGTAACGGTAGACGCAGTGCTTAAATGCGAACAACATCTGCACCTCTTGGCATTGCACTTAGAAATACTAGGATACATTCCACTTCTTTTCCACGGATTAGTATATTTTCGAAGGATGGGTGATTTGAGAGGAGATAGTCTTATACGAAGACTACTCCCAAAAACATTGGTATTGCCTGCTCCTTTGAGATTAACTGAAGTTACAGAAGACAAATTTAAGGGTCTAACCAATACCGAAGGCAACATAGTATTAAAGTTCTTAATAGAATGTGGAATCCGTACAGAAGAAGCAGAGTGTAACCTAAGGGGTGATATTGATATTTTAAATGTATTTGTAATACTCATTTTGGTTAGTAAGGTTGTGATACCGTCAAAACTAAAGCGATGTTCATACCAGTTATTAAATAAATAAAATTACTGAAGAAGATTCCTTCGAATAGAAGGAAGGTACAACAAAAGCCCACAAAACATCCTAGTCTACTTAAAGTACAGGGATGTCAAACAAGCAGTTGTTATACAACGAGGAACGAACATCGGTTTAATAATGACCTTCAACAGGTATCTAAAGGATGTCAATTGATGGAACAGTGAAAAGCAATTGCATAAGCAATCCCTGAGGATTGGAAAAATAAGAGCATTAAATGCATGTACGGGGAGACCTTTTACAGCCGCCACACGGCACAAACAAAACAGCCCTGATATGCAAAGTAGAAGTAAAACAAAGATCAGGAATTGATACAATTAACTTACTCCATCCATAAAAGACACCAAAGGGAAAGAAATACAAACATTAAGCGACCAGACCATAATGGAAACCTAAACAAAGGAAGGCCAAACCTTGCACAGCCAGATGAGACGGCACGTAACGAGCCGTCTCGACAAGATCTGCATGAACACTATTTGCGATTATGTCAATGAACTGGACAAAATAGAAGTGAAGGCAATGATCAGGTATAAATACAATTAGCCCACACATCCCATTAGAGACACACAAGGGAAAGAAACACAAACATGAAATAACTAGACCCTAGGTAATGGAAACATCAATAGCGGGAAGCCAAAAGGACAGTTACTTTCCCACAAAATGGCCAACTGGCTATCAAAAACAAAGAGATATAAGTGATGTTCACATTCAAAGACAAACCATAACAAAAATAAATCGCCACAGAAGAACCACCCTGGAACGGTCAGTGAAAAGACTTTCACCGGGGTGGGATGGGTGGCTGGCGTCGATTAAAATAAAAGTGGAGGCAATGATCAGGAATCGATACAATTAACTTACAGCTCCCATCAGAGACATCAAAGGGAATGAAACAAAAACATGAAGCAACAGACCCCAACAGAAACACCAACAGCGGAAAGCCAAAAGGACAGTTACTTTCCTACAAAATAACCAATAGGCTATCCGAAATAAAATAATATAAGCGGCAAAAACACACAAAGACAAACCATAACAAAAATAAACCGCGACAGAAGAACCGCCTTGGAATTGTCAGCGGAAACGAATTCCACAGGGGGGGGGGCATAAATCGATTTTTCGTGGCCACAATCCTCGCCCTTACTCTCGTCGCGATTAAGATAAATAATTTGTTCAGTCCGCATGAAGGCCTCCTAACTCATCAGTGCAACATCTTCGTGAACACAAAAATCAAACAGCCACAGAGATGAAACAACGGTGAGGACCCGACAGCAAAGGAAACACATTTCGAAAAGAATAAATACACCTAAGAGGCCTGTTCAGAAAATCAGGGTGTAAAAGGGTAAAATCTCGTATGTAGGTAATAAAACCAGTCACTGCCCTTCATCCTAGTGTGGGTTATATTTTCCAGTCCTTTGAGATTATAAGAGTCTGATATGGGGTTCTGTTGTAGATGAGCGTTTTCAACCCGGGGGATGACCGTGCTGAGCGGAACCGAGGCTACGCCGAGGTTCCGCTCAGCACGGTCATCCCGAGGGTTGGAAACGCCCATCTACAACAGAACCCCATATTGGATTCTTTTTCTTGCACAACACCTCCGGTTAGTTTTGACAGCATGCATATTTATATTGTTTACAAAATAAAAGTAGTGCGGAAGTAGTTCCGGCAGTTGAATAGAATTGAAGCGTATTTATGTTAGTTGCCTGGGTCGGAACACCAGGGTCAGAACATAAATTTCTATCCCAGGGTAAAATCACGGATTTCTTTGTCTGGTGTGCAAGAATATTGATTTCCCCATGGAATTTAGAAAATATCTGAGTGTCACTTTTGAGGCCTAACTGGCTGACACCCCATGGTTTTCAGTTCTGTGCTGTACTCTGTGCTTCCAAAGGATTACCTTTTTTGCAACATATACACATGACTGTGGCGTCTAATGTTCACTCGAGGCATTTGCAAACTTCAGAACTAATTTATCTAAAAATAATATGAGAGTTAGATTATCCCCTATCAAATCGCCAGTTCTTATATACAAATATACAAATAATTTCAAAAGAAATGGAATTATCTAGCCCCTAGTATTTCTAGGTACAATGCTAAGAGGTGCATATGCTGTTCACATTTATGTACTGCGTCTACCGTTTCTTCGTCTGTAAACAGTAGACGTTTTTCTGTAGTTAACATGTCCGATTTGACATGTAAATAAAAATCAAAAATGAGTTCCTTTAAGAGCAATGAAAACATTCATAAGAAAGAAAATGGGACATACTACGTAGTTTCGGCTTATAAAGCCTCATCAGTGACCCTGTAATGATCCGGCAAAGAAAGCCAGTGGAAACATACTGCAATTTTCCGAATTTCGAATAGGCAGTCGATTCAAAGACTGATATAAATCAAAATGGGGTTCAAAGAATTAAAAGCCTGTCTAGAATAGGAGTCTAAACCAATAATTTATTTCTGTAAGCCTTCGGCATTTATATATGTGATAACCTGACATACTGCAAATTGTAAAATACAGTACGTCGGGCAAACTAATCGCATGTTAAAAACACGATTTAACGAACACTATCGTAAAATGATTAAGCCTAAAAACTGACACTTTCTTGTACTGTCATTTCAAACGTACAGATCATTCTATATAGGATATTACTATACAGCCAGTGGAAAAAATTACTCTGATGTAAACTCTATAGCGAGGTTTAAAATTATTAAACGGCATGAAACTGAATTAAAATAGATTAAATTATTACATACACCTTTTCCATTGGGCTTTTATGACAACATTTATCATGAGGGTAATATATCTAAAATGCGCGATTTTGATGTGTTCTCGCTTCTGGACTATCAAAAGCGTAAAACTAGATCACACGGTACCAGAAACAAGTATACCGTTGAAACCGATGGATCCTGCCCGATGGTGCAATAGTCGGAACAGGAAACATTATCCTAGTTAAAGAGCGGTATACCGTGTATACTTCAAAATGGAGTGTAACAAAACCTGTCGGTGGACAGATTAGCTTGCCTGATGGTACCGTCATACAAACCAAGGTTGGTCGGTAAATACCGGTGGTGGGAATTCCCACTGGAATTTACTGGTAATTACCGTCCTGGGAAATACTCCAAATTTCAACAAAAGTTGGAAATACTGGGAAATGGTGGGAAATATGATTTTTGTTTAGTTTAGTTATTTCATAAAAAAGCATTATTGATTTTGTGTAATTTAATTGAAATAATGAACAGTTGGCTGCATGTATATTGCAATATGCCTCCCAAAACATATATGTCATAAGTCTGCTTTTACTCAACCAAACACAAGCATAAATATAAAGTAATCTGTTGTTATGAAGGGTGCGGAGAGTTATTTAAAATCACTCATATGCTTAAGAAGATAAAATACCATAGTGATCCCCATATTTGGGACAGACATGCCTGGGCAAACAGTGCAGACCCAGATCAGAATCACTTAGTTCCTTTACGAGAGTTTGCCATTGGAACTAGATATGATTTGTATGATTTACCACACGGTTCAATTTTTTTTTAGATTTACAACAACTCCTTGGCTGTTTGAATTTTAAGGATGTTTATACTAGAAAAGGTTTGTTTGCAAGTTTGTCAAGTAATCATACTCCAAATGCTAAAAGGTGTGATCATTTAATTGTTTGTTTGAAACAGGTATTAAAATTAGAAGTAACAAAAAGATCAGGATTCGATACAATTAACTTACTCCACCCAGAAAAGACACCAAAGGGAAAGAAACACAAGCATGAAGCGACCAGACCATAATGGAAACCTAAACAAATGAAGGCCATAAGGACAGTTACTTTCCCAAAAAATGGCCAAATGGCCATCCAAAATAAAAAGACACAAGTGATACACACAGTAAGTAACAAACAACAACATAAATAAACCGCCACAGAAGAACCGCCTTAGAACGGTCAGTGGAAAGAATTCCACTGGGGGGCTTTAATCGATTTTACATGGCCATAATCCTCGCCCTTACCTCTGTCGCGGTATACACTAATTTTGTTTTGTCCGCATGAAGGCTACCTTACTCATCAGTGTAACATCTCAGAGAACATACAAATCAAAAAACTACAGAGATAAAACAAGGTTGAGGACTCGACAGCATACAACAACAGAATTGCTGGAACAAAAGAAAACCAACAGTAAGACTCCGAGGGGCCCGACAAAAGCCGTCAAACAACGACCACATTGTTAGCGGCCTTAACTGCGGGAGCAGTTCGTATTTTGAGAGTAGAAAGAAAAGCGTTTGTTCATTATTTTCAGAATGCTAAGTTTCCATTCTTTAATACTCTTGTTTACCCCATCGATTACCAAATTTATTCAAGGCAGCAGCGATTTACCCCCCACCCCCAGAACTTCAGTTAAATATAGCAAATTCTTCTGATACCGAGGCCCCTTTTTGGATTTACATCTATCTATTGCTTCTTGCAAAATTGAAAAACGCGATGATTTTGATTTTGAGATTGTAAATTTTCATTTTTTGGATGGTGATGTTCCTCGTGCGGCATCCTATGGCGTTTATATTTCGCAATTAATTCGATTTGCCAGAGTGTGTAGTCATGTAACTGATTTCAACACTCGTAATAAATTGTTAACAGCTAAACTTCTTAATCAGGGTTATCGGTATCATCAACTGAGCAAAGCCTATTTAATTTATTTTAGACGTCATTCTGATTTAATTTCAAAATTCAATATTGGACTTAAATCTCTTCTGCAACAAGGTCTATCAGAACCCGAATTTTATGGTGACTTAGTATATAAATTCAAAAACATTTATACCCGCAATGACTTCAGCATCAAATTTCGTAAAATCATTCTTCGATATAAAAATAGAAGTGGAGGCAATGATCAGAAATCGATACAATCAATCCACTGTGACAGCTCCCATCAGAGACATCAAAGGGAAGAAACACAAGCATGACACAACAGACCCTAATGGAAACATCAATAGCGGAAAGCCAAAAGGACAGTTACTTTCCCACAAAATGGCGAATAGGCTATCCAAAATAAAATAATATAAGCGACACAAACACACAAAGACAAACCATAACAAAAATAAACCGCGACAGAAGAACCGCCTTGGAACGGTCAGCGGAAACGAATTCCACGGGGGGGGGGGTCTTAAATCGATTTTACGTGGCCACAATCCTCGCTCTTACTTCCGTCGTGATTAAGATAAAAAGTTTGTTCAGTCCGCATGAAGGCCTCCTAACGCATCAGTGCAACATCTCCGTGAACACAAAAATCAAACAACCACAGAGATGAAACAACGGTGAGTATTCGACGGCAAGAAACCACTAAAATGCTGGAGCAAAACAAAACCAACAGTTAGACTCCGATGGGCCTTAATCAAACCTTAATTTATATTGGTGTTTACATGAATTATCTAGGCCTTTTATTAACCTTAGAGAGAAAAACGGCCCTAGCCCATCGGGGCTTGAATAAATATGATGGGCTGCATGGTGTTTCCACGAAAAGCTGAAACCGAACGCACACAAGTTCTGGTAAACCGCTTAGAGGTCTAAATAGAAGTGGAGGCAATGATCAGGAAAGATTGGGTACAACATAAATGTTTTACGACAGACTGCATGCATGGTAGTTAACCCAATCATGGTTGACAACTTTGCTTCCCTCTTTAATTGCACGCCGGTGGGTCAGGCCTCAGATTCTATGACGGTTCCAGCGTGGCTTACTGGGAATAAGAGAGATCTAATTCAATAGTATGTTGGTTGGTGAGTGATGCTCTGTCTCTGGTCGGGCCAATCGGAGTATAACTTGGTTTTCTTTGGTTCCAGCACTTCAGTGTTTTCTTGCTGTCGAGTCCTCACCGTTGTTTCATCTCGGTGGTTGTTTGATTTTTGTGTTCTATTTATGTTGTTGTTTGTTACCACTTACTGTGTGTATCACTTGTGTCTTTTTATTTTGGATGGCCATTTGGCCATTTTGTGGGAAAGTAACTGTCCTTATGGCCATCCTTTGTTTAGGTTTCCATTATGGTCTGGCCGCTTCATGTTTGTGGTTCTTTCCCTTTGGTGTCTTTGATGGGTGGAGTAAGTTAATTGTATCGATTCCTGATCTTTGTTTTACTTCTACTTTTCAGTATGTAAACACTCTTCAACAAGAACTTGGTGGTTCTAAGGCTCTGAACTGCAATGGTTTTTTTACTCCGGCGTTTCGGTGTTTTCTTTCTGTCGATTCCTCGCCGTTGTTTCATCTCTGTGGTTGTTTGGTGTTTGTGTTTGCGGGGATGTTGCGCTGGTGGGTTCGGGGGCCTTCATGGGGACTGAACAGATTATTTGTCTTAATCGCGACGGAAGTAAGGGCGAGGATTGTGGCCACGTAAAATCCATTTAAGTAGAAGTAAAACAAAGATCAGAAATTGATACAATTAACTTACTCCACCCATAAAAGACACTAAAGTGAAAGAAATACAAACATTAAGCGACTAGACCATAATGGAAACCTAAACAAAGGAAGGCCATAAGGACAGTTACTTTCCCACAAAATGGCCATATGGCCATCCAAAATTAAAAGACACAAGTGATACACACAGTAAGTAACAACCACAACATAAATAAATCGCCACAGAAGAGCCGCCTTGGAACGGTCAGTGGAAGATTTCCACTTGGGGGGGGGGGGGGGGGCTTAAATCGATTTTACGCTTTCCATCGATAACCAATCTGAAATTATTGAAGCTTTTAGCTCTACTTCTAGATATTTAGATGATTCATTAAATATTGATAATACCTATTTTGATGGTTTGATCAGTCAGATTTACCCCCTAGAACTTCAGTTAAATAAAGCAAATTCTTCTGATACCGAGGCCCCGTTTTTGGATTTACATCTATCTATTGTAGATGGATTTGTTTCGTGCAATTTATGATAAACGCGATGACTTTGATTTTGAGATTGTAAATTTTCCTTTTTTGTATGGTGATGTTCCTCGTGCGCCATCCTATGGCGTTTATATTTCGCAATTAATTCGATTTGCCAGAGTGTGTAGTCATGTAACTGACTTCAACACTCGTAATAAATTATTAACGGCTAAACTCCTTAATCAGGGTTATCGGTACCATAAACTACGCAAAGCCTTTTGAAAATTTTATAGACGCCATTCTGATTTAATTTCAAAATTCAATATTGGACTTAAATCTCTTATGCAACAAGGTCTATCGGAACCCGAATTTTATGGTGACTTAGTATATAAATTCAGAAAAATATATAACCGCAATGACTTCAGCACCCAATTTCGTAAAATCATTCTTCGATATAAAAAGATTGGGTACAACATGGATATTATACGACAGACTGCATGCATGGTAGTTAACCCAATCACGGTTGGCAACTTTGCTTCCCTCTTTAATTGCACGTCGGTGGGTCAGGCCTCAGATTCTATGACGGCTCCAACGTAAAGGCTTATTGAAAATTAGAGAGATAATGTTGGTTGGTGTCTGATGCTCTGTCTCTGGTCGGGCTCATCGGAGTCTAATTGTTGGTTTTCTTTTGCTCCAGCATTTCAGTGGTTTCTTGCTGTCGAGTCCTCACCGTTGTCTCACCTCTGTGGTTCTTTGATTTTTGCGTTCACGGAGTTGTTGCACTGATGAGTTAGGAGGCCTTCTTGCGGACTGAACAAATTATTTGTCTAAATCGCGACGGAAGTAAGGGCGAGGATTGTGGCCACGTAAAATCGATTTAAGCCCCCCAGTGGAAATCTTCCACTGACCGTTCCAAGGCGGCTCTTCTGTGGCGATTTATTTATGTTGTTGTTTGTTACTAACTGTGTGTATCACTTGTGTCTTTTAATTTTGGATGGCCATATGGCCATTTTGTGGTAAAGTAACTGTCCTTATGGCCTTCCTTTGTTTAGGTTTCCATTATGGTCTGGTCGCTTAATGTTTGTATTTCTTTCCCTTTGGTGTCTTTTATGGGTGGAGTAAGTTAATTGTATCAATTTCTGATCTTTGTTTTACTTCTACTTTGGACAGAATTGATTTTTGTGTTCACGGAGATGTTGTACTGATGAGTTAGGAGGCCTTCATGCGGACTGAACAAATCATTTCTCTATATCTCGACGGAAGTAAGGGCGAGGATTTTGGCCACGTAAAATCGATTTAAGCCCCACATTGGAATTCGTTTCACTGACCGTTACAAGGTGGTTCTTCTGTCGTAGTTTATTTTTGTTATGGCTTGTGTTTGAGTGTGTGTATCGCTTATATTATTTTGCTTTGGATAGCCAGTTTGTCATTTTGTGGGAAAGTAACTGTTTTTTTTTTTTTATTATATTTTTTTTTTTTTTTTTTTGGCTTTCCGCTAGTGATGTTTCCATTAGGGTCTAGTCGTTTCATGTTAGTGTTTCTTTCCCTTGGTGCCTCTGATGGGAGCTGTCGGTTAATTGTAACGATTCCTGATCATTGCCTTCACTTCTATTTTGAAGCACGAAAACGTCTGGATAAATATGTTCTATAAAATTCTACTCTACAGCCAAAGGCTGCAGTTCACAGGCCTTAGTACCACCAACTTCTTTCTGAAGAGTGTTCGCATAGTGGAGTCGTAACAAATGTCTTATGAAATTCTTGAATACATAGTTAAAGATTATGTTAAGACGTCTTAGGTTTAGGAGGTTATAAGTTCGTATTTTGAGAGTAGAAAGAAATGCGTTTGTTCACTTGTTTCAGAATGCTAAGTTTCCATTATTTGATAAGTTAGTGCTGAACACACTCTCGTTCATACCATCGACTACCAAATTTATTCAAGGTAGCAGTGATTTAATCTCTAAACTTATTAAAATCAATCTTAGAAGGTAATCGATATTTGGGTCCTTTAGAAATTAAACCTTTTTTAAGTGATTTTTATAGTGCAATATTGAACAAAATATTTCCTCCAAGACCTCCGTTTTGAACCTCGAATTGAGCTCTAAAACTTTTATGTCGTTTTGTCTTTCTGTAGTTGGACTTTTACACTAATTATTTAATAAATATAGAAGTGAAGGCAATGATAAGGAATCGAATAAATTAACCCACAGCTCCAATCAGTGACACCAAAGGGAAAGAAACATAAACATGAACTAACTAGAAAGCGGAAAGCCAAGAGGACAGTTATTGTCCCACGAAATGGCAAATTGGGTATCCAAAACAAAATAATATAAGCCATACAAACACCCAAAAGACAAACCATAACAACAGTAAACCGCGACTGAAAAACTTCCTTGGATCGGTCAGTGAAACAAATTCCACTGGGTGGCTTTAATCGATTTTACGCAGCTGTAATCCTCGCCATTACTTCCGTCGCCATTTAGACAAATAATTTGTTCAGTCCGCATGAAGGCCTCCTAACTCATCAGTGCAACATCTCAGAGACCACAAAACCCAAACACAAACAGAGATGAAACAACGGTTGAAGAGCCTTTTAGAAATAGATTGTGCTGCACGATGCTTCCACGCAGAGCTGATCCCGAACCGCACATGAGAACTGGTAATCCGCTTAGAACGTCTAAAGTAAAAGTAAAACAAAGTTCAGGAATCGATACAATTAACTTACTCTACCCATCAAAGAAACACCAAAGGGAAAGAAACACAAACAGGAAGCGACCAGACCATAATTAAAACCTAAACAAAGGAAGGCCATAAGGACAGTTACTTTCCCACAAAATGGCCATATGACCATCCAAAATAAAAAGACACAAGTAATACACATAGTAAGTAACAAACAACAACATAAATAAACCACCACAGAAGAACCGCCTTGGAACGGTCAGTGGAAAGATTTCCACTGGGGGGCTTAAATCGATTTTACGTGGCCATAATCCTCGCCCTTATTTCCGTCGCGATTTAGACAAATAATTTGTTCAGTCCGCATGAAGGCCTACTTCCTATACCTCCTAAGCCTAAGACGCCTTTACGTCATCTTAAGCTACGTATTCAAGAATTTCATAAGAAAAGAAGAAGTAAAACAAAGATCAGGAATTGATACAATTAACTTACTCCACCCATAAAAGCCGCCAAAGGGAAAGAAATACAAAATTAAGAGACAAGACCATAATGGAAACCTATCTATCTATTGTAGATGGATTTGTTTCGTGCAAAATTTATGATAAACGCGATGACTTTGATTTTGAGATTGTAAATTTTCCTTTTTTGGATGGTGATGTTCCTCGTGCGCCATCCTATGGCGTTTATATTTCGCAATTAATTCGATTTGCTAGAGTGTGTAGTCATGTAACTGACTTCAACACTCGTAATAAATTATTAACGGCTAAACTCCTTAATCAGGGTTATCGGTACCATAAACTACGCAAAGCCTTTTCAAAATTTTATAGACGCCATTCTGATTTAATTTCAAAATTCAATATTGGACTTAAATCTCTTCTGCAACAAGGTCTATCGGAACCCGAATTTTATGGTGACTTAGTATATAAATTCAGAAAAATATATAACCGCAATGACTTCAGCACCCAATTTCGTAAAATCATTCTTCGATATAAAAAGATTGGGTACAACATGGATATTATACGACAGACTGCATGCATGGTAGTTAACCCAATCACGGTTGGCAACTTTGCTTCCCTCTTTAATTGCACGCCGGTGGGTCAGGCCTCAGATTCTATGACGGCTCCAACGTAAAGGCTTATTGAGAATTAGAGAGATCTAATTCAAGGTAATGTTGGTTGGTGCCTGATGCTCTGTCTCTGGTCGGGCTCATCGGAGTCTAACTGTTGGTTTTCTTTTGCTCCAGCATTTCAGTGGTTTCTTGCTGTCGAGTCCTCACCTTTGTCTCACCTCTGTGGTTCTTTGATTTTTGTGTTCACGGAGATGTTGCACTGATGAGTTAGGAGGCCTTCATGCGGACTGAACAAATTATTTGTCTAAATCGCGACGGAAGTAAGGGCGAGGATTGTGGCCACGTAAAATCGATTTAAGCCCCCCAGTGGAAATCTTCCACTGACCGTTCCAAGGCGGCTCTTCTGTGGCGATTTATTTATGTTGCTGTTTGTTACTTACTGGGTGTATCACTTTTGTCTTTTTATTTTGGATGGCCATATGGCCATTTTGTGGGAAAGTAACTGTCCTTATGGCCTTCCTTTGTTTAGGTTTCCATTGTGGTCTTGTCGCTTAATGTTTGTATTTCTTTCCCTTTTGTGTCTTTTATGGGTGGAGTAAGTTAATTGTATCAATTCCTGATCTTTGTTTTACTTCTACTAAACAAAGGAAGGCCATAAGTACAGTTACTTTCCAACAAAATGGCCATATGGCCATCCAAAATAAAAAGACAAAAGTGATACACACAGTGAGTAACAAACAACAACATAAATAAATCGCCACAGAAGAGCCGCCTTGGAACGGTCAGTGGAAGATTTCCACTGGGGGGCTTAAATCGATTTTACGTAGCCACAATCCTCGCCCTTACTTCCGTCGCGATTTAGACAAATAATTTGTTCAGTCCCCATGAAGGCCTCCTAACTCAATTTGTTTGTTTTGGAAGACGTTTTTTTGGCCCCTGCAGACAAGGCCGCTAACAACGTCGTCGTTGTGTGACGGCTCCACTTTGTTAACACGCTTAAGCAGGAGCTTGGTGGTACTAAGGCCTATGAACTTCAGCCTTTAGCTGAAGAGAGAGTTATAGTAGATAAACATATTTGTCATTCAGCCACCAAGTTTGTTGTGTGTTACCGAAGTCCAAGACAAGCTTCCTACGCTATACTGGTTACCAAAACTTCATAAAAAACCTTACAAAGCACGGTTTATTGCAAATTCTAACTCTTGTACTACCACTGAACTTTCTAAATTATTAACTTCCTTTCTTACTGCTATTAAAACGCATGTGATTAAATATTGTGATAAAGTCTTTGAAAGATCAGGAAGAAATCTGTTTTGGTCTATAAAAAATTCGAATGAGGTTTTAAATAAATTGAAATCCAGACATTTTCGTGCTTCAAGTCTGTCTACTTACGATTTTTTCCACGCTTTACACTACACTTCTTCATAATCTTATAAAAGAAAAGCTTAATGATTTAATTGAATGGGCTTTTCACAGAGAAGATTCTCTCTACCTTGCATGTAATTTCAGAAATGCATTATTCACTTCTAAAGAGCATAAGAATTATACACTTTGGTCATGTCAGAAAGTGTGTGATGCCCTCACCTTTCTACTTGACAATATTTATATTAGATTCGGTACTAAGTTATTTAGACAAATTGTGGGTATTCCGATGGGTGAGAATTGCGCACCTCTTGTGGCTGATCTGTTCTTGTATTGTTATGAAAGAGACTTCATGTTGTCGCTTTCCATTGATAACCAATCTGAAATTATTGAAGCTTTTAGCTCCACTTCTAGATATTTAGATGATTTATTAAATATTGATAATACCTATTTCGATGGTTTGATCAGTCAGATTTACCCCCCTGAACTTCAATTAAATAAAGCAAATTCTTCTGATACCGAGGCCCCGTTTTTGGATTCACATCTATCTATTGTAGATGGGTTTGTTTCGTGCAATATTTATGATAAACGCGATGACTTTGATTTTGAGATTGTAAATTTTCCTTTTTTGGATGGTGATGTTCCTCGTGCGCCATCCTATGGCGTTTATATTTCGCAATTAATTCGATTTGCTAGCGTGTGTAGTCATGTAACTGACATCAACACTCGTAATAAATTATTAACGGCTAAACTCCTTAATCAGCGTTATCGGTACCATAAACTACGCAAAGCATTTTCAAAATTTTATAGACGCCATTCTGATTTAATTTCAAAATTCAATATTGGACATAAATCTCTTCTACAACAAGGTCTATCGGAAACCGAATTTTATGGTGACTAAGTATATAAATTCAGAAAAATATATAACCGCAATGAATTAAGCACCTAATTTCGTAAAATCATTCTTCGATATAAAATGATTGGGTACAACATGGATGTTATACGACAGACTGCATGCATGGTAGATAACCCAATCACGGTTGGCAACTTTGCTTCCCTCTTTAATTGCACGCCGGTGGGTCAGGCCTCAGATTCTATGACGGCTCCAACGTAAAGGCGTATTGAGAATTAGAGAGATCTAATTCTGAGTAATGTTGGTTGGTGCCTGATGCTCTGTCTCTGGTCGGGCCCATCGATGTCTAACTGTTGGTTTTCTTTTGCTCCAGCATTTCAGTGGTTTCTTGCTGTCGAGTCCTCACTGTTGTCTCACCTCTGTGGTTCTTTGATTTTTTATTGTTCACGAAGATGTTGCACTGATGAGTTAGGAGGCCTTCATGCGGACTGAACAAATTATTTGTCTAAATCGCGACGGAAGTAAGGGCGAGGATTGTGGCCACGTAAAATCGATTTAAGCCCCCCAGTGGAAATCTTTCCACTGACCGTTCCAAGGCAGTTCTTCTGTGGCGATTTATTTATGTTGTTGTTTGTTACTTACTGTGTGTATCACTTGTGTCTTTTAATTTTGAATGGCCATATGGCCATTTTGTGGGAAAGTAACTGTCCTTATGGCCTTCCTTTGTTTAGGTTTCCATTATGGTCTGGTCGCTTAATGTTTGTATTTCTTTCCCTTTGGTTTCTTTGATGGGTGGAGTAAGTTAATTGTATCGATTCCTGATCTTTGTTTTACTTCTTCTCCTAACTCATCAGTGCAACATCTCCGTGAACACAAATAATCAAAGAACCACAGAGTACCCACAATCTATATTTTACAGTAGAAATAAGAAAAAAATCGCAATTTTTCATCTAAAATTTTCGTTTTTCTAGGCGATAAAATTTACAATATATTTCTGTAGGCGTGTTTTCGTAATGGGTTCTTATTTCTGTATGTAGCTTAGGTTGATGCTACACGTTGGAACCGCCTCTGTGTTGCGGTTCTAACGGGTGTCCAAAATCAATATTTCAACAGAAACTTACTACGAAAAAGATCAAACGTTTCACGTACTGAAGTTCATTTTACAGCTAAAAGCTGTTATACTGCATATATATGTTATTGAACGTTACGGATCTGGTTCTATTATCACACTATACTAGCCTCCAAATCTGTCAAACCCTATTATAACTAGTACAGAAAGAGACGCTTATATTCGCAAACAAGCTAAGCACTACATTGTGCTAGCAGTTTCTGGTTTATATTGTTTCTATGAGGCAGTTACACTGAGAGAATTTTCAATACCTCTAAACTATCCGGATACTTTCCGTCCGAAAAACACTACACCATCTGTCAACGTATCTCAGAATACTCGCTATGAAAAGTTTTGCTAGTTCTTGCTTTAAATTTCATCAACAGGCGTTGACTGAAACAGCCATGAAGACTGTTGAAGAAAAGATGACTCCATCTTTGTGCGATTTTAAACCATCAGGTTACTTATCAAGACCGGGCTGGTAGCGGTCGAAACGGCTAAAAAAGAGATAAAAATTGGTCATCGTGACCACAAAGCAAGTGAGAATGATTTTTTGCGTTAACATATTGAATACATTGTCTCTAGATAGAGCACTTCAGCTTCCTTTGACCGTTGCAAGGCGGTTCTTCTGTCGCGGTATATTTTTGTTATGGTTTGTCTTTTAGTGTGTGTGTATCGCTTATATAATTTTTCTTGATAGCCAATTGGCCATTTTGTAGGAAAGTAACTGTCCTGGTTTTCCGCTATTGATGTTTCTATTAGGGTCTATTTGTTTCATGTTTGTGCTTTTTTTCCCTTTGGTGTCTCTGAATGGAGCTGTGGGTTAATTGTATTGATTTCTGTTCATTGCCTTCACTTCTATTTTTAAACAAATGATTAAGACATAAGCAAGTAAAAATGAATAATTACATACCCTGTTGCTGCAATAAGTATTCGTTTAACTCCGAAATACGGGAACTCAGAGATCCGTACATCCATTTTACCTGGGTGATACAAGGCAAGGTTTATTGCAGATTCAAGTTCTTGTACCACTATTTAGGGGATAAATGTACTTAAAATTGTCATTTGGGGAGGTAAATCGGAGGTTTTAAGGTCGGAAATTTCGTTTTACGGCGACGCGTTAGCGGAGCCGTAAAACGTAATTTGCGACCGTAAAACCGACGATTTACCTCCCCAAATGACAATTTTTAATGCAGTTATCCCCATTCTAATGCACTTATTTGGTTGTTAAGTTAAAAATTGTGCTATTTTGCACAAGGCGGCAAGCTCGGTGAGCTGCGTAAAACCAAATGGCAACCAATGAAAAGCGACGTTACATGATGACGTGTGATTTCCGACAGTATATCGCAGAATATACTGTCGCAAATTTTTGACGTTATCCAATCAGAAGTCGCGTTACTTACGCAAGTGCATTAGAATTACATTTCATGTCTTACTGACATAAAAAGCATGTGATTAAATATTGCGACACTAATAAAGAAATAGACGTCCAGGAAAAACTACAGTCAAAGATCGCAGCCTACCAATGGCATCAAGAGGAAGAGTAACTAACACTGAGGAAAACAAAAAAAGGAAAAAAACGAATCACAAACAGCAAGAGTTGATCAAGGTGTAACAGGCAGAATTAATGAAAATTAAATAGAATAATAATAACAATAATAACAATAATAATACACAAACATAAGCATATACAACAAGAGGAGCCCAATCGGATGATCCAACAAAGCTACATTTAAAACAAACAAAATTGGAACCATTGCCTTAGGACGATCACTAGCGAGAACCACTGAAAATCTTTGGAAAATCAGGGAGAATCAAAAAAAAGAAAACTCAAAAAGAGAAAATCAAAAAGGGAAATCAACTGAGATTTTAAATAAACTGAATTCCAGGCGTTTCGTGCTTTTAGACTGTCTACGTATGATTTTTCCACGTTTTATACTACACTTCCTCATAATTTTATATATAAAAATCTTAATGATTTAACTGAATGTACATTTCAAAGAGAAGATTTTCCCTATCATGCATGTAATGTAAAAAATGCTTTTTTTTTTACTTCTGAGGAACGTAAAAATTACATATTATGGCCATATCATAAAGTGTGTGAAGCACTCATCTTTCTACCTGACAATATTTATATAAGATTTGGTACTAAGTTATTTTGACAAATTGTGGGTAGTCCGATGGGTACGAATAGCGCACCCCTAGTAGCTGATTTTGTTCTTGTTTCGTTATGAAAGAGACTTCACGAGGTCCATTTCCGTTGAAAACTGGAAAAAAAAGGTCAAACAAGAAAACAGAAGTGAAGGCAATGATCAGGGACCGATAAAATAAACCCACAGCTCCCATCAGAGACACCAGAAGGAAAAAAAAAACTCAAACATGAAATAACAAGACCCTAATGGGACCGATTGCCCAAGCGAAAAGCCTCGCAATAGGATCTCATACCTTCACTGACCCCAGTCTATATCTGACTGTTTCCACAATGTTGCAGTCCTCGTTTCGTTTTTCCGGGTCGTCTCCAGACTGGAACACGTCGATCAAATGCACTCAGGTGAAATCTGCTTTCATCCGTGAACAGAACTGTGCGTCAGTCTTGCAATCGCCAGTCCTGATAATCTTGGGCAAACTGATATCGAAATGCACGATGTTGCTTGGTGAGATTAGGCCCTGTTGCCGGACGTCTGGCCCTCAGATTACCCTCATGTAACATGTTACGTATTGTTTGATCGGATATCCTTTGACCAATTGATCGGATATCCTTTGACCAATTGCATGCTGAAAATCGATTTGTAGCCTTCTGGCCGTGTATATGTTACGTATTGTTTGATCGGATATCCTTTGACCAATTGCATGCTGAAAATCGATTTGCAGCCTTCTTGCCGTGTACCGCCGATTTCGTAGCTTAAGATATTAATCTTCCCTTTGTGACGTCATGCGGAGTCGGCATTGCCCCTCTCATATAGTAAACTCGCCCGTCTCCATAGCCTGGCAACAACACTTTTCGATACATCAAAACGTTCAGCAACGATCCTTTGGGTGTACCCGCTTTCAAGCAAAGCGACAGCTTGAGGGACCTCAACTTTTGCCAAGAACCGCCTAGCACCATTTCACTATGAAACCCAAATTAACGCATATCCGATGGATTGACATGTTTCTGACCCAAACTTAAATTTTGAACAGATTGCCCCCATACCGAATTTCAGCAGTTTTAAAGGGGTATCCATGCTGTAGCTCACACTCTTACTTTGCGCGTGAACCTTGCTTCTTGATGTTTGCTTGAACATTGTTAAGAGATATCACTTTAAAAAAGTGCCTTTCCTTGAGTTTGAAAACTGTCAAGCGATAATGTTATACAGGCTTAAAAGTTTGCTCCATATATATATATATATATATATATATATATATATATATATATATATATATATATATATATATATATATATATATATATATATATATATATATATATATTCGACGCTCGTTATCTCGAACCTCAGGGGACCGGAGAAAAAAGTTCGAGTTATCCGTAGTACGAGATAACCAAAGTGTGACGTCACATGCATGTCGGAGCCCATTATTTGCCGTAATATTCTTGGTATTCTTGGTTATTCTAGAGTAATGGCACTAACATGGACAGCCTATTGAGTTTTTAAAATTCGTTTATGAAAGTAATGCAGCTTGCCGAAGTATAGTGAATAAAAAAGATTTCTCACATGTTTAGTTGTCTTTTAAATTTCTGAAAATTCAGGTATCCAAATAAGTTAAAAATAGATATGTACTTAAATGGGATGGCTCTCTGAGCAGAACATGCTATTCGTCATACGGTAGTCCCTCGTATTGATTTAAACATTTTAGGTCCTGCCGAGAAAGCTGGTCATGAGCCATCCTTTTAGGATCTACACTGTTTGTATGTGCATCGGTACAACGGGCAATACTCAATTTTGACACTAGGGATGAGTACGTCAAACAACCGGACATACCTAATTCTACATTAATACAAATCAGAGCCGCCTTTTATCACGGAAATCTTGGAAATCATTGAAACAAGAAAGTGTTAAGATCAAAGGTTGAACACCGCGTGTCAGTCTGTATTACACGCACGTGATTTTCGTAATAGCGGTAAAGGTATTGTTTGTACTAATTTTAACGCACCTGGACAATTTGAAAAATTAAAAACATTGTGAGTTTGTAAAGGTCTATTATTATTTTCTTGAACTGAAAGACCGGCGGCATCGTTTATTTTATTTTTATTTTTTACCTTCTTTACCCCATGAATTTCGGTTCGAGATACGCAGTAGTAAACACAGTGAAAAATATATTTAGGGACTGAAAATGATGGACGAGATAGCCGAAGTGTCGACTTAAAAGTAGTTCGACACATGCGAAGTTGAACTACAATAAATATATAGCGGAAATATTCAGGACTTAGAAATCGGTTCGACATAAGTGATAGGGTCGAGATAGGCGGGGTCGAGATAACGAGAGTCAACTTTATATTGCACTGTAACGCATTGACCTGATTAAAATATGTTATCTCAGGACATGTGAGCTTTATCACATCAACGTGACATTGCACTTTTATGAAAGAAGCGGACTACTGGCAAAAATGTTATCATTACTGGACAAGATAAAAAAATCACATTAAAATATCAAAAGAAAAATATCGGCAGCTGATAGTAAATATACTGACCGATAATATTCCGCGCCGGAATGTTGGAACGCACTGAGGACAATCGATAACTGATCGTTGCCAATTTAAAGAGTTTATAAGAGGATAAACTGATAAATAGAATACCAGATTCGTGACTTTTGATATCAAGTTTATCAGGCTCAGCTTCGTGAACGCATGTAGAATCGCTCGACAATCCTCGCGATTCTACAAGCGGTCTCGAAGCCTTGCCTGATAAACTTGATATTAAAAGACACCTCGCATATCAATAGTCAGAAAACGACAGGCAAGGTATTTCATCCCTTAAGGTGAATGGGAACACCTGGCAGATTGTTCCGCCATTTTTCAAAGGGAGACAACTTTCGGGACTTCCTGTTCGCTTTACTATAAGCCCTGTCCCACTGAAAAAGGGGTCTACTCTAAAAGGAATGAAATTGCTCTTCAAGAGCAAACTCTTTGTTTTAAGAGTTGACCCCTATTGACATGGGAGACAAAACTATTTTTTGCAGTAGTTGCCTCTCCTGAAGGTGTTCCCATTCTCTTTAAAAGGAGGAGGGAATGGAGTTGCTGAATCAAGACTCTAAAGAGACAGAGGAACCGGCTGTTCACATCCCGACTAGTACCCACAATCTATATTTTGAGCAGGAATAAGAGAAATATCACAATTTTTCATTTAAGGTCAAGAATACGTAAATGGGCTCTCCCACAGAAATTTTTTAAAATGTTGCATGTGAGTAGGTCTCAACATTCTGCAATGGAACATGCAATAAAAACGGTATGTTACCATGTTCTTTTAGGCGCCATGCCCGCACAAAGACCAAATTCATTTGTATAGAAAGCAATGGGAATTCGACGAAAATTGTCTAATTTTCAATCTTTTTGGCTAATAGAAAATAAACTGGCCCATAGAAGTTTTCTAAAAACTGATATTTTGTGTCGTATTTATTGTTGATTACAATGGGATTAAAAACGTCCTTGACTACCAGGTTAGTTTATGAGCTATATCAGCGTTAAGAAGTATAAGTATAATTTGGGCGCATTTTGACGTAATTTGTAAACGACGTTTCAGAAGTGCGCCGTCAACTTTCCTTTAAGCTGTAGCCTAATATAAAGAGCAACCAGAACGTAATTTCCAAATCATCATGCATTAGCAAATATGTCGACAGCCATTTTATACGCCAATTGAGGCATTTTTTCCGTATGTAAACTCGAAGACACTGCATACTTCACTTCGCCTTTTAATAGGTAGCGTTTCTTGACTTTTAAATTTAATTCGGTGGATTTGATCAAGTTATGTAAAACGACTCGCGTACTGGGAACACAATTATTTGGTACAGTGAAGACTATGAATTGACAGTGGGAATATGCAAACTGATCTCAAAAGTGGTCTAAAAGACCATTTTTGAACAGTCCTAAAGGTGGTCTTAATATAGGAATTTTACTGTACTCTGGTAGTGCTCTGTACAAGAGTTCTTCAGTGGTACATAGTTTCATACACAGCAGACATAGTATACACCTGTCCATCACGTGAACAAGTCCGTGAAATGAAGACCCCCCTAAACCCAACTTTATATAGGGAAAACTGGGGTTTACGGGGGTAAACATTAATTTTATTATTTCTGTTCCAAGACATATGTTGTGTGTACTCGTTAGAACCGCCTCATTGGCAGGGGTCAATTTCTACCCCCCTTTCATTTTTGGTAGGTGAACAATAGAGCTGAATGCTGAAAATTGTCTGTGCAAATGCAGTGTGCTGCCAGGGCTCCCTTGAAAACAGCAGAAAATGGTAAAAAAAACAGCATAAGTGGGTAGGGTAGGATTTGTTTACATAGCCACTACATTGGCTGCAAAGTGTACAAGCTATAGAAACCAGCTTAAAATTATCTGTTGCAAGTCACAATGCAGAAATAACTCAAAAGAGAAGGGTTGCAAAGTGTACTATTTGTTACGGCTCAAAACACTTAGTCCGCTGCGCGTCCGAGTCTCGCCGACAGCTTGGAATAGTGGTTTGCTACTGTAGCGTGTACCGGGTTGTCCACGAAGTTAAGCTACGTGGTCACCCATCCAGGTACTAACCCTGATATCCGTTGCTTAACTTCGTGAATAAGCCAACCACTCTACCCTCATCGCTAAAAGAGCCGGCTCCACAGCAAGGCTGTAGAAGTGGTATTTTAACCATAACCGTTACATTTCTCCCCCTCATCTCTTGACTTCGTCCCGAAGTCACACATGCCTCACAAGGCTAAACCCGAGGGTGGAGTCTATGCAACAAACCAGCGGCACTGTTTCCATCCCAACGCTGCCACCAATGTAGCGTATGCCGGGTCGTCCACGAAGTTAAGCTACGCGGTCACCCATCCAGGTACTAACCGTGATATCCGTTGCTTAACTTCTATTCGTGAATAAGCCAACCACTCTACCCGCATCGCTAAAAGAGCCGGCTCCAAAGCAAGGCTGTAGAAGTGGTATTAAGCCATAACCGTTACACTACCATTAAGCAATATGTCAAATTTCAAAGTGCCATTTAGGACAATCTTTTTCATCTACTCCTTTACCGGAATCAATATTTAGACAAAAACATCATTGTCTCTGATGAAATTGGGTCATAAAACTGAAATTTGTATGAAAGCCTACAGGTAGGGTCTGAGGCAAGGGAGACAACTCCAAAATCAGAATTTTAGTCTAGATGTTTATTATTCATTTTGGTGCTGTCAAAGCTTATTTAATCTTAAATTAAAGGTGATTAAACCCATTTTGACCGATATTTTTAGCATTTCGTGTACGAACGATAGATTTTTAATGATTAATTTTCTCTCATTTTCAGCTTGAAAAGCCATAATATTGAAATATTGGTAAACGGTTGCAAAGCACTGTATCCCAAGCTGTCAGCGAGACTTTGATGCGCAGCGGACAAGTTTTTTTTTAGCCGTACCAAATAGTTACAGGTAACCAGCTGTTTTTAACCTATTTTAAACAGGAAATCCTTAACCAAGACACTGGCAAATAGTGCACGCCCACATCAGTCGGCCTAAATTGGTGCATATGATGAGGGCCACTGTTTGCAAGAAAGAGAGTCATTTTTTTTTATAATAAATTACTATAAACAACTCAACGCGTAAAACATTTGTGTCTTTTTTTTTTTTTTTTTTTTTTTTTTTTTTCGTTAGGTTTTCTTGCGCGGGGGGGGGGGGGGTTACGGCCCTTTCAATTTTATTTCGCTGATATCGAGCCGATTTTGCCTCACAAATGGCAAAAACCGGAGTATCCGGAGAAAAGCACCTTGACCTTCAGTTGCAGAACTTGATGTATCACATCATGTGACCCAAGGCAGGCTCTCCACCACAGCCTTGACAGAACTAACGATTAAGAGTCAGCTCTTCTATCCACTAGGCCACAGAGGCCCGTAATTGTGTCTATCTGCCCATGACATAAAGCAGGTGATAGATCTATACCTTCTAACTATCGACCGATATCACTACTTAACTCTGAAAGTAAACTATTCGAAAGACTCGTACGTATTTAAATATCTATATAATCATTTGCGTGACAACAATTTGCTATCTTCTCTACAGTCGAGGTTTATACCAGGAGATTCGACAGTGTACCAATTAGCATACCTTCACGATACTTTTTGTCAGGCCCTAGATTCCGGTAAAGAAGTTAGAGCTGTTTTTTTTTTTTTTTTTTTTTTTTTTTGACGTCAGCAAAGCCTTTGACCGAGTTTGGCATGATGGACTGGTACTTAAACTTAGGGCAGCTGGCGTCGCTGGGAATGTGCTCGCTTGGTTTAACAGTTATTTGTCTAATAGGAAACAAAGAGTCATACTTCCGGGTGTTACTTCAGAGTGGGCATACATTCGAGCTGGGGTTCCCCAGGGGTCAATTTTAGGCCCAATCTTATTCTTATTATTCATAAATGACATAGTAACTGACATCCAAACAATTATAAGACTTTTTGCGGACGACACTAGTCTCTACATTATCGTTGATAACACTGTCACCGCTGCTAATTCTCTCAATGTAGATCTTGAAACAATCTCAAGGTGGGCTGAAACTTGGCTAGTATCATTCAATCCGACCAAAACTGAAAGTATTCTCATTTCCCGCCAATTAAACAAACTTAATCATCCACCTATCATAATGCAAAATCTTCAAATAACCGAAGTAAAGTTCCACAAACATCTCGGGATCTATTTTTCAAACGATTGTAAGTGGCACCATCATATAAAATATATTTCAGAAAAAGCTTGGGGTAGAGTCAATGTAATGAGAAGGCTTAAATTCAAATTAGACAGTAAGTCCTTAGAAACTATTTATACTGCTTTCATTCGACCTTTACTGGAATATGGGCATGTAATATGGGACAATTTTTCTCAAAACGAAAAACAAGAGTTAGAAAAGATCCAACATGAAGCAGCCCGCATAGCTACTGGTGCAACTAAGCTTATCTCTATTACTGCCCTGTACAAGGAAGTTGGATGGGAGTCACTTGAACAAAGACGACAAACACACAAACTGACTCTATTTAATAAAATATTCTCACATCTAACTCCCCTGTACTTACCTTCTCTTATTCCCCCATCCGTCAGCGACATATCAAGATATAATCTCCGCAATTCAGATCACTTACAGACTATTGATTCACGAAGAAATTTATACTATAATTCTTTTCTGCCCTCAACTGTAAGGACCTTGAATAACCTACCCACCGAAGTGAAACACTCCCAAACAACAAATTCTTTTAAATACTATTTTAAGAAAGATAAAACAGAAGTCCCTAAATATTATTATTCCAAAAATAGAAAAGCCCAAATTCTCCATACTCGATTACGGACGAACTGTAGCTCACTGAACCTGGATCTCTTTTTAAAAGGAATTTCTGACTCACCCATGCGGCAGCATAGAGAACTCACAACACTTCTTTTTCCACTGTCCCCTCTACCAGCAGTATCGGAATTTACTCCTAAGTAGAAGTGAAACAAAGATCACATTTGATTTGAATTCTGATTTCTATTTTTTTTTTTTTTTTTGATTTCTAAATCTGATTTCCACCTATCATAATCCTACTCTTGATCTTCTTTTATATGGAGATTCCTCTTTGTCATATGAGACAAACGCGTTAATTTTCGAAAACATCCATCGGTTCATTTTAAACACCAATAGCAAAGTCGAAACATAGCAGGCTGGGGTCATGTTGTATCCTGTTCACTCACTTCATTTTATTTAAGAAATAGATCAGCTCTAGCTGTGATTTGTTGAGTAATAAAACACAGTTTGGGTCAGCTGCAACATGTAACAACTGACCGACAAACTGCGATTTATTTCTCAACTTGTTGTTCTTCCAACCCGTTCCATTATTGGAAAAAAGTCCCACCTATATTGTTGTCTGTTTGTTTGTTTGATTTGAGTTTACGTCCCCGTCAACACTGTATAGGTCATTTTGGAGTCGTTGCATCCAAATGTGTGGGACTTTACCCGACATTGAGATGAAATGACTTCTCAAGCCCTGTCGCCCAATGACACAAATAGGGTTTATAAGCATGGAGCGACTCGCACCGCGTTGCCTGGGCAAATCGTTGTCTGTAAAACATGCATTTAAGGGGAATAGAAACACCTTCATGGGAGACAACTCCTGCAAAAGTATTTTTGTCTCCGTCAACTCTTAAAGGAAAGAATTTGCTTCTGAGGAGCCAATTCTTTCCTTTAAGAGTATCGGCCCCCGCCGGGGCTTAAAAGAAATATATGGGCTGCATGATGCTTCCACGCAGAGCTGAAACCGACCCGCACACGAGTACTGGTAAACCGCATAGAGGAACTAAGCCTGCCCAGGCAAAGCGGTGCGAGCCCATGCTTATAAACCCTATTGGTTTCATTGGGCGACAGGGCATGAGATATCATTTCATCTCAATGTCGGGTAGAAGTCCCATAAAGTATTGGAAGCAACGTCTCTAAAATGACATATACAGTGTTGACGGGGACGTTAAACCTCAAATCAATCAATCAAAATTCCTTTAAGAGTATACCCCTTTTTCAGTAGGACATGGTTTATAGAAAAGCGAATAAGAAGTTGCGAAATGTGTCTCCCTTTGAAAAATGGCGGAAACATCTGCCAGGGATTCCCATGCCCCTTAAGTCCGTACAGAAAACCCATAGGCACTATAGAAAACGATGTTCACATTGACTCACGCGTCATCAGTGACGTCGAAATAAACAGTGTGTCACAGACTGAAATAATGGAAACTCGAGGAGCGCTTGTGCTTAGGATTTTCTAGTCATTTTCAGTTATTTCCCCCTACTAATCGTCGCTTTTCATACTTCATATACTCGTATATTTCATCTTTCATTAAGCATTAAGCATTTCTGAGAAGCGTATATCATTTTCCGGTATCCTTACGTAAGTCTCCCGCACTTTTCACCTAACTGATTAACACTGCATGCGCACAATCATACCTTTGCCTTTGTCAGTCTTTCTTTGTTCCTGGCAAGGGTAGGTCTTACGACCACCTGAAGGACACATTTTATATAGTTTTTCCTAATTACTTAGGATGTTTATATTATTTATTCAGGTATGCGTTTACTTTATTTCATTATCATGTTGAACATTTGTAAATTATCATAATTGTCATTATTTCATGAATATTCATATCTTGCTATTTCGATCTCTCGACCTCGGGTCAGTCTTTGTGTGTTCCTGGCAAGGGTAGGTCTTACGACCACCTGAAGGACACATTTTATATAGTTTTTCCTAATTACTTAGGATATTTATATATATTTATTCAGAATGGCGAGGTCGAGAGAGAGAAGGTTTACATAGCGAAAAAAGATGAAATCACACCCCTTAGTTGTCATCACTTGAACCCCGAACCCCCTCGAGAAAGCGGGAGAAGACCATTAAATCAACGTCGTCATATTAACATAAATCAACATCATGTGGCCACAACCACCTTAAATTCATCCCCCCGTGACAAAGGGTTCTCTTTAATATGATTGGATAAAGGGGACGTCATGGCGCCAATGACGTTGTTCCGCTGTCAATGCAGCTTGTTTCATTTTAGCCTTTAAACACGATTGTTTCGTCAAATGACGGATGGGGAAAGTGTTAATATAAGAAATTAAGGTAATTTATTTCAGGTTCAACGATTTCTGAACGAGCCATTACGATAACACGCCAGTGCAGCATAGTGCATTTTTCTTATATCCAAAATGGCCGCTTTTCTGGTGAAATTCCGTGATATTGTTCTTATTTATACTGCAAACATAGGTTGTGGGTGCTCGTTAGAACCGCCTCATTGAGGCGGTTCTAACGAGTACCCACAACATGTGACTTGGAGCAGAAATAAGAAAAAATAATTTATACCCCTGTGAACCCTAGTTTTCTATATATGAAGTGGGGTTTAAGGGGGTGTTCATTTCACGGACTTGCTCGAGTTATGAAAGTTTAAATGATCCTCTTCGGGATTCAGTTACTTTGCTCTTGACCCGATGTTGTTTTCACTTCGTCAAATAAATTTCATACATTTCTTTATTGTAACGTTTCGATGACAAAAATGACGTTATACCGTCTAACGTCAAAAATAAGACAGACGTCATAGAACGTCGGCTATTGGCGCCAAGCTCTTCACCACAGTCTCTTTTCCATTACGAAAACACACCTATACAAATACATAGAAAACTTTATCGCCGAAAAAGAGAAACTTTTAAGATGAAAAAATGGTGATTTATTTCTTATTTCTGCTTAAAATATAGATTGTGGGTACTGGTTATAACCGCATCATCGAGACGGTTCTAACGAGTACCAACAATCTATATTTTAGGGCAGACACTGTTATTTTTGCCCTTCTATATTCATAGCAACAGATAAGGTTTTGATGAATGAAGGATAGTTTTTGTCAATTCTCTATCAACACTTATACTGTGGGAATTTTTTAGGTTCTAGATAATGTTCCAGGTGCGGCATCCTATGGCGTTTATATTTCACAATTAATTCGATTTGCCAGAGTGTCTAGCCATGTAACTGACTTCAACATTTGTAATGCATTGTAAACTGCTTAACGTCTTAATCAGGGTTATCGGTATCTTAAACTACGAAAAGCCATTTCAAAATTTTATAGACCTCATTCCGATTTAGTTTCAAAATTCAATGTTGGATTTTGAAATTAAATCGGAATGACGTCTATAAAATTTTGAAAAGGTGGGTCAGGCCGGTTCCAGCGTAAAGGCTTATTAGAAAGAAATCTGATTTTATGTAATGTTGGTTGGTGCCTGATACTTTGTCTCTGATTGGGCCCACCGAGTGTAACTGTTGGTTTTCTTTTGCGCTAGCATTTCAGTGGTTTCTTGCTGTCGAGTTTAAACCGGTTTTTTTTATCTCAGTGGTTGTTTGATTTTTATCGATTTATTTATTTTATACTAATTTATTTTAGTTCGTTTGCGATGAAAGCTTCAAGCTTATTGAATCGCTCTCGAACACTCATTCCGGGTGTTTTCACGCGCGCGAGAGAGAGAGGCAGTGGCTTTTACACCACTGCTACCCATTTACACCTGGGTGGAGTGGGGCAGTGTCATTACGTGTCTTGCCCAAGGACACACCTCGATACCGGTGGCCGGATTCGAACGCACAACCTCTCGATCATTAGTCGAACGCGCTAACCACTGCGCTATCGATTTAAGCTATTTGTCTAAATCGCGACGGAAGTAAGGGCGAGGATTGCTGCCGCGTAAAAACGATTTAATCGATTTGTTTGTTTTGGATAGCCAACTGGCCATTTTGTGGGAAAGTGACCGGCCTTGGTGTTTCCATTACGGTCTGTTGTTTCATGGTTGTGTTTCTTTCCCTTTGGTGTCTCTGATGATTGTAACGATTCCTGACCATTGCCTTCACTTCTATTTTTATATGGAGGAATAAGGAAAACTATCATTCTAATAAACTTACGTATGTAACGCGACGTCTGATTGGATAACGTCAAAAATTTGCGACAGTATATTCTGCGATATACTGTCGGAAACCCGACGTCTTCGCGTAACGTCTCTTTTCATTGGCTGGCGTTTGGTTTTACGCAGCTCACAGCGCTAGCCGTTTTTGTGCAAAATATTACAGTTTTTAACAAAACAACCGTATAAGTGCATTAGAATGGGGATAACTGTATTGCAAAATTGTGATTTGGGGAGGAAAATCGTCGGTTTTACGGTCGCAAATTACGTTTTACGGCTCCGCTGACGCGTCGCCGTAAAACGAAATTTCCGACCGTAAAACCTCCGATTTACCTCCCCAAATCACAATTTTGAATACAGTTATCCCCTAACTATCATTCAGTCATCGATTCCTGACCATTGCCTTCACTTCTTTTTTTTATATGGAGGAATAAGGAAAACTATCATTCAGTCATCATAATATACCCACCTAACATGTTGCTATTTATATTTACGGTGAATGTATACAGCTGTCATTACTTCTAAACATTTTAACAGGCCTGAGGGTCACTGATGAGGCCTAATTGGCCGAAACTAGCTAGTCTGGCCCAGAAAACATATACACTCCATATTTTCCAGTTCTGTGGTGTATTCCTTGCTTCCAAAGGATAACCCTTTCTAGAACATATTTAACGTCTCTACAGCTAGTGTCTGGGAGAGTGTGGCGGCTGTCAAATGTCTCCCTGCCCTACATCATACTGTAGTTTATATTTTCTTGTCCGTTGGGATTTTGGATTCCATTGTTGAATTTCGAAGATATTTGAGGGTCACTGATGAGGCCTAATTGGCCGAAACTAGCTAGTCTGGCCCAGAAAACATGTACACTCCATAGTTTCCAGTTCTGTGGTGTATTCCTTGCTTCCAAAGGATAATCCTTTCTAGAACATATTTGTTTCTTCAACACCATGTCCCCTGTAAATTTATATGTTCAGTTAACTGTGGCTAAGCTACTCGCCTCATAAACCAGGGGTTGAAGGTTCGATCACGGGAGTCTTTAAACCGAAGTCCCGTTTCCGTATGACCTTTGCCGTTGGTGGGACACACATACGTGTTCAGCGAACTCGTGTGCAGGAAGGTGCAGATTTGATCTCAGCCGGCAACTTCTTTACCTTTGAGCATGAAATAATGTCTACGGTCGTTCTGATTCAGTGAGGCTGGTGGATGTACCTTATGTACTGTACAATTACGATTAAACCCGTGTGACATAGTGAATTCTTTCTTATATCCAAAATGGTGACTTTTACAATGAAAATTTGTGATATTTGTTCTTATTTGTACTTAAACGTAGTGTGTGGGTACTCGTTAGAACAGCCTCATTGAGGCTGTTCTAACGAGTAACCACAACCTGTTTTAGAGCGAAGTAAGCAAAATTATGCATGTCCCTGTAAACCCCAGTTTTCTCTATATAAAGTGGGGTTTAGAGAGGTGCTCATTTCACATGAAACTAGTTTGTCTGGCCCAGAAAACATGTGCACTTCATATTTTCCAGTTCTGTGGTGTATTCCTTGCTTCCAAAGGATAACCCTTTCTAGAACTTATTTAACGTCTCTACAGCTAGTGTCTGGGAGAGTGTGGCGGCTGTCAAATGTCTCCCTGCCCTACATCAATCATACTGTAGTTTATATTTTCTTGTCCTTTGGGATCTTGGATTCCATTGTTGAATTTTGAAGATATTTGAGGGTCACTGATGAGGTCTAATTGGCCGAAACTAGCTAGTCTGGCCCAGAAAACATGTACACTCCATAGTTTCCAGTTCTGTGGTGTATTCCTTGCTTCCAAAGGATAATCCTTTCTAGAACACATTTGTTTCTTCAACACCATGTCCCCTGTAAATTTATATGTTCAGTTAACTGTGGCTAAGCTACTCGCCTCATAAACCAGGGGTTGTGGGTTCGATCCCGGGAGTCTTTAAACCGAAGTCCCGTTTCCGTATGACCTTTGCTGTTGGTGGGACACACATACATGTTCAAGAAACTCGTGTGCAGGCAGGTGCAGATTCGATCTTAGCCGGCAACTTCTTTACCTTTGAGCATGAAATAATGTCTACTGTCGTTCTGATTCAGTGAGGCTGGTGGATGTACCTTATGCACTGTACAATTACGATTAAACCCGTGTGACATAGTGAATTCTTTCTTATATCCAAAATTGTGACTTTTACAATGAAAATTTGTGATATTTGTTCTTAGTTGTACTTCAAGCGTAGGTTGTGGGTACTCGTTAGAACAGCCTCATTGAGGCTGTTCTAACGAGTAACCACAACCTGTTTTAGTAACCACAACCTGTTTTAGTAACCACAACCTCATTTCACATGAAACTAGTTGGTCTGGCCCAGAAAACATGTGCACTTCATATTTTCCAGTTCTGTGGTGTATTCCTTTCTTCCAAAGGATAACCCTTTCTAGAACATATTTAACGTCTCTACAGCTAGTGTCTGATAAAGTGTGGCGGCCGTAAAATGTCTCCCTGCCCTGCATCATACTGTAGTTTATATTTTCTTATCCTTTGGGATCTTGGATTCCATTGTTGAATTTTGAAGATATTTGAGGGTCACTGATGAGGCCTAATTGGCCGAAACTAGTTGGTCTGGCCCAGAAAACATGTTCACTTCATATTTTCCAGTTCTGTGGTGTATTCCTTGCTTCCAAAGGAAAACCCTTTCTAGAACATCGTTAACGTAATGCTGGTTGTTTGCTATAAGATGTGGCTATGTTTACTGATCGGTTCGATATGACCATAAACGTGCTGAAAGTGTTGATTTGGTCGTGAAAATAAACATGGACCGCGCAAGTTGAAGAAGGGTCTCTGAGCGAGCGTACCCTTTGATAACTCAGATCAGCTTGCTCCGCAGCACAGTCTGGCCAGCGTTTTCACACTGTCCCATTGATCAAATGCTTCTAGGCATGCACAATTTGAGAAGGCTGTAAAATATGTGAGTTTTTTTTTTGTTTTTGTTTTTTGTTTGATTTGAGGTTTTACGTCCCCGTCAACACTGTATAGGTCATTTTGGAGACGCTTCCAATTTTGTGTGACTTTTTCCCCGACATTGATATGAAATGACATCTCAAGCCCTGCCGCCCAATGAAACCAATAGGGTTTATAAGCATGGACGGTCCGACTCGCACCGCATTGCCTTGGCAGGCTTAGATACTCTAAGCGGTTTACCAGTGCTCGTGTGCGGGTCGGTTTCAGCTCTGCGCGGAAGCATCATGCAGCCCATCTATTTCTTCAAGCCCCGATGGGCGGGGACCGGATTGTTTCCTGTAAGAAAATGTGGCTATGTTTACTGATCGGTTCGATATGAGCATAAACATGCTGACAGTGTTGATTTGGTCGTGGAAATAAACATGGACCACGCAAGGTGAAGAGGGTTCTCTGAGCAGGCATACCCTTTGATAACTCAGATCAGCTTGCACCGCAGCGCAGTCTGGCCAGCGTTTTCACCTTGTCCCATTGATCAAATGCTTCTAGACATGCACAAGGCTGTAAAATATGTGATTTTTGTGTGTGTGTGGGGGGGGGGAGGTTGTTTGGTTTGAGGTTTAACGTCCCAGTCAGCACTGTAAAGGTCATTTTGGAGACGTTGCTTCCAATTTTGTGGGACTTTTACCCGACACTGAGATGAAATGACATCTCAAGCCCTGCCGCCCAAAGAAACCAATAGGGTTTATAAGCATGGACGGTCCTGCTGTTCACGACCACCCTAACTTTGCAAACAGTGTAGATCCCGATCAGATTAGGTCTGAAGAAGCCATCTGATCAGGATCTATACTATTTGTCTACCAGTTTGTGAATTTGAACGAAAACAGTATACAATGTGGTCTGATTGGCTGAAAATATAGATGTGACTTATTATATTGTTCTCGTTTGAACAGCCTCGTCGAGGCGTTTCTACAGAGTATCCGCAATGTATGTTATGTGCAGAAATATTAAAATTAACAGGATTTTTTAATCTGAAAATTTCAATTTTAGGGTGGTAAAAGTTTTAATATAATATATTGTGGGTGTAGGCTACTTTCGTTGTGTCTTGTTTAAATCTTAATGTAAGAAAATTACGACACAAACCCACTTTCTTTATTCTGAAACGACTTAGGATGTATCGGTGTGTATTGAAATAACGTGAGTTGCTCGCCTAGGGCGTCCGAGATATGTTTATTATCCAAAGTTTGTGAGTGTTGTGTATCAACTCATTTTGTACCGAATCCCACAGAACGGGTTATAGCAAAAATGGGAGGCCCAGATCAGACGCCACCGAGCCCGGCTTTTGTTCAGGAACTTCTTTTTGCAAAAAGTTCAGCCATTCTTTATTTTTTAAATATATTTAGAAGACACTTCACACCTTCACATTTTGAAATGGACTTGTGCTATATACATGTATAAGGCTGACGAATTCGGGTCGGTACAAAATGGGTTAAACTGATATGGACGACAGAGCTTTAGTTGCTTTAATTAGCACATCCCAGTTTGTGAGTGTTGTGCATTAAACCATTTTGTACCGAATCCCACAAAACGGGTTATAGCAAAAAGTGCAGGCCCAGATCAGACGCCACCGAGCTCGGATTTGTTCAGAACCTTCTTTTGCAAAAAAGTTCAGCCTTTTTTTATGTTTTAAATATATTTAGAAAACACTTCACACCCTCACATTTTGAAATGGACTTGTGCTGTATACATGTATAAGGTTGACAAATTCCGGTCGGTACAAAATGGGTTAATCTGATATAGACGACAGAGCTTTAGTTGCTTTAATGTGCTATCAGAAATTAGACTGGAGTTTAAAGGCCTTCTCAACACTTTTTTGTCATATCGAGCTTGTCAGTTTACCTAACCCCACTTTTCTACTGAGTATACGTAAGCGATTAACCAGTATGCCGCAAATTCTTTTGTTTGAAACTGACAGCTGCCCTTTTGAAACAGTGAAAGAAAGAGAATGAATGAAGAGAAGATTTCATGATCAGTTTCCACGACAGAATCCGCCCCTGCCCATAGGGGCTTGAAGAAATATATGGGCTGCATGATGTTTCCACGCAGAGGTGAATCTGACCCGCACACTAGTACTGGTAAACCGTTTAGAGGATCTAAGCCTGTCCAGGAACTGCGATGCGAGGCGGACCGTCCATGCTAATAAACCCTATTGGTTTCATTGGGCGACAGGGCTTGAGATGTCATTTCATCTCAATGTCGGGTAAAAGTCCCACAAAATTTGAAGCAACGTCTCCAAAACGACCTTTACAGTGTTGACGGGGACGTTAAACCTCAAATCAAACAAACAAATCCACGACAGAATATAGCCGTCTCCGGCAGGTATCGAATCCGCATCCTCCTGATCACCAATCATTCGCGCATGCGACTGAGCTACCGAGGCCGGCTTCAGAAATAAGTCAACACCCATGTAAAATTAGGTCTTCATATATGGTTATTTAAAATCAATTTTCCATAACAAAAAAAAAAAAAAAAAAGCCGCGACGTGATTTTAAACAATGTGGCATTGGCGACTAGCATAAATTCAGATCAGACTGCGCTTAAGCAAGTGCAGTCTGATCAGAGACTTTGGTACGCTGAAGCAATGCAATTCATAGAACCGTCATTGAATCAGTAAACATGCAGGCTGATCTTGTCTTCACCTTAAAAACTACCACATTATTTGAAATCCTGTGTCGAAGCTGAATTCCAAACATACGCCACCGTGTCTACTAGGGCCTATGTTCGGATGCATAATTGTTTTACTGCGTAACAGTCCTCACTAGAGGCTAGAGCTTAATAAATGGCATGTCATTGCTATATGCTGAATTTCATTAATTAAATAAAGTCTTTTATATATTGTCATCATTACGTTTCTTTTATTGTTTACCAAGGGCCTCAATATAGAAAGGAACAACATTACATGAATATACCCATGAAATATATAAAAAAGAAATAATATATTTATACATGTATAAACGTGATCTATTTTTATTTCCCTATAATTTTGGATTAACGGCCCGACCATGAATATTTAATTTATATCGAGGACAAAACACCTGGTCATCCGTTAGCAAAACATGCCTTTTTTATATAAAATATCAGAATTTTTCATCTTGAAATTTTCGGTGGCAAAATTTACAATGTATATCCATACTAATTTTAACAGGGCACTGGATAGAACACAGATTGGTTGTGTATTGTAACTCAAACCGATAGGTGAGGGAACGGGGTCGCTGAATCGGACTCTGAAAGGGCAGAGGAATTGGTTGGTCAATTCAATGATGCATTTAATAAAACTGAGTTCAACGAGGTTCCATTGACTGGAAGATCGGCCCCTTTCATGGAAAATATTGTTGTATCCTCTGCGGGAGTGATCAAATTACTTAAAGGCTTGAACCCTTCTAAAGCTTTAGGGCCTGATGAGCTTCATCCTAGAGTCCTGAAGGAACTAGCAAACGAGTTAGGTCCAGTTTTTGCTCATCTTTTCCAACAATCTCTCGATACGGGTGAAATTCCCAAAGAATGGCTCCTAGCGAACATCTGTCCACTTTTCAAAAAAGGAGACAGGGCTCTTGCTCGTAATTATCGCCCGGTGTCACTGACCTGTGTTCTATGTAAATAACTCGAACACATAGTCTGCTCAAACATCATGGCCCACTTGGATGAACATAAACTTTTGTCAGACAGACAACATGCATTTAGGAAAAGGCATAGTTGCGAAACTCAGTTGAGCACGGTTATTAATGATTGGGCAAAAATCCTGGACAAAGGGGGGCAGGTGGACACATTTATTCTGGACTTTGAGAAGGCTTTTGACACCCCTCCTCATGAACTACTTAAATCTAAATTATTTGGTTATGGAATTGGTGGGAAGACTCTTAAATGGATAGATTCCTTCCTTTGCTACAGAAAACAGCGTGTTGTTATTAATGGTGAATCTTCAGTATGGGCGCCAGTTTTGTCTGGAGTCCCACAAGGGACCGTTCTTGGTCCTCTATTGTTCTCCCTGTACATCAATGATATTTCCACTGATATTGACTCAGAAATAAGACTGTTCGCAGATGACTGTGTTTGTTACCGGGAAATTAGAGATACAGATGACTCACTGAAACTTCAGGCTGACATAGATAGATTAGGATGTTGGGCCAGAAAATGGGGCATGAGATTTCAACCAGTTAAATGCAATATTATGCAGATAACAAGGAAGAGATCTAATAAAGTTGAGGCTTCTTACACCTTAGAGGGAACGGTCCTCGAAAATGTGAATTCCATTAAATACCTTGGTGTGACAATCACTCACGATTTGAGATGGAATACACACATTAGCAATATGTATACAAAGGCGAATAGAACACTTGGTTTCCTGAGGCGAAATCTTCATCAATGTCCTCAGGATGTGAAAGAAACAGCATACAGGGGACTTGTTCGCCCAATCTTGGAATATGATAGTTGCATCTGGGACCCAAGCGGAGTGGTCCTAAATGAAGTAATTGAAAAAAGTTCAGAATAGAGCTGCTAGATTTGTAACTGGAAATTATTGCTTTGAAACTGGGAGCATGACTGGAATTCTAGGAAAATTAAGATGGGAGTCTCTAAAGAAAAGGAGAAGAGACAGTAGGCTCATACTCTTATACAAAGGTCTAAAGGGTGCTGCCAGCATTCCAACAGATGACCTTGTTCCCCCAGCTAGGCATTGTAGAAAACACCATTCAATGACGTTTCAGACCCTTACTGCAAGAACGGATATTTATAAAGAATCGTTTTTCCCCCGAACCATTAGAGATTGGAATGCCCTTCCCGATTCTATTATTTTGACGGCTGAAGGTGCTGAGGATTGTGTAACTAAGTTTACATCTTTGGTTAGAGCTAGGGACTAACTTCCCATATCACAGGTCCTGGTGTATGAATGTCATTTGACGTGTCACCAGTAACAATTCTGATTCTGATTCTGATGTGTGAAACTGCTATTACACACCATTAACACAGGTAAACGACGCTATCTCGACTACGGTCTAAGGGAATTAACTGATGTCAATCAAACATGGGATATCGGTAATCTGAGTGACAGTTCCTGTAGTACGAGAATTCCTGGTAATGGACTCTCACCGCATTGCCTGGGCAGGCTTAGATACTCTAAGCGGTTTACAAGTACTCGTGTACGGGTCGGTTTCAGCTCTGCGTAGAAGCATCATGCAGCCCATCTATTTCTTCAAAACCCGATGGGCGGGGGCTGAAAATGTGTGAGTAAATGAGTAGGTGAACAAGGCTCGATTGAGTCTCCGTAAAGCGCACATGCTCGAAGGGACTTTTTCGTTTCATTACGCAAACACGCCTATACAAATTCATTGTAAATTTTTGCCACCGAAAGATGACAATTATCAGATAAAAACTTTCATTATTTTTCTAATTTCTGCTCAAAACATAGATTGACGAGGCGGTTTTAACGAGTACCCACAATCTATGTTTTTGAGCAGAAATAATAAGAAAAATAATGTTTACCCCCGTTTTACTATATAAACTTAGTGCGGTTCGACGGGGGTCAAAATCATATAGGCGTGTTTTCGTGATGTGTCGTTGTAAGCATACAAGCTAAAAGCTAAAAATAACATTCGTGCGACATAGGGCATTCTTTCATATTGTCAAAATAATAGAGTTTTTTCCTGAAAATCTTCTTATTTTTTTCTTTCTTAGTTTTTGTTATTTCTATTCAAGTAGTTTTTTTTCCTGAAAATCTATGATTTTTTTATTATTATTTTTTCTTCTAAAAGCATCGTTTATGGGTCCTTCTCGGAATCGCCTCATGAAGGCGGGTCTACAAAATACCCACACTACACTGGAGTCAGACATAAGAAAGATAAATAATGAAAAATTCCTATATTAAAACGACCTTTGGAACTGATCAAAAGTGGTCTTTAAGACCACTTTTGATCAGTCCCAAAGGTGGTCTCAGACCAGCGGACACATTATGCAGAGAACGCAAAGAAAGAATAACTGCAGCCTACTAAATAATCTTTTTAAAGCAGAAGAAGTCTTAATTGTAGGTGGTCTTAATAGCAGAATTCCTCTGTATGCTCCTTTTAATATCAGTTTTCTCTCTCTAAAGTGGTGTGTTCAGGGGTTTTCATTACAAGGTCTTTGATCGGCCCTTATCAGTTACCCCATATATATATTGCATTGTAACGCATTGACCTGATAAAGATATGCTTTCTCAGGACAAGTGAGCTTTATCACGTCAACGTGACATTGCACTTTTATGAATGAAGCGAACTACCGGCAAAAATGGCTGAAAAGCTATAATTTCTAGAAAAAATGGAAAAGTTACATTTAAAAAGATTAAAAAAAAAATAAATAAATAAAACTTACATTCAGCTGATAGTAAATATACTGCCTCATTATATATTCCGCGCCGGAATGTTTGGACGCAATGACTGATCGTAAATTGCCGATTTTAAAGAGTTTACAAGGGGATAAACTGATAAATGGAATACCAGATTCTTGTCTTTTGATATCAAGTGTATCAGGCTCGGCTTCGAGAACGCATGCAGAATCGCTCGGCAAGCCTCGTGATTCTACAAGCGTTCTCGAAGCCTTGCCTGATAAACTTGATATCAAAAGACACGAACCTGATATTCTCTATTTACATAGTCTTTGGGAATGGAATGGTTGCAAACGGCCGATTGTGTCTTGGATTATCTAAATACAAAATCAGTTGCTGTTCTGTTAGGTTGTAAAACGCCGTACACACTGTTTTCGCGTAAGAATTTACGCCATCTTCTCCTCTATAGATAGGAAACTTTTTGTTCTCGGTGTCCCCTAAAATATGTCTGATGTCCTTCAATTCTTTTGGTTGAGGTAATTCATCGCAACGTTTTCCACGTGCAAGTGTACCTTCACAAGAAGGCAGTTCCTCGGTTTTCACGTGTTTGTAGAAATTTTGATGAAAATAATGACAAGAGCCAGCTTCATCTGAGACTATAGGAACCTCGTGTAGGTAGACCTCTGTGCCTGCCACACCTGGTAGGACCTCCATAGTCCACATATCCGTGCTATGAATCGCCGCAATATTCAGATTGAAGCCGTAAGCACAACCGTATGGCTCACATCGTGCAACATCCACCATCTCCTCAATGGTTTTGCATGCCAGAATTTTTCGGATGACAAACCCCGTTGGCACTCCGGAGTGGCAGTTGGACTTTGGAACGAGGGTATTACCGGTTATAGCGAACTGATTGGTCACGTTTACGGCGAAACCGGGAATCATTCCTGGGTACATGAAGGTGATGAAATTTTCCTTCACAATAGTTGGGTCATTTTCATTCACTACTGTAACATGTGCAAGATAATTATAGCGTTCGGACCCGACCTCGCCGTCTTCGTTATGTGCAATGACGCGTAAACTTTCCCTGTTAACATACACGCTTGTGCAGCCATCGACGTCCTTCTCTTTTGTATCATCAGGAAAAAATTGACCAGTTTTGTCAGTTATGTCTTTATGGGCGAAGCATATCTCGGTAAGAAGATCCTGAAGAAGGATGTCCTCAAACGATGCCCCGGAGCCATCGGCTATGCCGCGCATTTCTTGAACATACTCCGGAAAGCGTTTCTCTGCTGTTTCCAAGTACTTCGATATAACTTTTCGTCCCTCCGCATCTTCATAAAATTTCCTGAAATAATCTAGAGGGCTTAGGGGATCGGCAAACCAGTCATTTATTCTCCTTGCAAATGTATGGCCAATGGAATAGCCGACGTCATAATATGTCCCCTTGCAGTAGACTATAGGTAGGGATTGGGCGTTCGGCTGTTGCTTTTTGTCCATTATGCTACAAAACAAAACAAAAAATATGTCTGCTAGAAGTTGACTCATCGCTTTATGCTGGGTAGAGGTGCCCATGCGAGGGCTCCCAGCGATTGGCTTTTGGGTATCATATAACGCGAAACTAAGCGAACACTGATTCTAATGCTATTGTGTATGTAACGCGACGTTTGATTGGATAACGTCGAAAATTTAAGATGTTTGATTGGATAATGTCGAAAACCCGATGCCGTGATGTAATGTCGTTTTTTATTGACTGGTATTTGATTTTCGCAGCTCACAGAGCTTGCCGCTTTGAACAGTTTTGACAAAACAACCAAATAGATGCATTAGAATTGGAATAATTGTACTGATAATGGTCATTTGGGCAGGTAAATCGTAAGTTTTACGATGCGTCGCCGTAAAACGAAATTTCAGAGCGTAAACCTCCGATCTACCTTCCCAAAAGACACTTTGGGATACATTTATTCCCTAGAAGAGTCAAGCAAAGTTGCAACACGGACACTGACAGTCTAAACTTAGGGGATAACTGTATCGGAAATTATAATATCGGGAGGTAAATCGGAGGTTTTAAGGTCGCAAATTTCATTTTACGGCGACGCGATACATACGGAGTGTCTACAGTCAGACGTCTGGCTATAGGGGCAACTCGGTAAAAATGCTATTGACAGACGTCTGAGTTTAATGTATTGATACGAATATGACCAAAGAATATGTAAATGTCACTAGTTTAAGTCTTTCATAGTCGAGAGTTGGTGATTTATTTATTTTTGTTTATTAGATAATTCAATTTTGTAAAAGAGATATTGGTTCTTGGCCCACACCAATAAATCTTTGAATCGTACAGTAAGATGCCTATATTAATCAGGATTGGTATTAATTGTAGGTGGTCTTAATAGCAGAATTTCACTGAAGTTGTGAACACTAGATTAATAATCTGCCATAATCTTATTTTGTTTGTTTATATTAGAGTGTAGTGCCCCATTTAACACTATTTAGGTCATATCGAGCCGGTCTGTTTACCTATACATACTTTTCCTAGGCAGGCGTATACGTAAGCGGTTAACCAGTACATGTCACATTCTTTCGCCAGAAACTTACAACTGTCCTTCTTGAACCAGCGGAAGGTAATGAATGACTGTAGAAAAGATCCCATGATCAATCTCCACGAAGGAATGTTACCGACCCCGCTAGGTATCCAACCTTTGAGCTCTACCGGGGCCAGCAATCTTATTTTCTGATATGCCTACATCACGAAAACACGCCTATATAATTCTTACCCCCTTAAACCCTATTTTTATATAGTAAAACTGGGGTTTACAGGGGTAAATATTATTTTCTTATTTCTGCTCTAAAATATAGATTGTGGGTATTCGTTAGAACCGCCTCGATGAGGCGGTTCTAACGAGTACCCAAAATCTATATTTTGAGCAGAAATAAGAAAAATATCACAAATTTTCATCTTAAAATTTTCCTTTTTTCGGCGGTAAAGTTTGCAATGTATTTATATAGGCGTGTTTTCGTAATGTTTTAGTTACGCAGACGCCGGTTCTTTTCATAAGTGGAGCCAGCGGATACTTAATCAGCCACCGCATTTACGCAGTCTGACCAGTCTTTGCTGAAAAAGAAGAACTTTTGCTATATATCAAACGCCCACGGAAAACTTTGACCAGAAAGCACTGATGCAGAGGCTGAACTCGGTGTTGGCTGGACGCTTTTTTAAATTATAGGCTTATACGGTGTAATTCGATATATTTACATTTCCAGTGTAAAGTCTAATGTAAACCTATAGAAAACAATTGCGTTCATACGTCCATGAACGCATCGAATCACAAGATTTTCAGTGACGTTCAGTGACGTCATTCTAAACCATTGTTCTCTACGGGCGTAGAAAAACAGCATGTAAATGTTTTTCAGCTTTAAATGTTTGCCCTACAAGCATTTTTTCGCCCAGTGATGAGGGGCAAATGTAAATATAAAAAATAAACTTAATTTTTCTGCATTTCATGAAAGTATGAACGACAGTGGGTCGCTAGCAAAGTTTACATGAACCCCCACTGCGTTCATACTTCCATGAACTGCAAGCCCCCGCCCATAGGGGCTTGAAGAAATATATGGGCTGCATGATGCTTCCACGCAGAGCTGAATCCGGCCCGCACACTAGTACTGGTAAACCGCTTAGAGGATCTAAGCCTGTCCAGGAACTGCGGCACGAGGCGTCCATGCTAATAAACCCTATTGGTTTCATTGGGTGACAGGGCTTGAGATGTCATTTCATCTCAATGTCGGGTAAAAGTCCCACAAAATTGGAAGCAACGTCTCCAAAATGACCTTTACAGTGTTGACGGGGACGTTAAACCTCAAATCAAACAAACAAACAAAACTTCCATGAACTGCAGAAAAATAAATTTCATTTCTTAATTGACAGTCTTGTAATAGTTAAAAAAATTCTAGAGCCACAAGCAACCAACGGTATACCACTAACAGAACAGCGCATTTAGACCCATTCAACTTACAACATGCCTTTGTAATTTTGACAACATCGAATTATACGAAGAGCAACGACAGGAATTGATACAATCCCAAACTTTGCCCTAAACACCATAGCCCAATTTCATGTAGTAAATGTCGTTTTTTCGGGGTATATATTATTTTCTTGTTTAAATCAGGATAGCATATGGGAATAGCAATCTTCCCGACTTTATGCAATTGGCATACGTCTGGCAATAGACTCTTCGTAAAACAAAACTTGCGACCGGAACCTCCCAAAATGACAATTTTCAATACAGTTGCCTCTTTTCTAATGCACTTAGAAGCCCCCGTGGTGCAGTGGTTACGCTACTCGCCTTATAAACCAGGGGTCGTAGGATCGACCCCGGGCTTTTCCAGACTTTTGGATGAGTCTTTAAACCGAGGTCCCGTCTCCACATGACCTTAGATTTTGGTGGGACGTACACCTCAAACACTCTAATGCACTTAATCGGCTGCTTAGTTATTCATTTTATTTGCATTTTCTGCTGGTTCCTAGTCTGAAGGTTATCATAGTTGGAAAAACAGGTAACCAGACCCCCCTGACCTTTCAAGGTCAGGTGGGTCTGGTTACCTGTTTTTCCAATATTGACAATGTGCAAGCTGGGAGCCAGCAAATAAATGCAAATATGGTGAATTGTACCGATTTGCACAAGGCGGCAAGCGCTGAGAGCTGTCCAAATACCAACCAACGAAAAGCGACGTTACGTGGTGACGTCGGTTTCCCACAGTATACCGCGGAACATTTGACGTTATCCATTCAGACGTCGCATTACATACGCAAGTGCATTAGAATGAAGTTTCGAATTTATTGCACCTTGGTAGGTAATAAGTAGCTCGTTAGTTGACTGGTTGGGTCGTTTGCTTTAGGATGGATGGATGGATGGATGGATGGGTGGGTTGGTAAGTGGATTGGTGGGTGGATGGATGGATGGATGGATGGATGGATGGATGGATGGATGGATGGATGGATGGATGGATGGATGGATGGATGGAAGACTGGCAGACCAAACGAATAACCGATAGACAGGTAGACACAGACAGATAGATTTGGGTTTTGACTGGTGGGTAAATAGACAGACAGCCAGCAAGCTTGCCACTCAGCTGTCCTTACACTGATCAGCCGGCTATGTAGGTTTGCGAGAAAGTGACAATGGAGAGGAGAGAGAGAGAGAGAGACAGACAGACAGACAAACAGACAGACAGACAGACAGACAGACAGACTGATCAGCCGGCTATGTAGGTTTGCGAGAAAGTGACAATGGAGAGGAGAGAGACAGACAGACAGACAGACAAACAGACAGACAGACAGACAGAGAGAGAGAGACCGACAAACAGAGAGAGAGTCATAAAATGAAAGTGAGTGATGAAATTAAAAATATCTGTCTTACCTTCTACGTTGTTTATTTTTATAGTTTACTGCTGTATACGTAGTTATACTCATCCCATATCTAGCTACACTGATAAAATTCCATTTTATAGACCTTGTGACTGTTTCTGAATTTACACAATATTGTGCAATGACATTCTAAAGGTCACAAAGGAAACAAACACATCGTCTTTTTCCAAGGGAGACAACTTTCTAGTTGTTAGCTTCCGAGGGAGCAACTCATTCTGAAAACACGCCTATTTAAAACGCTATTTAAATATACTGAAAATTTATCCATCCACAAAAATTTAAATTTTCAGATAAAATATTCTGATATTTTTTCTTGTTTCTTCTTAAACGAAGATCGTGGGTTCTCGTTAGAACCGCCTCCTAACGAGTACCAACAATCTATGTTTTTAAGCAAAAGAAAAATAATACATACCCACGTAAACTCAAGTTTTACTACATAAAAAGTGAGATTTATGCCCAGCAGGCACATGACGTAATTGTGACGTCACATCGACGTCGGTTAAACGTCATAACGTTTATGCAACGTCACATCAACGTCGGTGCAATCGGCCCCCGCCCATCGGGGCTTGAAGAAATATATGGGCTGCATAATGCTTCCACACAGAGCTGAAACCAACCCGCACACTAGTACTGGTAAACCGCGATCTTAGAGGATCTAACCTGTCCAGGAACCGCGGTGCGAGGCGGACCGTCCATGCTTATAAGTCCTATTGGTTTCATTAGGCGACAGGGCTTGAGATGTCATTTCATCTGAATGTCCGGTAAAGGTCCCACAAAATTGGAAGCATAGTCTCCAAAATGACCTTCACAGTGTTGGCGGGGATGTTAAACCTCAAATCAAACAAACAAACGTCGGTGCAACGTCACCAAACGTTGGTGACGTTGATTTGACGTTGCCTTAGCGACTTGTGTCTGCTGGGATGGGGTCAAAATTATTTAGATGTGTTCCTTTAGACTAATCCGATTAGCAATTATTAATGCTCTGCATGCTGGGTATTTTTAGCAGCAGACGACATTTTGAAATATTTTCCTAATTTTCTCAGAAAACAGGATTTGACATCTCATGCAAATTGTCTCCTATGGAGATGTCAAGTAGAAAAATATCAACAATTTGTCGTCTGCTGACGGTGGTAAATGTTAAGCAGTATCATATAAGTGACTGGCCCCCGCCCATAGGGGCTTGAAGAAATATATGGGCTGCATGATGCTTCCACGCAGAGCTGAATCCGGCCCGCACACTAGTACTGGTAAACCGCTTAGAGGATCTAAGCCTGTCCAGAAACCGCGGTGCGAGGCGGACCGTCCATGCTAATAAACCCTATCGGTTTCATTGGGCGACAGGGCTTGAGATGTCATTTCACCTCAATGTCGGGTAAAAGTCCCAGAAAATTGAAAGCAACGTCTCCAAAATGACCTTTACAGTGTTGACGGGGACGTTAAACCTCAAATCAAACAAACAAAATGTGTACATAATAGTCGCGAGGCCACCTGTGAATATTTTAAAATTTAATCCAACTTCCTTATCAAGGACGAAACATACATTTATATACAGCTTATTATGTTATCTTTTAACACTGTAAATAAAATTTCATGCACAAATGCCCAAAGTACTTTTTTAGGCTATTTAGTACCCCCACCCACATATATAAAGTTTTATAATGCTTACTTCTCCAATCAACTGCATCTTAATCATTGTTCATGAGAACAAATTATCAATGTATTAAGGAACGAATGAACAATTCTAAGCAAAATATGATAACAAACAATCAGAAAAACCGGTGAAGACACAAATTTCTACCACTTAAATTATGTCCCTTTAAAATAGACACTTTGCGGATTGTTTTTCTCCCACGTAAACGAGGACAAGGAAATATCGAATTTTCTCTTCGGTATTTGAAAGGTTAATGATCATGCATTCATGTTTTACGGAAAACTTCCGGTATCTCCTCCAATCCAACAAATGACAATGGTCCATTTCAACCTGTGTAGTAAGACCAAAAATGAAAAAAATCTCTTTGTTTGTATACACAGCCTTAAAAGACGCCAATAATCAAATAACAAATTAATTACAAAAGTTTGTTGTAAAGAAGATAAAAAACGAGTTCGTACATCATCACGCACGAAATAAACGTTGTTCACTGACTACAATAGGTTTATATCGTACTAACCTATACATAGCCAAGACCCATAAATTCCATTCAATACAGGTAAGAAACCCACTGAGGCGTTACAAAATCGTACCTTAGAACTAAATTTGACCAGGTACCTGACTGGTAATTTCATCTTTTTCAACTTTACCTTCCATTTGCAGCTCCTGTCTATAGACTGCTTGGCCATCTCTTGTGAAACTGCATGCTTCCCTCACTCTTCTATATCCAGCAGTATCATTAGAAACATCACACCTCTAAGGTGTTACATCTTTCGACCCCTTGTGGCATTCTATTCCTCCCTTTCCTCACTGAGGGTGTCCTATGCTACACATCCTGTCCCTTCTTTCCATCTCTACCTCCTTCTCTATTTTGTTTGCACTCTACGGAGACTTCCTTGCTCTACGTTAATCTAGTATTGTACATTAGACTTAAGTGTGCCCTTTCCTTCAGTGACTGTCTTCTAAGAATCTACCCTTTCCTATTTTCGCTCTGATCACCCCTGTTTGTGGTTTGTAGGAGACGACATCGTAACGTCTCTAGGAAGGATATTGCGATAGGGGGTTGTCTACTTCTGAGCACTTTTAGCCAGCTGTAGCAACTATGGTGACCGGTGAAGATGAATGCACAAGTCCTGTCAGAATTTTCAAGGGGCCAAAACGAGCTCGTCTTTGGGCTGGGGAACCAGAATTCGTCCCCATGTCTGTGGACACCGTCCCAGATGAGCAGTCAATCACGCAGTCAACTTGCAACAGCACTGGAAGGGTGTTGCGTTCTTCCTGTCCTTATTTAGATTTGTCTGTTTGCTTGATTTACCAGAAGCTTCGCTTCAAGAATGAAAGAAAACTTCACGAGTTTCAAGAGAAATCAATGGCGGAATTAATGGAGGCTATGAACCGATTGCAAGATGACATTATCTTCCGTTCGGCCTTTGCTTACCAGTTTTAGCAAGACTCTTTGTTGATCCCATGGATCTTCTGTAAAGTTTTGTAATGTTTACATTATTTTTGTAATTATATCTTTGTAAATAATTGTATATATATATATGCAGCATCTAGAGATTCTTGAGCAAAACTCATCATAAAAAATTATCTGGAGTTTTGTTTCGGTTGACAACCCAAGTAACTATTTTTTTCCCTAAATTATATCCATTTGGGTAATTATTATTTAGTTGTCATAGAATGTGTGTAGATTGTCTTATACATATACATCCATTGACCAATACTTATCATTTTGTATGAGCCTGTCATCCTGTATAAACAATTATTGATGGTCTATTTCATGTACAGCTGTATGTTCAGTGTTTCATATTTGTACATTTCATTTTTATATAATGAAAAAAAAAATCAAATAAAAATACAAAATAAAAATACATGTCTCATCACATTACAATATGCAATGGATGTTAGAAAAAAAAATTGCAGCACCTATTAATAAATGTATGCACACGTATTTAAAATGTCTATAAGCATTATTTGAAGAATAAATTATAAATGTAATGTAAATCTGTATGTATTATACATTGTACCTGTACAGTTTTATGTTCTGTTTTAAACCAAATATATGTGTAAAGTACAAAATTAGATTTGCATATGTTTCATAGAATTTCTTTAAGTTGTATCCAAATCAAATTGTAGATATATTTTTTCTAATACATGTGTAAATACTTAGTTTGGTTAATTTAGTAAATGGCTAAACATGAATTCCGTTTGCGAATATTGTCTCCATTTATATATAGGCATGAATTGTTGTACATACTTCTTTTTTATGTAAGCTATAATCAATTATTCCTTTCTGTCCTTGTTAAGTCCTTTGTCTTTGTTGTCCTCGTTGCCTCCCAAAACTCAACCCTACGTCCTCGTCGTGGGAGGTGGACCCAAATTTCATGTTCTTATCTTTATATATTGAACGAGATAATACTGATTTTGGCTAACAGGGCTCTGGTAAACCACTGCTTTAGCTCGGCAACAAAAACTGTCGGATCAATCCCGGACTTAATTATAGTCACACGGTACCTTACAATTGGGGCCGTGATCTTGAATCCGACAGGTTTTCGAACCGGACTATATAACTATCGAATGTTAAGTTTCTTTTAGTCTGTGCAATCATCAGAATATGCTAGATCTAATGTTGCAGTACATAATACTAGGTCTAAGACTATAGTAGGTTTATCATATTAGTATATGGTAGAATATTATCTTCGTTAAGTATATTAATTTTATTGAACAAACATTAATGATCGCCTTATTCAAGTTCAAGCAGTATAATAGCACTCTGGCATAACTATTGTCGATGAAACCAAAACATACCAAAATCAGCTATATAGATTTCACGGAAAATGCTTATCATTTTGAAGCATAATTCCTTGGTGTCGAAATTGTCCCTAACACCGGTTTTATTTAGTATTTTATGCGTTCGTCAGCATCTTCGATGATCAGTAGCACTTACAAGAAAATATAAACATCATAATATATGCATTTATATGTGTAAAACGCCCCTGTTTGCAGGATTGCGCTACATTCACCGCAATGAAGCTTATGTGGGTAGGGGTGTTCAAATGTAAATTAAACACATTTGGGCATTAAGTTCAATCAAATTGTTTAGCTCATTCAAAAGTTTACACATTTACCGTTAAAATGATGTATGATTTATCCTTGATAATCAAGTTGGATTAAACTCCTTAAGTAAGCGTCGTACAAAAACTGGCTTCGTAAGTATAACACTCGATGTGACACATCGATATTCTGTGTACTTTACATTTCGTCAGTCAACATCCTATTGTAACAAGAGAATGGGGACGTTACAATTGTAACAAGAGATATTTATTCGGGGTTGTTCGTCCGTCCTTTACGCGTGTTTGTTTGAGTTGAGGTTTAATGTCCCCGTCAACCCTATTAAGGTCATTTCGGAGATGTTGCTTCCAATGTTTTGGGACTTTTACCCGACATTAAGATGGAACAAGATCTCAAGCCATGTCGCCCAATGAAATCAAAAGGCTTATATGAACTGGACGGTCTGACTCATACCACTTTCCCTGGGAAGGCTTAGTCATTCTAAGCGGTTTACCAGTACTCAAGAGTTGTCAGATTTAGCTCTTCTTGGAAGCACCATAAAGCCCAATCTATTTCTCCAAGCCCCGACTGGCGGGGACGTTTTACGCGTGTTGGTAAATAGCATAACTTTTTAACCGTGCATGCCATGGTTTTGAAAACTTATTCACGGATTCCTCATCAATAACAAATGGCAAGTATTTTTTTTCAGGATTATGCCCCTTTTCTGAATTATGGCCCTTTGAAAAAATATGGATGCAATATTGTCGGCAGAATATACACAAAGAGCACCGCATGCAGGTGCCAACGCTCGGCTGCAGCCCCTACTAGTCCGAGTTTCAGGTAAATATGTTCAGTAATGACAGAGATATTACAAAATGTCCAAGTTTCTGCACGACGACGTCGCCAGAGCTATGACAATACCTTGTCGTTTTCTTCGAAAACAGCCGAGCTAACAAGAGGACCAAGATGGCCATGAATCGCTCACCTGATTTCAAAGATGTCAAATAGCTTCTGAAAGTTCTGGCAGCCATCTTGTTCATCAGAGCCGAACAACTTTAGCTAACTCAGTAGAGGGTGACTTAACCATCATTCCTGTGAAGTTTAAATCAACTTGGCCGAAGGGTTTAGGAGGAGTTGGCATTTAAATCAAATTGTTGGCCTATTTCTATTTTTAGCTCGGTATTCATCCAAGCCAAAGAAGTTTAGCTATTTTTTGTAGATGGTCACCTAAGCAACATCCCTATTAAGTTTCATTGAAATTGGCCTGAGGGTTTAGGAGGAGTTGGCATCTAAAGCAGATTGTTGATGATTTTCTTTTTATCGCTCTGGTGGCTATTTTATTCATCAAAAACAAACAAGTTTAGCTAATTTGGTAGAGAGTCATCTAAGCAACAGTCTGGTGAAGTTTGAATGAAATTGGCCTCAAGGTATAGGAGTTGTTATTTAAAGATTTTTTTTTCTATTTTCAGCACTGATGGCCATCTTGTTCATCAGGGTGAAACCATTTTAGCTATTTTGGAAGAGGGTCACCTAAGCAACATTCCTATGAAGTTTGATTGAAATTGGTCCGAGGGTTTAGGAGGAGTTAGCATTTAAAGCAAATTGTTGACGCCGCACGACGCACGACGCACGACGGACGACGCACGATGCACGACGGACATTGACCGATCACAATAGCTAATCATGAGCACTTCATGCCCAGGTGAGATTATAAGAATCTTATATGGGTGTGAGGGGTGGATGGAAAAATCCGTCCCGAGGGTCACTGTCCGGCATCACGAGGCTTGCCGAGTGATGCCGGACAATGATCCCGAGGGACGGATTTTTCTACCCATCCCTCACACCCATATAGGATTCTTTTTCTTGATTACCTTCGATCTCTATTGCGAATTTTTAATGCTGCTGTCACTTCGGTTACCGACGTCCGCCATTTTGTGATGACACAACAGGAATGTTTAGTGACGTCACGCATGACGACGCCGCGCATGAGGTTGTAATCAACCAGTGCATTTATCAAACGCGCGATTATATTCGATTTGGGGTCGGAACATGAGGGTCAGAACATAAATTTCTATCCCAGGGTAAAATCACGGATTTCCTTGTCTGGTGTGCAAGAATAAACTGTTCAAGCGTTGTGAATAGCTTGTTAGAAATGACTAGATGATCTGATTACTTTTGAATAGATTCTGAAAACCTTTTCATGAGTTATAGACCTTTGTGAATTTGAACATCTGTATATTGCACGTTTTGATGCATAGCATAACTTTGGAACCGTGCATGCTAGGATTTTGATTTTGTTTGTTTGATTTGATGTTTAACGTCCCCGTCAACACTGTATAGGTCATTTTGGAGACGTTGCTTCCAATTTTGTGGGACTTTTACCCGACCTTGAGATGAAATGACATCTCAAGCCTTGTTATACCAATAGGGCTTATAAGCATGGGCGGTCTGACTAGCATCCGGCTTTGCATGGGCAGCTTAGATCCTCTAAGCGGTTTACCAGTACTCGTATGCAATCGGATTCAGCTCTGCGTGGAAGCATCATGCCGCCCATCTATTTCTTCAAGCCCCGATGGGCGGGGGCGGATATTTGAAATTTAATAAATGGATTTCCCATGAAATAAAATAGCTCTTTTAAGGAGTAACGCCATCTCCTGAGATATGGCCCTTAGAACAAAATATAGATCAAATCTTGTCAGCAAGGTACCTAAAAAAAAATATGGAAAAATAATATGGAAGCTACAGCCTTGAAACCTGGTGAATAGAATTGTAGTAATGGGTAGCTTACGTGTTTAATTTTTCCATTACGAAAACACGCCTATACAAATACATTGTAAACTTAACCGCCTAAAAAAACGAAAATTTTAAGATGAAAAATTGTGATATTTTTCTTATTTCTGCTCAAAATATAGATTGTTGGTACTCGTTAGAACCGCCGAAAATATGGAAAAAATACTATGGAAGCTACAGCCTTGATATCTGATGAATAGACTGGTAGTAATAAGTAGCTTACGTGTTTAATTTTTCCATTACGAAAACACGCCTATACAAATACATTGTAAACTTTACCGCCGAAAAAACGAACATTTTAAGATGAAAAATTGTGATATTTTTCTTATTTCTTCTCAAAATATAGATTGTTGGTACTCGTTAGAACCGCCGATGCGGCGGTTCTAACGAGTACCCACAATCTATATTTTGCGCAGAAATAAGAAAAATAAGGTTCACCCCTGTAAACCCCAGTTTTACTATATAAATGTGGGGTTTAGGGGGGTAAAACGTATATAGGTGTGTTTGTTTGTTTGATTTGAGGTTTAACGTCCCCGTCAACATTGTAATTGTCATTTTGGAGACGTTGCTTCCAATTTTGTGGGACTATTACCCGACATTGAGATGAAATGACATCTCAACCCTTGTCGTCCAATTAAACCAATATGGTTTATAAGCATGGACTCGCACCGCTTTGCCTGGGCAGGCTTAGAACCTCTAAGCGGTTTACCAGTACTCGTGTGCGGGTCGGTTTCAGCTCTGCGTGGAAGCATCATGCAGCCCATATATTTCTTCAAGCTCCGATGGGCGGTGGCCGGAATAATAAATTCCGAGGTAGGCTGAAGAGTCGACTAGTATACAATGGATTAATTATTTGACTTGGTTTCTTAGTATTTTCTCATCTGAAATTTATCATTCTAAGACAGTGCGCAGGCAATGGAAAGTAACACTCATTACACCAGACGGAAGAGCGTGACGGATGACGTCAGAAAATGTCGTTTTATAACGTCATTCGTAGATTCTTTGATGTTATACGCTGAAACGTCATTTTCTCGCATCAAAAGCATTCGTTTTCTGGGGTGGGGGTGTTATAACTAGAAATTTGTTCTAGGGACACGGATGTCCCCCTCCCCAACTTCTAGCTGTGACACTGATGAAAAACCGGACGCGAACGGAGACAGACTGACGGACTAGGGAAACACTGTATGTCCTTTCCACCGGTACCATTCTTTGAATGGCGGGGGCAATAAAAAGCCATGACACGGCCAGTTATAAAATATTACGATTCGCAACTCCGGTGTTTATGGTAGTTTGAATTCCAATGTAATACCATGATGTATGATAAATGAAACAGACAGACGCACATATTCCTGGCGTATCGTTGTCGGTCCGATGTTGGTCCGCTGCCTACAGCCCTACCAGTCCATGTAATAAATATATTCTATAAAATCAAGGAATACACCGCAGAACTGAAAAGTACATGTATGGAGTGTACAAGATTTTTTGGGACCAGACTATCTAGGCCTCATCAGTGACCCTCAAATATTTCCAAAATTCCACATTGGAATCAATTATCACGAAGTACAAGTAAATACGAGGACTGTTCAAATATGAATGCAACTAAGCACATAATAATGATTCCGTGATAGATTTCGATGGAAAATTTATTTTGTCTCCTCAAAGTATTCCCCTTTAACAGATATACAAACTTTCAGTCTTCTGATCTAATCATTGAATGCATTTTGGTAGTCTTTTCGAGGTATACTATGAAGGCACTGGAATATTGCAGAACCGAGGTGTTTGCGCTGTACAAATTTTCGACCAGAAAGGTATTTTTTCAGCCGCGGGAACAAAAAAAAAGTCACTCGGGGCAAGGTCAGGGGAATACGGGGGGTGAGGGAGTTCAACAACCTTTTCCTGCTTCAGATAGTCTTGCACAATGAACGCCTTGTGCGATGACGTATTGTCATGTAGCAATCTAACATTGGCCAAACCAGTTGCGGGTCTTCGTTCTTTGAAATATTTCTTCAATTTTCGAAGAACTTTATTCTTGTAAAACTTCGCATTTACAGATTTGCCTTTAGGCACAGCAACCTGGATAGCAGGGCCCTGATTTGAAAAGAATATGGCATACATTACCTTTTTGACGCTCATGGTCCACTTTGCAATGCATGGTCTTTTGCAATACTTTGTTGCCCGTATTTTGTTGTGAATCTTTCGTTTTGGCTCAAAAAAGTGAACCCATGTCTTGTCACCTGTGACGACATTAGCGAAAGACCGTGCATTGTAATTTGGAAACTTTTTAAGCAACTTCTTGGCGCACTGAACGCGTGTCTTTTTCTGCTCATCTGTCAACAGATGGGGAATCCATCTAGCACAGATCTTTCTCATTTTCAAATCCCGTTTCAGAATTGTATGAGCTGCTCCTTATGAGATGCCAACCATACTAGCTATTTGCCTAGTGGTGTATCGTGCATCGGTAGCAACTATTTCTTTCACTCTAGCAACAATCTTGGCATATGTTGCTCTTTTCGGCCGACGATCATGTGGTGCATCTTCTGTTGAGCCTAGCCCACAGCTGAATTTCTTACACCAACGAAAAACTGTCGGAAAAGACATTTCATTATGCCCATAAACCGAACATATTTCATCACAAATGTCTTTGCACCGTATACCAAGAATACAACGATTCTTAATATAGGACCGTATTTCAACGGCGTACTCTGACCTTCTTCCAACCATGTTTTGTATTAGTATACAAGAGTAGACAGTGTTTATCGAACGATATACATGGCTAAAGTGGACGGATTTTAACAGGTTTGGTATCAATGTATAGGTAAAATGTTTTTCTAAGCTGGGATATTTATTTCCAGGTGATTTTCGCATTAGTGCATGAGAAAACGTTCTGTACTTGCATTCATATTTGAACAGTCCGTATAAATTTTACTAGGATAAATTTTGTTTGTTTGTTTGATTTAAGGTTAAACGTCCCCGTCAACATTGTAAAGGTAATTTTGGAGACGTTGCTTCCAATTTTGTGGGACTTTTACCCGACATTGAGATGAAATAACATATCGAGCTCTGCCGCCCAATGAAACCAATAGGGTTTATAAGCATGGACGGTCCAATTCGCACCGCCGCTTTGCCTGGGCAGGCTTAGATCCTCTAAGCGGATTACCAGTACTCGTCTGCGGGTCGGTTTCGGCTCTACGTGGAAGCATCATGCAGCCCATCTATTTCTACCAGCCCCGATGGGCGGGGGCCGTTACTATGATATAGGTTAGGGACTTTATACGACCGCCTCACATTCCTTTGGCACCAGCTATATTGTTAATACATGGATAGTGTCTTTGATGTACAGTGGCGATAACGTTCGACCTACCCGTTTTTGCGTTTAGGGTCCGTTTTGAAACCGTTGCAAAACGTTTGCGTTTCGACAACGGTTCGAGCGTTTCATATCGTTTTGACCAATCAAAAGTCAAGGCGAATCGTTTCAGACAAACGGTAAATTTGCGCATGCGCTCTGAAAATATCAAAACGCTATTGAAAACGCTTTCCCGTTTTGGCCAATAGTATGACCGTTTGAAACCGTTTTATGACTGAGCCAATCGAATTTATGCATTTAGCGCGCATATACAATCGCTTTAGTTGACTTAAATACATGTGCATGTTTATTTACGATTATCTTCAACAGCTTAACATGTATATTCACTACAATCGCGTCATTTAAAATTAAAGTTATATTTGAGAAAAAAATGAATATTCTCTAAGTACATGTATGCCATTGCTTAAAAAATGACATATTCATTGACTTTAAATACGGAGTACAAAGAACAATCTTAACTAAACTATACATATATAAAGAACAATCGAGAATGACATGGATAATACCTCAGCTTAATGCATGATACATTCTCAGACAATACGTTCATCCTAAAAATCTTTATGGATTTTTTTTCTAAAAACAAAAGAACCAAAAAAAAAAAAAAAAAAGAAAGAAAAACAAACAAATAAGTGTATCGAAGATTTAACCCATATATGCCTAGCGGCCCTTTTGTGAGACATTGGCAAATAATGCAGACCCAGATCAGACGCCACAAAACGCGACGTCTGACCTGGTTCTACACTGTTTGCTGAAAGTACAAACATTGTTGCAAAATGTGTCGCTAATAAAGCAAACCTGGCAGCCCAATAATTGGAAATGGACCAATCCAAACTTACTAGGTGGGAGATTCCATCTTTGTCAAATACGGGTTAAGAAAATGCATTAGCTGAGAAAAGTGTTCTTTGTTTGTTTAAATGTTAAGGAAATATTTGTGCCACACTGAGGCCAAAATTATGAGAATCCCTGTATATTCTGGCAATTACAGATGACCGTATTTCCCAAGACATTAGGGTCATATAGTATTTACGAGATTTGTCACTGACCACACTACACTTACGTTGCCATGCAACGCCAGGTAATGTGTTTACACGCGTGTGTAATATAGGAGCTTTTTTTCGTGACGTACTTCCGGTTCTAAAAATAGAACGGGAAAAGCCCTGGCCGTCATCTGTCGTATTGCTTCAAAGGCTGTGGGACAGATAAAGTGTTAATTACAGCGTAAAACAGTGGAATTCTTTTAAAATTTTGGGGAATTCTAATGTAAGATAATGGGAGAAACACCGATATGCTGCAAGATGTGAAATTTCGCATTACGAAAATGATATATTGTACATACGATCTCTCTCTCTCTCTCTCTCTTAGCGCACCAACAATTAGCGAGCGCAGGCAAAAGTAAATTACAATTGTCGTTAAATGACGCTACATCAACCGACATGTAGCGTGTCAACAACGTCGTGTCTACATCAAACCAACTTCAAAGCGATTCATTGAATTTGACATTGCAACGTCGATGAAACGTCATAACGTTTCGTTGGCGATAATACAGCGTTGCTTGATAAAATGTCATTTGCCCAGTGCTCGGACCCAACAAGACTCAGTGGGATTGGAACATTAAATTCAAAACAACCGTAGAACACCCTTTCAGAGCATAAGCATGTTAAACACTCCTTCGCAAGTGCAAGATTTGACAGTAAAATCTGGTAGATTTGTAGATTGGTTCAACATGCCCAGCACTTATAGGTCTTCATTAACTCATTTGGTACCGGAAACCCCAAAAGGGGAAAGTGACAAACAGTGCAGGCCCAGATCAGACGCCGCAGAACGTGGCGTCTGATCAGGGCCTACACTGTTTGCAAAAAGTTCGGCCATTTTCCAAATAAATTTTGAAGCAAACACAACCTGACACCCCTAAATTTTGAAAATGACTCCTGCTATATATAAGGAGGAAGATTCCATTAGGTACAAAAAGGGTTATGGGCTTCTTGGATACAGGGATCAGTCAAACCATCTCAACGGTCACGTGCCATTGAAGTGAGTTGAGTGGTTGTCGACGGCATGAAGTCGAGCCAACGTTGACTCGACGCCCGTCTGTAAGTCCACCCATTGGTTGTTTTTTTTTTCGACTGCCAGTATGTTTATTTGTCTGTCTAACAGTCCGTCCGTTCTTCTGTTAGTCAGTCGTTCAGTCAGTCGGTCTGTGCGTCGTCTGTCTGTCTACTGTCAGTTTGTCAGTCAAACCTCTCTCTATCTCTCTCTCTCTCTCTCTCTCTCTCTCTCTCTCTCTCTCTCTCTCTCTCTCTCTCTTTCATGCCAACGGTCATGTGACAATGAAATGAGTTGGAGTGGGTGTCGACGGCATGACGTCGGATCAACATTGACTCAACGCCCCTCCGTCAGTCCACTCATTAGTTTATTTCGACTGTCAGTATGGACATTTAAATTGCACATGTAGACAAATCGTTGAACAGATTTCTCAAGATAGGTGATGGATGGATGGATGGATGGATGGATAGATAGATAGATAGATAGATAGATAGATAGATAGATAGATAGATAGATAGATAGATAGATAGATAGATAGATAGATAGATAGATAGATAGATAGCGAATAAAACGAAAGTTACGTAAAAACTTATTTTGTGAATAACGGTATCTCAAGCCATTGACATGGGTCATTCACGAAAAGATTTTCGTCAATTAAAAACGGATTTAGGATAAATGAATTTCGGTAATGAAAGTAAAATATTATTTTTTCCTTCTCGAGGCATTATTTCAATGAAAACGAGTATATTTTCTCTCAAAATGTCTGAATATCGTTAGTATTTTAAGTTCCGCCTATACATTTGAATAGCGATGGCCGTTTCAATTGACGGCCAGTACTTTGCGCATGCGCAAGAATGACGTCATAAAAGGAATTCCTTAAACCTCCTATTTGCTTTCCGGAACTTGTTATACATTAGTCGATATTTGTTATATGTTAATTCAGAATTTCTAAATTATTCATCATCACCTCGACAAAAAATCCGTTAAATGAGCACTCCAACATGTCCATCTAGATCCCACATTATCTCAAGAGCATTGAATGTGTTTTTTTTTAACCGATTTGCTGAAGCGGTTTTAACAAGCACCTACAGCCCATGCATCAATATAACAAGTCCGTGATTAGAAGGCCCATCTAATACCCACAGTATATAGAGCACATTGGGTTTACGAGGTATTCCTTTTTTCCTTATTTTTTCTCCAAAACATAGATTACGGGTACTCCTTAAAACTATCTGGACAGGGCGGTTCTAATGAGCATTTTTTGTTTTTGAGAAAATGGGATTTACGGGGAATTCATTATTTTTTTTATTTTTGTTCTAAAACATAGATTGCGGGTACTCGTTAAAACCGTATTACCAAGGTGGTTCTAATGAGCAGTCATAAATCTATAAATATAGCAGAATTAAAAAAAAAACATTTTCATCTGAGAAACGTTAGGGGTTTAGAGACATTTAGCGCACGGGAGCGTAATCATAATGGTTTGATGCAGATATAAGCGCGAATGATAATTATTCTTTTTACTATTTTTATTTTTCGTTTGAATATTGTGGAAGAATGCAGCTTGTCTCGTGCCTCTATTTTCCTAAAGCGAATTATGAAATAGAACGCGTTAATCAGTATTTGTTAATTAATACCCCTGCAACCCAACTTTTTTGAAAAACATAGTACACGGCGGTTATAACAGCTTTGTTGAATCTATGTTCCGAGCATAAAATGATAAGTTTTGAATCGAAACTAAGAATAACTATTTTGGAGATGTCATTTTCAACGGTACTTTACGAAAACTCGCCTATTCAAATATATTGAAAGTTTTGTCACCAAAAATTGAAAATTTTCTGACAAAATATCCGATATTTTGCATTTTTCTGCTGTAAACATGGATGCTGATCTTCACCTAACGTGAACCTAAACATAGATTGCTGGTCCTCGCTAGAACCGCTTCGAACAGAAATAGGAAACCGTTAACCCCAGTTGTACTTTATGATAATGGGGTTCAAGGGGGTCAACATTATATATACACTTTTCATGATGATCTTAAGAAAATAATCTGACATTGGCGATTTATCCAAATCGCGACTGTTAACCTGTGTGCGTTTGTGTTCGCGCGCGTGCGTGCATGCGTGCGTGCGTGCGTGTGTGTGTGTGTGTTTAAAAAACCGGTGGCGGATATTCATGACTGTAAACCCAAATTTTGCGCTAAAGGAAGGTTTACGTGAGTGTTTGTTGCATGAAGTAATATAACAGACTAAAATATCCCTTATGGCCATGCTCATGACATACATGAGAAGATAAAAAGGAAAGAAACATAACCATCAGGTTAACAAGTCCGTGAAATGAAGATCCCCACTAGACCCCACTTTATCAAGAAAAAAAATGGGGTTGACGGGGGAAATTATTATTATTATTATTGTCTGCTGACATGCCGGCAGATCTTTTCCAAAATCTTAGCAGCCACAGAAGGCACATACCTGTATCGTAGGTGACCCAGCGTCCATACGACGTCTAGTCCAGCCCCGCCCATTGGGGCTTGAAGAAATAGACGGCTGCATGATGCTTCCACGCAGAGCTGAAACCAACCGCACGTGAGTACTAAGCGTGCCCAGGAAAAGTGGTACGAGTTGGACCGTCCATGCATATAAACCATATTGGATTTATTAGGCGGCAGGGCTTGAGATGTCATATCTCAATGTCGGGTATAAGTCCCACAATATAGGAACAACGTCTCCAAAATGACCTACACAGTGTAGACGGGGACGTAAAACCCCAAATCAAACAAACAAATAAACGACGCCTAGTGGGCGTCGCATGGGCGTCGATGCAACTTCTTGTTTTGACGCTCGTGCGACGTTATCTTGCTGGGATTTGGTAGCTTCTATCAGGTATGTCGCGTACATGTAGCCTGAGAACTTGTATTGTGTAAGACAATGCCCCATCCAGTAATTCACTTTTATGCTATTCTTCACTTATTTGTCTGTCTATATATGTTTTATCATGATGAGCTGCATAATCTTAAGCGTGTGTGTGTATGTGAATTCGGGTTTAACGTCGCTTACAACAATTTTTCAGTCACATAATCTTAAGCGAATAAAATTTGATTGATTGGTTGATTGATTGATTGATTGATTATCTTTCTTATTTCGATTCAAAGACGACGGTACGGCCCCGCCCATCGGGGCTTGAAGAAATATATGGGCTGCATGATGCTTCCACGAGGAGCTGAATCAGACTCACACACGAGTACTGGTAAACTGCTTAGAGAATCTAAGCCTGCCCAGGCAAAGCGGTGTGAGTGTCGGACCGTCCATGCTTATAAACCCTATTGGTTTCATTGGGCGGCAGGGCTTGAGATATCATTTCATCTCAATGTCGGGTAAAAGTCCCACAAAATTGGAAGCAACGTCTTCAAAATGACCTTTACCGTGTTGATGGGGACGTTAAACCTCAACTCAAACAAACAAATCAAAGACGTCGGTCGTAGGTGCACATTAGCACCGCCTCAATGAACCAGTTCGAACGAGCACCATCAGCCAGTTCGAACGAGCACCATCAGCATATCGTTTGAATATTGATCGATTGATTGTCTTTCTTATTTCTGTTCAAAGACATCGGTCGTGGGTACTCATTAGCACCGCCTCAATGAACCGGTTCGAACGAGCACTATCAGCCTATCTTTTGAATATGCATAAGAATAGTATCACAGATGTTCATCAGTAAACATGCCCTATGTCACACAGATGTTTGATGGTAATGAAAGATGAAGACACATGATTTTATTTGCTTCTGATGCAACTGCCGGGTGAAAAAGTAGCAAGTGCGTTTTATGGAAATAACAAAACTCTTTATATATACAATTTTCTGGGTTAACAGTTATATACATTGCTATAATATTTCTCCTCAAGAGCATGGATTGTGGTTACTCGTTAGATCCGCCTCCATTGAATGGTTGTAACGAGCACAGACATTATATGTTTGGTCCCATTATTGTTATATTTTTGAGTATTATCGATTTCATGCTCAGCATAGTTGAGCATGAAACATTTTTATTACTTAAGGGCCAGATTATATGAAAGAAGCAATTTCATCCCACGAGTGTGTTTGGTAAGTGTATCCAAATTAGCAATAAATAAATCAATACCACGGAAAAAGTAAACGCTCAGTTTTTCGAAATAGAAGAAAGAATCAAAGTAACGACGTTGGTTCGCTATACTGTGACGCGGCAAAGTACGTAGTTCGACTCTTCATTCTGTGTACATGTCAATTCGCTCTATACTTGAAGAAATATATGGGCTGCATGATGCTTCCACGCAGAGCTGAATCCAGCGCGCATACTAGTACTGGTTAACCGCTTAGAGGATCTAAGCCTGTCCAGGAACCGCAGTGCGAGGCGGACCATCCATGCTAATAAACCCTATTGGTTTCATTGGGCGACAGGGCTTGAGATGTCATTTCATCTCAATGTCGGGTAAAAGTCCCACAAAATTGACATTTACAGTGTTGACGGGGACGTTAAACGTCAAATCAAACAAACAAACAATGCACATCTTACGTAATCCGGTTTCAAAGACTATCCTAGTCCAAGCTGTTAATAAGCTATTTTCGATTTTTGCCCTCAATCAACTTTTTGGAAAATATAACGCTGGACATACGCTATATAACGTATGGCATTCCCGAATTTGTTTTCTGTCGGATTCAATAATAATAATAATAATAATAGTAATAATAATAATAATAATAATAATAATAATAATGACACTCATCATCATCCAACGCTGGTGTGGATGTACATGTATATGGAAATAGTGTAGACCCTAATTGGGTGAAATAGTGACAAGTGTAGATAATAAAAAACATGTAAGGAAATAACACACACACGCACTTTATATAGTAAATTGGAATTTACAGAAATATACATTATTTTTTCATTTTGATGCCTATAAACGTAGTTTGTGGCCACTCGTTAGATTTGTCTCACTGGGGCGGTTGTAACGAACACCTACAATCTAAATTTGGATTGAGATGAAAACATTACTACGTTCTAATGATGTGACAGTTGAAATTTTAGCACTCGGGTGAAAATAAATTTGCCGCGACAAATAAATATAAATAAATAAATAAATAAAACATTTAGTACAACGGAAAAATCACTTTATCGAAATCGGACAACACAAATACCGACATTTCCCTATAGGTTTATTTTGCCGTGACGCGTCTCAGTATGTACCTGTCATTCCGCTGCTAACCTAATGCCCTGCAGGTAACCCGCACATCTTCTGAATACCGCCCCGTGTAATCCGATATCAAAGAGCTGCCTTGTTCAATATACAAGTTCCCCATCAATACGTTTGTGGGGAAAAATAAGCGGGAAATAACTAGCATAGTAACGTTGTTGAGTTGAATAATAATGTATTATAAAATTAATTACACCATGTTTTAATAATATTTTTAAACTACACAACACCCCACGTGTGTGTGTGGAGGGGGGGGGGAGGGTGTTAAATCATTCGCATATGCAACTCTCAGTGGTAAACATATATGACGAACGTATCATCGTCATCATCATCATCATCATCATGTGTGACCACCGCCATCATCTACATCATCATCATCATCATCATCATCATCATCTTCATCATCATCATCTCGTTTTCATCATCATCATCATCATCATCATCATCATCATGTGTGACCAACGAGGATAAAGCCTAAACTTCGCACATATATACACATTCTACTAGGGAACCATTGGTTACACATGTGGTCGGTCTCGGTGACCCGGTCTGATGATCACAGAGCAGTGGGTTCTATCCCCGATGGGCCCAGTAAACTTCTTTCGTGGTGATTGATCCTGAAATATCCCTCGCTTCCATCGATTCTAAAGGGCAAGATGCAACTTTCTGCTGTCATAATGTGTAATGTGCTGATCAAATGGTGTTGGTCCAGGAAACAATAAGTGGCTTAGAAACTGACTGGCCGGCTCGATATGACCTTAATATAGCTGACTGGACGGTAACAGCGAAGCAGGAATACGCAATCTGATATTAAGTTTCCCTAAAACAAACTGGAACACTTGCTTTATGCAGACCTCGGTAGCATAGTCTGATGCGCGTCTGACTGGTGATCACAGGTTGCGAGTTCGGTACCTGCCGGCCGGGCAACATTAATTCGTAGGTCTGTAGCAGTCTGATGCGCGTATGACTGGTGATCACAGGTTGCGAATTCGGTACCTGCCGGCCGGGCAACATTAAATCGTGGGTCTGTAGCACAGTCTGATGCGCATCTGACTGGTGATCAGATGTCGCGGGTTCGGTACCCACTGGTCGGGCAACATTAATTCGTGAATCTGTCGCACAGTCTGGTGTGCGTCTTGCTGGTGATCAGGAGTCGCGGGTTGGTACCTGCCGGTCGGACAACGTTATTTCGGGGACCTGTAGTACAGTCTGATGTACGTCTGACTGTTGATCAGGTGCCGCGGGTTCGGTAGCTGCCGGTCGGACAACGTTAATTCGGGGACCTGTAGTACAGTCTGATGTACGTCTGACTGTTGATCAGGTGTCGCGGGTTCGGTAGCTGCCGGTCGGGCGACATTAATTCGAGGATCTGTAGCTCAGTCTGATTCGCGTCTAGCTGGTGATCAGGGGGCGCAAGTTCTGCCAGCCGGGCAACATTCTTACTCCTTTTCCAAAAACATAGATTGTGGGCACTCGTTAGAACCGTCTGACTGATGCAGTTTTACCAGACTGTTGATCAGGTGTCGCGGGTTCGGTGGCTGCCGGTCGGGCGACATTAATTGGAGGATCTGTAGCTCAGTCTGATGCACGTCTAGCTGGTGAAAAGGGGTCGCAAGTTCTGCCAGCCGTGCAACATTCTTACTCCTTTTCCAAAAACATAGACTGTGGGCACTCGTTAGAACCGTCTGACTGATGCAGTTTTACCAGAACATGCAATCTCTGAAAAATGTGACAATTTTGCATCCTAAAAATGTTTGTGGACATAATGGTATCAGACCGGTTGACATAGTGAATGAAACAAAAAAAAAAAAAAAAAAAAAAACGGACAGTTTTCCGACGATAAAAAACAATGATATTTTATCAAACATTGTGTTTGGTGTTCGGTAACGAGTACCCACAATCTAAGTTTTAATTTCTAAATTAGCAAAAATAAAGAAAACATTGTAGATCCCTGTAACCCCCAACCTTTATCTCAACGATGTAGGATGCTAAGGAGCACTCATAATCTGTGTTTCGAGCAAAAAAGATGGTTATTTAGGCGATGCTATCGACTTTACACAATTCATGATTTCCACAAAAAACAACGCACAAACCGTATTGAGGCTCCCCGTTAGATCCGCCTCTATGAACAGCACGAGAATTATCATATGTCATACACGATGAAGAGAGAGAGAGTGTGTGTTAGTGTGTGTGTGTGGGGGGGGGGGGGGTGGGGGGTGGGGGTGGGGGTCGGGGTGGTGGTTAGAGAGTAGTTGATGACAATTTAGGATAAACGTCTTCATTTCTCCGAAAAAAATGTTGTGGATATTAATAGGTTTTGCCTCACCGAGGCAATTCAAATCACTACTCCTCAATCTCACATTTAACTAGAGTTCTGCATGTCAGAATGCAATATATGTATAGAGAGGATATACATGAGTTCTGAATAGTTGGATCCTTTGGAAGCGAAGAATACTCGAAATAAACGAAAATAGCAGACTCGGTTTTACTGAGTCTGTTCGTGACCAGTACTGATTTGTTTGTTTGATTTGAGGTTTAACGTCCCCGTCAACACTGCAAAGGTCATTTTGGAGACGTTGCTTCCAATTTTGTGGGACTTTTACCCGACATTGAGGTGAAATGACATCTCAAGCCCTGTCGCCCAATGAAACCAATAGGGTTTATTAGCATGGGCGGTCCGCCTCGCACCGTGGTTCCTGGACAGGCTTAGATCCTCTAAGCGGTTTACCGGTACTAGTGGGCGGGCCGGATCAGCTCTGCGTGGAAGCATCATGCAGCCCATATATTTCTTCAATGACCAGTACTGAAATGTGAAAAACCGCTTACAGGATCTATGCCTGACTAGCCAAAGTGGTGCGAGGCTGGCCGTCCCTACATATTAACCATTTTTGTTTGTTTGGGCGACAGGGCTTGAGATGTCATTTCATCTCAATGTATGGTAAAAACACAAACACACACACAATTGGAATCAATGCCTCAAAAATAAAATAGTGTTTAAGGTGGCGTAAATTCAAAATATCAGAATTTTCACGAGTGTGAAGCGTGAGTGAAAATTCTGATGTTTTAGACAAAATTTGTTTGGCATTTATGAAAAAAGAATATTGAAAAAGTAGTCCGGGCTGCCACTGTGAAGATATCGCGATCATATTTATTGTTCACAATATGAACATAATGTGTTTTCACGACATCATGAAAACAAGCCTATATTATTTTGAGCCCTTAAACCAAACCTTTATATAATATAACTGGAATTTACATGGGTGTACATCATTGCGTGAAAAAGTCCTGAAAGAACACCCCCTTAAACCTCACTTTATATCGAGAAAAAAGGGGTGAACGGGGGTATAAATATTTTTTTTCTTATTTCTGCTCCAAGACTTAGGTTGTGGGTACTCGTTAGAACCTTCGCATTGAGGCGGTTCTAACGAGCACCCACAACCTATATTTACAGCATAAATGAAAAATATCACGGATTTTCATTCGAAAAGTAGCCATTTTGGAGATCTGAAAAAAAAATCCACTATGTCGCACGGGTGTGTTATTGTGATATTTCTTCTTAATTCTGCTTATAACATAGATGGTGGTTACTCGTTAGATCCGCCTCACCGATGCGACTCTAACGAGTTCTCACAATCTATGCTTTGAGCAGAAATATAAAAATATAATACTTTTCTGAGATTTTTGGTAAAATTTTCAATAAACAAAAGTGCGTGTTATTGTAATGAGGTGAAGCGATGATTTTTATTTGTTTCAGATATAAATTGATTTCGCGGCTTAGTATATTATAAAATTATAAATGAAATATTTTCACCGCCGAAATATAAAAAAGAAAAAATATTAACGTGTGTCTGATTCTGACAGTTCAAATACAATTTATTTTTGTTCCATTACGAAAACAAGCCTAATCAAATAAATTGAAAACTTCTACTCTACAACAAAATTGTAAATTTTGGGATAAAAGTTCTGATATTTTTGTCCAAATTTCTACTCAAAACATAGATTGTGGGTACTCGTTAGAACCGCCTTGGCGATGCGGGTTTAACGTTTACCCAAAGTCTATATTTGAGTAGAAATAATGTTAAATAATTAACCCTGTCAAGCCAACTTTTTCAATACAAAAGTTGTTTTAAGAGAGTCAAATTTATAAAGGCGTGTTTTCGTGATGATTGAAGAAGACATCTGTCATCGAATGTTAATTTGATGACGGATAATTATTGAGATCACATATACTGAAAAAGCATGTTAAAAGTCAAATTCATTGTATATTTTTTTTTGTTTCCTAAAATATAGCGACCGTACGTATTGGGTGAGAACAATAAATTCCCTCACAAAAAGCATTCGAAAGCTATAGAAAACAGAGTCTTCTCGGTTAATGTTTTGTCCATGTATGAAAGGTTCTTATGTAGTTTGTTTTTCACCGGCAATCATTGAACCCGCGAATCTGGATCAACAGTTAAACGCGCATCCGACTGAGCTACAGAATCCGGAAACATTTTCTTTCTGTCAAACACAATTTCCTGTTTATTGCAGGAGGTCCTCTTCACCTTAAAATCATTTCGCTATTATTTTTATCTATTTTCTGTTTCATAATAAAAATAATCAAAATAATTATAAATAATAATAATAATAATCATTATTATTATTTATTTATATTTTTATTCATTATTATTAATTATCATTATTATTATTATCATTTAAGTGAGTCTGCGGGATTTTTATTGGTTAACGAAAAAAACATATGAAACCAGAAACGGTTTCCATGACAGCGTTTTCCGAACGTTAATGTGATTGGTTGATATACGAAACGCTTGAAACGTTTCAGAAACGATGATCTGATTGGCTGAAAATGTAAACGATCGTTTAAGCGTGGTCTAAACGCTGCGTTTTCAAATCGTTGAAAAGAGTTTTGCATCCGTTTCCGTGGACAACAAAAACTCAATCGCCACTGTAACAGCAATGTGTGCCTATTTTTTATAAAATAAAGTTGCGTTCTCATTTTGGAGAATGTCTGCGTATTAAAAGTTTGTTATATAGTAAATACATGTGGTTAGTGTTTTTAATAATAAAATATAATCGGGGAGCCTTAAACAATTTTATAGGGGCGAGCTCTAGCGAGCCCCTATAAAATTGTCGCGGCGAACTGATTATATTTTATTATTGAAGACACTAATCATGTATTTAGTTTATACCGCAATTCAAACATCAAGGGGTATTGTAATAATTTAGCAAATTTAAGCAAAAAAGACAGCAGACAGTGCTGCATGTTAAACAACAGTCAGTGCCATGGTGGCACATGTAGTATAACGTGACGTCAACGAGTGCAATGTGTCTGACGTCACCACGCCAAAAAGACGTAGTAAACAACATGGATGCTCGAATAAAAGTTCCTCAGCGCTTTACATTCTGTATGAAAATCTGCAAATAAGTAGTTTATTTTAGCTTTAGAAATTATTTTCCAGGTTGAGACTCAACTGCAGTAGCAATGCGCAGTTATTCCAACGGGCCATTCAAACCAGGAAAGGCCGAAAAGGTAAGAATTTAGCTGAAATTTCTGAAAATCTGTTGAAATAAATATTGCAAAGATTTTAACTTGCAGTTTCGTAGTTTTCCCATGTATAATTGTTTACACTTGTAAATTAGTGACCTGAAAAGTAGGCCCGGTCTATAAACGGTCACTAGACGTATTATAGGTCAGTAGAAGGTATTATAGGTCACTACCGATTATATAGAGGATATTTGATTTTTTCAGTGTAAGATTGAATTTTATTTCATCGAATGAACACCAAAACTGTTATTTTCACGAGTGGCGTAGCCACGAGTGAAAATAGCAGTTTTGGTGTTCATGAGTGAAATAAAATTTGATCTTGCATTGAAAAAAATCAAATTTTCTGTTTCTTACATGCTTCAAAAGGCAATATTTAGCGTCTTTAATGGTGTCGCTCACATTCGGAGAAAATTATCTTTGTTCCTGTTCGTCTCGGGTCAATTTAGTGGTGTCCATCGTGTTTAGTGGGTATACTATTGGGTGTAAACTAAAAGTTTGCACCTGAGAAATGGCCTGGGATGGTATTATTATGAATGATTAATGAAATAATTGAGAGAGTAGTTTTCCAAAGAAGTTGCTGGCAAGTCTAACGTCGCGCGACAAAAGACGTGACGTCAGCGTCATAAATGACGTCAGTAACGTCCCCGTCACACATGAACGGGCTATGCGTCAATTAGAACACATTTCAGTATTGTTCAGTTATCTGACAAAGATAAAATTGAAATTAGAGTTAGATTTGAAGAAAAAAGTAGTCCCAAACAGTGAAAAATAAAAAATCGTATTTTCACTGTTTGAAACAGTAAAAATATCGATTTATATTTCACTGATAAATCTCTATCATTCATTGAAAAGCATGTAAGAAAGCGTGCAGTTATTTGACCCCCTTTATTAGGTTACTAGAATGCCTGATTGTAGTATAAATGTTCTATAAACGCCTCATTACCAAAACACGCCTATACAAATACATTGTAAACTTTACCGCCGAAAAAAAACGAAAATTTTAAGCTGAAAAATTGTGATGTTTTTCTTATTTCTGTCCAAAATATAGATTTCTAACGATTACCCACAATCTATATTTTAGAGCAGAAATAGGAAAAATAAGGGCTACCAGTTTTACTGTATAGAAGTGGGGTTCAAAGGGGTCAAAATTATATAGGCGTGTGTCGTGACGTTTAGCCCCACATAAGGGGAATAGGAACACCTGTCAGATTTTTCCGCCATTTTCAAAGGGAGACAACTTTCGGGACTTCCTGTTCGCTTTTCTATAAGTCCTGTCCCACTAAAAAAAGGGTCTACTCTTAAAGGAAAGAATTTGCTCCTCTGGAGCAAATTCTTTCCTTTAAAAGTTGACTCCTATTGACATGGGAGACAAAAATACTTTTGCAGGAGTTGCCTCCCCTGAAGGTGTATAAATACCCCTCAATATCGGGAAAAGTCGGGTATACAAGGGTATTCATTGTTTCCTTTATTTTTGGTGTAAAACATAGATTGCGGGTTCTCGTTAGACCGCCGGTCGTATCTTACTTTGTCTGTTACCACCTATGCAGGTTGTCCCTCAATGTCGCTTGTTTGTTGTGTTTGTTTTTGGAGTTTATCGGCACAGTCACCAGTATTTAGAACATATCAGTCCGGCCAATTTACCTATCCACGCTATTCCTGGGCAGGCTTATACATACGCAGTTTAACATGATCAGTGCAGATTGTTTCGCCAGAAACTTACAACTGCCCTTCTTGAATCAGCTGAAGGGAGATAATGACGGTAGAAAAGTTTTCTTGAAAGAATGTTGCCGAACCTGGGAGGTATTAAACCCGCGTCCTCCTGATCAACAGTCGGACGCGCATCCGACTGCGCCACCAAGGCCTCCGAGGCGCTCATGTATGGCATCTGAATGAAATTGGATGGGAGTGTAGAAAATAAGGGATATTATATGAATGTTCATTTATTATTAGCTCACCTGATCCGAAGGCTCATGTGAGGTATTAGTATGCCAACGATCCGGCGTCCGTCGGCCGTCGACCGTCGTCCGTTCACATTTTCAACTAAGTATATCTTTAAAGCCAGTTGGCCAATCATGATTAAATTTCATGAGAAGCATTATCAGGTTGGGGGAAAAGATGCATATTATTTTTGGGCAGATCAGATGGAAACTCTTGTTGCCATGGCAACATATAGCTCCCATAGACTTACAATGGGAAAAACTTTAAAAAAATCTTCTTCTCTGAAACCAATAGGCACAGAGCTTACATATGAAGCATGTAGCAATGTCAAGTGGTCCCCTACATAAACTTGCCAATCATGCCCCTGGGGTCTAAACTGGCCACGCTCTGGGGTCCCTTAACCCCCATAGAAATAAAAGCTTGAAAAATCTTCTTCTCTGAAACCGCTAGGCACAGAGCTTACATATTAAGCATCTAGCAATGTCAAATGGTCCTCTACATAAATTATGCCATTCATGCCCCTGGGGTCAAAACTGGCCATGCCCTGGGGCCCCTTAGCCCCCATAGACTTATAATGGAAAAAAAAGCTAAAAAATCTTCTCCTCTGAAACCACTAGGCCGAGAGCTTACATATGAAGCATGTAGCAATGTCAAGTGGTCCCCTATATAAAATGTGCCAATCATGCCCCTGGGGTCAAAACTGGCCACGCCCCGGGGTCCCTTAACCCCCATAGACTTTTAATGGAAATAAAAGCTTTAAAAATCTTCTGCTCTGAAACCGCAAGGCACAATAGGCCCAGAGCTTACATATTAAGCATGTAGCAATGCCAAGTAGTCCTCCAAATAAATTATGCCAATCCTGCCCCTGGGGTCTAAACTGGCCAAGCCCCGGAGCCCCCTAAGCCCCATTAAACTTATAATTGAAAAAAGCTTAAAAATCTTCTTCTCTGAAACCGGTAGGTCCAGAGCTTACATCCGCTACATAAGTTTTGCCAATCATGCCCCTGGGATCTAAACTGGCCACGCCCTGGGGCCCCTTAGCCCCCATAGACTTATAATGAAAAAAAAGCTTAAAAAATCTTCTTCTCTGAAACCGCTAGGCACAGAGCTTACATATGAAGCATGTAGCAATGTCAAGTGGTCCTCTACATAAATTATGTCAATCATGCCCCGTGGGTCTAAACTGGCCACGCCCCGGGGCCCCTAAGCTCCCATAGACTTTTTTATTATTTATTCTTTATTTCAGAAATTACATCGTACAAGCATATACAACTTTACATACCTTATACAATACATACTATACACATTTAAGGGAAACACCCACAAAAACCAACTGTCACTTTAATATATTGCCTTTGATGAGGCGAACACTCCGGCACACATCCCATGACAATCGGTTGAGCGGTCTCGAAATTATGACCCCCTGAAACATTTCACAATTGCTGTCTATGAGGGCCGCCATTTTGTTAATCTGGTCACGTGACCAAAATAGTAAAATAATAATTTACAGCATACTTTTCAGATTTTGTACTTAAAACAGTAAATTATAATCGCATTGAATAAATGGAATGCATACTGAACTATTTATTGCTGTTTTATTGCACGAGAATCGCTGTAATTCAAAGTTTTCCAATTGTGAGTTTATGACATTTTACTCACAGCCTGGTTCTGGACAAACAAAACCAGAATTTGTGAAATGTACAAAAGGTCACAACTTCCCAACCACCCAGTCAACCCCCACAAAACCCGTACCAAAAAGTCTGTCTCCTCAAAACCTTTGTTCTGAAGCGAAAGTTAATTTTTGTGGTTGTTTTCCTTTAATGTAACAAATCTATAATTTGTACATGTTAAACGTTTAACTAAAGGAATCAATCAAGGCATTTGGGATTTTGTAACCAAATTTTGTTTTACTGATTTTCAGTGGTATGCTTTTACAATACAATTTCGGAAACATTTTTGAAAAAAAAGAAAGGAAAAAATATACAAAAAAAGAAACAATGGAAGAAAAAAAAAAAGAAAAAAAAAGGGAAGGAGAGGAAGAGAAGATCTTTCTGCTGCTTTTAGTATGCTGCCAAATTTATCCAAGAAATTAATCTAGTAAAGCGATCATAGTATTCCATTTCCTATTAAACTGGGCAATCTTATCTTTCATAAAATAGATTTGTTTCTCAATGTTTAGTTTCTGCTTTAGGTACGATATAAAATGCACGAACAACATTGGAGTTTGCTGACATTTGTTTTTAAATAAAAAGTACTTTCCCAGCAGTATGATATAATTTTGTACTTGAGTTTTTAGCTCATTACAATTTACAGTAATACCAAAGGTTATAATCTTTTGGTTAAGAATAATATCAAAACTATGATCTTTTAAGAATTTTGATACTTCTGTCCAAAATTGTTGAACGAATAAACATTCCCAAAAGAGGTGGTTAAGTGTTTCTATTTCCATTGTGCAAAATTCACACTGTGTGGATACGGCAAGGTTACATTTCATCAGAAATTTATTTGTTGGTATAATTCGCATCAAGACCTTATATTGAAAGTTTTGAAGTTTTATGTCTTTTGTTGTTTTTAACATGTTTGTATATATACATTTCCAGTTTAAAGTACTATCACTAAATTGATTTGTCCACTTTACTTCAGATTTTATTTCTATCTTTGCTTTGTTTTTCATTAAAAGGTGATAAACATATTTATTTGTTTGCTTAGATTTTATCACTTGACTTATTGTTGTAGGTGTTTCGGGGATATGTATATTTTCGTTTTTGATAGATGTTTTCCATATTTTTGGTATGCTGCATATAAGTGTAAAGTATCTTAGATAGTCACGATCTGGTAAATTGTAGATATCCATTAATCTATCAAAGGAATAAATTTTTTTTGCCGAGTCATTGTATATATGTTTAAATTGTTTAATGCCATTCTGGTACCAATTAAGATATACCAGTGTCTTTCCATCGGCTTTTATATGGGTATTATGCCATATTATTTCATTTCTATAGTTCAGTATCGCAGTTTTGTTGTTGCAGGAACACCATGCAAGAAGGATATCTTTTAAAAAATTGTTATTTTGTGTAAATGTCTCTACGTCCTTTTCAGTAAAATTACATTCGAATAGTAGTTTCCCGCCAAATGCATTCAATCTTTTTAGGTATAATTTATTTAGTATTCCATTTATGTCTGATTCGATTATACGTTTTATCCATGTTACTTTGAGAGATTTAATAAATATTTCCAGATCGATCATTTTTAAACCCCAATTTTCATAGTCATTAGTTAAAATATCCCTTTTGATTTTTTCTGGCTTGCCGTTCCATATAAACTCATACATTAGTTTCTTGATTCGATTTATTGTTGGTTTTGATGGGTTTGGTAGTGAGGTTAAAACATATATAAGTTTTGGGAGTGCGTAGTTTTTGATTACTGTAATTTTCCCCATTAGTGTTAATTTACTATGGTGCCACTGTTTTAGACATGCTTCAAAAAGTTTTATTTTAGATTCTAAATTACTTTGGAAAGTGATGTTTTTGTCATTGTTAAATGTCATACCAAGTGAACTTGCTTCGGATGAACTCCACTGAAATTTTCGCTTTTTTAAATAAACAGTTTCATTTTTTACCATGCTTCCGATTCGCAGAACTTGACATTTCTTTGCATTAAGATTTAAACCGGATATTAATGCAAAATCGTCTAGTACACCAATAAGCGTTTCAAATGATTTTAGCGAGCCATCTAGAATAAACGATGCGTCATCTGCAAGAAGCGACCTCTTGAATTCCTGGTTTAAGTAGTATATGCCTTTAATATCTTCACAAGTACTCACTTTATGTGACAGAAGTTCACATGATAAAGAGATATGGCGATAAGGGGCATCCCTGCCGTACGCCACATTTAATGGGAAAGAAACTAGACAAGAAACCGTTGTTTGAAACGCAGCTTTTTGCATCTGTATAAAACAAAGTTATCCATTGTATAAAAGTTTCACCAAAATTAAAATGTTTTAAACACTTTATTATGTAAGAGTGATTTATACTATCAAAGGCTTTCTCAAAGTCTGAGAAAAAGATAAGACCTGGTTTATTTTCTTCATTTACGTTTTCTATGATTTCCAACACAAGCCTTATATTTTCTCCAATATATCTACCCTTGATAAAACCGGTTTGTGAATCGTCTTTTATTTTGGTTAGTACAGGCTTAATACGATTAGCAATTGCTTTTGTTGCTATTTTGTAGTCAACATTTAATAAACTTATAGGTCTTCAGTTATCGAGATTTGTAATATCTTTATTATCTTTTGGTAGAAGTGTAATTATGCTCTGTTTTTGTAGTTCAGTTAATGATCCCATTTCAAAGGAGTAATTGATTGAGTTTATAAAGTACTGCTTTAAATTATTCCAGAACAGTTTGTAAAATTCAACTGTTAGGCCATCTGACCCCGGACTTTTATTATTTTTCATGTCTTTTAGAGCTTTTGCGCATTCTATTTCTGTAAGTTGTCCTTCACAAAATTCTTTATCTGTCTCCTCAAGTTTATCTATGGCGTTATTAAAAAAGTCAAATCGTGACTCTTGTGTTTCTCTTTGGTCGTATAGTCTTCTGTAGTAAGTTTCCGTTTCATGCATTATATCACTTTGATTTGTATTTATACTATTATTAATCAGTAATCTTGATATAACTTTTCTTTCAGATCTCTTTTTCTCCAAACTTCCAAAATATGCCGTGTTTCTTTCACTGTATTCAGCTATATTAGCTTTCGATCGAAGAATTAAACCATTCAATTTGTTGTCTGTTAAAGTTTCTAGTTCAGTGTTTTTCTCATTTAAATCAGTATGAAGAGCTTCAGTTGTATGCGCATCAGTGCTTTCCGATAAATTGCACGCCGGTGGGTCAGGCCTCAGATTCTATGACGGCTCCAACGTAAAGGCTTATTGAAAATTAGAGAGATAATGTCGGTTGGTGCCTGATGCTCTGTCTCTGGCCGGGCTCATCGGAGTCTAACTGTTGGTTTTCTTTTGCTCCAGCATTTCAGTGGTTTCTTGCTGTCGAGTCCTCACCGTTGTCTCACCTCTGTGGTTCTTTGATTTTTGTGTTCACGGAGATGTTGCACTGATGAGTTAGGAGGCCTTCATGCGGACTGAACAAATTATTTGTCTAAATCGCGACGGAAGTAAGGGCGAGGATTGTGGCCACGTAAAATCGATTTAGGCCCCCCAGTGGAAATCTTCCACTGACCGTTCCAAGGCGGCTCTTCTGTGGCGATTTATTTATGTTGTTGTTTGTTACTTACTGTGTGTATCACTTGTGTCTTTTGGTTTTGGATGGCCATATGGCCATTTTGTGGGAAAGTAACTGTCCTTATGGCCTTCCTTTGTTTAGGTTTCCATTATGGTCTGGTCGCTTAATGTTTGTATTTCTTTCCCTTTGGTGTCTTTTATGGGTGGAGTAAGTTAATTGTATCAATTCCTGATCTTTGTTTTACTTCTACTTAGTCAACTGGCATATTTCATTTTTAAGTATTTTTTCTCTTTCATTTGCACGTTTCTTTTTCTTGGTTGCATATTTTATGGTTTCATTTCTAACAGTCCCCTTTATTATTTCCCATAGTGTATTTGGATTCGATCCATGATTTATCATCGCAATTTCATGTATACTTTTCTTTATAATTTCTTGAAATTCTATGTCCAACAGTAAACTATTATTTAATTTAAAATAGCCTGGTCCTCGACTTATGTTCATGACATCAATATTTAAAATCACAGGGCTATGATCTGATTTATAGCTTAGACTGTGTTTGCATGAAGTAACCGAATTTTTCAAATTATCTGATATTAAAAAATAATCTAGCCGACAAAATATTGGTGGTTTATGAGATGAATGCCAAGTAAATTGCCTTGCGTTCGGATGCGTCTCCCGCCAAATATCTATTAATTTAAATGATTCTGTTATATCTTTAATCTTATTCCTGCATGATTTATGGGATTCAGTTTTGCCATTTCGTTTATCTAGTAATTCATTTAAAACTGTATTAAAGTCTCCTCCAATAATAAAATCTTTTTCTTCGTTTTCTTGCAAAAATTCTTCCAATCTTTTAAAAAGGGGGACATCGCCGTTGTTGGGCCCATATAAATTTACTATAGTTACTTCTTTACCATTTATTTTTAAATCCAAAGCTTGTATTCTACCATCTATTATGTTTGTGTATTTCTGAATTGTATACGAAAAATTTGGATTTATAAGTATTCCAATGCCTTCACTGTTATTGCTATGTCCGGAGTAAAACGCGTCATTGTTCCACTCGCCCTTCCAAATATCATGTGTACCTACTCCTGAGTGAGTTTCTTGCAGCAAACATACTGATATATTGTTTGTTTTAATCCATGCGAATATTTGTTCACGCTTTATTTTTTTACCCAGACCTCTAACATTATATGAACATATGGAAATATTCATTGGGTATGAAAAGGAGTGACAAAATGTATCCTAAATATCTGAAGGCAGCAGAAAGAGTAAAAAAGAAAAAAGAAAAGAAAATCATTTTCTTTGTCCATGTAGAGTGGGGGAGGGCCCTGATGATGCAGATATAAAGAACACTGACAAGGTATAAAGTATAGGTGCAATCATGGACAAGTTCAACAATTTCAAGGAAAACATTTTGATTTTCTGAAAAACAAAGTAATAATTAATAACAGTAATGTTTAATTTGAATGTTGTTTTTTTTACTGCCTATAAGAGTACTGTCGGACTTCAATGGCTCGAACATCTTTGGGACTTCGAAAAAACTGTTTAAGGCCGGGTTAGATCGAATCACTGAGGGTTACCTCCAGGAGGTAGAATGGTAATAAGTTTGGGACTTTTCTTCGGTGTTCTGTATTCTAAGTATATCTCAAATGCATGCTGCGTGCACCCACTAGATTCGCCTCACGGATGCGACTCTAATGAGTTCACACAGCACCCATTTGCAGTCGACGAAAATACAGTCAAAGAAGGAGTGGAGGCAATGATTATGGATCTGTCAAGCAAGCAACCTGTCCTAAGCAAGCATGCATGTACTTCCCGGAAAAGGCCAATGCAGTAATAATCACCTGCGTTTAGCAAGCACCTGTCATAAGCAAGCACATTTTAAATATCCCTGAGGTGCTTGCTTAACACAGATTTGACCGTATCCTTAATCCCTCCCACTATTCCCTTTGTAGAGAAATTCCCTAGAACGTGTTCGACTCAGCCGTGGCAAAAGAGCCCTCGGTGTTTCGAGCCATCGGTGTTCTACTGTAAAAAGAAGTATAAATTGACCAAGCTATAAGATCAGTATGTAGTACGCAATTTCGTACAATAAACAAACGTTCTATGCAAGAAGTAACACGCCCAAAATTGTTTGAGGCAGCCGAAGTGATGTAGAATCTGTTTACTGGTAAATGCGGGATTTGGGGATACCGCAGGTACACCATTGTGGATGTTCCTAACAAAGAGACTCACTACTCAAAATTTTTGGATGATGAAAAGATTGGTTGATAGAGAAAGGACAATGTTATCACACAGAACAGTTGCATTTAACGCTTTTCGGCCCTTGTAAACCGGTTATTACAAACAACGTAGGTCCAGAGATGTACCATACAGGATCGTTTCATCAGAATCGACACTGTTTGTCATCATGTAAATGATATTTAGGAATAATGGGCCTATCCGAATTCAATGATGGGAGGGCCCATTTCAGGATTTCATGGACGAAAAGGTCAAATTGAATACAATACATTGAAAAGAGCGACAAAATTAAAATTGTACTTGTGGTATTCTATAGTGATTTCCCGATACATGTATATGCATTAATTCTTGTAAAAACCATACATATAAGCATTTATTTAAGAATATATACATATGTACTTAAATGCAACCGGTGTGTGTGTGTGTGTGTGTGTGTGTGTGTGTGTGTGCGCGCATGTATGTGTGCGTGCGAGCGTATGTTTGTATTTCTAGATTAAAATAAGCATGACTAAATTCCAGATGTCACACGCGTGCACGCATGCAACATACTTATGAATATAAGAGTATGCACGCGCGCATGCGGTTAACATCAATTTATGCATGTATTTAGCATGGAACAAGAATGTATGTATGTATGTATGTATGTATGTATGTATGTATGTATGTATGTATGTATGTATGTATGTATGTATGTATGTATGTATGTATGTGCACACGTACGTGCGTATGTGTGTTTTTCTAGATGTAGATATACCTGTTCAAAAGTCCAGATGCCACGTGCCTGCAAGCGTGCAAACGTATATTTTAATACAAAGGTGTGCATGCGCGCACGCGAACCCGCATGCAGCCAAAATGTTTCACACGTACACTTACCAACCTCTGTATCCTCATGGCTTTGATTCTTCAATATTTTTGACATTGGGTATAGACGTGTGCTTAGACTTACAACGAAAAAAAAAGCAAAAAAAAAAAAATCTTCTCTGAACCCACTAAGCCCAGAGCTTACATATGAAGCATGTAGCAATGTCAAGTGGTCCCCTACATAAATTGTGCCAATCATACCCCTGGGGTCTAAACTCGCCACGCCCCGGGGTCCCTTAACCCCAATAGGCTTATAATGGAAATAAAAGCTTAAAAAAACCTTCTTCTCTGAAACCGCTAGGAACAGAGCTTACATATTAAGCATGTAGCAATGTCAAGTTGTCCTCTACATAAATTGTGCCAATCCTGCCCCTGGGGTCTAAACTGGCTAAGCCCCGGGGTCCCTTAGCCCTCAAAGTCTTATAACGGAAAAAATCCTTAAAAAATCTTCTTCTCTGAAACCGCTAGGAACAGAGCTTACATATTAAGCATGTAGCAATGTCAAGTCGTCCTCTTCATAATTATGCTAATCATGCCCCTGGGGTCTAAACTGGCCACGCTCCTTAGCCCCCATAGACTTATAATGGAAAAAAAGCTTTAAAAATCTTTTTCTCTGAAACCACTAGGCCCAGAGCTTACATACTAAGCATGTAGCAATGTCAAGTGGTCCTCTACATAATTATGCTAATCATGCCCCTGGGATCTAAACTGGCCACGCTCCTTAGCCCCCATAGACTTATAATGGAAAAAAAACTTTAAAGATCTTCTTCTCTGAAACCACTAGGCCCAGAGCTTACATACTAAGCATGTAGCAATGTCAAGTGGTCCTCTTCATAATTATGCTAATCATGCCCCTGGGGTCTAAACTGGCCACGCTCCTTAGCCCCCATAGACTTATAATGGAAAAAAAAGCTTTAAAAAAACTTCTTCTCTGAAACCACTAGGCCCAGAGCTTACATACTAAGCATGTAGCAATGTCAAGTGGTCCCCTACATAAATTGTGCCAATCCTGCCTCTGGGATCTAAACTGGCCACGCCCTGGGGCCCCTTAGCCCCCATAGACTTATAATGAAAAAAAAAGCTTAAAAAATCTTCTTCTCTGAAACCGCCAGGAACAGAGTTCACATATTAAGCATGTAGCAATGTCAAGTGGTCCTCTACATAAATTATGCCAATCATGCCCCTGGGATCTAAACTGGCCACGCTCCTTAGCCCCCATAGACTTATAATGGAAAAAAAGCTTAAACAATCTTCTTCTCTGAAACCGCTAGAATCATTAGCTCACTTGAGCCGAAGGCTCCTCTGAGGTATTAGTATGCCAATGGTCCGGCGTCCGGCGTCCGTTCACATTTTCAAATAACTATATCTTTAAAGCCACTTGGCCAATCATGACTAAATTTCATGAGAATCATTATCCGGTTGGAAGAGAAGATGCAGTATGTTTTTGGGCAATTCAGATTGAAACTGGTGTTGCCATGGCAACATATAGCTCCCACAGACTTACAATGGGAAAAACTTAAAAAAAAAATTCTTCTATTAAACCACTTGGCCAAGAGCTTACATATTAAGCATGTAGCAATGTCAAGTGGTCCCCTACATAAATTGTGCCAATCATGCCCCTGGGGTCTAAACTGGTCACGCCGTGGGGCCTCTTAGCCCCCATAGACTTATAATAGAAAAAAATTCAAAAATCTTCTTCTCTGAAACCAATTGGCCAAGAGCTTACATATTAAGCATGTAGTAATGTCAAGTGGTCTCCTACATTAATCCTACCAAACATGCCCCTAGTGTCCAAATTGATAATGCCGTGTCCCATTAGGAAGAACTTCAAAAAAATATGCTCAAAGACCATGAGACAAACAGCGAACTAAAATGTTCCTCAGGTGAGCGGTTAGGCTCATTGAGCCTCTTGTTGAATTTATTAAACAAGTTGAGACAAAGAGATAAAATGCGAGGCTATGATGAGCATTTTATCCCTTTACCTCAACGAGTTTGATTGATTCAATAAAACACGATCACGAATACGAGATTCTATTTATCATATGACATTTAAAACGCATTTAATTCACGATTATTTTACCCCCAAAATGTCAATATTTCGCCATTATTAAATGTCAATGACCTCGTACGTGTAACGTTACGGAACATTTCTTACTAGTAACAATTAGTGGATTACGGAATTTATTACATGGCTTATTACACTCTCGGGACATATAATAAATATAATTATCAGTTATCCCCTATATTAATTGCACTGTAACATACCGACCTGATAAAGGACAAGTGAGCTTTATCAGATCAATGCGGTATGGCACTTAACTTTGAACTGGACTACTGAAAGAAAAACATGGCAAAACTGTAGGAGTGTACAAGGGGATTAACTGATAAATAGAATACCAGATTCGTGTTATTTAATATCAAGTTTATCAGGCTCGGCTTCGAGAACGCATATAGAATCGCTAGGCAAGCATCGCGATTCTACAAGCGTTCTCCTGATAAACTTGATATCAAATGACAGGTACCTGGTATTCTCTGTTTATTTCATTAAAACAAACAAATATGTAACCACCTGTGTACTAACACATTTTATCATATGACGTCGTTGATAAGCAGCGGATACCGGCGTAATAAAAATCGTATGACCACACGTGTAATAACACTTTGGGGGGATTATGTAACGTCATGACGACGTCCATGTCAACAACGCATTTTTCGTGAAAAAATTGTCAAATTTAAAGGCGATAAAATCCAATTTGAGGTGGTCATATGATAAACAGAATCTTGCACTCGTGGTCATTTCATATGAAATTTATGAAACTCGCCACAGGCTCGTTTCATAAATTTCATATGAAATGACCACGAGTGTAAGGTCCTCTATGTTGCTGACGGGTAACGCCATGGCGCCATCCCTGACAGCCGTATGTTTTCTATTGCTATTCTTAGGCAATAAAATTCAATTTTATTTTTTAACATTTCTGTACTGTATATGTAGTCTTGCTTCCGAAGGATTACACTGTTTTTCAGAACATTTAAAACATTATATGGGCCTCGTCAAGCGATTTTGGTACGTATCGCCTATGCGAGCAGCGAAGGTTCAGGCGAGCCTGCGCAATCTCGTCAGAACCTTCGCTGCTCGCTCATACAACCAGCGAATCAAGAGGAACCTTCAGACAGAAAGCCATATCCCTGGCCCCTCTGAATGGCTGGGCATGCGCAGTTAAAATTTGTCAAGACGGAATGCTCGAAGACCCAAATTCGCTTGGCGGGGCTCATATGTAGTCTTGCTTCCGAAGGATTACACTGTTTTTCAGAAATTTAAAACATTATATGATAAGCAGGATCTTACAACAGCGGTCAGTTCATGTGACATGAAACGAGCATATTCTTATCTATTTCTATGAAGTGGCTACTGTTAAAATAGCCTTTATAAACTGACAGCTGCTTATTATTTTCAATTATAATTTTTTATTACACACATTTAAAGTGCAAACCAGTATGTAAATACGCCTGTACAAATAATTTGTTACGATTTTTGTCCGAGAAAAATGTAAATATATAAAATGAAAAATTGTGATATTTTTCTCATTTCCGCTCAAATTATTGATTCTGGGTACTCGTTAGAACCGGTACTCGTTAGAACCGTCTCGATGAGGCGATTCTAACGAGTACCAACAATCTATATTTTAGAGCAGAAATAAGAAAAAGTTTATCCCTGTAAACCCCAGTTTTACTATTTAAAAGTCGGGTTCAAGGGGGTCAAAATAATATAGGCGTGTTTTCGTGATGTTTCTCCAAAATGAGAACGCAACCTAATAAGAAATAGGCACACATTGATGTTAATATATTCTGTAAAAGTCATTTGGAAGCAAGGAATACACCACAGAACTGAAAAGTATGGAATGTACTTATTTCCTTTAGGCCAGACAAGCTAGTTCCAGCCAATTAGGCCACATCAGTGACCCTAAAATACTTTCCAATTCCTAAATGGAATAAATGTTCCCAAAGGACCAGAAAATATTCACTACAAAATGCTGAAGGACAGAAAGACTTTTTACTGCCGCCACACACTCCTTTACCAGCTGCTGTAGTGACGTTGAATATGTTCTATAAAAAGGGTTATCCTTTGGAAGCAAGGAATACACCACAGAAATGAAAAGCCATGGTTTTGCTGCAAGCACGCGATTCACAGAGAACAAAAATAATTTGATAATAGAATCTCGTGCAACAGTCTGCATTTTTTTCTTTTTTCTTTCGTTTTGGTTGTATGGCCAAGTCGGGATTATTTCACTGATTTCGAGCCAATTGTTAATCAGAGGTGGGGGGAAACTGAAGTACTCCTAGAATAACCACCTGACCTCCCGTTGCTGAACTTGACGTTGCACATTACGATAACACATCCGTGCGACATAGTGCACTTTTTCACATCTCCAAAATGGCCATTTTTCTGATGAAAATCCATGATATTTTTCTTATAAATAAAATAGGTCATGGGTGCACGTTAAAACCGCCTCATTGAGGCGGAAGGCGCTTCTAACGAGTACACACAACCTATGTCTTGGAGCAAAAATAAGAGCTGTCACTATAGGTGACCAATGCCCCCCCCCCCCCCGTGGGAGCCAATTTCCGAGTTTTTGCAAAATTTCAAGGGGAGATAATTCAGCCAGAAATGACAACGGAGTTATGGCCCTTGGTCAGAATGTAGCCCTTGTGGTGGTGAATAAGTGTGTGAAGTTTCATGGGGCTAGGTCAAATACTTTTGAAGTTATGATCAAGGTTAAAGATTTTGTGACGGACAGACAGACAAACAAACAAACACGGACAGACAGACAAACAAACAAACAAACAGACAGACAGGGCACATACTATATGCCCCCCAATCAAAGATTCTCGAGGGGGGGGGCATAAAAATGTATACCCCCGTAAACCCCAGTTTTCTCTATATCAAGTGGGGTATAGGGCGGTCTTCATTTCACGGACCTGTTCACGTGATGACATGCGACCCGAGCGAGGCTCGAAGCACAGGGTGAGAGACCTTCTAATTAAGAGTGAGCGTTGTTACCCAATGTGCCACGGGGGCCGTAAGCGGTTAGTGTACATGTGTATGACATATAACTAAAACTGGATAGCATAACCGAACTACAACATATTATTTTAATAATATATCTTTATTTCAAATTTTAAAATACAAACATTCTCCAAAACGAGAAAGCGACTTTGCATTAAGGTTCCTCAATACATCTGCACAAGAAAAATATAGGTGTCAGATTTGCATGTTATTTTTCCCCAAAATATGATCCTGATTTCCTTTTAAAATGCCTGTCCTAGAAGAAGAATGTTTGGAAGTGCTAAAGGTTATTACAGCAAGTACTTTCTTGCATTAGCAACATGTCAGTGCCTTTGAAAATAAATGCATTTCTGTACTTTTCACTTTCACCAGGAAAAAATGAAAACGCCTTCTAAACGTTTTAAAAGTTACTAAAACAGCTGCAGATCAATAGTTCACAACAAATACTAGCGACTCGGACAAAGCTTTCAATCAAAAAGCCTACCTGAATTGAAAACCAGAATTTTTTTTTTGACATGTTTTTCTTCATGGGCGCCGCCATCTTCCTTTTTTGCGGTAAATCCGAACTGCTCAAATTTCATCAATTATGCCCCTTCCACATTTTATTTTGCCCATCAACAATGAATATACCTTGAAAATTCAGCTTTATAGCCTCCTTCCTGCATATAGCATTATGACATCGCCTATCTTGGAAGCATGTCATCACTGATAAATTAATGAAGCTGTCAAATTGAAAGAGATATCCATCTTGCTAAGGAAAAAACGTATTCATACGCCTTGGAACTCATTTCCGAAAATTACAACAGTACACCATTTTTTTTAATTTAAAACATAATATTCATTTTTGAAACTGTATTGCAACTAATTTCACGTACTTTTTAACATAATTTGTTCGTTAATTTATGTATAGTATGCATTCATTTCCGAACTATTTTTTATGTGTAACGTTTTCCAGGTTGGTGTTGTTCGGCCCAGCTTCTAGTAAACAAATTGAGAAAATTAGATTTTTGAAACTTTTTTTATCAAAACATATTAAATGCATTGGGCTTCTATGAGTTTTTACCAGCCTACACATTGGTAAGTAGGTGACATAACAGATCATTAATTGGATTAGGTAAATATAAACTTTGTGTTGTCCAGAAGTTCACCTGCGCAAAAATCAATTATTTGTTTATGGTGGCCCATGTGGACCAATGTAACACATCAATGGGTAAAAATAATTTCTATACCATTGCAGTTATTGGCTGTGATCAGAAGCCTTATGGACAAAGTTTCTGGTGCTGAATAGGCTGCTTTCAGTCCTTCAATTCAAATATGGGGATAAACTGTTGGCTTATCTTATTTTCAGTTATTTGGTTTTGATTTATCCAATATCAAAGCACCCATCCTGTAAACACAATCAGTAACACAGTGAAACTTTTGTGCAGTGATTGCATAAATTGTTATAAACTGCATGAATGAAATATATAAAATGAAGTACTAAAAGCACCGAAGAAGGGCAATCATTTTACAAGCTAAATGCAAGAGATTTCAACACCTCAACCCAATCAATGAGCTTGTTGCCAAATTGGTAGAACTGGTCCTTTTAGGCTACCATACACTGAATTCAAAATAGTACCAGGTGAGATAATTACATTTTTTGAATTTTTGGGAATCATTAATTTTCAGTTCTATTTTGGTATTTTATTTGAAATTCCTGTGTTGCAGTGCCTAAAGGCAACCTTGAGCCACATTTCTATGATAGTATTTTACACATTGTGGTTCTGTGGATTGAGATGTCATTTTTTGCAAAACCAAGGAAAAATGCAATAATTTACTAAAATGGTGACTTTCGAATAAAAATCTTTGGCTTTCATATTCTTACATTAACATGGACTACCATCTGATGAAAAATCTTTGTGGGTAATTATTTGCAAATATGATGTTTTCAGTACCCCAAATGTAGTGAAATAACTGTATTGAGGAACCTTAAAACAAGTAGTCACACATAACTGTAAACCAGTTTACTGTAAGCACGCCATAAAACAATAGAAAAAAACATGTTCATGAGAAATAATGGTCTCTAACATAGTGTCAGAAATTGACAAATATTAGGTTAAAAATTTTAACTTCTTTCTTAATTTTGCTTTCGACATAGATTGTGCTTGTTAGAACCGCCACAGTGAGGCGGTTCTAACGAGTATCCACAATCTATGTTATTGAACAAAAATAAGCAGATGATAAATACCCCCTTACACCCTACTTTCTTTCATCTATATAAAGTGGGGTCTAGAAGATCTTCGTTTCAGGGACTTGTTTTCATGACGGTGTTGGCGATATACCGAACCGAGAACAAGGCTACCCCGATAATTCACCATATTTGCATCATTTGCTGGCTCCCAGCTTGCACATTGTTAATATTGGAAAAACAGGTAACCAGACCCCCCTGACCTTTTAAGGTCAGGGGGGTCTGGTTACCTGTTTTACCAACACTGATAACTTTCAGGCTAGGAACCAGCAGATAATGCAAATAAGGTGAATAGATTATCGTAAAACAGTCGGTAGCAGCGGTATTTCCCCGAAGGGGTCATGAAGGTACTAAAAGATCCGAGGCCTTGACACCCGTAGTCCATTTTTAGCCTCCAATCCGTAGAAGGCGAAACGGCGAACTCATCGCATGTAGGCCCTGGAGTCATATTGGTTATCGAACCATGAATGGACTTGTCCCCAGGGAGGGCGACTTTTAGCTCCTCAAGCAGACGCCTCGTCGTATAATTGAAATGAAAGCAAGACAGGCCTGCAAGAAGGAGCTCATCCGCTTGGAGATGGTCCTGGAAGTAAACACCACATCCGGCGGTAGCGCATCAACCCGCAAAGTTCAACTGGCACTGCCACCAGCTGAAGGGGGTGTGCTGCCAGCTGTCCAACGCCTTGTTTGCCATAGTGACGTCCCCTGTAAGCGGAGGGTTTTGATAATCGAAGAAGACGTCCGGGTACTTGGCAAGGAAGTGACTTCCCTTATCGTCGACCATTATGACTGGGGTGGGCGCCCCTGTTGCTGACTCTTTATATTTGAAATGGCCGCCTGCCCGATAATTTGCCGAGCTATTAAACGTAAATGCCTTTATATCCATACCCATTGGCTGATCTTGGTGATCCTGAGAGGTTCGGTAAGGACGGAAAAGAATATCAATTGTATGCCTTGCCTATGTATCCATACACATTTTGGTGAGACAACTGTTCAAGTTAATAATTTTATTATTATGTACTTCACACCCACTGACGTTCAAAACGGGTGAACCGGTCGACCTTGCCAGGACCCAGTCTACGGATGAGCTAGACATTGCTCTCTGCGAGTTGACATATTATCACTGGTGGTACAACATATGCACGGCGAAACGGAACAATAAGGTCTCAAATAAAGAGACTGAAAAAATAATACCGGACGGGTATTATAACGTGTGTGAGTTGGAACGAAAAGGTGTTTCAGCGGTTGGGCGCCGAACTCACTCTAGATGAACCCTCTGGTCTACTGTACGTGATAGTAAAGTCCGGAGAAGTCATAACAATGAATCGCGAATTAGCTAATCTCTTAGGCTTTTCCGATAATACTTTCAGAGCTCGTCCCTCTACCTTTACCTTAGCTAATGACGACCTAAAAAGAATGAACCCCTGAAGACGTTCACTGCAGAGAAGCCACACAAGCTGGCCGTCCATCGTGAGGTCTACTTTCATCTTGCTAGGTTGAGTACTTAAACAATTTGCATAACGGTCGCCCGTCTACACTACTTAGATCCGTCCCTGTCGAGAACGAAAAGTGTGGATCTGGTAGAACTGAATCATTTCATGTCTTACAGTACAAGAAGTTATCGTCAGGGCCTATTTCACAGCTAACTATCTCACTTAGAGATACCAACGGGGAGGTGTTCAAGTATATGAGCGCAGTATATGAGCGTAACCCTACATATAAGGAATGGTTGACGCAAGCGGCCCCGGTGGGATCAGAAAATGCCCTGGGGTGGCTTTGGGTGATCTTGTTGATACTGAGGGGTTCGGTAAGGATGGAAAAGAATATCAATTGTATGCCTTCCAGCTCTCTGATGAGTCTACAAAAGAAAAGAGGTCGCCCAAGCGGTGTCATTGAAATTCGGTGATCTCAGCGACGTAAATACCTCACATGCCGTTCCAAAGCGGGTTCATACGCTTGCCTTCACTGGGAACAAGTGGATTGCTTTTGCGGACCCCATTCAACAGACTGAATGGCTTATCGACATCAAGATAGCGTCTCCGTAAGTCGTGACTGGAAAACAGCAAAAACAAAATCAGAAAAGTAGTACATGTAAATAGTGGCACTCGACTATGCTCATATATCCCCGAGACGAAGAACATTGTCGTTTCCGAAGATAACGTGCTGAAGAGCAACAACCGGCAGGGAATCCTGAAAATAGTCTACGAATTCCCACCAGCGGGACTTATTGGTATGGACTTGCCAACATCATCGATCATCCTTGATCTTATTCTCGGAGATGGACCTGACGACTTTGTTGATGTGTTACCCGGCTTCAAGCTCAAATGGCCACCAACGCATGCTAATAAGAAGGTTTGGGTTCACATAGTCACAAAAAGGGGGCTGCTCCTGAAGTGCAGTTCACTCTTGAAGGAGTCCAACACCAAGCTGAATACCGTTATTTGGATATACATGATATTTTTATAGGCCCAGTGTCTCTCAAAAAGCTGCGATTTACGCCCGGTGCGCTCACAGCAGACCAAGCTATAGTCATTATTAGCCAGTAGTCTATTTAAACCCACAAAGCTCGAAGGGTACACGATGGGCCTCTACCCAGGATTTGAAACCGGAGATAATCACCGACTTCAGCATGTGGCCGAGGTCAGAGATTTACGCCCAATGTGCTCACGCAATAAGTAATATTCATTTAGAGCGAAAGGTTAGATCATATTAGTACGATGACTTTCTATCCACACTTGATACTGGAAACAAACACCGCCTTCAGCATGTGGCCGAGGTCAAATTCCGTCTCGAAAAAGAACGAGACTTCAGAGCCTCGCTGTACAAGAAATACAGACGTGGGGCTAATGTTGTTGATGGGATTGATACCACGCTTACTGCGGCTAGCGTAGGGCTCGCTGCTTCTGGCGTCGGGGTCTTGTCAACTATCATCGCGGCGCCTGTCGACCTTGGCCTTCAAGCTGGAGCGATTGTGTGTGGTTTGCTGGGTGTTGGCGGGAAATTTATTGGCCTGAGGCGCCAAACAAAAGCCAAAAAACACGAGATTCGTATCTTGGCTGAGTCAAAGCTGAACTCAATCGCAGACCTCATTTCTATCGCGCTGCACGATGATAATATATCTGAAACAGAATTTCGCCTGATTCTGTGTGAAATCGACAAGTTCAATCAGATGAAAGAAGAAATTCGTCAGTGCCAGAAAGGGACTGTTGGTTTGTCGGAGGAGGAAAAAAAAGTTGTTTCAACGTGCGAGAGACAAGGCGTTAATGACGGCCCGTACCAAGCTGTTGGAAGGGTTGGACAAACCTGGTCACAGTGGCATTTGAATATTTCTTGCTGGCGAGCTTTAAAGAGCGCAGGCTGGTCACGACCGGCGAGTACATATATTACACGCCCGTTCTTTTCATTCTCGCGAATTAGCACATAAGAGCCCTTTGATTTTGCCCAAGCTTTTTTCACCTGGGCACCTCACCCGGTGGGGCCCACCTGGGGGGTGGGACGGGCCCTACCGGTTGGTGCTCGGGACGCGAAGGGGATAGTTAGGTGGAATTGTTTTGGGTTTGGGGGATTTAAATTGCTGAATGGAGCTCGTCTCGGTGGTAGATGTTTGAGACAAATATTTTATTCTATTGCAGCCCACTCGGTGGGGCCCACCCGGGGGTAGGTGGGCCCCACAGTATTGTGGGTGCGGGGATGAAAAAAATTGTCCCGACCATTCGTGGTAACATATAGGCCTAAAATCATATGGCAGATAGAACATTGTTTCGGGAACATTTCTGTGAAAGTTTGACAAAATATCGTTAAAGTCGAAAAAGTCATATTACAATTTTCCCGATTATTAGTCTATGGAAACGCTTCTTTTTCTTTTAATTTTGGTTTCAAAATTAGCTATAGGCCTAAAATCATATGGCAGATGGAAGAATGCTTAAAGAATATTTCTATGAACGTTTTGCCAAAATATCTGCTAGGGCCTATAAATGCAAACTTTCAATTTCTCCCATTGTAAGTATATGGAAACTGTAAGTTGCCATAGCAACCAAACTAAAAAGCTAAATTTCTTAAAAAAAAAGCACACACACGCAAAAAAAGTAATAATAATAATAAAAACCACAAAAACCTCTTAAGGCAAATATTTCTACAAAGTCTCAGCCTCATAGAGCATATGGTTTCCAAGATGATTTTAAGTGTTTTTTTTTTCTTTTTTATTTTGGGGGTTATTATGGAGTTGGCCTTAAATCATATGGCAGATAGATGATTGCTTACAGAATATTTCTATGATTTTATTTTTTCAAAATATTTTATTCAATGTAAACTCTAACTTGCCGTAGCAACTAAACTAAAGAGACGAATTTCATAAAAAAAAAAAAAAAAAAAAAAAAAAAAAAACACATAATACCTGTTGAGGCAAGTGTGGTGAATATTTTCATAAATTCTCATCCTCATAGATGGTTTCTGAGGAGAGGATTACCTATTTTTTGCATTTTGGTTTCTCTGGCGAGCAGTAAAAATGAACAGCAGGCCTAAAATCATACGACAGAAAGTAGATTGCTTAATCTATGAAAGTTTATCAAAATAAGCAAAGGCTTGGCAGTTAATACCATTTTTTCTTTTTTTCTCCAATATAAGTCTATGAAAACAATAAGTTGCAATAGCAACCAATCTAATAAGCCTATTTTCATACAAAACATAAACTTCTAATCCCCTAGTCCAAGGATGCTACAGGTGAAATTTCGGCCCAATCGGCTTAGTGGCTGCAGACGAGATGTCGTTTGAATGTGTTGACGGACGACGGCAGACGATGACGACGGACATCTGCCTATCGTATAAGCACACCCGGTGTCTTTGGTTCTGGTGAGCTAAAACTATCACAATTTTTCATCTCAATTTATTTTTCGGCGGTAACATTTTCATTGCATTTGTAAAGGCGTGTTTTCGCAATGAGATATGCGATGTGTATGAAGCTACATTTATCATGTTAGTTGGTAAAAGGATATATCGTGTTCCACACATTTAGGCAATTCCTTAATACGTAGTGAAAGATATATTTACCAATCAAAAGGCCTAAGATGTGAAATGTGCGGGAATTTATCATGTTAGATGGTAAAAGGATTTGCCTTAGGAAATTCCTTAATACGTACTGCAAGATATACTGAACCGAAAAAGAAATGCAACTTTTTAACCCAAAGATTTTCATGCAACCATCAGGTTGACTGAAAAATCATTTTGCAATTTACTTTCATTCTTTTTAAACTTTCTTATGCAGAAAACATTTGGGCGATATCTGTACAGTTTAACGCTCCACTTGGCAATTCTTTGTTTTCAACATTTCCTCGTGCAGTACATTAAATGTATACAGTAACCTCATCATATTGTCATATTGTGTTACCTGGAGTTTAGGTTTCAAAAGTCCGGTAAAATTTTTCTACGGAATATGATACGTTTGACGCAAATCAACGTAACGTAGCGGTCCAAATGCTTCTACGTGGGATGTCTCACTGTCATCGCCAGGAACTTCAAAGTGAGTAAATCGACGATAACTCGCTTGTACCAGCGTCTACGTCAAACGGGAACGACAAATGACAGACCCAGAAGTGGACGTCCACGCGTCACGACACGTCGACAGGAACGATACATCCGTCTAACCCACCTTCGTAATCGGTTCCGTACAGCCGTCGAGACGTCTCAGGTGACACCAGGAACAAACAACTGTCGAATTAGTGCAGAAACTGTCAGGAATCGCCTTCGAGAGTTTGGCTTACGTCCTCATCGTCCGAACGTTGGTATGCCATTAACGCCACGACGACGTCAGGTTATAATGGCATGGCTCACACAACATAGGCCAAACCTGTTTCCCCTTCGTCAGTGGCGTCACATAATGTTTTCTGACGAGTCAATGTACTTGTTGTACAGAGCTGACGGCCGTCGACGTGTGTATAGGCGTGACGGAGAGCGTTATCGTGACAATTGTTTGGTTGCACGTGGTCGATTTGGAGGCGGTGGGTTGATGGTGTGGGCTGGCATATCTTATGGTCATAGAATGCCCCTGGTAGTCATTGATGGATCTTTGACGGCTCAGCGTTACGTTGACGTCGTTTTACGAGCGGTAGTTGTTCCATATGTACGACAGCACAACGTTACGTTTCAACAGGATAACGCTCGGGCGCATGTAACATGGCTCAGCATGGCGTTTCTTCAGCAAAACAACGTTGACGTGATGCACTTGCCCCCGTATAGTCCAGATCTCTCTCCTATAGAACATTTGTGGGACGTCTTGGATAGGCGCGTACGTAACCGCCCCCAGCCGTCAACAACGCGTCAAGCCTTGCGTCTCGCGCTCATACAGGAGTGGAATGCTATTTCCCAAGCAGAGATCAATCGTTTAATCCTGTCCATGACCAGGCGTGTACTCGCTATTAACTGCGTATGTTTTTAACTTGTGAAATGACTACCTCTATTACAAAACGGATTTGTGTTCCAAACATTCCACTGCAAATTGAACTCTCTGTGGTAGTTACATTTAGAAATGATTATAGTATTGCGTCATTAAATCGATTTTCTGCAAACATGATTATTTCTGCAAATACTCGCATTTATATTTGGAGTTGCGTTTCTTTTTCGGTTCAGTATATATTTACCAATCAAAAGGACTTAGATGTGAGATGTGCGTGAAGCTAAATTTATCATGTTAGATTTTAAAATGATATGTCATGTTCCACACATTTAGGCAATTCCTTAATACGTAGTGAAATATATATTTACCAATCAAAAGGACTTAGATGTGAGATGTGCGTGAAGCTAAATTTATCATGTTAGATAGAAAAAAATAGATGTATAAAAACGAGACTGAAATGTGCATGAAAACTGTATTTTCTTAACTAGTTTCACTATTGAAGGTAGATCATCAGAAGAACATATACAATATGGAAGTAAATGACGTTAGCGTCAATAGCAACGGCGTAAGAAACAATTAAGGGAAGTGACGTCATACACTGTAAATTATTGCATCGAATATTTCTGTTTAATTTTGGAAGTAATTTGTAAATGAAATAATTTTCTCTTAATTATCTTGCCATAAGACTATCAGTATTCAATTTATACAATGGAAAAATGTTAAATTGGATTACCATTCCTCTAGCACAAGTGTCTATTTGATGTCTCATGTATAATATTCTGGTTCTTCTATCTCTAATCTGTTGTCGGTGTACTGTCATTCTGAGTTTTAAGTTGTCAACAGTTTTTCCTGTGTATTCTTCTTCGCAACCGGCACATTGCAATACAAATATTAAATTCCTGCTATCAATTGTCATGTTTGTTTTCACTGAATCTTTTGCCACATTTAAAGGTCATATACAAAGGTATAGAAAGCCATTAAATTTAAGAAGACATTGGTTAAAGAAATCGAAGGGCGAAAACTGCATCAAATTATCGTTATTAGTTTCCAAGATATTACACTTTGAAGTGTGAACTATTTCACAGAAACAGAGCAGCTTCAGACTGCCTCATTAATATTCATGAGGTATTCTATGATGTCATAGATGCACAGTAAAATTTTTAAACTTTTTAAATATGAAAACCTTGTGTTTTATAGTCCTTAGGAACTGCATAATCACCTATTTTGATTATTTCAACCGATTTCAACTGATATGCAAAACCAGTTTTCTCATATATTTAATTGCAAACCTTAAATTCAGATTTTAATTTTTTTTTAAATAATTTAAATTCAAGTTCCTGTTTTTGTAAGAGGATGATATAACATACAGAATTTACTGATCTGTCCCAAAGGCATGTAAAAACACTTAACTTAGCTAATTGGAATGAAATGTTGAATTAAATGGTAGTTTTAAATATTAACAAAACAAAAAAATACTTAAATTATAAATTTAAGCTTGAATTTCAAAATCAAATTTCTCATTTCTATCCTTAGTTATGAACAAGATACACAGTAATCAAAGGGCATGAGAAAACTGTATAAGGCTATTGCAAAATGGAAAATATGGTAGATTAAAATTATTTTTAAAAAGTTTAAAGCCACTATTACATCACAGAATATTGCATTGTGGGTTAAAATCAAAGTAAATTCAGGGGAGACTACTCTTAGAGAAAAAATAGGTATGTATCAAGTATAAATGCGCATACCTTTGGACCGAATGGGAATTTTTTCATGTGGTTTTCAATAAAATGGCCCTCATTGTGTCTGCTTTCACCCTGCTTCATATTAAGAATTTTTAAAACTTCTTTGTAATTGCTCTTTAAACATAAGATTGCCCCTGTAAAGAGATAAGGGCAAACTCCACAATTGAGTTTGTTGCATTTTCTTATTTAAGGTGGTTCAGGATTATCCGCAAACATTGCCTTGGTTAATAATTTCTTCAGATTACGAGGTTGTCGTTTACTTTTATAAGCTTTGTTCGTGTAAAATCTGCCTCATTTTTTGTCTTCATATAGAATTGGGAAATTGTGCCGGATTGCCAAGAAAATTTCTGGAATTGGATCATCATTTTTCTCTTTAACTGTTCTCAATTCATTTTGATTTAGCGTCATTTTTACCTATTCCCCTTTCTATTACAGGTTTTGGGTAGTTTTGTTTTAATAATGCACTTCTACATACATCCACTCTTTTTCCTAAGGTGAATTCATCAGTCACTATAAATCTTATGCGACGGGCCAGAGAGAAGCGTATGCTTGTCCTAATGTGTCTTGGGTGGCAAGATGAAAACAAAGTAAATAGTTTTTTATTGTCTGTTGGTTTATGGAAAAATATCTATGCGTATGTCTGTGTCGCATTTAATCACTAACACATCCAGAAATGGTATTTTTACACTGTTATATAATTTTTATGTCAGGGTGTAAATTGTTAATTATATTGTTTCGTATGATGTCTGATTTAGATTTTGGTCCATAGTAGGAAACAGTCATCAACAAATCTTTTCCAACATGATTTAAATTCTAAAGAATATCCATTTCCAAATTGTTTAGCAATTCTATCATAAAGAATTTCTTCTTTAACCAATATCGAATCAGCGTAAACTGGTGCAAACTTTGTACCCATGGCTGTTCCCTTGACTCGGGTTAATATTTTTGCATTGAAGCAAAATGTATTGTTTTCAGAATTAAATCTATTTTCTGAAGTATTCTTTAGTAAATCTCTGTGGGATATTACTTGCATGTTTTTCTAGCCAGTAAGAAACTACTTGTTGGTCAAGGTTATGCGGGACATTTGAATACAATAATTCGACATCAAATGATACTAGCAGCGAATGTGCAGGTACCTTTTTGAATAAATTGTTCAAAAAGTCGGTTGTATCTCCGAGATAACTTGTTATGCATTTTGTATATGGTCTTAATAAAATATCTAGTAAACTAGATAGTTTGTGTGTTTGACATGCTGCAGTGGGTATAAATTTAAATCTGTAACATTCTGAATGTGAATGACATCTGCATTATTTTGAGTACATGCTTCGTTTATGCTTTTACTTTTATGCACAGTCGGAAGTCCATCAAAATTACTAGATTTTACCTAAAAAAAATGTCAAATAACTTTTCTGTTAGACAACTTAAATTTTTTACAAATTTATTATAATTTTTATTTATCTTTTTTTTTTTTTAAGTTGGTAGTAGTTTACATAGGACAACATTTCAGATACCTTATCCCTGTAGTATTCTCTTTGCATGATTACTACTGCACCCCTTGTCAACTCCTTTAATAATGATATTGTTACCTTCAGCTTATGTACTTATAGCATTTTTCTTCCTCCAGTGTAATGTTATATTTGGTATTTTGATTTCATTTCCTTAGTGGAGTATTTTCTAAATATTCTATATATTTCTCCAAAGAATGTTTAGGTAGAATAAGGTTACTCCTATTTCTTACCAAAGAAACATCGGGATTATCTCTCCATGGAAATATTCAGTAGGTACATTCTGATGTATTTTCACGTAATTCTTGTGAATTATACATATGGAAACGTATATACCATCTTCCAAACATTCTGTCAATTCCTTAATATAGGAAAATACTGGTGAAATATAGAATTAACAATTAAAAGTCCTTAGATGTGCGATGTGCATGAAGCTAACTTTATTATGTTAGAAAGAAATAAAATATATCATACACCATCTTCCATACATTAAGTCGATTCCATGAAGTAGGAAAATACAGGTGAAATATAAAATCAATAATCAAAACTCCAAATGTGCGATGTACATGAAGTTAATGTTTTATGTTAGAAAGAAAAATATACCATCTTCCATACATTTAGTCAGTTAAATACATGTGACATATAGAATTGACAATGAAACGTCCTTAGATGAGCGGTGTACATGAAGCTCAATTTATGATGTTAAATAGAAAAATATAAACATTTTCCATATGGGGAAATACAAGTGAAATATAGAAACAATAATCAAAAGTAGTTAGATGAGCGATGTGCATAAAGTTACATTTCTTATGTTATATAGAAATATATATATATATACATGTAGCAACATATTAAAATAATATGAATCATAGTGAGCTGAAAACCACAACAAACATACAATTCATACATTTATGTACGGAGAAGTAATGAGGATAATTGAGAGTTTGTTCGTTTGTTTGAGTTTTGCATCCCCACAACAGCTAAGGTCATACGGAGGCGGGACCTATGACGGTTCAAGCGTAAAAGCTTACTGAGAATTAGAATTTAATTTTATATAATGTTGGTTGGTGCCTTATGCTCTGTCTCTGGTTTCACTGATGAGTTAGGAGGCCTTCATGCGGAATTAACAAATTATTTATCTAAATCGCGACGGCAGTAAGGGCGAGGATTGCGGCCGCGTAAAATCGATTTAAGGCCCCAGAGAAATTCTTTTCACTGACTGTTCCAATGCGAATCTTCTGTCGCGGTTAATTTTTTGTTATTGTTTGTCCTTGAGTGATGTATTTCGCTTATTTTTTTTTTCTTTTGGACAGCCAATTGGCCATTTAATGGGGAAGTAACTGTCCTTTTGGCTTTCTGCTACTGATGTTTCAAGTAGGGTCTAGGTATTTCATTTTTGTTTTTCTTTCCCTTTGGTGTCTCTGATGGGGGCTGTGGGTTAATTGTATCGATTCCTGATCATTGCCTTCCATCCGAAAGTCTGAAGAAGGCCGAATAATTTAGGGTTTGCGACAAATATGTTCTATAAAAGGATTATCCTTTGGAAGCCAGGAATACACCACAGAACAGGAAAATATGAAGTGTACATGTTTTCTGGGCCAGACTAGATATTTTCGGCCAATTAGGCGTCATCAGTGACCCTAATATATTTTCAAAATTCCACAATGGAATCAATGATCCCAAAGGACAAGAAAATATAAACTACACTGTGATGTAGGGCAGGGAGACTTTTTACGGCCGCCACACATTCCTAGACACCATGAAATGTAATCTTTGAAAGATCGGGGAGAAATCTGTTTGGTGTATAAAAATCTAATGAAGGTTTAAAGCTTTCCCTTTAGTGTTTCTGATGGGCGCTGTTAGATAATTGTATCGATTCCTGATCATTGCCTTTATTTCTAGTTTAAATAAATTGGAATCCAGACGATTTCGTGCTTCAAAGCTGTCTACTTATGGTTTTTCCAACTTCCTCATAATCTTATAAAAGCAAAGCTTAATGATTAAACTGAATGTACATTTCATGAGGAAGATTCCCTCTATCTTGCATGCAATGTAAGAAAAGCTTTTTCACTTCTGAAGAGCATAAAAATTATACTTTATGGAATGTCAGAAAGTATGTGAAAACTAGAAGTGGATGCTATGATCAGGAATCGATAAATCAACCCACAGCTCCCATCAGAGACACCAAAGGGAAAGAAACACAGACATGAAACAACAAACCCTAGTGAAAACACCAACAGTGGAAAGTCAAAAGGACAGTTACTTTCCCACAAAATTGCCAATAGGCTATCCAAAATAAAATAATTTAAGCGACACAAACACCCAAAGACAAACCATAACAAAAAGTAAACCGCGACAGAAGAACCGCATTGGAGCGGTCAGCGGAAACGAATTCCACCTTCGGGCTTAAATCGATTTTACGTGGCCACAATCCTCGCCCTTACCTCCGTCGCGATTTAGACATAACAATTTGTTCAGTCCGCATGAAGGCCTCTCAACTCATCAGTGCAACATCTCCGTGAACACTAAAAATCAAACAACCACAGAGATGAAACAAAGGTGAGGACCTGACAGCAAGAAACCACTGAAATACCGGAGCAAAAGAAAACCAACAGTTAGACTCCGATGGGCTAAACCAGAGACCTGAACTCTCACCTTTCTTCTTGACAATATTTACATAAGATTTGGTACAAAGTTATTTAGACAAATTGTGGGTATTCCGATGTGTACGAATTACGCACCTCTTGTGGCTGATCTATTCTTGTTTTGTTATGAATGAGACTTCATGATGACCCTTTACATTGAAAACCAGTTTGAAATCATTGATGCCTTAACTCGACTTCTAGATATTTGGATGATTTATTAAATATTGACAATTCCTATTTTGATGGTTTGGTCAGTCAAATTTAACCCCAGAACTTCAATGAAATAAAGCAAATTCTTCAGATACTGGGGTCCCGTTTTGGGATTTACATCTATCTATTGTAGATGGGTTTGGCCCGGTCACGGTTGACAACTTTACTTCCCTCTTTGGTTGCACGCCGGTGGGTCGGGCCTTTGGTTCTGTGGCGGTTCCAGTCTGGGGGGCTTACTGAGAATTAGAGAGAATCTAGTTCTGTGTGGAGTTGGTTGGTGCCTGATGCTCTGTCTCGGTTCGGGCCAGTCGGGGTCTGTCTGTTGGTTTTCCTTTGCTCCGACATTTCGGTGGTTTCTTGCTGTCGGGTCCTCACCGTTGTTTCATCTCTATGGTTGTTTGATTTTTTTGTGTTCACGGGGATGTTGCACTGATGAGTTTCGAAGCCTTCATGTGGACTGAACAATTTGTTTGTCTGAATCGCGACGGAAGTAAGAGCTGGGATTGTAGCCGCGTTGAATCGATTTAAACCTCCTGGTGGAATTCGTGTCACAGACCGTTCCAAGGCGGTTCTTCCGTCGCGGTTTAGTTTTGTCATGGTTTGTCTTTGAGTGTTTGTATCGCTTGTGTTGTTTTGTTTTGGATAACCAATTGGCCATTTTGTGGGAAAGTAACTGTCCTTTTGGCTTTCCACTATAAGTGATGTTTCCATTGGGGTCTGTTGTTTCATGTTTGTGTTTCTTTCCCTTTGGTGTCTCTGATGGGAGCTGTAGGTTCATTGTATCGATTCCTGATCATTGCCTTCACATCTATTTTGTTTCTTGCAGCATTTATGATAAACGCGATGATTTTGATTTTGAGAGTGTAAATTTTCCTTTCTTGGATGGTGATGTTCTTCGTGCGTCATCCTATGGCGTTTATATTTCGCAATTCGATTTGCCAGAGTGTCTAGTCATGTAACTATCGTCAACACTCGTAATAAATTGTTAACTGCTAAACTTCTTAATGAGGGTTATCGGTATCATAAACTACGCAAATCCTTTTCAAAATTTTATACAAGTCATTTCGATTTAATTGCAAAATTCAATGTTGGACTTAAATATCTTCTGCAACAAGGTCTATAGGAATCAGAATTTTATGTCGAAAGCACCCAAATTCGTAAAATCATTCTTCGATATAAAAAGATTGGGTACAACATAAATGTTATACGACAGACTGCATGCATGGTAGTTTACCCAATCGCGGTTGAGAACTTTGCTTCCCTCTTTAATTGCACGCCGGTGGGTAAGGCCTCAGATTCTATGACGGTCCCAGTGTAAAGACGTACTGAAAATCAGAGAGAATATATTTTTTTTTGTATTGTTGGTTGGTGCCTGATGCTCTGTCTCTGGTCGGGCCCATCGGAGACTAAATGTTGGTTATTTTTTGCTCAAGCATTTAAGTGGTTTCGTGCTGTGAAGTCTTCACCGTTGTTTCTTACCTGCGATTGTTTGATTTTTGTGTTCTCGGAGATGTAACACTGATGAGTTAGGAGACCTTCATGCGGACTGAACAAATTGTTTGTCTAAATCGCGACGGAAGTAAGGGCAAGGATTGCGGCCGGGTAAAATCGATTAAAGCGCACCCCCTCCCCCCATCCCCAGTGGAATTCGTTTCACTGACCGTTGCAAGGCGTTTCTTCTGTCGCGGTTTATTTTTATTATGGTTTGTCTTTTAGAGTGTGTATCGCTTATATTTTTTGTTTTGGATAGCCATTTGGCCATTTTGTGGGAAAGTAACTGTTCTTTTTGCTTTTCGTTATTTATTTTTTCCATTAGGTTCTAGTTATTTCATGTTTGTGTTGTTTTCCCTTTGTTGTCTCTGATGGGAGCTGTAGGTTCATTGTATCGATTCCTGATCATTGCCTTCACATCTATTTTGTTTCTTGCAGCAGTTATGATAAACGCGATGATTTTGATTTTGAGATTGTAAATTTTCCTTTCTTGGATGGTGATGTTCCTCGTGCGTCATCCTATGGCGTTTATATTTCGCAACTCGATTTGTCAGTGTCTAGTCATGTAACTGACGTCAACACTCGTAATAAATTGTTAACTGCTAAGCTTCTTAATGAGGGTTATCGGTATCATAAACTACGCAAATCCTTTTCAAAATTTTATACAAGTCATTTCGATTTAATTGCAAAATTCAATGTTGGACTTAAATATCTTCTGCAACAAGGTCTATAGGAATCAGAATTTTATGTCGAAAGCACCCAAATTCGTAAAATCATTCTTCGATATAAAAAGATTGGGTACAACATAAATGTTATACGACAGACTGCATGCATGGTAGTTTACCCAATCGCGATTGAGAACTTTGCTTCCCTCTTTAATTGCACGCCGGTGGGTAAGGCCTCAGATTCTATGACGGTCCCAGTGTAAAGACGTACTGAAAATCAGAGATAATATATATTTTTTGTATTGTTGGTTGGTGCCTGATGCTCTGTCTCTGGTCGGGCCCATCGGAGACTAAATGTTGGTTATTTTTTGCTCAAGCATTTAAGTGGTTTCGTGCTGTGAAGTCTTCACCGTTGTTTCTTACCTGCGATTGTTTGATTTTTGTGTTCTCGGAGATGTAACACTGATGAGTAAGGAGACCTTCATGCGGACTGAACAAATTGTTTGTCTAAATCGCGACGAAAGTAAGGGCAAGGATTGCGGCCGGGTAAAATCGATTAAAGCGCACCCCCTCCCCCCATCCCCAGTGGAATTCGTTTCACTGACCGTTCCAAGGCGTTTCTTCTGTCGCGGTTTATTTTTATTATGGTTTGTCGTTTAGAGTGTGTATCGCTTATATTTTTTGTTTTGGATAGCCATTTGGCCATTTTGTGGGAAAGTAACTGTCCTTTTTGCTTTTCGTTATTTATTTTTTCCATTAGGTTCTAGTTATTTCATGTTTGTGTTGTTTTCCCTTTGTTGTCTCTGATGGGAGCTGTAGGTTCATTGTATCGATTCCTGATCATTGCCTTCACATCTATTTTGTTTCTTGCAGCAGTTATGATAAACGCGATGATTTTGATTTTGAGATTGTAAATTTTCCTTTCTTGGATGGTGATGTTCCTCGTGCGTCATCCTATGGCGTTTATATTTCGCAACTCGATTTGTCAGTGTCTAGTCATGTAACTGACGTCAACACTCGTAATAAATTGTTAACTGCTAAACTTCTTAATTAGGGTTATCGGTATCATAAACTACGCAAATCCTTTTCAAAATTTTATACAAGTCATTTCGATTTAATTGCAAAATTCAATGTTGGACTTAAATATCTTCTGCAGCAAGGTCTATAGGAATCAGAATTTTATGTCGAAAGCACCCAAATTCGTAAAATCATTCGTCGATATAAAAAGATTGGGTACAACATAAATGTTATACGACAGACTGCATGCATGGTAGTTAAACCAATCGCGGTTGAGAACTTTGCTTCCCTCTTTAATTGCACGCTGGTGGGTTAGGCCTCAGATTCTATGACGGTCCCAGTGTAAAGACTTACTGAAAATCAGAGAGAATTTATTTTTTTTGTATTGTTGGTTGGTGCCTGATGCTCTGTCTCTGGTCGGGCCCATCGGAGACTAACTGTTGGTTATCTTTTGCTCAAGCATTTAAGTGGTTTCGTGCTGTGAAGTCTTCACCGTTGTTTCTTACCTGTGATTGTTTGATTTTTGTGTTCTCGGAGATGTTACACTGATGAGTTAGGAGCCCTTCATGCAGACAGAGCAAATTGTTTGTCTAAATCGCGACGGAAGTAAGGGCGAGGATTGCCGCCGGGTAAAATCGATTAAAGCGCACCCCCTCCCCCCAACCCTAGTGGAATTCGTTTCACTGACCGTTCCAAGGCGGTTCTTCTGTCGCGGTTTATTTTTATTATGGTTTTTCTTTTAGAGTGTGTATCGCTTATACTTTTTGTTTTGGATAGCCATTTGGCCATTTTGTGGGAAAGTAACTCGCCTTTTGGCTTTTCGTTATTTTGTTTTTCCATTAGGTTCTAGTTAATTCATGCTTGTGTTGTTTTCCCTTTGGTGTCTCTGATGGGAGCTGTGAATTAATTGTAACGATTTCTGATCATTGCCTTCACTTCTATTTTAATGTCAAAAACATAAAGCCTTGAAAATATGACGGTCGCTGATGAGGTCTATTTTGCCAAAAGCAGGAAACTTGTACACAATGCTTTTGCAGTTCTGTTGTGTACTGCTTGATTCAATGTGCAGTGAAACTTCGATTGGTCGAAAATGGATTGCTCGTTTATCATACCTAATTGGTGCATATCACAAATGAAACACGTTTTTTTTTTCATTGGACAGAAACGCATCACGTGCAAGTCGCTATTCTGTGGAAGATGCCCGGCGGGTGCTATCACATTTGAATGGGACCGGTCCAAGTCCAGTCTAATATTGCCAGCTACGGAGATAATGGGATGTTTCTTACGGACAATCACGATTAATTTACTGTTTTTTGTTTCAGGCTGTTGCTCCGCTGAATTGCAGGAAACCAGCTAAAAACAACACGTCTTCACCTTTCAATTATCGCATGTTTGTGGTGTATCGTTTTGTAGAAGTTGTTAAATGCACTCAAAGCAATAGAGTCCTCAGCCTCAGCCATTATCAAGCTTTATGGATTGTCCTCGGGCCAGGCCTTGACCGCCGGGTTGATATGGCCCTCGCCTGCGGCTCGTGCCATATCAACCCGGCAGTGTAGGCCCTGGCCCTGGCCCTCGGGCAGTCCAAAAGTCTTGACAGTGCCCTTAGCTTAAGTTATACTATTGCTTAACTGAAACTCGTTCAGGAGTCTCGACTGGTTACTTGTCTGAATGGCTTTTGAAGTATTTGAAGGTCACTAACGAGGCGTAAGTTGCCGACACTTTCATAGGGCAAACCTTGAACACGCCATACTTTTCAGTTGTATGGTGTTTTCCTTGTTCCTAAAAAGATAACCCTTTATTCGACATATTTGATGAATCGATGCTAACGAGTATACTGTTTATTTTGTTTGTTTGTGCAGAGGTTTTACGTCCTCGTCAACACTATTCAGATCTTTTTGATGACGATCCTTTTTATTTTGTGCGACATTTACCTGACAATGAGATGAAATAACATCTTAAGCCCTAACAACCACTAACCACTAACCACACACACACACACACACACACACACAAACGCAAAGGTTCAAGGAGCGGCCGAACTGCGTCATTTTTACTTCCAAGGACAGGCTTAGACCTTCAAAGCGGGTTACCAGTACTGAAGTTTGGTCTGTTTCACCTCTGCACAGAAGCACCATGCAGCCCAATCTATTTCTACAAGGCCCGATGAGCGCAGCCACGAAACGTATATTGAAAGAGAAATAAGCAAAATAGTCCCAAAGTTTTCCTCGTTACTTTTCCATGTGGTGAGCTATGTTTAATCCTTGAATCCCTTATAAGTAACAAACATGAACTGATTACGAAAACACGCCTATACAAATACATTGTCACCTTTATCGCCGAAAAAAAACGAAAATTTTAAGATGAAAAATTGTGATATTTTTCTCATTTCTGCTCGAAATATAGATTGTGGGTACTCGTTAGAACCGCCTCATCACAATCTATATTTTAGAGCAGAAATAAGAAAAATAAGGTTTACCCCAGTTTTGCAATAAAAAGTGAGGTTCGAGGGGGTCAAATTTAAATAGGCGTGTTTTCGTGATGCGAGTCCCCTTTTTATAAAGTGAAAATTGAGCTTTACAGGTGTGTACATTATCTTCCTTATTTTGCTCAAAATCTACATTGTGGGTATTCCCGAAAGTTGTCTCCCTTTGAAAAATGGCGGAAAAATCTGCCAGGTGTATCTATTTTGTTTGATTTGAAGTTTAACGTTCCCATCAACAGGTTTATCCATTCTCCTTAAACAGGGACAAAGGTTATATACGTTATATACATTTACACTATACATATCAAGAATCTAGAACAATCCACAGTTGAGCTTCAATGACTTAAACAAGGACAAAGGTTATATACGTTATATACATTTACACTATACATATCAAGAATCAAGAACAATCCACAGTTGAGCTTCAATGACTTAAACAAGGATAACGGTTATATACGTTATATACATTTACACTATACATATCAAGAATCTAGAACAATCCACAGTTGAGCTTCAATGACTTAAACAAGGACAAAGGTTATATACGTTATGTAATAGATATATCCATTGTTTTTGTGAAATATTGGTAAATATTTGTACTGATTGATATCTGTACAGGATAATTTGACGAGCCCGCCAGGGCGAGTCTAATTATTCTGTACAGATGTCAATCAGTACAAATATTTACCAATATTTCTCAAAAACAATTGGATATATCTGTTTTAATCCACAGCTAATTGTAACTTTCACTTAAAGGTAATAGATAAAACCTATTAAAGCATATTTGTTTCATTTACTGTTAATTTCAATTTCTTTTATTTGACCTGATTTACCCCGTCTGGAAAATGGTTTGTCCTGTCTGAAAGGACACTGTCAGCTTCTCTGCTTCATTAATATTCAATTGGATTTGATTGGTCTAAATCCAACTGACCACAGGTTATTTGATCATGCTTTTTTAACCCGATGTTTATCACTGGGGCATTTTAATGCTGAACCTTCAAGTGTAGGACTTACTCAGATGTGTGTTTTTGCTGCATACAAATATTTCATAAAATGTTTGGCACCAGTAAATGTGAGTGTATTTTGTTATAATTCAGGGATATTTTTTCCTCATAAAAAGGTATGTTGTGTGTACTCATTTGAACCGCCTCATCCCACAAAAAACATGTTGTCGGTACTCGTTGGAATCGCCTAGATGAAGTTGTTCTAGCGAGTACCCACAATTTGATTTTATGGAGAATTGGAGAAACTTAATCAGAAGGAGCAGTCTGATCAGGGTCTACACTGATTAAGTAAAAGCTATTTTAAATGTGGGTACTCATTCAAATAACCTCCGCGAGGCTATTTTAATGAATACCCACAATGCTAATTTTGTCATGCAAAGCTAGAAGCCTCTTCCCATTTTAAGATCAGAAGGAGCAGTCTGGTCAGGGTATGCACTGTTTGCCATCATAGCAAGTAAAAGCTTTTTTAAAGGGGGTACTCATTTTTTTTTTTTTTTTTTTTTTGGTTTGGGTTTTACGGCCCTTTCAAGATTATTTCACCCATATCGAGCCGATCGTTAATCAGAGGTGGGCGAAAACCGGAGTACCCGGAGAAAAACCACCTGACCTTCCGTTGCAGAACTTGGCGTCTCACACGTGGCCCGAGCGAGGCTCGAACCTACGGCGGTGAGAGACCTAATGACTAAGAGTCAGCGCTCTTATCCACTAGGCCACGGAGGCGTGGGTACTCATTCAAATAACCTCGGCGAGGCTATTTTAATGAATACCCAGAATGTTAATTTTGTCATGCAGAGCTAGAAGCCCCTTCCCATTTTAATTGTAGCTCAGCTGATTGGTCCATTCAAAACTGTAAATGATAACAGTACATGATAACAGTACGTGATATCAGTACATGATAACAATACATTTATCAAAATTTATTAGCACTGCCAACATAAAAAGAAAGTACTGGAAGCTGTGGATTAAATACATTTACACTATACATATCAAGAATCTAGAACAAGCTACAGTTGAGCTTCAATGACTTAAACAAGGATAGGGGTTATATACGTTATATACATTTACACTTTACATATCAAGAATCTAGAACAATCCACAGTTGAGCTTCAATGACTTAAACAAGGATAGGGGTTATATATGTTATATACGTTTACAGTATACATATCAAGAGAAACAATTCTATACCACATGCAACAGAGTTCAAATCTAGCACAATTTCAGTATCGTAAATGACTTAAACAAGGACAACGGTTATATACGTTACATATGTTTACACTGTACGTTATATCCGTTTACAGTATACATTTCAAGAGAAAAAGGAATGCTTGACATTTTCAATTTTCAAATTTAGAACAATTTGCAGTTGAGCTTCAATGACTTGAACAACTTGGTACAATGACAATTTTTCCTCGAAACGTGGTAGCTCAAGTGGTGAGGGCTAGTAATGAGCGTTAGTAATGAGGGTTAGTGAAGAGGGGTAGTTCAAGTGGTGCTTGGTCAGGTATGCAAACATAATGGTCATTATTTCCAAATATATTTTCCATTTTTCTTTTAGATAAAAAGTCGTGTGTACTTGCTAAGGCGATTCTATAGAGTACACACAGCATACCTACAGGCATCAGTGACCTAGTAGGTCAGACGGTTGACTCTTGATCACAAGGTCTCTTACCTCTGTGTTTCGAGCGTCGCTAGTCTTACATATTAGACGCCAAGTTCTGCAACGGAAGGTCCGGGTACTCTGGATATTATCCACATGTGATCAAACGATCGGCTCGAAATAAGTGAAATAATCTTGAAAGGCCGTAACACTAAAACAAAATAAGCAAAAACAGCATATCTTTTCAAGATAAAGCAAGAAGGATCGCCCAAATCACCTGTTGTGCGGGAAGATTTTCAGGCCAGTTAACCCTTCTCCTGCTGAATATTTAGATTAGCCACACCCATGCCTGACTTTGAACCAATCAGATTACTTGATGTATTTTATTGCTACAAATTCATAAATTGAATGCCAAACAGTGTAGATCCTGATCGGATTGCTTCTTCAGAAGTCATCTGATCTGGATCTACACTGTTTGCAAAGAAAAAGGTTGCCGTGAACAGCAGGATAAGAGCTAAGAACACGTTCGAATAAACCTTTGGGTACTACTGAGTACAAACAATCTGTCTCTTCCCTGGTAAGCGAGCCACTGAAGTTATTCGAGTCACTGAAGTTTCAATGTTTTTAAACACATGCAGTTGTCGAAAATAACTCGGTGTATTATTTTATTAAGTTAAGCCAGCCTTAATATCTTATCGTCACGTGAACAAGGTCGTGTAATAAACACACCCTAAACCTCACTTTATATTGGGGTTTATGGGCGTATTCGCTATTTTTCGTATTTCTGATCTCAGACATAGGTTGTGGGTCCTTGTTAGATAAAAACCAAAAATGAGTTCCCTTAAGAGCAATGAAAACATTCATAAGAAACAAGATGGGTCATACTACGTAAATTCGGCTAATAAAGCCTCGTCAGTGACCCTGTAATGATCCGGCAACGAAAGCCAGAGGAAACATACATGTCGAACTTTAACGGACATCCAGGTAACTGCTGTTGGTTAAAGTTAATACATAGATTTATATAGGAACTTGATAAGTATTGCCCCATAAAATAAAAAACTTTTAGGAATATCTTTTCTGTGCAAGCGGCTCGTGATTTTACTTTCTTTTTCGAATATCCACATATATTTTTAATGCAATTTTATGAGCAAATTTTTAGTCCTTTTTACATATATTTGGAAGCACCCTCTAAATGTATAGAATATATAGTAAAACTACTGAATACAGCGACAAAAGCTGATGAATTTATTTTCATAACGTTTTTGTAAATTGTTTTTTCTTTTCTGTGCCAGCGGGAGTAAAATTGCAAATTTATTGTGAACACATCTATGTAAATTTTGTGAAATAAAAATAAAAATAATTTGGTCCTTTTTGAAAATGAAAAACACTACCCCCTTTTTCTATTTCCAGTTTACCTTAGCAATCAGCGGGCAGCGGTTGTCACTACGGTAAACAATAACAAAGGCTATGTAACGCCTTTGACAATTTGTAATTAATGTATCATTATGTAAATTATTCTTTATTCAGTCTTTTCTTTTTTTTTCTTTTTTTTTTTTTTTTTTTTTTGTCGACTCGCACCGCTTTTCCTGGGCAGGCTTAGATCCTCTAAGCGGTTTACCCGTGCTCGTGTGACGGTCGGATTCAGCTCTGCGTGGAAGCATCATGCAGCCTATCTATTTCTTCAAGCCCCGAAGGGCGGGGGGGGGGGGGTGGCGAAGTTACATTTTAACACTATCTCTACTTTCATGAATTAGAACAGTGACCTATAAAATACATATAAAGCGGTCCTCAGACTTCATACTGATGCCTCAAAATCGTTCGGATGTCACCTAGGTAACCATGAGGCCTTGGGGGAGATAACCATTTATTTTCTGTGTTGTACGCGTTAGTTCCCTTGATTATCAGCACAGATAGCAGTCATGTCCGTATAAGTCCGGTATGCTGCTATTTTGCGAATTTCGAAAAGGCAGTCGATTCAAAGACTGATATAAATCAAAATGGGGTCCAAATAATTAAAAATCTGTCTCAGACTATGAGTCTAAACCAATAATTTATTTCTGATTCCTCAGAATATTCACGCTGATCTCAAAGGACCAAAAGTAAGATATAAACTGCACTATGGTTGATGTACGGGGAGACGTTTTACGGCCGCCACACGGCACAACACCAGCTGCAGTGAAGGCAAATAAAAAACAAAAATGAGTTCCTTTAAGAGCAATGAAAACATTCATAAGAAACAACATGGGTCAAACAACGTAGTTTCGGTTAATAAAGACTCGTCAGTGACCCTGTAATGATCCGGCAACGAAAGCCAGAGGAAACATACTGCAATTTTGCGAATTTCGAATAGGCAGTCGATTCAAAGACTGATATAAATCAAAATGGGGTCCAAATAATTAAGAGCCTTCTAGAACCACCGGCCCCGATAGCTCAGTTGGTAGAGTGTCCGCTCCGGGGAACGGGGGGTCTCGGGTTCGATCTCGGGCCGCGACATACCAAAGTACGGTTAAAAATGGTACTAGCTGCTCCTCGCTTGGCACTCAGATTTACGGGGTAGAGCTAGGACTGGTCGATCCAGTGTCAGGATAATGCGACTGGGTGTGGTATCATGTAATGTGTCTGGGACATGATACTTCAGTGAGGCAGCACTATAAACGTGAGCATTGAGCTCCCTGTCGCAACCAGACACCGTCGTGATATGACTGAAAAATTGTTGAAAGCGACGTTAAACCCGAATTCACACACACACACCTGTCTAGAACCGCCTCAATGATTACAAATTTTCACCAGAAAAATCATCATTTTAGAGAGATGAAATAATGCACTATGTCGTACGGATGCGTTACCGTAATGATTTCCGCCTTTTCAGCTCAATGCGTGTAAATATTATTATGAAATGAATAAAGACACACTGGAATGACAGTTATTTCTTCTATTCTTTTTTTAAGCAACCGGTTCCATCCATCATGGAATTTTCAAGATAATTATCAGCTTGAAAATTCCAAGATGGAGTGAGTGAGTGAGTTTGAGTTTTGCGTCTCACCAACAGCTAAGATCATACGTAGACGAGACCTCCGTTTAAAGACTCATCAATTTGTCTGGAGAAGCCCGGGGTCGATTCTGCGGCCCCTGGTTTACAAGGCGAGTTGCATTACCACTGTACCACGAACGCTTCTCCAAGATGGACGAAGAAAGAAATCTGTTGCTACAAATAGAGGGAGAGAAAAAAACCTAATATTCCAGTGAGTCTTTATTCATTTTAGTTACACATATTAGTTACACATATGAAAGTATAACTTAAGATTTATCAAACTCAAACGGGCATCTGGCCCAGGGTCATTTCAGGTACAAGTACTTCCGGAAAAAAATGTAAAGAAATAAGAAAGTACCAACTGGGCGGTGGTATGTTTCGAACGCTGGCAATGACTGCCGCATCTAACCATATAGAAACAACGGTCTAACGGCCACTACATTCTTACAAACGTGTTTTCGTGAGAATGTTTTTATCAACATACATGTCCATGTAGATGTACCCTGAAACCCTGTCTGGCGGGTCATGAAGGAGTGAGTGAGTGAGTTTTACGTCCCACCAACAGCTAAGGTCATACGGAGACGGGACCTCGGTTTAAAGACTATCCGAAAGTCTGGAGAAGCCCGGGATCGATCCTGCGACCCCTGGTTGGTCATGAAGGAAAAATGAGCGCAAAGGTCGGGCAGACCGTTGTTTCTGCATGTCTATGCGTTGCAGCCATTGCCAGCGTGAGTTTGAATCCTACCATCGAGTACCCACAATCTATGTTTTTGAGCAGAAATAAGAAAAAACTGTTTACCCCTGTAAACCCCAGTTTTACTATATAAAAATGGGGTTTGAGGGGGTCAAAATCGCATATGCGTGTGTTCAGTGATTCCCTGGAGTTTTCACATTTACAAAACAAAAATGATAATTAATTCCTTATAATTCCAACTATGACATCGAAATATTAAAAATGCCACCAAAATGAAATTTTACCAATTATTTCGAGCGCGTAAGAATGAACTTACTACCAGCGACGACGGCATTACGATAACACACCCGTGCAACATAGTGCATTTTTCACACCTCCAAATAGCTACTTTTCTGGTGAAAATCCGTGATATTTTCCTTATTTATATTGCAAACATAGGTTGTGGGTGCTCGTAAGAACCGCCTCAATGAGGCGGTTCTAACGAGTTACCAAAACCTATATCTTGGAGTAAAAATAAGAAAAATAATGTTTACCCCCGTAAACCCCAGTTTTCTCTATACAAAGTGGGGTGTAAGGGGGTGTTTATTTCACGGACTTGTTCACGTGATGGAATGACTATTCATTTAGAAGCTGCCATCTTTTAAAGAAACCCAAACGAAAAAAAAAACTTCAAGTCTCTAAATTCAATTTATTTATCTTCTAACAGTAACGTTTCATTTGAGCCCCGCCAAGCGAATTTGGGTCTTCGAGCATTCCGTCATGACAAATTTTAACTGCGCATGTCCAGCCATTCAGAAGGGCCAGGGATATGGCTTTCTGTCTGAAGGTTCCTCTTGATTCACTGCTTGTATGAGCGAGCAGCGAAGGTTCTGGCGAGACTGCGCGGATGCGCAGGCTCGCCTGAACCTTCGCTGCTCGCATAGGCGATAAGTACCAAAATCGCTTGACGCGGTCCATTTAGAAGCTGCCATCTCTTAAAGAAACCCAAACGAAAAAAAAACTTCAAGTCTCTAGATTCAATTTATTTCTCTTCTTACAGTAACGTTTTTAATAGTTTACAATCTATCGACGTTACTTCATTTAAGAAATGAGTTTTATTTTTTCTGCTATTCATGAAAGTATGAACGTAGTTGGTCGTGTGCAAAGTAAATGAATCCCCGAAGGGGCTAATGTTTACTTTGATAGCGACCCGCTGTCTTTAATACTTTCATGAAAGGCAGACAAATTAAGTTTATTTTTTTATATATTTACATTCTTTGCCCTCATCACTGTGCGCTAAAAAATCCTTATAGGGAAAGTGGGTAAAATAGAAGAGGGGCAATGATCAGGAATCGATACAATTAACCCACAGCTCCCATCAGAGACACAAAAGGGAAAGAAACACAAACGTGAAACAACAGAGACTAATGGAAAAATCAATAGCGGAAAGCCAAACGGACAGATCTTTCCCACAAAATGGCCAATAGGCTATCCAAAATAAAATAATATATGCGACGCAAATACCCAAAGACAAACAATAACAAAAATAAACCGCGACAGAAGAACCGCCTTGGAACGGTCAGCGGAAACGAATTCCACTGGGGTGGGGGCTTAAATCGATTTTACACAAGTGATACACACAGTAAGTAACAAACAACAACATAAATTAATCGCCACAGAAGAGCCGCCTTGGAACGGTCAGTGGAAGATTTCCACCGGGGGGCTTAAATCGATTTTACGTGGCCACAATCCTCGCCCTTCCTTCCGTCGCGATTAAGACAAATAATTTGTTTAGTCCGCATGAAGGCCTCCTAACTCATCAGTGCAACATCTCCGTGAACACAAAAATCAAACAACCACAGAGATGAAACAACGGTAAGGACTCGACAGCAAGAAACCACTGAAATGCTGGAGCAAAAGAAAAGCAACAGTTAGACTCCGATGCACTCGACCAGATAAAGCATCGGGTACCAACAAACAAAAGCCTTTACGCTGGAACCGTCATGGAATCTGAGGCCTGACCCACCGGCGTGCAATTAGAGAGGGAAACAAAGTTGTCAACCGTGATTGGGTTAACTACCATGCATGCAGTCTGTCATTTATGCTGTACCCAATCTTTTTTTATATCGAAGAATTATTGTACGAAATTGGGTGCTGAAGTCATTGCGGTTATATATTTATCTGAATTTATATACTAAGTCACCATAAAATTCGGGTTCCGATAGACCTTGTTGCAGAAGAGATTTAAGTCCGATATTGAATTTTGAAATTAAATCAGAATCGCGACTATAAAATTTTGAAAAGGCTTTGGGTAGTTTATGGTGCCGATAACAATTTAATACGAGTGTTGAAGTCAGGTACATGACTACACACATACAAGACTTTACAAGAAACAAACCCATCCACAACAGATAGATGTAAAGTAGAAGTAAAACAAAGATCAGGAATCGATACAATTAACTTACTCCACCCATCAAAGACACCAAAGGGAAAGAAACACAAACATGAAGCGACCAGACCATAATGGAAACCTGAACAAAGGAAGGCCATAAGGACAGTTACTTTCCCACAAAATGGCCATATGGTTATCCAAAATAAAAAGACACAAGTGATACACACAGTAAGTAACAAACAACAACATAAATAAACCGCCACAGAAGAACCGCATTGGAACGGTCAGTGGAAAGATTTCCACTGGGGGCTTAAATCGATTTTACGTGGCCACAATCCTCGCCCTTACTTCCGTGGCGATTTAGACAAATAGTTTGTTCAGTCCGCATGAAGGCCTCCTAACTCATCAGTGCAATATCTCCGTGAACACAAATAATCAAAGAAACACAGAGGTGAGAAAACGGTGAGGACTCGACAGCAAGAAACCACTGAAATGCTGGAGCAAAAGAAAACCAACAGTAAGACTCCGATGGGCCCGACCAGAGAAAGAGAATCAGGCACCAACCAACATTACCTTGAATTAGATCTCTCTAATTCTCAATCTGTGCAATTAAAGAGGGAAGCAAAGTTGCCAACCGTGATTGGGTTAACTACCATGTATGCAGTCTGTCGTTTAACATCCATGTTGTACCCAATCTTTTTATATCGAAGAATGATTTTACGAAATTGGGTGCTGAAGTCATTGCGGTTATATATTTTCTGAATTTATATACTAAGTCACCATAAAATTCGGGTTCCGATAGACCTTGTTGCAGAAGAGATTTAAGTCCAATATTGAATTTTGAAATTAAATCAGAATGGCGTCTATAACATTTTGAAAAGGCTTTGCGTAGTTTATGATACCGATAACCCTGATTAAGAAGTTTAGCCGTTAATAATTTATTACGAGCGTTGAAGTCAGTTACATGGCTACACACTATAGCTAATCGAATTAATTGCGAAATATAAACGCCATAAGATGGCGCACGAGGAACATCACCATCCAAAAAAGGAAAATTTACAATCTCAAACAAGAACAGATCAGCCACAAGAGGTGCGCAATTCGTACCCATCGGAATATCCACAATTTGTCTAAATAACTTAGTGCCGAATCGTAAATCCAAATCCAAAAACAGTATTTATCTGAAGTTCTAGGGTGGTGGTAAATTTGACTGATCAAACCATTGAAACAGGTATTATCAATATTCAATTAATCATCCAAATATCTAGAAGTGGAGCTAAAAGCTTCAATGATTTCAGACTGGGTTTCAGAAGAAAGGGACAGTCTCTCTCATAACAAAACAAAAACAGATCAGCCAAAAGTGGTGCGCAGTTAGTACCCATCGGAATACCCACAACTTGTCTAGTAAATAACTTAGTACCAAATCTTATGTAAATATTGTCAAGTAGAAAGGTGAGAGCTTCACTCACTTTCTGATATAACCATAAAGTATAATTTTTATGCTCTTTAGAAGTGAAAAAGCATTTCTTACATTACATGCAAGATACAGGGAGTCTTCCCTATGAAATGTCCATTCAATTAAATCATTAAGTTTTTCTTTTATGTGATTATGAGGAAGTTTAGTGTAAAGGGTGGAAAAATCATAGACAAACTTTAAGCACGAAAACACCTGGATTTCAATTTATTTTGAAGCTGAAAAAAATTTACACGCTGTTTTTGTATAAAGAGCGGAACAGTGTTGACGTCAACCATGGTTTAGACAGAGGTCAATCGACGTCACTGAAAATCATGTGACTACATGTTTTTTTATAGGTTTACATCAGACTTTTCACTGGCAATTTAAATATTTAAGAAATGAATTTTATTTTTCTGCGGTTCATGAAAGTAAGAACGCAGTGGGTCGCGTGCAAAGTAAATGAACCACGAAGGGGTTCATGTAAACTTTGCCAGCGACACGCTGTCGTTCATACTTTCATGAAAAGCAGAAAAATTAAGTTTAGTGTTTTATATTTACATTCTTTGCCCCTCATCAATGAGCGAAAAAAATGGATAGGGGGCAAACTTTTAAAGCTGAGAAACATTTACACGCTGTTTTCCTACAAAGAGCGGAGCAGCGTTGACGTCACCAACGCCCACAGAGAACCATTGTTTAGAATGACGTCACTTGACATCTATTATATATATTATGTGACTCAATGTGTTCATGGAAGAATGAACCTCGTCGTTTTCTATAGGTTTACATTAGACTTTACACTGGAATTTAAATATAGTACAATAACGTAACGCGCGGGTTCTTAACGTGCTCTTTGACGTTACGTTATATTACTACCTGGCGCTGTGTGAAATACTTCTGAGATTTTTGCTCATGGAATTTATCGAAGTACAAAACTTTTATTTTCGAATTATTACTCAACAGTTCACTGCCCGAGCTGATCTATTTTTTTAAATATACTGCAACGGAACTAGTTTAAATTCGCAAGTTTCATTTTTCCACGAGAAGCCAAAACCATGACATTGGGTACGTGCGATTAGCGAAAATCACTCAGTTTGGCTACAGGATTGCATTATAAATGTTCTGAAAAAGGGGTAAGCCTTTGGAAGCAAGGACTACAGCTCAAAACTGAAACTATGGAGTGAACAAGATTTGTCAGGGCCAGTCTAGCTAGTTTCAACCAATCAGGCCTCACCAGTGAGTGAGTGACCCTCAAATATTACTTGAATTCCGCAATGAAATAATAATCACAAAGGACTAGGCAATGCAAAATAAAAGCGAAGGCAATGATCAGGACTCGATACAATTAACCCATAGCTCCCATCAGAGGCACCAAAGGGAAAGAAACGCAAACAGGAAACAACTAGACCCTAATGGAAACATCAATAGCAGAAAGCCAAAAGGACAGTTGTCCCACAAAATGGCCAATTGGTTATCAAAAACAAAATAATATAAGGATACACACACTCAAAGACAAACCATAACAAAAATAAACCGCGACAGAAGAACAGCCTGGGAACGATCAGTGAAACGAATTCCATTGGGGGGCTTAAATCGATTAAACGCGGCCGCAATCCCCGACCTTACACCCATCGCCATTTAGACAAATAATTTGTTCGGTCAGCATGAAGGCTTCCCAACTCATTCGTGCAACCTCTTCGTCAACACAAAAATCAAACAACCACAGAGATGAAACAACGGTGAATCTCGAATGTCGTATAACATTTATGTTGTACCCAATCCTTTTATGTCGAAGAAGATTTTTCGAAATTGGGTGCTCGAGTCATTGCAATTATATATTTGTCTGAATTTATATCCTAACTCACCATAAAATTCGGGTTCCGATCGACCTTGTTGCAGAAGAGATTTAAGTCCCATATTGAATTTTGAAATAAATCGGAATGACGTCTACAAAATTTTGAAAAGGCTTTGCGTAGTTTATGATGCCGATAACCCTCATTAAGAAGTTTAGCGGTTAACAATTTATTACGAGTGTTGAAGACAGTTACTTGATTAGATACTCTGACAAATCGAATTAATTTTCGAAATATAAACATCATTATGATGAAACCAAACCCACAACCCACAGTATGATGAAACCCAACTCAATACCAGAAAAAATGCGGTTATGTGGGCACTCATCACCTTCCCTACTCCCTGCTCCAAAACATTGATTGTTGGTACTCGCTAGAACAGCCTCAGTGAGACGGTTCTAACAAACACCCACAATCTACATTTGTACAAGAAATAAGAAAAAATATCAAATATTTTCATATGAAAATTGCTAGTTCTAAAGAAAAGAGGGACGCCACATTAGCACAAGGGCGTGTTACATGTATTATAAAGGCCAGTTGCACATCCATGTTGTTCATAGGACCATAACTGTATTCTCTGATGCGATAGGGCAGAAAGAAAATCCGATCTGTATCTTCACTGTCACGTCGTTAGGTATCACAGGCGGAGTTGTAGAATGTAAAGCCAAAATTTTGAATTACCGGCGAGAACAACATCACAAAAACATGCATATATACATTTCACCCCCTTAAATCTCACTAGCTATACATTTAAACTGGGGCTTATAGCGGGTATACAATGTTTTACTTATTTCTGCTCACCACAATCACTGTTCTGAGCAGAAATATGAAAAATATTAGAAATGTTCATCACGGAAATAAGAAAGCATTTGATTATGTGCTATCTTTGGACCGCACAGCGATGCGCACATGCGTAATTTGATTCGCGTCTACGCTGGAAAACATGCTGAAAGTAAGTTTTCGCTTGGCCCGGCCCTATTGTTAAAATGTGCTTTCGTAAAAATGTCAACCTTTGGTTCGAACTGTAAATTTAGTTTGACTGCTGTTTTCTCGAAAGATCACCAAAAGTACATGTTCTAAATAGAGGATCTTACATGAGTGTTCATGTATTATTGAATTTATTAAACGAGTTGAGGAAAATGGATAAAATGCGAGGCTAAGCCGAGCATTTTATTCCTTTTCCTCAACGAGTTTAATAAATTCAATAATACATGACAACGATTGCAAGAATCTGTTTATCATATGTCATTTAAAACGCATTTTTTTTTTTTACGATTGTTTACAAAAATGTCAATATTACGCCGTAAGTAAACGCGACGTCGTTAAGGGCGGCGTACATCTAACGTTACGGGACGTATCTAGCTAATTGGCATTTTAATCCACTAGTGGATTATCGAAAATATTACATGGCGTTATTACACTCTCAGACGCGACGTCATATGATAAATCAAGTTTGACTGATAGGTCTTTCATTAAAAACTTGAAGCAGCTGAGTGAATCGTGAGTCTATTGACTGTACGACTTGTTCAGTTCTTTGTGTGGTCTGTTCCGTTCTGTCTGTCTGTGCACTCAACTGATCTATCTTGTTGTCCAGCGTTTTAATTTTCTGATCAACGTTTTCTGCAAGAGTCGACATATTGTTTTTGAGTTCTTCCACATTCCTTTCAACTCCTTCTAGCCTGTCATTACCTTGCAAACCTTGTGGTTCGAGCTCTGATTCAAAGGATAACAATTTTAATGGTAATTGAAGCATATTCAAAACAGCCCATATAGGTGTAACAATTGTAGTACCATGGTCGGTACCACCAACTAATAAACCAAGAGCACGAATTGTTGGATTCGTGTTTAGTCCGGATACTGTAAATACTAATGAACCAGAATCTCCTTGTTCTGCAAAAGGCTGATCGTCGATTCGGAACACTTCGAATTGTTGGTGGAGCCGAACGTTGTCTCCAGGATGGAATGCAGTCGTATGTTTATGAACAGCAGGACCACACAAACGCAACAAACCTATAGTATGACCAGTCCCGGCACCATATTTCACCACAGTGCATGGTAATGATATTTCATCCAGGGATTTCACCACGTCGCCTGTTTTAAAAACCATGGGATTTTCTGATGAAAAGCCTGAAACACAGAATTTAATATATGTCTAGCGAATTAGAAGTGGAGGCAATGATATTGAATCGATACAATCAACCCACAGCTGGCAGCTTTATTTGCTTGATACTCCGGTTGTAAAACACATATAACTTACTAGTACCTCTGAGCGTGCCTGCTGTACGAGTTCAAAAGTTAAATAACTAAATAAATAAATAATAATCATCACGAAAACACACCTATATAATTTTGACCCCAATGAACCCCACTTTTATATAGTTAAACTGGGGTTTACAGGAGCAAACCCTATTTTTCTTATTTCTGCTCTAAAATATAGATTGTGGGTACTCGTTAGAACCGCCGATAACGTGTCAACACATTCTATATTTTGAGCAGAAATTGAGGCGGTTCTAACGTGTTCCCACAATCTATATTTTTAGCAGAAATAAGAAAAATATCACACTTTTTCATCTTTAAATTTTCGATTTTCGGCGGTAAAATGTATAATGTATTTGTATAGGCGTGTTTCGTAATGGACACAAACAATTTCAATCACCAAAAGCAGTACTAACAGGACATGATGCATGTGAATGTTTTGAAAAAAAAAATCTACTTAAAAAACCAGAGCTGGAAATTATGTCAACTTGTATGTTATTTGTATAGGTAAAAATGTGGCCGGACTCTTACTATAACGGGCCCTGCAAATTAGTGTATAGTAAGGAAAGAAATACACATCAAAGATAGTATATCCTTTAACCTAAAACATAACAGTCAATTGTGATATAAACATCCAGAAAAAACAGAGGAACTGTAACACAAAAATGTCGTCCGATAATATTTGATATATGAATCTATTAAATGAGTTATTTCGAAAAAAAAGTTTTTGTTAGACCTTCATTTGAAAAGGGATATTGGTTGCATCGATATTTTGAAAGAGTACACATCAAAGAACCTAAAACATAACAGTCAATTGTGATATAAACATCCAGAAAAAAATAGAGGAAACAAACATTCTCATCAACAACTGTTTTGAAAGTTATTTTACAAACGTCAAACTAAATTAAAAAACCTGGATAGATATAAAATTTGTTGTACTACAATGTACAAGACTGCCCACTTCAGTTCGCTTTGAAATCAGCCAACCGTTTAGTTGTACTTGTCTAAACGCTACACAACAACTGCACGATTTTTACGCGAAATAACCATGTACTGTAACACAAAAATGTCATCCGATAATATTTGATATATGAAACTATTAAATGAGTTATTTTGAAAAAAAAAAAGTTTTGTGTTAGAACTTCATTTCGAAAGGGATATTGGTTGCATCGATATTTTGAAAGAAAGACGTCTAATCCAATATCTACATGTACTAAGCAACGTGTAAACCAGATTGCAGAAATTTGACATAACCATAGCATTGTTTTGTATGAATAGATACCCGAGTGAGTGAGTGTGTGAGTGAGTGAGCTCCTTAATCTTAATTCAATAATCTAACGCATTTTATTCAGAGAGGGTTGCTTGTTTAGTTAGACCAATCTTCAACGAGACCCCCCATTAATCATACAATATCAACAACTATCAACAAAATAAGTATATAAACAAATGAAACGATTGCATGATCAAAATGACAGTGGTAAATCATTTATAAATATAAAAAATAGCAATGGTCCTAAAATAGATCCCTATAATACCCCTTTCTCACGTTTTATTGCTTACAGAATGTACATTTAAATTGGTCATTGGGTATAATATAAAAGTAGAAGTGGAGGCAATGGTCAGGAATCGATACAATCAACCCACAGCTCCCATCAGAGACACCAAAGGGAAAGAAACACAAACATGAAACAACAGAACTAATGTAAACATCAATAGCGGAAAGCCAAAAGGACAGTTACTTTCCCAAACAATGACCAATAGGCTATCAGAAAATAAAATAATATAAGCGACACAAACACTTAAAGACAAACCATAACAAAAAAAACATCGACGGTAGAACCGCTCTGGAACGGCCAGCGGAAACGAACTCCACAGGGGGCCCAAATCGATCCCACTTGGCCACAATCCTCGCCCTTACTTCCTTCGCGATCCAGACAAACAATTTGTTCAGTCTGCATGAAGGCCTCCTAACTCATCAGTGCAACATCTCCGTGAACACAAATAATCAAACAACCACAGAGATGAAACAACGGTGAGGACTCGACAGCTAGAAACCACTGAAATGCTGGAGCAAAAGAAAACCAACAGTTAGACTCCGATGGGCCGGACCAGAGACAGAGCATCTGGCACCAACCAACATTACCTTGAATTAGATCTCTCTAATTCTCAATAAGTCTTTAACTACGTAGTATGACCCATCTTCTTTCTTATGAATGTTTTCATTGCTCGTAAAGGAACTCATTTTTGATTTTTATTTACGCTGGAACCGTCATAGAATCTGAGGCCTGACCCACCGACACGCAAATAATGAGGGAAGCAAAGTTGTCAGCCCTGATTGGTTTAACTACCATGCATGCAGTCTGTCGTATTACATTTTTGTTGTACCCAATCTTTTTGTATCGAAGAATAATTTTACGAAATTGGGTGCTGAAGACATTTCGGTTATATATTTGTTTGAATTTATATACTAAGTCACCATAAATTTCGGGTTCCGATAGACCTTGTGGCTGAAGAGATTTAAGTCCAATACTGAATTATGAAATTAAATCAGAATGACGTCTATAAAATCCCGAAAAGGCTTTGCGTACTTTATGGTACCGATAACCCTAAATAAACCTACACTGCATAGACTCTTCTATGTCAGTGGTTCCTATTGCAAATCTGAATCCCGCTCTTTTCAAACGAATTCATTTTTAGCCAGTCATGTCAAATTCAATACCGCTTAATGTCTCTATTTTGCACGAGCATTAAAAACTGCGTTATGATGTTGACATACGGAAGTGCCACTGTATACGTGCGCAATTATAGCACGGCCATTTAAAGGTTTACGGAATTGTTCACAAAAATAAATTAACAATCCTGTAAATTAACTTTGATGATTTCCATCTATGAGAAAGACCCAAGTAACAAAACTATTTACTGACCGTTTAAAGACCCTTCTTGTCCTGTTGGTGTTTAATATTGTAATAGTGCGTCTTCGCACGTATGCATTGCTAATATCTTTTTTTATATATATTTTTGATAACCGTCCATGTTGTGCGAAAGAAACTGTCATGTTGGCTTTCCCGCTTGTGACGTTTCCATTATAGTGAAGTTACTTTATGTTGTATTTCTTCCCCTTTGGTTCTTAGACAGGGGTTTGATAATTGTATCGACTCCTATTTTTTTTTTTCAGGCATGAAACCAATCATGTCCGAAGCTGTAGCAATTGGCCATTTTGAATTAAAGTAACTGTCCTTTTAGCTTTCCGCGATTAATGTTTCCATTAGGGTCTAGTTATTTCATGTCTATGTTTCGTTCCCTTTGGTGTCACTGATTGGAGCTGTGGGTTAATTGCATCGATTCCTTATCACTGCGTTCATTTCTATTTTCTTTTGCTTTTCGAGTTAAAATCTGGATACCTACGACTTTCAATGAAAAATTTAAACTTCTATTTTCATGTAGATAATTCCGGAATGATTATTTCATCATCACAATATCTACCATGAGTACCTAAGTACCTAGGGAGCAAATAATGCCAAATCCATTTTCGTTCGCCTGGACGAGTTTGTTTGCTTATTCCAAAATGTATATTTTGTTATTTATCAAATAACATAGACATACCATGACATAATTAGGACGGAAGCATATAAATACCCCCGAGGTTCTTCTCCTGTAATACATTTACCGTCAGATATATTGAAGATGTGGTTTTGACAAATAATTTGTTCAGTCCGCATGGAGGATTTCTAGCTTATCATTGCAACAACTTCGAGAGCAAATATATCAAAAGAATACCGACATGAAACAACGATGATGCCCGAGTCGACATGATGAATAAACTGAAATCCTGGAGCCCAGGAAAAACAACAGTTAGACTCTGGAATAATTCAAGGTCCAACCGACATTACCTAAAGTTTTAGTAAGTCTTAATGTCGGCTCCATCATAGAGTCTAAGGCCCGACCTACCGGCGTGTAATTTGAGATGGAAGCAAAGTATCGATCGTAAAAGCTGTCGTATAACTTTTATTAAGTACTAGAATCATTTTAAATCAAAGGATACTTTTTCAAAATTAAATCTAACATTTACTGGCAGTACCAGTCATTTTGTTTAGCATTTCTGGAATTTTCTGCTTAAGTTCCATACAGCAATAGGACGAGATCATTTTCTTTATAATCTTCAACATAAAATAACAGCACGTTGATCGCACCCGCCCACGAGGACTTGGATAAATAGATTGCGCTGCACGGTGCTTCCACGCAGAGCTGAAGCTGACCGCACATGAGTTCTGGTAAACCGCTTAGAAGGACTAAACCTTCCCACACAAAGTGATGCGAGTCAGACCGTGGAGCGTGATAGCTCAGTAGTTAGTGCACTTGCCTCTGATGATAGCGGTCACGGGTTCGATCCCCGGCAGCGGTGTGAAAATTTCGGTATCCGATCACGCTCCACTGGCATCAATTGCAGGGATGAATGTCATAAAGTGCTTATCCTTCGGATCGGGTCACGGGTTCGATCACCGGCAGCGTTGTGAACATTTCGGTGTCGAAACACGCTCCACTGGCATCATTTGCAGGGATGAATGTCACAAAGTGCACCGTCCTTAGGATCGGGTCACGGTTTCGATACCCGGGAGCGGTGTGAAAATTTCGGTATCCGAACACGCTCCACTGGCATCATTTGCAGGGATGAGTGTCATAAAATGTACCGTCCTTCGGATCGGAACTTTACTGGAGGTCCCCCTATGCAGGGAGAACCATCCCCTGTGCAGGTTTAAGAACCCAACCGTAATTACATGATTACTGTGTAGGCTTTCATCGTCTTTACGTCACCTTAAACTAGTTATTCAAGAATTTATTGGAAGTTTATTTTTGCTCCAGCTGATAAGGCCGCTAACAATGTGGTCGTTGTTTGACGGCTTCCCTATGTTAACACTATTCAGCAAGAACTTTGTGGTACTAAGGCCTATGAACGTCAACCTTTAGCTGTAGAGAGGGCTTTAGTTGATGACCACATTTGTCATTCAGCCACCAAGTTTGCAGTCTCTGTTATAGAAGGCCAAGACAAGCTTCCTACGTTATATTGGTTACCTAAACTTCATTAAAGACCATACAAAGCACGGTTTATTGCAAATTCTAGCTCTTGTACCACCACTGAACTCTCCAAATTATTAACTTCATGTTTTGCTGCCATCAAAAAAAGGATAAAATATTCCGACAAAGTCTTCGAAAGATCAGGTAGGAAACTGGATTGGTCTGTACAAAATTCTAATGAAGTTTTAAATAAATTGAAATCCATCCGTTTTCGTGCTTCAGGTCTGTCTTCTTATGATTTTTCCACCATTTACACTACACTTTCTCATAATTTTATAAAAGAAAAACTTAATGATTTAATTGAATGGACATTTCAAAGGGAAGACTCCCTCTATCTTGCATGTAATGTAAGAAATGCCTTTTTCACTTCTGAAGAGCATAAAAATTATACTTTATGGTCATGTCAGAAAGTGTGCGAAGCTCTCACATTTCTACTTGACAATATTTACATAATATTTGGTACTAAGTTATTTTGACAAGTTGTGGGTATTCCGATGGGTACTAATTGCGGACCACTTGTGGCTGATCTGTTTTTGTTTTGTTATGAGAGAGACTTCACGATGGCCCTTTCTGCTGAAAACGAGTCTAAAATCATTGAAGCTTTTAGCTCCGCTTCTAGATATTTGGGCGATTTATTAAATATTAATAATACCTATTTCGGCGGATTGATCAGTCAGATTTACCCCAAGAACTTCAGTTAAATAAAGCAAATTCTTCTGATACCGAAGTCCCGCTTTTGGATTTACATCTATCTTTTGTAGATGGGTTTGTTTCGTGCAAAATTTATGATAAACCCGATGATTTTGATTTTGAGATTGTAAATTTTCCTTTTTTGGATGGTGATGTTCCTCGTGCGCCATTCTATGGCGTTTATATTTCGCAATTAATTCGATTTGTCAGAGTGTGCAGTCATGTAACTAACTTCAACACTCGTAATAAATTGTTAACGGCTTAACTTCTTAATCAGGCTCATTGGTACCATAAACTACGCAAATCCTTTTCAAAATTTTATAGACGTCATTCTGATTTAATTTCAAAATTCAATATTGGACTTAAATCTCTTCTGCAACATGGTCTATCGGAACCCGAATTTCATGGTGACTTAGTATATAAATTCAGAAAAATATATAACCGCAATGACTTCAGCACCCAATTTCGTAAAATCATTCTTCGATATAAAAAGATTGGGTACAACATAAATGTTATACGACAGACTGCATGCATGGTAGTTAACCCAATCACGATTGAAAACTTTGCTTCCCTCTTTAATTGCACGGCGGTGGGTCAGGCCTCAGAGTCTATGACGGTTCCAACGTAAAGGCTTATTGAGAATTAGAGAGATCTAATTCAAGGTAATGTTGGTTGGTGCCTGATGCTCTGTCTCTGGTCGGGCCCATTGGAGTCTAACTGTTGGTTTTCTTTTGCTCCAGCATTTCAGTGGTTTCTTGCTGTCGAGTCCTCACCTTTGTTTCATCTCTGTGGTTGTTTGATTATTTGTGTTCTCGGAGTTGTTGCACTGATGAGTTAGGAGGCCTTCATGCGGACTGAACAAATTATTTGTCTAAATCACGACGGAAGTAAGGGCGAGGATTGTGGCAACATAAATTCGATTTAAGCCCCCCAGTGTAATTCGTTTCCTCTGACCGTTCCAAGGCGGTTCTTCTGTCGCGGTTTATTTTTTTTATGGTTTGTCTTTGGGTGTTTGTGTCTTTTATGTTATTTTATTATGGAAAGCCTATTGGCCGTTTTGTGGGAAAGTAACTGTCCTTTTGGCTTTCCGCTGTTGGTGTTTCCATAAGGGTCTGTTGTTTCATGTTTGTGTATATTTCCCTTTGGTGTCTCTGATGGGAGCTGTGGGTTGATTGTATCGATTCCTGATAATTGCCTCCACTTCTATTTATTCCTGCAAAACTGGAGTGTCAGCTATACACCGTCTTGGTCCCTTACTTGGGTTAAGGTGAAACCGGAAGAAAGAAAAAGAAAGAAAGCCGTCCAATGCATATAACCCTTTCGTTTTCATTGGGTGTCAGGGCTTGAGATGTCGTTTTATCTCAATGTCGGGTAAAAGTCCCATAGAGTTGGAGGCGGCGCCTCCAAGATGATCTAAATAGTGTTGACGAGGACGTTAAACATCAATTCAAACAATCAAACAAACAAAACATCAGCGTGATAATACCTAGACCCTTCTGGAAACATCAATAGCGGAAAGCCAATAGGACAGTTACTTTTCCACAAAATGACCAATTGGCTATCCAAAACAAAAACATACAAGCGATGCATACACTCAAAGACAAACAATAACAAAAATAAACGGCGACAGTGAGCCTTCTGTCTTTTTTCTTCAGAGACCCCTGTCTTATTTTTTCCAGTATTCCAGTCACACACCCAGTTTCAATGCAGTAGTTGTTTGTTACAAATCTAGGAGCTCTATTTTACACTCTTTGCATTTCTTCATTAAGAGCCGCTCCCTGTAGGTCCCAGATACAACTACCATATTGCAGGACTGGGTGAACAAGTTCTTTATATTATATCTCCTATCTGATGAAGATTTCGCCGCAGAAAACCAAGCGTACTATTTGCCTTAGTACACATGTTGCTAATGTGAGTGTGTGTTTCATCTCAACTCGTGAGTGATTATCACACCATGTCCATGATATTTAATGGAATCTACAGTCTGGAGGACGGTTTCCCAGAATCAATTGTATTGGTTCCATTCCTAGTTATCTGCATAATTTTGCATTTAATGGACTGAGATCTCATGCATCATGGTATATCTATATAATTTCTGAAATTTCGGTGAGTCCGCTGCATCTTTAATTTCCCGGTAGCAAACAAAGTCGTATGCGAACAGTCCTCATTTTGAGTCAACACCAGTAGAAATATCATTAATATACGGGGAGAATAAAAGTGGACCAAGAACAGTGGGACCCCAGAAAAAAACTGGAGTCCACACCGACGATTCATCATTAACAGCAATTTGCTGTTTTCTGTAGTAAAGAAAGTAAACTATCGAATTGAAGGGCAAATCCCCAATGTGGTTTTAAGAAGTTCATGAGAGCTCGAAGTGATATGCCCCCTTTGTCCCATGATTTTACCCTATCATTAGTAACCGTGCTTAGATGTTTTTTTCCTAAATGCCTCCTTTGCTATGCCTACGTAGAAGTCACATAGAAGATGGCCTTATGGATTTTTTTACCCTTATGTCGAGACTTAATGCGATCAAGTTGATCTTTAAACAGCTGGCAGTTTCCTGAGAAATAGAGAGTATCTAATTTTATGTAATGTAGGTTGGCGCCTTATGCTCTGTCTCTGGTCGGGCCCATCGGATTCTAACTGTTAGTCTTCCTTTTCTCCTGCATTTCAGTGATTTCTTGCTGTCGAATCCTCACCGTTGTTTCATCTCTGTAGTTGTTTGATTTTTGTGTTCACGGAGATGTTGCACTGATGAGTTAGGAGGCCCTTAATGCGGACTGAACACGTTATTTGTCTAAATCGCGACGGAAGTTAGGCGAGGATTGTGGCCACGTAAAATCAATTTAAGAAACCATCCCCGAGGGGAATTCGTTTCACTGACCGTTCCAAGTCGGGTTTTCTGTCGCGGATTAATTATATAATGGTTCGTGTTTGTGTGCGTGTATTGCTTATATTATTTTGTTTTGGATAGCCAATTGGCCATTTTGGGGGAAAGTAACTGTCCTTTTGGCTTTCCGCTATTAATATTTCCATTAGGGTATAGTTGTTTCATTTTTGGTCTTCTTTCCCTTTGGTGTCCCTAATGGGAGCTGTGGCAACGAACCTGGGAAGCCTTTTGGCCCACAGCGAGCGGTATTCGAGCTCGTTCATGCCAGCGCAGTGGTTGCGCCTCGCCCGGGCTTCGGCCCGAACAATGTACTTTTGTGCCCTGTCGGCCCCGCAGGTCGCACACAGGTAAGTCTCCGGCTGTGCCCCTTTGCTGCACCTCCGACAGGGCACCGGGAATGGGGCATTCTGGCGCATACAAGCCTGGTGAAACTTGCAATACTCCCAGAGGCAGCTTCTGTCCCAGTGCTCTAAGGAGCCGATCAAAAGCCATTCGCAATAACGCAGACCTTTCATGCAGTTCAGGTATGTCAGGATCACACATCTCTCTAAATAGAAAGCGGGTCGGGGACTACCCGGCAAACCAATCGTCGTAGTGCTCAAAGGAACCGGCACACCAATCGCCGCAGCCGTTTCAGAACCCTATTCGGGGGTGGGGGCACAGACCCATCGAGGGCTCTTCACGGCAGCGCTTCGAATGGTCGAGTCAAGGCCCCCCCAAGGGGGGTGCCGCCACAGACGCCCAAAGCCGGCGAGGGTGGTGGGTCTTGCCCAGGGGACTGTGTGGCGGACCCACATGAAACTTGCGGCTTTGGTGAGTGGGGGGGGGGGCTTGTTAGGGGAATTTGAGATAGTAGAGCCCTTCTCTTATCAGGGGCCGAGGAACGGGTCGTGGGCGTTTCGAATGGCTGGTTTGCCTGTTAAAAAGATACGGCCAAAAAATCCGTTCGACCCCACCCCCCAGCTGTTGTGTTCAAGTACGACAGAAATCCATTCTCTCTTTGCCTTCACCAAATATAGTATGAGTATGGCCTAGCCGACCAATTCTGGACATTCTGTGTATCGTTGCTCCAGACATCTGCATCGTTATTCTCCATATAGGCAGCGCCAATGTTAATTTCTTAGTCAAAGATGACCCAGGAACTATAAAACCTAGGAACCTATAAACTTGGTATATAAATAAATAATTTATGCTGACTTATTTAATTTTATGTAATGTCGGTTGGTGCCTGATGCGCTATCTCTGGTCGGGCCCATCGAAGTCATTGCCTTCACTTGTATTTTGCATATCAGGGCTGTTTTGCTTTATTCGTGTGGTGGCTGTAAAAGGTCTCCCCGTACATGCATTATATGCTCTTATTTTTCCAATCCTCAGGGACTGCATATACAATTGGTTTACATCGTTTTAATGTAATGTTTGTTTGTGCTTGATGGTCTGTCTCTGGTCGGGCTCATGGGAGTCTAGCAGTTGGTCTTCTTTTTTTCTCCAGCATTTGAGTGGTTTCTTGCTGTCGAGTCCACACCGTTGTTTCATCTCTGTAATTGTTTGATGATGATGATGATTTCGTGTTTAACGACGCGTCAACCCTCTTGGTGGGTCATAAGCGTCAGTCGGTTAATGGTTAAACGGCATGAATAATTATGACGATATTAAAAGTAAGAAGTCAGAATGATAATGTTTAAAAATCTGAAACAGTTAAATCTTATGAAAAAGACCAATTTCTTTTAAGAATAAAATAATGTTATCAACAGGTACATCTCGAAACAGTTGTTGCAAAGTGTCAGCTTTGAAATATAAAATACGTGAGGGTGAAAAGTCAACACAGTCAATTAAGATATGTTTCACAGTGAATGGCTGATCACAACCTACACAAGAAGGTTGATCATCACCATTAAAAATATAAGAATGAGTAACTCTAGTATGGCCGATGCGCAGTCGTGTTAATACTACGTCCTCTTTTCTGGAAAACTGTGGAGGAGAGCATTTTGTACTAACGACAGGTTTAATGGCATGGAGTTTGTTATTTATTGCACGGTCCCATTCGCCTTGCCATTCCGACAAGATGTATCGGTTGATAAATGGTTTAAAATTATTAAAAGGAATTTTAAAAACAGATGGATCAAGATTGAGCGATTCCTTTGCTTTCTTGTCAGCATATTCATTGCCGACAATGCCAATATGGCTCGGAAGCCAACAAAACAAGATTTGGTGTGTTTTAGAAATTTCATGATGTGTTTCGATCAATTTTTGAATTTGAGGATTTTTAGATGATGAATGGTCTAAAGCCTTAAGCACAGAAAGTGAATCAGAAAATATAATTGCTTTTTGAATTGTTGAAGAACTGATAAAATCTAAAGCTAGGTCTATTGCTTTGGCTTCAGCTGTAAAAATAGATGAACCATCTGGAAGGCGCATGGTTTTGTGCGTATCTTTAGAAACATACGCACAGCCAACTTTATCTCCTTCTTTGGAACCATCAGTATAGACTTGCTGGTAATCATTGTAACGTGACTGCAGTACCTGAAAGTTTTGTTTGAGAAGTATTGGATTTGATTCGGATTTTTTTCCATCATGTAAGTCGAACAGGATAGAAGGTTGTTTAATACACCAAGATGGAACTTCGGCGGTTTCATGTTTTTGAATATTTTCAAGGTCGATACCTGAATTTTCCAGCAGTGGTAAAATACGTAATCCAAAAGGTTTAATTGCTGTGGGTTTAGTTTCATACCTATCTACAAATTGAGGTCGAAATGAAATTTTGGATGCCGGGTTAGATGGATTTGCAGCAAGTCTAATAGTATACTGAAGAGAAAGTTTCTCTCTGCGCGAGGTTAAAGATGGTTCACCTGCTTCTACATAAAGGCTTAATACGGGAGAAGTACGGAAGGCTCCCATGGCCAGACGAAGGCCTTGGTGATGGATAGTATCCAAGGATTTTAAATAGGACTTTCTGGCAGAACCATAAACAACAGACCCATAATCTAATTTAGATCTTATTAAAGACCGGTAAAGATGTAATAAAGTATACCGATCTGCTCCCCAACTTGTATGAGCTAAAACTTTCAAAAGATTCAAAGCTTTTAAGCATTTCGCTTTAAGATATTTAATATGGGGAATAAAAGATAACTTTTGATCAAATATGACCCCAAGAAATTTGGCTTCTTCAACAACAGGAATTTGTGATCCGTATAAAAACAGGGAAGGATGTTCGTGTTTCTTCCGTAGTTTACAAAAATGAACACACTGCGTTTTCGACTTGGAGAACTTGAAACCATTTTTATCAGTCCATTCTTCTATTCTTTTTAAATTTTGTTGTAACTTTCGTTCAATTGTTTTCATATTTTTTGAACGGTAACATATACAAAAATCATCAACATACAATGAACAATCAGTTTTGTCGTCCAAACATTGTACAATATTGTTTATTTTGATGTTAAATAGCGTAGTTGAAAGAATACTACCCTGTGGGACACCCTGTTCTTGATCATAGAAATCTGACAGGGTAGACCCCACACGCACTTGAAACATGCGCTCCCCTAAAAAGCTTTCAATAAAACTGGGAAGTTTTCCTCTTAAGCCAATGTTATGGAGATCTTTCAATATACCATAACGCCATGTTGTATCATATGCTTTCTCCAAGTCGAAAAAGACAGCTACTACGTGTTCTTTGTTAATAAAAGCATCTCGTATAAATGTTTCTAGTCTTATTAAATTGTCATTGGTACTACGTTCCGAACGAAAGCCCGATTGATATTCTGAAATGAGGTTGTTGGACTCTAAGTACCAGACTAATCTCTTGTTTATCATTCTCTCCAATGTTTTACACAAACAACTTGTCAAAGCTATCGGACGATAATTTGTAGGTTCTGCATGATCTTTCCCTGGTTTCGGAATTGGTACAACTGTAGCTACACGCCAGCTCTCAGGACAGACCCCCGTTTCCCAAATATTATTAAAGATATCTAAAAGTGTTGTAAGAGAACTTTTTGGCAGATGTTTAAGCATCTGATAATGAATTTCATCGGGGCCGGTTGCCGTATCATGTGATTTTTCAATGGCTTCAACGAGTTCGGATAAGTTAAAAGGTTTGTTGTATTCTTCGTGATTAAGTGATTTAAAGTTTAGATTTCTTTTCTCTTGGTCCTTTTTGAAATTTCTAAAAGTGTCAGAATAATTACGCGATGATGAATTTCTCAAGAATGTGTGCCCAAGAGTATCTGAAATATCTTTTTTTGTTGAAGCTATTGTGTCAAATTCAGTATTTAAATGTGTAAAACTAGAAGACTTTGTTTTTCCTGAAATTTTTCGTACCATATCCCAAACCTTTTTAATGGGGGTTTTATAGTTCAATTTGGAGACATATTCTCTCCATGACTTTCGTTTGGAAGCTCGGATTGTTCGCCGAGCTTTAGCTCTAAAAACTTTTACGTCGTTGAGCTTTTCTGAAGTGGGATTTTTGCAGAACTTATTTAGAGCCTGTTTACGCTTTTTAATAGCTTCTTTACAGTCATTATTAAACCAAGGTTTGCTTTTCTTAGTGTTTGTGGAGGTCTTTGGAATGCATTGTTCTGATATGTTAATAAGGGTATCTGTGAAATCAGAAACAATGTCGGATGATTCATTAAAATGATCAATTGATAACTCTTCTTCACATAAATTATGGAATAATTCCCAGTCGGCTTTATTCATTTTCCATTTCTGGTTACAGTCCTCATCTGGTTCGTTTACACTCTCAATTATAACAGGGAAGTGATCACTTCCGCACTGATCATCATGAACAGACCAGTCATAGTCCAAGAAGAGAGATGGGTGACACAAAGAGAGATCCAAAGAAGACAAATGACCTGTCGCTGGGTGAAGGTAAGTATAAGATTTATCATTCATCAAGCAAAGATCGCTCTTTGCAATAAAATCTTCAACAAGTGCTCCTCTGTTATTTATATCTTTACAGCCCCATAGAATATTGTGACCATTGAAGTCGCCAACTAAAAGATATGGCGATGGAAGTTGACTCAGCAATGAGTCAAGATGTTCGGGCTTTAACGGAAATGAGGGTGGAATATATAAAGAGCAAATTGTAGTTTCTTTATCCAGAGAAACCGATACTGCTACAGCTTGTAGGTCTGTTTTTAATTTGATCTCTCTTTGTGGTAAACATGATTTAACAAGAATTGAACTGCCACCAGATGGTTTGCTACCATCAGAATAGATATAGTTGTATGTATTGAAACCCCTGACATCAATGTTGTCATCAGTTTTTAAAAAAGTTTCTTGTAAACAAAAAACCGATGGGTTTAATAACGAAATAAGTAATAAGAGTTCATTATAATTTGGTTTAAGACCTCGACAATTCCATTGTATTATTTTGTGTTTTAAATCCATTTTATGAAGAGATTAAGACTAGAAACTATATTGGAGCTGCAATTGGTGATATAGATCTGCTACCACCAGCTCGTGGTGTTGCTGACCTCGATCTGTTATTGCCATTTGGTGATGATGGAGTTTCAGCGAACTCCATATCACTGTCACTCAAAGATCCGAATCTGTTCTGAAATCTAATATTGTCTCTTTCCATTTTACGTTGTCTGTCTGTGTGTTTTTGTGACAATTGATGTTTTTTGATCGGATCTTCCGATCCCTTATTAGTTCGACCTGAGTCGAGTTTCTCTTTTACGTGCGGCGCTGGCTTCGGTACGGTCGCTGTCGACCGATCCGAAGCAACCTGGATTGCGCCATTTGATAAATTGGTTGAACTTTGCGGTGCTGGAGTGGGTTTACTCCATGCACCAGATTTTTTCAGTTCAGCTATGTATGATTCAGCAGTCTGTGTCGCGGAGCTGGTACATTTTACACCAGTACCCTTTGTGATGCTGGCGAAACTGGTGGTTGGTGTTATATATCGCTCATCGACAATTTTTCGCGCTTCTGGGAATGTTATCCCCCTTTGGTATTTGACGGTTAGTATTTCTTTTTCTTTTTTCCATGCCGGACAGTCTCGAGAGAAAACAGCATGTTTGCCATCACAATTTACGCATTTGGGTTCATTTTTGCAGTTGAGGTGATTATCAACATGCTTTTCTTCACCACAATTAGGACAGAGTTTTTTTCTCTGACATCTGCTTTCATGATGGCCAAAAGCCTGACAAGAGTAACATCTAAGAGGGTTTGGGATGTATACCTCTACGTTAATGGAAAGATATGCTACTTTGATTTTCTTGGGTAGAACTGGTGTATTAAAAGTCAACACATAAGTTGCTGTTGGTTTTAGTACACCATTTCTACGGACTTTGATGTTACGAACACCAACAACTCCCTGATCTTTCAAGTTATCGACGATCTCTTCATCTGTACAAGGGCGCAGTTCTGGACTGCGAATCACTCCCTTAGACGAATTTAACGTGTTGTGGAGAGAGACTTTAACCTGAAGATCAAAGAGTTTATTGGTGCTTAGCAGGCTTACAACTTGTGGTTTTCTCTCGACTTCCAAGAGAAGGTCACCTGATTTGAGCTTTTTGATACTCTTAGGGTGTCCGGCTATGGAGTTAATACATTTCTCAATTACGAAAGGAGAAAGGCTGGATACACTTCGTGTATCGTCAAGCGACGAGACAACCAAGAAACGCGGAACATTGTCGAAATTTGGTTCAGCGGACTGCTGACTGGTTTGTTGACTTGACTGCTGACTGGCTTGTTGACTGTGTTCATCCGATTCGGATGAATTGTCTTGTTTTTTACGTTTAGGTGCGTTGTGTTTAGATGCGTTGCGGTTATTTTTTTTTCCATGAGGCATAAGGAAAAAATTCTAGTTTCGTCCCAAGTGCTCTCCGCCCTCCGTGGAGCCCTACAAGGGAACACCATAATGGAGTGGTTATCCAACTCGCAGGTGTTAGAGATACACGTGAGATATACTCGTATAAACAAAATGCCTACACGATTGATCCGTTTAGCCACCGCCTTCTAGAGATAAAAAGACAGAAAAGGGTAAGGTAAATGGGCATATGGTTGGTATCAGGAAAGATACAAAAAGAGTTGAAGAGAAAGCAAAGCGGTATCTCTAGGGCTCGGCGCGACCAGCCGATTGACCGTGCCGGACCGCACGGCCACCCGTCTACACCGAAAAGCCAGGCCAAAGAGGCGTGTTGGGCACCTGAAGCACCGCCACCTCAGGTAACCCTCAACCTCCAGGATCCCTTCTTCCGGCTTACAGGACGCCACCCACGGCAAACGGGTGGTACTTCCTTTAGCTCTTCCAAGTGGGCACAGAGACCACAGCGGCAATGTGCCCAGTGGGAATTGAGCCCCCAGGGCCACGGCAAGGCAGGAAGTCTAATACATGGGGGCTGTAATTGTTTGATTTTGGTGTTCACGTAGATGTTGTACTGATAAGTTAGGAGGCTTTCATGCGGACTGAACAAATTCTTTGTCTAAATCGCGACGGAAATTAGGGCGATGATTGTGGCCACGAAAAAGCGATTAAAGCGCCCCAGTGGAAGCCCCCCAGTGGATTTCGTTTCACTGACCGTTCCAATGCTGTTCTTCTGTCGCGGATTATTTTGTTACGATTTGTCTTTGAGTGTGTGTGTAGCTTACATTATTTTGTTTTGGATAGCTAATTTACCATTTTGAGGGAACGTAACTGTCCTTTTGGCGTTCCGCTTTATATGTTTTCATTAGGGTCTAGTTGTTTCATGTTTGTGTTTCTTTCCCTTTAATGTCTCTGATGGGAGCTGTGGGTTAATTGTCTCGATTCCTGATCATTGTCATCAATTCTCTTTTGACCTAGTGACTTATATTTGCCCCAATATGACCTATTTAACTCGATCTAAATTTCATTAAGATAAACATTTTGATCAACTTACACAAAGGTCCAGTGACAAATGCAGTATCTATTGCAAAGATGAGTTTTTTTTTCTATGACTTGACTTCGTGACCTTGTTATCGAAGATATCCGAGATTTTATTCGGACAAAAAATTGACTTTAATTAAAGAAAGCAAATGCAACAGCAGCATATTTTGCACACACAAGGTTTTCTAATTATTTAACCCGACGACCTATCTTTGGACCCAAGATGACCCATATTCGAACTCAATTAAGACTTTCGCTAGACAATTTTTTCTGGTCAATTTTGAACAAGATCAAGTAGAAAATACAGCAACTATTGCATATACAAGTTTTTGTTTTCTATGGTTTGACCCCCCAAACCAAATGGCCAATGTCTGAGCTTGAATTGATTTCATGGAGATACACGTGCGCTGTGAACAAGAATGGCGGAAGTCCAATAGAAAGTGCATGATCTAGTGACCTAGTTTTTCTTTGCATCACATCGAAAAAAAAAAAAAAAAACAAATTCAAGCTTGACCTAAGATTTTATCCTGATAAACATTCTGACTAAGATTCAAAGAAATCTACTGCAAGATGCATGTGAAGGTTAATTGTATAGATTCCAGATCATAGCCTTTACTTCTATTTTCCAATGCATACACAAAATTTCATACAATTTTACCTAGTGTCCTAGTTATTGATCCAAGATGACCCATATTCAAATTTTACCCAGATTACATCCAGTCAAGCCTTCTGACGAAGTTTCACAAAGATTCAATGAAGAATGCAGCCTCAAATTCATACGCATAATGGGGAAACTTTGCTTCCCTCTTTAATTGCACGCCGGTGGGTCAGGCCTCAGATTCTATGACGGCTCCAACGTAAAGGCTTATTGAAAATTAAAGAGATAATGTTGGTTGGTGCCTGATGCTCTGTCTCTGGTCGGGCTCATCGGAGTCTAACTGTTGGTTTTCTTTTGCTCCAGCATTTCAGTGGTTTCTTGCTGTCGAGTCCTCACCGTTGTCTCACCTCTGTGGTTCTTTGATTTCTGTGTTCACGGAGATGTTGCACTGATGAGTTAGGAGGCCTTCATGCGGACTGAACAAATTATTTGTCTAAATCGCGACGGAAGTAAGGGCGAGGATTGTGGCCACGTAAAATCGATTTAAGCCCCCCAGTGGAAATCTTCCACTGACCGTTCCAAGGCGGCTCTTCTGTGGCGATTTATTTATGTTGTTGTTTGTTACTTACTGTGTGTATCACTTGTGTCTTTTTAATTTTGGATGGCCATATGGCCATTTTGTGGGAAAGTAACTGTCCATATGGCCTTCCTTTGTTTAGGTTTCCATTATGGTCTGGTCGCTTAATGTTTGTATTTCTTTCCCTTTGGTGCCTTTTATGGATGGAGTAAGTTAATTGTATCAATTCCTGATCTTTGTTTTACTTCTACTTTGATACAAATATGGAATTTACTGCCAAGCCGTTGCAGATATTTTGACAAAACTTTTGTAGAAAATTTCCTTGAGCAAACTTCTCTCAGCCATATGTTTTAATGACCATCTGATGTCCCACAGGGTGTGCCTGGGAAATGTCCACCCCCTCGTCGTCATTTAAGGCCTTATATCTCAGAAACCATTCAGATACCCAACCCTTAACCATATATACTCTTGTTCCTTATGATAAGATGCATTCAGTGACACCAACCTGGAGGTCCCCCGGGATGTGCCTTGGACATGCCCCATCCGCTCCAGTTCATATAGGGCCATATATCTCAGAAACAGTTCTGATCCCCACCCCTAAAACATATATATTATTGTTCCTTATGATAAGACACATTCAGTGACACCAACCTAGGGGTCCCCTGGGGTGCGCTGGGGCCATGCCACACCCCTCCACTTCACCAAAGGCCATTTATCTGAGAAAGTATTCAGAGCCCCACCTCTTAACCATATATATTTATGTTCCTTATGGTAAGAGGCATTCAGTGACACTAGCATGGGGTTCTCTGGGGTGCCCCGGGCTATGCCCCACCCCTCCACTTCATAAAAAGATATATATATATATATATATCCCAGAAACCGTTCAGTAGATTGAAATCATATCATGTTGAAATACATGGCTGCCAGTGGACAGTGGCCAGCGGAGCTGAGCGAAGTGGCCAAAGGGCTTCTGTTTTATCTAATATGACCAGTACTCGACAGATTTATCTACACAAACATTAACAAAGATCAAAAGAAACAAATGCAGCCTATATTGCATGCATACGATTTTCATACAATTTGACCTAGTGACCTAATTCATGACACCACATGGCCATATTCGATCTTGACCTGGATTTCGTCTAGACAAACATTTTCGTCACGAGTCAAGAAAATAAAATGTAAAATGAAGCCACTTTGTAGGAACCATATTCGAACTTGACAGAGATGCCATCAAGACAAACATTCTGACAAACATTCACAAAGATCAAATGCAAAATACAGCCCTTATTGCATACACAAAGTTTTCATACCGGTGACTTAGTAACCCATATACCAACCTTACTAAGATTTTATATAAACTAACATTATTACCAACTTTAAACAAGAGGGCCCAATGGCCCTTTATGGCTCACCTGTGTACCAGAAAATCATTAATGTAGGAGACCACTTGACATTGCTACATACTAAATATCTAAGCTCAGGCAAAGCGGTGCCCATGCTTATAAACCCTACTGGTTTCATTGGGCAACAGGGCTTGAGATGTAATTTCATCTCAATGTCGGGTAAAAGTTCCACAAAATTGGAATATACATCTCCAAAATGACCTATACAGTGTTGACGGGGATGTAAAACCTCAAATCAAACAATATCTGTGCCTTATGGTTTTGGAGAAAAAGATTTTTTAAGTTTTTTCCAGTATAAGTCTATAGGAGCTAATGAGCCCTGGGGCTTGGCCAATTTTGACCCAAAGGGCACGGTTGGCAGGATTTATGTAGGCGACCATTTTGTGTTGCTATATACTAAATATCTAAGGTCTGCACTTAATGGTTTCAAAGAAGATGATTGAAGCTTTTTTTTTTCCATTATAAGTTTGTTGGAGTTAAGGGGCCACAGGATTTGGACCCCAGGGGCATGATTGGCAGGATTCATGTAGGCGACCACTCGACATTGCTACATGCTAAATACCTTAGCTCTGGGACTTATGGTTTCAGGGAAGAAGATTTTTGAAGATTTTTTCCCATTTTAAGTTGTTTTTTTTTTTTTCATTATTAGGGCCCTGTGGTTTCAGAGAAGAAGATTTTTGAAGTTTCTCCAATTGTAAGTCTATGGAAGCTAAAGAGCCCTAGGTGAGCCCAATTTGGATCCCAGGGGCATAACTGGCAGGATTTATGTAGGTGGCCACTTGACATTGCTACATACTAAAAAACTAAGCTCTGGGCCTTATGGTTTCATAGAAGAAGATTTTTTAAGTTTTTTTCGATTATACGTCTATTGGAGGTGATGAGCTCGGACGTGGCCAATTTTGACCCCAGGGGCAGGGTTAGCAGGATTTATGTAGCTGGCTGTTTTATGTTGCTAAACACTAAATATCTAAGTTCTGTGCTTCAAAGTTTCTGAGAATAAGATTTTTGAAGCTTTTTCCATTATGGGTCTATTAGAGCTAAGGGGCCCCGGGGCATGGCCCATTTGGACCCCAGGGGCATGATTGGTTTCAGAGAATAAGATTTGAAGTTTTTTTTTTCATTATAAGTCTATGGGAGCTAAGAGGGTCCCAGGTAGTGGCCCATTTGGATCCCAGGGGCATGATTGGCAGGATTTATGTAGGTGACCACTTGTCATTGCTACATGCTAAATATCTAAGTTCTGGGCCCTGTGGTTTCAGAGAAGAAGATTTTTGAAGTTTTTTTTTCCATTCTGTGTCTATGGGAGCTAAGGGGCCCTGAGGCGTGGCCCATTTGGACCCACAGGCATGATAGGCAGGATTTATTTAGGTGACAACTTGCCATTGCTACATGCTAATTATCTAAGCTCTGGGCCCTGTGGTTTCAGAGAAGAAGATTTTTGAAGATTTTTTTTCCATTATGAGTCTATAGGAGCTAACGGGTCCCGGGGTGTGGCCCTTTTGGACCCCAGGGGCATGATTGGCAAGAATTATGTAGGTGACCACTTGCCGTTGCTACTTGCTAAATATCTAAGCTCTGGGCGCTGTGGTTTCAGGGAAAAAAAAAATAAACTTTTTGTTCCATTATGAGTCTATGGGAGCAAAGTGGCCCCGGCACGTGGCCCATTTGGAACCCAGGGGCATGATTGACAGGAATTATGCAGGTGACCAATTGCCGTTGCTGCATGCTAAATATCTCAACTCTGGGCCCTGTGGTTTCAGAGAAGATTTTTTAAGCATTTTTTTTCATTATGAGTCTATGGGAGCTAAGGGGCCCCGGGGCGATGCCAATTGTGACACTTCATGCATGATTGGCAGCATTTATGTAGGTGACCACTTGCTATTGCTACATGCCAAATATCTCAGCTCTTGGCCCTATGGTTTCAGAGAAGACTTTTGAAGCTTTTTTTTCATTTTGAGTTTATAGAAGCTAAAGGGCCCGGGGCGTGGCCCGTTCGGACCCAAGGGGCATGATTGGCAGGAATTATGTAGGTGACTACTTGCCGTTGCTACATGCTAAATATCTAAGCTCTGGGCCCTGTGGTTTCCGAGAAGAAGCTTTTTGAAGTTTTTTGTTCCATTATGAGTCTCTGGGAGGAAGGGGCCCCGGGGCGTCGCCCAATTAGAACCCGGGGGCATGACTGGCAGGAATTATGTAGATGACCACTGGCCGTTGCTGCTTGCTAAATATCTGAGCTCTGGGCCCTGTGGTTTCAGAGAAGAAGATTTTTGATTTTTTTTTCCATGATTAGTCAATGGGTGCTAAGGGGCCCCGGGGTGTGGCCAATTTGGACCCCAGGGGCATGATTGGCAAGAATTATGTAGGTGACCACTTGCCCTTGCTACATGCCAAATATCTCAGCTCTTGGCCCTGTGGTTTCGAGAAGAAGATTTTTGAAGCTTTTTTTCCATTATGAGACTATAGAAGCTAAAGGGCCCCAGGTCGTGGCTCGTTTGGACCCCAGGGGCATTATTGGCAGGAATTATGTAGATGACCACTTTCCGTTGCTACATGCTAAATATCTAAGCTCTGGGCCCTGTGGTTTCCGAGTAGAAGATTTTTGAAGCTTTTTGTTCCATTATGAGTCTATGGGAGTGAAGGGGCCCCGGAGCGTGGCCCATTTGGACCACAGGGACATGATTGGCAGGAATTATGTAGGTGACCACTTGTCGTTGCTACATGCCAAATATCTCAGCTCTGGGCCCTGCGGTTTCAGAGAAGAAGATTTTTGAAGCTTTTTGTTTCCATTATGAGTCTATAGGAGCTAAAGGGCCTCGGGCGTGGCCCGTTTGGACCCGAGGGGCATGATTGGCAGGAATAATGTTGGTGACCACTTACCATTGCTGCATGCTAAATATCTAAGCTCTGGGCTCTGTGGTTTCCCAGAAGAAGATTTTGAAGCTTTTTGTTCCATTATGAGTCTATGGGAGCGAAGGGGCCCCGGGGCGTCCCCCACTTGGAGCCCAGGGGCATGATTGGCAGGAATTATGTAGGTGACTACTGGCCGTTGCTACATGCTTAATATCTAAGCTCTGGGCCCTGTGGTTTCAGAGAAGAAGAAGATTTTTGAAGCTTTTTTTCCATTATGAGTCTATGGGAGCTAAGGGGCCCCGGGGTGTGGCCAATTTGGACCCCAGGGGCATGATTGGCAGGAATTATGTAGGTGACCATTTTTCGTTGCTACATGCCAAATATCTCAGCTCTGGGCCATGTGGTTTCAGAGAAGAAGATTTTTGAAGCTTTTTTTCCATTATGAAACTAAAGGGCCCCGAGGCGTGGCCCGTTTAGACCCCAGGGGCATGATTGGCAGGAATTATGTAGGTGACCACTTGCCGTTGCTACATGCTAAATATCTAAGCTCTGGGCCCTGTGGTTTCCGAGAAGAAGATTTTTGAAGCTTTTTGTTCCATTATGAGTCTATGGGAGCGAATGGGCCCCGGAGCGTGGCCCATTTCAACCCCAGGGACATGATTGGCAGGAATTATGTATGTGACCACTTTCCGTTGCTACATGCCAAATATCTCAGCTCTGTGCCCTGCGGTTTCAGAGTAGAAGATTTTTGAAGCTTTTTTTCCATTATGAGTCTATAGGAGCTAAAGGGCCCCGGAGCGTGGCCCATTTGGACCCCAGGGACATGATTGGCAGGAATTATGTAGGTGGCCACTTGCCGTTGCTACATGCTAAATATCTAAGCTCTGGGCCCTGTGGTTTCCGAGAAGAAGATTTTTGAAGATTTTTGTTCCATTTTGAGTCTATGGGAGCGAAGGGGCCCGGGGGCGTGGCCAATTTGAACCCCAGGGGCATGACTGGCAGGAATTATGTAGGTGACCACATGCCGTTTCTACATACCAAATATCTCAGCTCTGGGCCCTGTGGTTTCAGAGAAGAAGATTTTTGAAGCTTTTTTCAATTATGAGTCTATAGGAGCTAAAGGGCCCTGGGGCGTGGCCCGTTTGGACCCCAGGGGCATGATTGGCAGGAATTATGTAGCTGACCACTTGCCGTTGCTACATGCTAAGTATCTAAGCTCTGGGCCCTGTGGTTTCCGAGAAGAAGATTTTTGAAGCTTTAAGTTCCATTATGAGTCTATGGGAGCGAAGGGGCCTTGGGGCGTGGCCAATTTGGACCCCAGGGGCATGATTGGCAGGAATTATGTAGGTGACCACTGGCCGTTGCTACATGCTAAATATCTAAGCCCTGGGCCCTGTGGTTTCAGAGAAGAAGATATTTTAATTTTTTCCCATTGTAAGTCTATGGGAGATATATGTTGCCATAGCAACCAGAATTCCAATCTGATCAACACAAAAACCTCATGCAGCCTTTCCCCCTACCTGATGATGCTTCTCATGAAATTTGATCAAGACTGACCATGGGGTATTAGAGATATACTTATTTGAAATTGTTTACGGACGCACGGATGCACGCACGGACGCACGACGGACAAAAAGTGATCACAAAAGCTCACCTTGTCACTATGTGACAGGTGAGCTTAAAAGATACAATGAAAAATGCAGTCACTACTGCACACACAAGGTTCTCATACGATTTGATCTTGTGGCGTAGTTTTGTACTCCAGATGACATTCATTTATTCTTGACCTAGATTTTATCTAGACTAGAATATCGGAGTCTAACTGTTGGTTTTCTTTTGCTCCAGCATTTCAGTGGTTTCTTGCTGTCGAGTCCTCACCGTTGACTCACCTCTGTGGTTCTTTGATTTCTGTGTTCACGGAGATGTTGCACTGATGAGTTAGGAGGCCTTCATGCGGACTGAACAAATTATTTGTCTTAATCGCGACGGAAGTAAGGGCGAGCTTTGTGGCCACGTAAAATCGATTTAAGCCCCCCAGTGGAAATCTTCCACTGACCGTTCCAAGGCGGCTCTTCTGTGGCGATTTATTTATGTTGTTGTTTGTTACTTACTGTGTGTATCACTTGTATCTTTTAATTTTGGATGGCCATATGGCCATTTTGTGGGAAAGTAACTGTCCAAATGGCCTTCCTTTGTTTAGGTTTCCATTATGGTCTGGTCGCTTAAAGTTTGTATTTCTTTCCCTTTGGTGTCTTTTATGGATGGAGTAAGTTAATTGTATCAATTCCTGATCTTTGTTTTACTTCTACTTGACCAACTTCCAAGGAAATTCAATGCTAAATACAGTCCCTGTTGCAATCACAGTGCTTCTCTATGATTTGACCGTGTGACCTACTTGTGTTTGCTTGATTTGTGGGTTAACCTCCCCGTCAACACAGTATAGGTCATTCTGGAGACGTTGCTTTCAACTTTGTGGGTATTTTACCCGACATTGAGATAAAATGACATCTCAAGCCCTGTCGCCCAATGAAACCAATAGGGTTTATAAGCATGGACGGTTCGACTCGCACCGCGTTTCTTCGGCAGGCTTAGATCCTCTAAGCGGTTTACAAGTACTAGTGTGGGGTCGGTTTCAGCTCTGCGTGGAAGCATCATGCAGCCCATCTATTGCTTCAAGCCCCGATCGGCGGGGGCCGCTGTGACCTAGTTATTAAACCCAGATGACCCATATTCGAAAATTTGTCAAAGATTAAACATAATTCAACGCAAAATGCAGCCTCTGTTGCAAACAAAAGTTTCTATTTTTTGATCTAGTGGCCTAGTTATTGGCCCAAGATTATGCATATTCAAACATTACCTAGTTTTCTAAAACAGTTGTCCGTGTAGTTTACTGTCGTCACTCTATGTTTCGACTTCTTACCCTAGTGGTATTGTGGGAAGAATTTGGGCTCTACTGCTTATTTACGTACCTGCAGTTTCGGACACCGCGTTCGGGAAACATCCTGACTGTGGTAATCGGTGAGAACTCGTTAATTCAATAACAGCAGCATCTACTCCAATATGGTCAGCATCACCCTCGTATTTTATGAAATTATGAAGCTGTCCAATTTTGTAATCCGGTGCTTGATATGGTTGGTAAACGTCTTTTTTCACAAACGTTTTGTTAAGTTCGTCTTTACGAAAGTCGGCAATACTTTCTTTTGTCTCAAACACATGACAGCACGTTAAACATGCTTTATTTCCATTCGATAGTTGTACAAAGCCTCCAAGAGTTCCACTTGTGTTGTAATCTGTTACAATTTGACACCCCATTATCAAGCGCTCGTGGTAATCTCCGGGACTTGTGTATTGTATAAAATTTCCTTCCCTAATGTCTACACGGTAAAGATCAAGATATGTCGGAAATTCCTCTTCACCCATCGGTATCACGCCTTTGATATCAACATACAGAACTATGCAGGTCATAGGCTTATACGATGCGTAAAGATTACCATGGTTTACCGATTTAATTTTTGAGGCAGACACAATCATTAAATTACAATGTTTCTTCATAAGACTATCGCTATTTTTGGACAAGCACTTATGTATAGCAGACTGTTCCTCGGCAGTGAAAGATAAATTTTGTTCCTCTTCCTTCCTAGCTACAACTCTAGCTTCATCCGATGTTTGTCCCTTTACACGTTGAATGATTTTAAAGCCCATTACTTCGCAAGGAAAATCTATTCTATGTTTATTTACTGTTGCTACAAATACCGGAATATTGTCTTGCGGCGGTTCATATCCTATCATCAGACTCTGCACATCGTTTAAGGAGTTTTTAACTCTAGATTTAAGCCACTGTAGAAAACATTTACCCTCTCTACTTGACGACTTAACCTCCTTCAAGTAGTGCCTCACATCCAAAGGTTCTAAAATATCCCTCGGACCCGAATCTTGAAGCCTACTTTCTTCAAAGATAAACTCTGAAATATGGAATCAAATAAAAGTAATACTATAAATGATTAAATCAATATTATAACAACAACAGAAAATAACAATTACAATAACTACTACCTGTACTACTACTTCTACTACTTCAATCACCACTACTACTATTATTATTATTACTACTAACCCAACTACTATTATCATTACTACTACTCTTATTATTACTACTACTACTATAATTACTACTATCTCCAATACTTGTACTACCTCTACTGCTACAACTACTTCTTGGAATCAACGTCTCCAGAATGACCTTTACAGTGTTGACGGGGGCGTTAAACCTCGAATCAAACAAACAAACAAACCACTTCGAGTACTTCTACTACTACTTCTACTACTCTTGCTGCTCCTACTACTTCAATGATTACTACTATATTTTTTTCATTTTCTACTGCTGCATCTAAACTATTACTACTTGCACTACTATTAATACTACTACTATTGATACAAATACTTATGCCACTACTACAACAGCCACTGCCGCTGCTGCTACTACTACTACTACTTCTTACAACTACTACTACTTTAGCTTCCACTAGTAATTCTTACTACTACTACAATTACTACTACAACAACAAAAACTACTACTTCTTGTGCCTAGACAACTACTGCTACATTGCTACGATTACTACTACCAACTGCTCTACAACTTCTTCCACTTCTTCTGCTACTTATACTGCTGCTTCACTATAGTTAATTTTAAGTTGTACTTCCAACACTATTACAACAAATACACTACAATATGTCTGCTAGTTAAACTTCTATACATACAACTTCTACTGCTACTACTTATATCTATTGTACGCATTGCATTTCTATTACTATTGCTACACTTGGCTCATTAAATTCTATTATTATACCTCACGTGACATTCCAATATTTAAGTTCCATAGACCTGATATTGATATTTTTGCTATCACCCTGCGAAAAGTTCGACTACCAAATGCTTGTAATAAGTTGCGCGTACGGTATGGTTCTTTAGGGAAGCTATAGAAAAAATAGGCTAAATTAAAACTGTAACAAAGTAGAAGTAAAACAAAGATCAGGAATTGATACAATTAACTTACTCCATCCAAAAAAGACACCAAAGGGAAAGAAATACAAACATTAAGCGACCAGACCATAATGGAAACCTAAACAAAGGAAGGCAATATGGACAGTTACTTTCCCACAAAATGGCCATATGGCCATCCAAAATTAAAAGACACAAGTGATACACACAGTAAGTAACAAACAACAACATAAATAAATCGCCACAGAAGAGCCGCCTTGGAACGGTCAGTGGAAGATTTCCACTGGGGGGCTTAAATCGATTTTACGTGGCCACAATCCTCGCCCTTACTTCCGGAAACTTTGGTATCAAATCGTTTATTTTGATTGAATTAAGAAAACACATGTCCGTACTCGACGTAACGAAGTTATGGTTAGCTTTTTCACCAGCTAACCTCGCTAAGTAGAAAGCAGACATTATCCCATAACACGTCAAAGTCGCGCGTGAGCTGTCCTGAATGAATGCCCCAACGTCACTAGCAAGGTGTTTCGATGTTGTTCGGTATAATACAATAATTAGAACGCATTGAATTTAGGAAGATTCCTCATGACGTGTTTTTTTCCTCTTAGAGACAAATGACCAAAAATTCATGCTTAACTGTTAATTTAACCAGATGGATTTTTGGCTACTAGCATCATCTATCTAAAGTAATGACTCTGCTCACAGCACGTGGCATTACTAGCTTTACCTGCGGAACTACTTTATTCAATATATCTGTCAGTTCTGTTCGAAACGAATGGTCTTAAAATACTTATTTTTCCAGATAGAAAAACGTTTAAAACTTCTTATTTGACTGATGTAGATTTGCATTTTTACCTCGGCGTATAAAAACTTATTGATTTTTGTTTAATTGAGACATATTAGTATAGACTTCTTGTTTTGTTATGTAAGAAACTTTATAATGTCCCTTTCCGCTGAAAACCAATCTGAAATCATTGAAACCTTTAACTCGACTTCTTGATATTTGGATGATTTATTAAACATTGACAATACCTATTTCGATGGTTTGATCAGTCAAATTTACCCCCAGAACTTCAGTTAAATACACCAAATTTTTCTATAATACCGAGGCCCAGTTTTTGGATTTACACCTATCTACAAGGACTGTTCAAATATGAATGCAACTAAGCACATAAAAATGATTCCGTGGTAGAAATATTTATTTTGTCCCCTCAAAGTATTCCCCTTTAACAGATATACAAACTTTCCGTCTTCTGATCCAATCATTGAATGCTTTTTGGTAGTCGTTTCGAGGTATACTATGAAGGCACTGGAATATTGCAGAACCGAGGTGTTTGCGCTGTAGAAAGTCACACGGGGCAAGGTCAGGGGAATACGGGGGATGAGGGAGTTCAACAACGTTTTCCTGCTTCAGATAGCCTTACACAATGAACGCCTTGTGCGATGACGCATTGTCATGTAGCAATCTGACATTGGCCAAACTAGTTGTGGGGTTTTCGTTCTTTGAAATATTTCTTCAATTTCCGAAGAACTTTATTCTTGTAAAACTTCGCATTTACAGATTTGCCTTTAGGCACAGCAACCTGAATAGCAGGGCCCTGATTTGAAAAGAATATGGCATACATTACCTTCTTGACGCTCATGGTCCGCTTTGCAATGCATGGTCTTTTGCCCATATTTTGTTCTGAATCTTTCGTTTTGGCTCAAAAAAGTGAACCCATGTCTCGTCACCTGTGACGACATTAGCGAAAGACCGTGCATTGTAATTTGGAAACTTTTTAAGCAACTTCTTGGCGCACTGAACGCGTGTCTTTTTCTGTTCATCTGTCAACAGATGGGGAATCCATCTAGCACAGATCTTTCTCATTTTCAAATCCCGTTTCAGAATTGTATGAGCTGCTCCTAATGAGATGCCAACCGTTCTAGCTATTTGCCTAGTGGTGTATCGTGCATCGGTAGCAACTATTTCTTTCACTCTAGCAACCACCTTTGCAGATGTTGCTCTTTTCGGCCAACGATCATGTGGTGCATCTTCTGTTGAGCCCACAGCTGAATTTCTTACACCAACGAAAAACTGTCGGAAAAGACATTTCATTATGCCCATAAGCCGAACATATTTCATCAAAAATGTCTTTGCACCGTATACCAAGAATACAACGATTCTTAATATAGGACCGTATTTCAACGGCGTACTCTGACCTTCTTCCAACCATGCTTTGTATTAGTAAACAAGAGTAGACAGTGTTTATCGAACGATATACATGGCTAAAGTGGACGGATTTTTACAGGTTTCCAGACATTTTTGTGCTTCAAGTCTGTCTACTTACGATTTTTCCACTCTTTACACTACACATTCTCATAATCTTATAAAAGATAAGCTTAATGATTTAATTGAATGGGCTTTTCAAAGACAAGATTCTCTCTATCTTGCATGTAATGTCAGAAATGCTATTTTCACTTCTAAAGAGCATAAGAATTATACACTTTGGTCATGTCAGAAAGTGTATGATGCCCTCACCTTTCTGCTTGACAATATTTATATTAGATTCGGTACTAAGTTATTTAGACAAATTGTGGGTATTCCGATGGGTACGAATTGCGCACCTCTTGTGGCTGATCTGTTCTTGTATTGTTATGAAAGAGACTTCATGTTGTCGCTTTCCATTGATAACCAATCTGAAATTATTGAAGCTTTTAGCTCCACTTCTAGATATTTAGATGATTTATTAAATATTGATAATACCTATTTCGATGGTTTGATCAGTCAGATCCCCCCACCCCAGAACTTCAGTTAAATAAAGCAAATTCTTCTGATACCGAGGCCCCGTTTTCGGATTTACATCTATCTATTGTAGATGGGTTTGTTTCGTGCAAAATTTATGACAAACGCGATGATATTGATTTTGAGATTGTAAATTTTCCTTTTTTGGATGGTGATGTTCCTCGTGCGCCATCCTATGGCGTTTATATTTCGCAATTAATTCGATTTGCTAGAGTGTGTAGTCATGTAACTGAGTTCAACACTCGTAATAAATTATTAACGGCTAAACTCCTTAATCAGGGTTATCGGTACCATAAACTACGCAAAGCCTTTTCAAAATTTTATAGACGCCATTCTGATTTAATTTCTAAATTCAATATTGGACTTTAATCTCTTCTGCAACAAGGTCTATCGGAACCCGAATTTTATGGTGACTTAGTATATAAATTCAGAAAAATATATAACCGCAATGACTTCAGCACCCAATTTCGTAAAATCATTCTTCGATATAAAAAGATTGGGTACAACATGGATGTTATACGACAGACTGCATGCATGGTAGTTAACCCAATCACGGTTGGCAACTTTGCTTCCCTCTTTAATTGCACGCCGGTGGGTCAGGCCTCAGATTCTATGACGGCTCCAACGTAAAGGTTTATTGAGAATTAGAGAGATCTAATTCTTGGTAATGTTGGTTGGTGCCTGATGCTCTGTCTCTGGTTGGGCCCATCGGAGTCTAACTGTTGGTTTTCTTTTGCTCCAGCATTTCAGTGGTTTCTTGCTGTCGAGTCCTCGCCGTTGTCTCACCTCTGTGGTTCTTTGATTTTTTGTGTTCAAGGAGATGATGCACTGATGAGTTAGGAGGCCTTCATGCGGACTGAACAAACTATTGGTCTAAATCGCCACGGAAGTAAGGGCGAGGATTGTGGCCACGTAAAATCGATTTAAGCCCCCCAGTGGAAATCTTTCCGCTGACCGTTCCAAGGCGGTTCTTCTGTGGCGGTTTATTTATGTTGTTGTTTGTTACTTACTGTGTGTATCACTTGTGTCTTTTATATTTTGGATGGCCATATGGCCATTTTGTGGGAAAGTAACTGTCCTTATGGCCTTCTTTTGTTTAGATCTCCATTATGGTCTGGTCGCTTAATGTTTGTGTTTCTTTCCCTTTGGTGTCTTTGATGGATGGAGTAAGTTAACTGTATCGATTCCTGATCTTTGTTTTACTTCTACTTTGGTATCAATGTATAGGTAAAATATTTTTCTACGCTGTGATAATTATTTCCAAGTGATTTTCGCATTAGTGCATGAGAAAACGTTCTACTTGCATTCATATTTGAACAGTCCTCGTATTAAAGATGGATTTGTTTCTTGCAAAATTTATGATAAACGCGATGATTTTAATTTTGGGATTGTAAATTTGTCTTTCTTGGATGGTGATGTTCCTCGTGCGGCATCATACGGCGTTTATATTTCGCAACTAATTCGATTTGCCAGAGTGTCTAGTCATGTAACTGGCTTCATCACTCGTAATAAATTGTTTACTGCTAAAGTTCTTAATCAGGGTTATCGGCATCATAAACTACGCAAAGCCTTCCAAAATTTTATAGACGTCATTCCGATTTTATTTCAAAATTCAATGTTGGACTTAAATCTCTTCGATAACAAGGTCTATCGAAACCCGAATTTTATGGTGACTTAGTATATATCTTCAGAAAAATATATAATTGCAATGATTTCAGTACTCAATTTCGAAAAGTCAATCTTCGATATAAAAAGATTGGATACAAAATAAATGTTACTCGTATACGACAGACTGCATGCATGGTAGTTAACCCAATCAAAGTTGATAACTTTGCTTTCCTCTTTAATTGCGCGCCGGTGGGTCAGGCCTATGACGGTTCCAGGGTAAAGACTTACTGAGAATTAGGGAGAATCTTTTTTATGTAATGTTGGTTTGTGTCTGATGCTGTGTCTCTGGTTGGGCCCATCGGAGTCTAACTGTTTGTTTTCATTTGCTCCAGCATTTAAGTGGTTTCTTGCTGTCGAGTCCTCATCGTTGTTTCATCTCTGAGGTTGATTGATTTTTATGTCAACGGTGATGTTACACTGATGAGTTAGAAGGCCTACATGCGGACTAAAGAAATTATTTGTCTAAATCGCGAGGGAAGTGGGGGCGAGGATTGTGTCCGCGTGGGGTCGATTTGGGCCTCCCAGAGGAGTTCGTTTCACTGGCCGTTCCAGAGGGGTTCTTCTGCCGAGGTTTATTTTTTATGGCTTGTGTTATGGTGTGTGTATCGCATGTATTAGTTTGGTTTCGATTGAAAATTGGCCATTTTGTAGGAAAGTAACTGTCCATATGGCTTTCCGCTAGTGATGTTTCTATTAAGGTCTAATTGTTTCATGTTTGTTTTTTCTTTCCCTTGGTGTCCCTGATGGGAGCTGTCGGTTAATTGTATCGATTCCTGATGATTGCCTTTCTTTCTTTCTAATTAGCTGCCTTATCAGCATTACCTAGTGATTGCACAACGAAGCATAATTTTATTTGTCTGTCCGCAGTATTGTATGGCCACAGTCATCAGAAACAGATGGAAATGTCGTACCCCACTTACCTGACTATATAGTATTAATCGGGAAGGTGGGGTGCAATTTCTCTAAGAGAAAAACACGGCATATGTGAACTATTTCAAAATCCGTCTACTGGTTAAGAAGTAGAATAAAAATAAAAAATGAGTTCCTTTAAGAGCAATGAAAACATTCATAAGAAAGAAGATGGGTCATACTACGTAGTTTCGGCTAATAAAGCCTCATCAGTGACCCTGTAATGAATGATCCGACAACGAAAGCCAGAGGAAACATACTGCAATTTTGCAAATTTCGAATAGGCAGTCGATTCAAAGACTGATATAAATCAAAATGGGATCCAAATAATTAAAAACCTGTCTAGAATATGAGTCTAAACCAATAATTTATTTCTGATTTCTCAGAATATTCACGTTGATCTCAAATGACCAAAAGTAAAATATAAACTGCACTATGGTTGATGTACGGGGAGACGTTTAAGGCCGCCACACGGCACAACACCAGCTGCAGTGAAGGCAAATAAAAATAAAAAATGAGTTCCTTTAAGAGCAATGAAAACATTCATAAGATAGAAGATGGGTCATACTACGTAGTTTCGGCTAATAAAACCTCATCAGTGACTCTGTAATGATCTAACAACGAAAGCCAGATGAAACATACTGCAATTTTGCGAATTTCGAATAGTCGATTCAAAGACTGATATAAATCAAAATGGGATCCAAATAATTAAAAACCTGTCTAAACGTTTAAAAGTCGTTTAAAACAGAAGTGAAGGGAATAAAATTAACCCACACCTCCCATCAGAGACACCAAATGGAAAAACACAAACTAGACCCGACGGAAGTGGGGGCGGGGATTGTGGCCACGTGGGGTCGGTTTGGGCCCCCCAGTGGAAATCTTCCACTGACCGTTCCAAGGCGGCTCTTCTGTGGCGATTTATTTATGTTGTTGTTTGTTACTTACTGGCTGTATCACTTGTGTCTTTTAATTTTGGATGGCCATATGGCCATTTTGTGGGAAAGTAACTGTCCATATGGCCTTCCTTTGTTTAGGTTTCCATTATGGTTTGGTCGCTTAATGTTTGTATTTCTTTCCCTTTGGTGTCTTTTATGGATGGAGTAAGTTAATTGTATCAATTCCTGATCTTTGTTTTACTTCTACTTTACTCAATATTGGAAAGTCAGACAGTAGGGCATCAGAGTGGCACATAGGTACATTTAAAAACACAATTCTCGTGCGTCGATTCGACGGTTCTACTTCCAGTCGATTAGCTGATTTGTGTAAAGGGTACACAAAGTAAGGGCGAGGATTGTGGCCGCGTAAAATCGATTTAAGCCCCCCGCCGGAATTCGTTTCCGCTGACCGTTCCAAGGCGGTTCTTCTGTCGTGGTTTATTTTTGTTGTTGTTTGTCTTTGGATGTTTGTGTCGCTTATATTATTTTATTTTGGATAGCCTATTGGCCATTTTGTGGGGAAGTAACTGTCCTTTTGGCTTTCCGCTATTGATGATTCCATTAGGTATGTTGTTTCATGTTTGTGTTTCTTTCCCTTTGGTGTCTCTGATGTGAGCTGGGGGTTGATTGTATCGATTCCTATTTGGCATCCAATTCCTTACCTGTCATATATTATAGAGCTTTGGCAATATTAAAAATTAAAAAAAATATGTATATGGTTTTATATCCCACATCACAGAGATAGAGCAGCAGCGGTTTGAAAATGGCTATTTTTCTGTCACGTCAGTGCCTTCGGAAAAATGAAAAGTAAACAGTTTTATGATTCCTCGCACAAGTTTTCACCGATATCATCATGTCGGCATAAATTCATCCAGCGACATGAAAAACATGAGGGGGGGGGGGGGGCATTTTTTTGTGCCATTTTTTTTTCTAACGACTTCCGGTCAAAAAGGACAGAAAACCGTTTCTTAGTTACATGATTGCAGTTTCAGTAACAGTTGACAACAAAAATCCTTGCCTTTAATATGGAAGCACCATTCACCAGGTTGAAATCGTGCCTGTTGTATGCATGACATCTTTTTATATCTCCAAAATATCACAATTCACTTCACAGTTGTCGATTTGTTTACAATGTCGTCCACAAATATCATGTGTGTGTATTGTTCCATTGATCAAATCATAATGACGTCAAGTAAACATCTGACGTAAAAATTTCAGATTTTCATCTTCAATCCCGTCCATGCATAGAAATGGTCCACGGCTTATATTGGTCGAAAGGCTTTGTTTCCTTACAAGTTTATGGCTTTGTTAAGGGATATATCGGTAGTATAGGGGTCCAGATGGGTTACCAACTTCTGGGTACTGGCATATGTGTACTGGTGGTTTTGTACCCATCGGTACCCCACGTTATCTTAGCTTGACTCGGCTAGATATGTCTGGGGTACCTGGTACCCATAAATGCAGCGACTGGGTATCTTCATGTTATCAGAGACTGACAGAGAGTGGGTACTAAGCCCAGCCAACATGGAATGTCGGGCCAATATCGGGCCGAAAATGATACGACGACGTTACGACGTTGCATCGTCGTATTGCTGTTAGCCTGACGTTGGCCCTTGGTTTTAGCAGTAGGCCTACGTGGAATTTATGGGTACGTGAAATTCATGGATACCTGGTACCTGAAAGTTTCCTTTTTCAAGCTAAGCATGAAATAATATAAAATGAAAATAACTTCGTCCCTTGTCATTGTCCCTGGGGACGGTTTTTGACTTAGTTTGAAAAAAACTTTACGTCACCTTAAACTAGGTATTCAAGAATTTCATAGGAAGTTTGTTTTGGCTCCACTTATAAGGCCGCTAACAAGGTGGTCGTTGTTTGACGGCTTCACTATGTTAACACTCTTCAGCAAGAACTTGGTGGTACTAAGGCCTATGAACTTCAGCCTTTAGCTGTAGAGAGGGCTTTAGTTGATGACCACATTTATCATTCAGCCATCAAGTTTGCTGTCTGTGTTACAGATGGCCAAGACAAGCTTCCTACTGATATTGGTTACCTAAACTTCATAAAAGACCATACTAGCACGGTTTATTGCAAAATCAAGCTCTTGTACCACCACTGAATTCTCCAAATTATTAACTTCATGTTTTACTGTCATTTTAAAAACATGTGATAAAATATTGCGACAAAGTATTCGAAAGATCAGGTAGACGTCTGTTTTGGTCTATAAAAATTCTAATGAAGTTTTAATTAAATTGAAATCCAGGCGTTTTCGTGCTTCAAGTCTGTCTACTTATGATTTTTCCACCGTTTACACTACACTTCCTCGTAGTCTTATAAAAGAAAAACTTAATGATTTAAATGAATGGACATTTCATAGGAAAAGTAGAAGTAAAACAAAGATCAGGAATTGATACAATTAACTTACTCCATCCATAAAAGACACCAAAGGGAAAGAAATACAAACATTAAGCGACCAGACCATAATGGAAACCTAAACAAAGGAAGGCCATATGGACAGTTACTTTCCCACAAAATGGCCATATGGCCATCCAAAATTAAAAGTCACAAGTGATACACACAGTAAGTAACAAATAAAGGTATCTAAAGGATGTCAATTGATGGAACAGTGAAAAGCAATTGCATAAGCAATCCCTGAGGATTGGAAAAATAAGAGCATTAAATGCATGTACGGGGAGACCTTTTACAGCCGCCACACGGCACAAACAAAACAGCCCTGAAAGACTCCCTTTATCTTGCCTGTAATGCAAGTAATGCGCTTTTGACTTCTGAAGTGCATAAAAACTATACTTTATGGTCATGCCAGTAGGTGTATGAAGCTCTTACCTTTCTACTTGACAATATTTTTATAAGATTTGGTACGAAGTTATTTAGACAAGTTGTGGCTATTCCGATGGGTACTTATTGCGCACCACTTGTGGCTGATCAGTTTTTGTTTTGTTATGAGCGAGACTTCATGATGTCCTTTTCTGCTGATAACCAGTCTGAAATCATTGAAGCTTTTAGCTCCACTTCTAGATATTCGGATGATTTAATACATATTGATAATACCTATTTCGATGGTTTGATCAGTCAAATTTACCCCCCCCCCCCAGAAATTCAGTTAAATAAAGCAAATTTGTCTGATACCGAGGCCCCGTTTTTGGATTTACATCTTTCTATTTTGGATGGGTTTGTTTCTTGCAAAATTTATGATAAACGCGATGATTTTGATTTTGAGATTGTGAACTTTCCTTTTTTTTTGGATGGTGATGTTCCACGTGCGCCGTCAGAACAAACAGGAACTCTCTATTCACTGACTCCAATATAACGCTGGAATGGGGATTTTTCACCTGTTTCTTGCCTCCAGATTTCACTAACCAGAGTTTATCGAGAATACTCGCCCTCGGCAATGGCTAGGCGACCTCTGTATGGCCATGACACTACGTCGCTAACTCCCGCACTTCATCGTTTGTTTCCAAAGCGCAAACAGGCTTATTACCTCCTAAGCCCAAGACGTCTTTACGTCATCTTAAACTAGGTATTCAAGAATTTCATAAGAAGCTTGTTTTGGCCCCTGCAGACAAGGCCGCTAACAACGTCGTCGTTGTGTGACGGCTCAACTATGTTAACACGCTTAAGCAGGAGTTTGGTGGTACTAAGGCCTATGAACTCCAGCCTTTAGCTGAAGAGAGAGCTATAGTAGATAAACATGTTTGTCTTTCAGCCACCAAGTTTGCTGTGTGTTAATGAAGGCCAAGACAAGCTTCCTACGCTATACTGGTTACCAAAACTTCATAAAAAAACTTACAAAGCACGGTTTATTGCAAATTCTAGCTCTTGCACTACCACTGAACTTTCTAAATTATTAACTTCCTGTCTTACTGTTATTAAAACGCATGTAATTAAATATTGTGATAACGTCTTTGAAAGATCAGGAAGAAATCTGTTTTGGTCTATATGAAATTCGAATGAGGTTTTAAATAAATTGAAATCTAGACATTTTCGTGCTTCTAGTCTATCTACCTAGGATTTTTCCACTATTTACACTACACTTCCTCATAATCTTATAAAAGAAAAGCTTAATGATTTAATTGAATGGGCTTTTCACAGAGAAGATTCTCTCTATCTTGCATGTAATGTCAGAAATGCATTTTTCACTTCTAAAGAGCATAAGAATTATACACTTTGGTCATGTCAGAAAGTGTGTGATGCCCTCACCTTTCTACTTGACAATATTTATATTAGATTCGGTACTAAGTTATTTAGACAAATTGTGGGTATTCCGATGGGTACTAATTGCGCACCTCTTGTGGCTGATCTGTTCTTGTATTGTTATGAAAGAGACTTCTTCAGAAGTAAGGGCGAGGATTGTGGCCACGTAAAATCGATTTAAGCCCCCCAGTGGAAATCTTCCACTGACCGTTCCAAGGCGGCTCTTCTGTGGCGATTTATTTATGTTGTTGTTTGTTACTTACTGTGTGTATCACTTGTGTCTTTTAATTTTAGATGGCCATATGGCCATTTTGTGGGAAAGTAACTGTCCTTATGGCCTTCCTTTGTTTAGGTTTCCATTATGGTCTGGTCGCTTAATGTTTGTATTTCTTTCCCTTTGGTGTCTTTTATGGGTAGAGTAAGTTAATTGTATCAATTCCTGATCTTTGTTTTACTGCTACTTTTCATTTTGTCGCTTTCCATTGATAACCAATCTGAAATTATTGAAGCTTTTAACTCTACTTCTAGATATTTAGATGATTTATTTAATATTGATAATACCTATTTTGATGGTTTGATCAGTCAGATTTACCCCCTAGAACTTCAGTTAAAAAAAGCAAATTCTTCTGATACCGAGGTCCCGTTTTTGGATTTACATCTATCTATTGTAGATGGATTTGTTTCGTGCAAAATTTATAATAAACGCGATGACTTTGATTTTGAGATTGTAAATATTCCTTTTTTGGATAGTGATGTTCCTCGTGCGCCATCCTATGGCGTTTATATTTCGCAATTAATTCGATTTGCTAGAGTGTGTAGTCATGTAACTGACTTCAACACTCGTAATAAATTATTAACGGCTAAACTCCTTAATCAGGGTTATCGGTACCATAAACTACGCAAAGCCTTTTCAAAATTTTATAGACGCCATTCTGATTTAATTTCAAAATTTAATATTGGACTTAAATCTCTTATGCAACAAGGTCTATCGGAACCCGAATTTTATGGTGACTTAGTATATAAATTCAGAAAAATATATAACCGCACTGACTTCAGCACCCAATTTCGTAAAATCATTCTTCGATATAAAAAGATTGGGTACAACATGGATATTATACGACAGACTGCATGAATGGTAGTTAACCCAATTACGGTTGGCAACTTTGCTTCCCTCTTTAATTGCACGCCGGTGGGTCAGGCCTCAGATTCTATGACGGCTCCAACGTAAAGGCTTATTGAAAATTAGAGAGATAATGTTTGTTGGTGTCTGATGCTCTGTCTCTGGTCTGGTTCATCGGAGTCTAATTGTTGGTTTTCTTTTGCTCCAGCATTTCAGTGGTTTCTTGCTGTCGAGTCCTCACCGTTGTCTCACCTCTGTGGTTCTTTGATTTTTGTATTCACGGAGATGTTGCACTGATGAGTTAGGAGGCCTTCATGCGGACTGAACAAATTATTTGTCTAAATCGCGACGGAAGTAAGGGCGAGGATTGTGGCCACGTAAAATCGATTTAAGCCCCCCCCCTTGTGGAAATCTTCCACTGACCGTTCCAAGGCGGCTCTTCTGTGGCGATTTATTTATGTTGTTTTTTTTTGTTACTTACTGTGTGTATCACTTGTGTCTTTTGGTTTTGGATGGCCATATGGCCATTTTATGGGAAAGTAACTGTCCTTATGGCCTTCCTTTGTTTAGGTTTCCATTATGGTCTGGTCGCTTAATGTTTGTATTTCTTTACCTTTGGTGTCTTTTATGGGTGGAGTAAGTTAATTGTGTCAATTGCTGATCTTTGTTTCACTTCTACTTTTTCTAAACAAGTTCTGCAAAAGTCCCACTTCAGAAAAGCTAAACGACGTAAAAGTTTTTAGAGCTAAAGCTCGGCGAACAGTCAGAGCTTCAAAACGAAAGTCCTGGAGAGAATATGTCTCTAAATTGAACTACAAAACCCCCATTAAAAAGGTTTGGGATATGGTACGAAATATTTCAGGAAAAACCAAGTCCGCTAGTTTTACACATTTAAATACAGGTTTTGACACAAAAGCTTCAACTAAACAAGATATCAGATACTCTTGGTAGCACATTCTTGAGAAATTCACCACTGCGAAATTATTCTGACACTTTTAGAAATTTCAAAAAGGACCAAGAGAAAAGAAATCTAAACTTCAAAACCCCTCAATCTCGAAGAATACAACAAACCATTTAACGTATCCGAACTAGTTGAAGCCATTGAAAAATCACACGATAAGGCAACCGGCCCCGATGAAATTCATTATCCGATGCTTAAGCATCTGCCAAAAAGTTCTCTTTCAACACTTTTAGATATCTTTAATGATATTTGAGAAACGGTGGGTCTGTCCTGAGAGCTGGCGTTTTGCTACAGTTGTACCAATTCCATAACCAGGGAAAGATCATGCAGAACCTACGAATTATCGACCGATAGCTTTGACAAGTTGTTTGTGTAAAACATTGGAGAGAATGATAAACAAGAGATTAGTCTGGTACTAAGTCCAACAACCTCATTTCAGAATATCAGTCAGGTTTTCGTTCGGAACGTAGTACCAACGACAATTTGATAAGACTAGAAACATTTATACGAAATGCTTTTATTAACAGAGAACACGTAGTAGCTGTCTTTTTCGACTTGGAGAAAGCATATGATACCACATGGCGTTATGGAATATCGAAAGATCTCCATAACTTCGGCTTAAGGGGAAAACTTCCCAGTTTTATTCAAAGTTTTTAAGGTGAGCGTGTATTTCAAGCGCGCGTGGGATCACCCTGTCAGATCTCTATGAACAAGAGCAGGGTGTCCCACAAGGTAGTATTCTCTTAACTACGCTATTCAACATCAAAATAAATAATATTATACAATGTTTGGACGATAAAACAGACTGTTCATTGTATGTTGATGATTTTTTAATTTGTTACCGCTCAAAGAATATGAAAACAATTGAATGAGAGTTACAGCAAAATTTAAAAAGAATAGAAGAATGGACTGATAAAAATGTTTTCAAGTTCTCCAAGTCGAAAACGCAGTGTATTCATTTTTGTAAGCTACGGAAGAAACACGATTATCCTTCCTTGCTTTTATACGGATCACAAATTCCTGTTGTTGAAGAAGCCAAATTTCTTGGGGTCATATTTGATCAAAAGTTGTCTTTTATTCCCCATATTAAATATCTTAAAGCGAAATGCTTAAAAGCTTTGGATCTTTTGAAAGTTTTAGCTCATACAAGTTGGGGAGCAGATCGGTACACTTTATTACATCTTTACCGGTCTCTAATAAGATCTAAATTAGATCATGGGTCTTCAGTTTATGGTTCTGCCAGAAAGTCTTATTAAAAATCTTTGGATACTATCCATCACCAAGGCCTTCGTCTGGCCTTGGGAGCCTTCCGTACTTCTCCCGTATTAAGCCTTTATGTAGAAGCAGGTGAGCCATCTTTAATTTCCATAGAGAGAATATTTCTCTTCAGTATGCTATCAGACTTGCTGCTAATCCACATAACCCGGCATTCAAAATTTCATTTCCACCTGAATCTGTAGATAAGTATGAAACTAAACCCAAAGCAATAATTCAGGTATCGACCTTAAAAATATTCAAAAACATGAAACCCCGAAGTTCCATCTTGGTGTATTAAACAACCTTCAATTCTGTTTGACTTACATGATGGCAAAAAACCGAATCGAATCCGATACTTCTCAAACAAAACTTTCAGGTGCTGCAGTCACGCTTCAATGATTACCAGCAAGTTTATACTGATGGTTCCAAAGAAGGCGATAATGTTGGTTGTGCGTATGTTTCTAAAGATACGCACAAAACTATACGCCTTCCAGATGGCTCATCTATTTTTACAGCTGCAGCCAAGGCAATAGACCTAGCTGTAGATTTTGTCAGTTTCTCAACAATTCAAATAACAATTATATTTTCTGGTTCACTTTCTGTGCTTAAGGCTTTAGACCATTCATCATCCAATAATCCTAAAATACAAAAATTGATCGAAAAACATCATGAAATTTCTAAAACGCACCAAATCTTGTTTTGTTGGCTTCCGAGCCATATTGGCATTATCGGTAATGAATATGCTGACAAGAAAGCAAAGGAATCGGTCAATCTTGATCCGTCTGTTTTTAAAATTCCTTTTAATAATTTTAAAAATAGAAGTAGAGGCAATGATCAGGAATCGATACAATCAACCCATAGTTCCCATCAGAGACACCAATGGGAAAGAAACACAAACATGCAATAACAGATCTAATAGAAACACCAACAGCGGAAAACCAAGAGGACAGTTACGTTCCCTCAAAATGGCTAATAGGCTATCCAACATAAATTAACACAAGCGACACAAACACCTAAAGACAAACCATAACAAAAATAAATCGCGACAGAAGGACCGCCTTGGAACGGTCAGCGGAAACGAATTCCACTGGGGGGGGGGGCTTATAAATCGATTTTACATGGCAACAGTCCTCGCCCTTACTTCCGTCGCGATTTAGACAAATAATTTGCTCAGTCCGCATGAAGGCCTCCAAACTTAAGACAAACCATAACAAAAAAAACATATATTCGATATATACCGCGACAAAAGAACCGCCTTGGAACAGTCAGTGAAACGAATTCCACTTTGGGGCTTTTATTTAATAAACCATAAAACATCTTGTCGGAATGGCAAGGCAAATGGGACCGTACAGTCAATAACAAACTCCATGCCATTAAACCTGTCGTTGGAACAAAATGCTCTCCTCCACAGTTTTCCAGGAAAGAGGATGTAGTATTAACGCGACGGCGCATTGGCCATACTAGAGTTACTCATTCTTATATTTTTAATGGTGATGATCAGCCTTCTTGTGTATGATGTGATCAGCCATTCACTGTTAAACATATCTTAATTGAATGTGTAGACTTTTCACAGTCCCGCAACTTTTACTTCAAAGCTGACACTTTGCAACAATTGTTTCAAGATGTACCTGTTGATAAGATTATTTTATTTTTTAAAAGAAATTGGACTTTTTCATCAGATTTAACTGTTTCAGATTTTTATACATATCATACTTATTTTTTTGTTCACCTGTCACGTAGTGACGAGCTGAGCTTTTGTGATCACTTTTTGTCCGTCGTCCGTCGTGCATGCGTGCGTCCGTCCGTCCGTGCGTGCGTCCGTTAACAATTTAAAATAAGTATATCTCTAATACCCCATGGTCAATCTTGATCAACATGAGAAGCATCATCAGGTATGGGGAAAGGCTGCATAAGGTTTTTGGGCTGATCAGATTGGAATTCTGGTTGCCATGGCAACATATAGCTCCCATAGACTTACAATGGGAAAAATTAAAATATCTTCTTCTCTGAAACCACTGGGCCCAGAGCTTTGATATTAAGCTTGTAACAATGTCAAGTGGTCACCTACATAATTCCTGCCAATCATGCCCCTGGGTTCCAAATGGGCCACGCCCCGGGGCCCCTTCGCTCCCATAGGCTCATAATGGAAAAAGCTTCCAAAATCTTCTTCTCTGAAACCGCAGGGCCCAGAGCTTAGGTATTTAGCATGTAGCAACGGCAAGTGGTCACCTACATAATTCCTGCCAATCATGCCCCTGGGGTCCAAATTTGCCACACCCCGGGGCCCCTTAGCTCCCATAGACTCATAATGGAAAACAAAGCTTCAAAAATCTTCTTCTCTGAAACCACAGAGCCCAGAGCTTAGAATTTGGCATGTAGCAACGACAAGTGGTGACCTACATAATTCCTGTCAATCATGCCCCTGGGGTCCAAACGGGCCACGTACTGGGGCCCCTTAGCTCCTATAGACTCATAATGGAAAAAAGGTTCAAACAGCTCCTTCTCTGAAACCACAGGGCCCAGAGCTGAGATATTTAGTATGTAGCAATGGCAAGTGGTCACCTACATAAATCCTGTCATTCATGCCCCTGGGGTCCAACTGGGCGACACCCCGGGGCCCATTAGATCCTATAGACTCATAATGGAAAAAAAGCTTAAAAAATCTTCTTCTCTGAAACCACAGGACCCAGAGCTTAGATATTTAGCGTGTAGCAACGGCAATTGGTCACCTACATAATTCCTGCCAATCATGCCCCTGGGTTCCAAATGGGCCACGCCCCGGGCCCCTTTGCTCCCATAGACTCAAAATGGAAAAAAGCTTTAAACCTTTTCTCTGAAACAACAGGGCCCGGAGCTTAGATATTTAGCATGAAGCAACGGCAAGTGGTCACCTACATAATTCCTGCCAATCATAACCCTGGGGTCCAAACGGACCACGCCCCTGGGCCCCTAAGCTCCTATAGACTCATAATGGAAAAAAAGCTTCAAAAATCTTCTTCTCTCTGAAACCACAGGGCCCTGAGTTGAGATATTTAGCAATTAGCAATCGCAAGTGATCACCTACATAAATCCTGCCAATCATGCCCATGGGGTCCAAATGGGCCACGCTCCGGGGCCCCTTAGCTCCTATAGACTCATAATGGAAAAAAAGCTTCAAGAATCTTCTTCTCTAAAACCACAGGGCCCAGAGCTTAGATATGTAGCATGTAGCAATGGCAAGTGGTCACCTACATAAATCCTGCCAATCATGCCCCTGGATCCAAATGGGCCACGCCCCGGGGCCCCTTAGCTCCCATAGACTCATAATGGAAAAAAGCTTAAAAAATCTTTTTTCTCTGAAACCACAGGGCCCAATGCTTAGATAATTAGCATGTGGCAATGACAAGTGGTCACCTACATAAATCCTGCCAATCATACCCCTGGGGTCCAAATGGGCCACACCATGGGACCCGCTTCGCTCCCATAGACTCATAATGGAAAAAAGCTTCAAAAATCTTCATCATCATCATCAACGGATTTTTGATTAACGTGCAGGTACAGGGGTAGCGTCCACATAAGTGGGCCCCTTTCCAGGTAGCTGGCTTGCTGCATGCATGGTAGATCTTACACCATGCGTGCAGCAAGCCAGCTACCTGGAAAGGGGCCCACTTATGTGTGGCAAGTGGTCACCTACATAAATCCTTCCAATCATGTGTCTTTGGTCCAAATGGGCCACGCCCCGGGGCCCCTTAGCTCCCATAGACTCATAATGGAAAAAAGCTGCAAAAATCTTCTCCTCTGAAACCACAGGGCCCAGAGCTTAGATATTTAGCATGTGGCAATGACAAGTGGTCACCTACATAAATCCTGCCAATCATGCCCCTGGGGTCCAAATGGGCCACACCCTGGGACCCCTTCGCTCCCATAGACTCATAATGGAAAAAAGCTTCAAAAATCTTCTTCTCTGAAACCACAGGGCCCAGAGCTTAGATATTTAGCATGTAGCAACGGCAAGTGATCACCTACATATTTCCTGTTAATCATGCCCCTTGGGTCCAAATTGGCCACGCCCCGGGGCCGCTTCGCTACCATAGACTCATAATGGAAAAAAAGCTTCAAAAATCTTCTTCTCAGAAACTGTGAATCACAGAACGCAGATATTTAGTATCTAGCAACATAAAATAGCCAGCTACATAAATCCTGCTAACCCTGCCCCTGGGGTCAAAATTGGCCACGCTTGAGCTCATCAGCTCCAATAGACTTATAATGGAAAAAAAACTTAAAAAAGCTTCTTCTATGAAACCATTAGGCACAGAGCTTAGATGTTTAGTATGTAGCAATGTCAAGTGGCCACCTACATAAATCCTGCCAGTTATGCCCCTGGGATCCAAATTGGCCACACCCCAGGGCTCTTTAGCTTCCATAGACTTACAATTGGAAAAACTTCAAAAATCTTCTTCTTTAAACCACAGGGCCCTTATTATGAAAACACACACACACACACACACACACACACACACACACACACACACACACACACACACACACACACACACACACACACACACACACACACACATACATACAAACACACACACACACACACACAAAAACAAACATGAAATGGGGAAAAAAATCTTCAAAAATCTTCTTCTCTGAAACCATAAGTCCCAGAGCTTAGGTATTTAGCATGTAGCAATGTCGAGTGGTCGCCTACATGAATCCTGCCAATCATGCCCCTGGAGTCCAAATTGGCCAAATCCTGTGGCCCCTTAACTCCAACAAACTTATAATCGAAAAAAAGCTTCAAACATCTTCTTTGAAACCATGAAATACAGACCTTGGATATTTAGTATATAGCAACACAAAATGGTCGCTTACATAAATTCTGCCAACCATGCCCTTTGGGTCAAAATTGGCCAAGCCCCAGGGCTCATTAGCTTCTATAGACTTATACTGGAAAAAACTTTAAAAAGATCTTCTATTCCAAAATCATAAGGCACATATTTTGTTTGATTTGAGGTTTAACATCCCTTGCAACACTGTATAGGTCATTTTGGAGATGTCTCTTCCAATTTTGTGGGACTTTTACCCGACATTGAGATGAAATTACATCTCAAGCCCTGTCGCCCAATGAAACCAATAGGGTTTATTAGCATGGACACCGCTTTGCCTGAGCTTAGATATTTAGTATGTAGCAATGTAAAGTGGTCTCCTACACTAATGATTTTCTGGTACACAGGTGAGCGATATAGGGCCGTTGGGCCCTCTTGCTTACTTTTAATATCCTCATGATTCTTCATGACGTTTAACCATTAACCTTTTGACGCTTATGACCCACATAGAGGGTTGAGGCGTCGTTAAACACGAAATCATCATCATCATCATCATCATCATCTGCACCGTTTGGTCTGGATCGAGAAACTTTTGACATAGAAGTGGGGGCAATGATCAGGAATCAATACAATTAATCCACAGCTCCAATCAGAGACACCAAAGGGAAAGAAACACAAACACGACACAACAGACCATAATATAAACATCAAAAGCGGAAAACCAAAAGGACAGTTACTTTCTCACAAAATGGTCAATAGGCTATCCAAAATAAAATAATATGAGCGACACAAACACCCAAAGACAAACCATTACAAAAATAAACCGCAACAGAAGAACCGCCTTGGAACGGTCAGCGAAAACGAATTCCACTGGGGGGGGGGGGGGTGGGAAGGGGCTTAAATCGATTTTACGTGGCCAAAATCCTCGCCCTTACTTCCGTCGCGATTAAGACAAATAATTTGTTCAGTCCGCATGAAGGCCTCCTAACTCATCAGCGCAACATCTCCGTGAGAACAAAAATCAAACAACCACAGAGATAAAAACGGCGTTGAGGACTCGACAGCAAGAAACCACTGAAATGCTGGAGCAAAAAAAAAACAACAGTTAGACTCCGATGGGCCCGACCAGAGACAGAGCATCAGGTACCAACCAACATAAGCCTTTACGCTGGAACCGTCATAGAATCTTAGGTCTGACCCATCGGCGTGCAATTAAGGAGGGAAGCAAAGTTGTCAACCGTGGTTGGGTTAACTACCATGCATGCAGTCTGTCGTATAACATTTATGTTGTACCCAATCTTTTTATATCTAAGAATGATTTTACGAAACTGGGTGCCGAAGTCATTGCAGTTATATATTTTTCTGAATTTATATACTAAGTCACCATAAAATTCGAGTTCCGATAAACCTTGTTGCAGAAGAGATTTATGTACTATATTGAATTTTGAAATTAAATCAGAATGACGTCTATAAAATTTTGAAAAGGCTTTGCGTAGTTTATGGTACCGATAACCCCGATTAAGAAGGTTTAGCCGTTAACAATTTAATACGAGTGTTGAAGTCATTTACATGACTACATACTCCAGCAAATCGAATTAATTGCGAAATATAAACGCCATAGGATGGCGCGCGAGGCACACCACTATCCAAAAAGGAAAATTTACAATCCGAAAATCAAAATCATCGCGTTTATCATACATTTTGCAAGAAACAAACCCATATACAATAGATAGTTGTAAATCCAAAATCGGGGCCTCGGTATCAGAAGAATTTGTTTTATTTAACTGAAGTTCTGGGGGGGGGGGGGGGGGGGGTAAATTTGACTGATCAAACCATTGAAATAGGTATTATCAATATTTAATATCATCATGGAGTTAAAAGCTTCAATCATTCAAGACGGGTTTTCAGCAGAAATTGACATCATAGATGCTTTCTCATACCCCATAGTTTTCCCGGTATGCTAGGCGACCCATATATGCCCAAGTTTCATTGCGTCTTCAAATCCTGCAAATGACCGTTTTGACCGAATTTTAAGAAGAAGTGATCATGGATACACCTACCATGAGACAGAAACGTTGAGAATCTCATTCTGATTTGAGAACAGATTTCTCCAAAACTACTCACTCGCACAAACTCTGATTTAGCCATTAAATGTATAGGGTAACTCAGTTAGTTTGCAGCATGGGTACTTTAAAGTATTCTGAAGCACTAGCGCTATGCTATGGGATTTGGGGCTCATCATCGCTTTATAAATCTTGGGAAGGTAGAAATCAGCAGGTAGCCAGATAGCTCATTGTGTCTCTTACTATTCCCAGAACTTTATTGTAGTTCTGGAGTAAATTTGTGAAAAAGTTTAAATTGCTTGTCCAAGTGAGAAGCGCTTTCCACTCTACCGAGAAGTTCCGGTAAATCCTTCGGTAATCTCTCTGGTAAATCGTTGGTCCAAGCGCGGTGCTGTGTTTTACCGGCTAATACGTGACGTAGTTTCGAAACTTTCCTGCTGTCAAACTTCAGCGTTTGATGCAACAGTCTTTGAAAAGAACTTTTTAAAATTATTTCGACGTTTTTCTGTTTCTTTTGTAATGGAACTTGACTCTTTTTTGGTTTTGAGAAGCAATTTTGGATATGAATACAATTCTCATGAACTCTGTAAAGATGGCGGATTATCGCGAGAAATTGTACGAGATTCCAGGCGAGATTTGGGTGCCTAAGTATGTTGTTCCAGCCTCTCTACAGTAGAGCAAACACTTCGTGTGTTTGCTATAACCCAGTTTTTAATGTCACACTTCAAAATATATATCTAACAGTTTCAGCAAGCATCATTCTTTGTGACCGTTTTCATTAATCCAGCTTTGCACAACCCATACTAGAATATCAAAGGAAGTACGAATGCTTTTCTTCAACTTCTCTTTAGATAAAATATAGTCCCAAATGGCGGAGGCAGGTTGCAAATGGAATTTTAGCAACCGCCTTGGATACCATCCTACTCAAGAGAACAGTTACTTTAGCACAAAATGGCGAACTGGCTATCCAAAGCAAAAAGAATTAAGCGATACACACATTCAAATACGAACTATAGCAAAAATAAATCGCGACAGATATTTTTGTCTATATTTAGCTCTGGTGGCCATCTTGTTCATCAGCGCGGAACGATTTGAATAATTATGGTAGAAGGTCACCCTAGATTTATTCCTGTGAAATTATTTTGAAATTGGGGCAGTGGCATAGGAGGAGATTGCGTTTTAATTTGTTTATTTATTTTTTTTGTTTGTCTTTTTTCTATTTTCCGTTCTGGTAATCATTTTGTTCAGTGGAACCATTTAGGAAAGTTTCGTAGAGGGTCACCCATGGACCATTCATGTATTTTTGTTTCAAAATCCGTCCACTAGTTAAGGAGGAGAAGTCATTACAATATTGTTGTTGATGTTTTATTCTTTGAGCTCCGGTGGCCATCTTGTTCATCCGAGTGAAACGGTGTAGCAATTTTGGTAGAGGGTCACTCAAGGAATATCTCTGCGAAATTATTTTCTCCAGGCGGAGATGGTTTTCTATTTTCTATTTTTAGATCTGGCAGGCATTTTGTTTTATCAAAGGCCAAGTCACCAATGGAACATTCCTGTAAATTTATTTCAAAATCCATTCACCGAGGCGGAGATGTCTTTCAAGTGAATTGTTGACAGGCGCACGATGGACCACACATGACGCACGACGACAAAAGCTTATCCTTAGCCTTTGGCGCTAGGTGAACTAAAACGTCAAAGGCGGAAAGCCAAAATGACAGCCACGTTCCCACAAATGGCCAAAGGGTTATCCAAAAGTGTAGTACATTATTATTGTAGTAGTTGTAGATAAGACTGACTAGGAAGAGCTATTACGTGTTGTCAATATATATCAAATTAACCGAGTCCACAGCAGATTCGGTAGAGTGCCTTTCGCTTACTTTCTGCAAGCGAACGAAATATCCATATACACCACAGCTTTGTTTGTGCTACAGTTATATTCGCATCTTGGGGTGACTTAGATTACCTTTTTGTAAATAGAACATTCCGAAAGCAGGTCCAAATGATAACATCCCCCCCCTAGTCAGTCTTATCTGCGACTACTATACACACATGAACAGACGAACCATAACAATAATAAACCACGGCAGAAGAACCATCCAAGAATTTAGGGCTGTTCTCATTACCTACAAGTTGAGGATCCGATCGGAAACAAAGTTGCTATCGCCAGGAAAACGGACAACAGTCTCCATTAGGAGTATATGTAAAGGATCAGTGTGTTTGTTTGTATTGGAGTTCAACGGCCCAGTCAACACTTATTAGGTAATTTTTGAGCCGGCCATTTTACCTATCCACACTTTCACTGGACAGGCTTATACATAAGCGGTTACCAAGTCAGTCCACATTCCTTCGCCGACAACTGCCCTTCTTGAATGAGCGGAAAGGAGAGAATGAACGTAGAAAAGATTGCATGATTAATCTGGAAGAAAGAATGTTTCCGGCCCCGGCAGGTATCGAACGCGCGTCCGTCCTCCTGTTCACCAGTCAGACGCGCATCCGACTGAGCTACCAAGGCCGACCCTTTAAGGGTCAGTAATTCTCACATGAAGAATCCGAACTTTGATATTTTGAACTTGAACTTGTGCAAGATCGAATGTCTGTCCTCATTACCTTCAAGTTTGTGGAGGATCCAAACAAAAATTAAGTGCCTATTACAAGGACACCATTTTCCCTATTATACGTATATGGAAGACTCAAGGGTAACTAACTCTCACATTTAGTAGTATATACAATGTAGGTTTTGGAACAAAAATACTGTGCCCCCCCCCCCCCCCCCCCCCGGTTGGGTCCCACCGAGTGGGATGCAATAGAATAAAATATGTTTTTGCACCCTGGCTGCCATATCGCATGTGCAGTAAATTCTGGCTGTCACTAGGTTCTGGCACAGAATTTATTCAGACTCTCCATTCAGCCTTCCAACACTGGCACAGATCAATACATAAGTATATAGAAGTACCCATAGCAACGGCGCTCATACAGGAGCGGCTGTGTGTAAGTTTTGATTTCACAAGGCGAGGTAAATATACTCAGTAAATTGATCCATACATTCTCGAGTTATTTCCCTTGACATACAACTACCTATCTAAGGTAAAAAGCCCATTGCAACGCGGCGCTCATAGTATGGGCTGTTTGTTTGTTTCACTAGGCGAGGTAAATATATTGAGTAAATTGATCCATACATTCTCGAGTTGTTTCCCTTGACATACAACTACCTATCTAAGGTAAACAGCCCATATCAACGCGGCGCTCATACAGGAGCGGCGCTGCTATGGGCTGTTTGAAGTTGTTAACATATAAAATTAGACTGCTGTTGATAGCTCAAGGTCGTCCGATGGTATATTGATTTACTTCACAATGCTCTTTGGTGAAAAAAGCTTGGGCAAAATCAAAGGGCTCTTATATGCTCATTCGCGAGAATGAAAAGGACGGCGTGTGATATAAGTACTCGCCGGTCTTGACCAGCCTGCGCTCTTTTAAGCTCGCCAGCAGCCCCACCGGGCGGGTTGTGTTTGTATTAGAGAAATATAGTACTTAAAACATACAGCACAAAAATGAACAAGTGTCCTTGGATTCATGTTGGGAAGAGAGAACCCTGCAGCAATAAATGCCGCGGAGAATTCTGTGGGCGACACAATAGTTTCAGTAAGAGGGTAGGAAGAACAGAACCACTACTATGTGCAAAGTGTGGAGTGTCGGAGAAAACCCACCAACTACTTTGTATGCAATGTGGTGTTAATTAAGGCGTAACTTTACCTAATTTAGTGACACAGAGGCCTTTCTGATATTTAATCTTCATCAGTGTGTCTCAACCCCAAAGTTTTGAAACCGAAACGGATGATGGACAAGACCCGGCAAACACAGCGTATCCCCCTCCGAGCACACACCGACCGACGTAGCCTATGAGACAGGTCAGCTGGAGGCATCAGGCAAGAGGGCCTACCCGCGGACTTATAGGGTCCCCCACCGAGCCAACATCAGCAAACATGACCCACACTCCACGGAAGTCCCGGGCATCAGGAAGGAGATGTCCAAAGTAGCGAGACTTGCAAAATGTAAAATATAACAAAGAGTGTAAACCAAATCCGCTAAGATACATGTCTCACCTGACAAGTAAGTCCTAGTTTTAGAACAATTAGAATTTTATGCTGCAAAATTAAAGATATAATATAGTTATTTAAATCAGTACTTGAGCACTGACGTCAACACCGCAGTATCAACCTCAGCACTAAGGAACTGATACTGAGCTGATGATACCCTCGGGGACGAACGAATCATCCACCAGCAGAGATATCGACCCAGTGGTTGCAATTAAGGCGTAACTATACTTAATTTAGTGACACAGAGGCCTTTCTGATATTGAATCTTCATCAGTGTGTCTCAACCCCAAAGTTTTGTAACCAAAACGGATGATGGACAAGACCCGGCAAACACAGCACATCCCCTTCCGAGCACACACCGACCGACGTAGCCTATGAGACAGGTCAGCTGGAGGCATTAGGCAAGAGGGCCTACCCGCGGACTTATAGGGTCCCCCACCGAGCCAACATTAGCAAACATGACCCAGACTCCACGGAAGTCCCGGGCATCTGGAAGGAGATGTCCAAAGTAGCGAGAATTGCAAAATGTAAAATATAACAAAAAGTGTAAACCAAATCCGCTAAGATACATGTCTCACCTGACAAGTCAGTCTTAGTTTTAGAACAATTAGAATTTTATGCTGCAAAAAATAAAGATATATTAATATAGTTATTTAAATCAGTACTTGAGCACTGACGTCAACACCGCAGTATCAACCTCAGCACTAAGGAACTGACACTGAGCTGATGATACCCTCGTGGACGAACGAATCATCCACCAGCAGAGATATCGACTCATTGGTTGCAATTAAGGCGTAACTTTACCTAATTTAGGGACACAGAGGCCTTTCTGGTAATTAATCTTCATCAGTGCGTCTCAACCCCAAAGTTTTGAAACCGAAACGGATGATGGACAAGACCCGGCAAACACAGCACATCCCCCTCTGAGCACACACCGACCGACGTAGCCTATGAGACAGGTCAGCTGGAGGCATCAGACAAGAGGGCCTACCCGCGGACTTATAGGGTCCCCCACCGAGCCAACATCAGCAAACATGACCCACACTCCACGGAAGTCCCGGGCATCAGGAAGGAGATGTCGAAAGTAGCGAGACTTGCAAAATGTAAAATATAACAAAAAGTGTAAACCAAATCCGCTAAGATACATGTCTCACCTGACAAGTAAGTCTTAGTTTTAGAACAATTAGAATTTTATGCTACAAAAATTAAAGACATAATATAGTTATTTAAATCAGTTATTACCATAAATTACATAAACAAGAATCGTAGGGTTCAAAAAGAGTTTAGACGACTATCTGTCATTTTTATCTAGTATTGTTACAAACGAGAATTGTTAGTATATAGGTAAAGTCAAAGAAAAATGCCGACAGATTTTCTAATGTATTTCCTATTAGAGAACTGTTAGTATATAGGTAAAGTTAAAGTTTCAGTAACATCGCTACTATAGATGATTACATAGAGCAGTTACTGTCAGAAATACCTTATAATAATTCGACTCACCATCATATGGTTTAAAACATTTTGGATGAGCTTATCCTAGATTCTGTCAAAGGGCGCTTGTTAAAGCCCTTACAGCCTGAAAAATATCGACCTACCCCACCACCATGCAAAAAGAAGGCCGCCAAGAGAAAGGCCATTGAAGAGGAATTTGACCCTATCTCCCGCAAGAAAGTCCTGAGATCCGTGAATGAGTATCAGGATGAGATCCTGGACTCGTTTACATCTGCTGAGCAGATAAAAGAAAAGCTAGTCTTCAGTCGGACCCTATGGGTCATTGGCGACTTCTTGAGGGGCTTGCAGATAGACGTGCCTTCCAACAATCCTTATCGTGCAGACCCCAGGACTTTCCTCGAGGCTGTGGTGCCCCAAATCAGTAGCAAGCTCGTGAAAGAGATCGAGGCTCTGGGTGGCGTGAAGTTCCAGTTGGCCTTCAAGATTCAGCTTCGGAAGGACAGCCCAGACGGAAGTGAGGAGTACAAAACCCCCGTGCTGCGCCACAAACAGGAGGCCCTTCTCCAGGCCAGCGAAATCAAGGGAGCTCTCGATAAAACCTTTCCACAGATTCAAGAAACACTCGAAAAGAGGACACAGAGAGGATCTGGCTGGGTTGTAGATCAGGTACAGACCCTTTGGCTGGAAATTGCCAGATATCAACCTCTTCGGGGTAGGTCCTAGATTCCACGCCCAGCAGAATTAAGATATAAGAAGGCACTGGTTAGCATAAAGAACAAGGACCAATATTGCTTTCGATGGACGCTCCGAGCGGCCCTGCCGAATCCGCCACCACCATATCACCCAGAGAGACTTTGTTGGTATCCCACCAATGATGGTCTGAACTTTGAAGGGATTGATAGTCCCACACCCATCTCTCAGATCTATAAAGTGGAGCGGCAGAACAACCTAGCCATCAGTGTCTTTGGCTGGGACAAGGGCATCACTGTCCTTCGTCTCAGCACACAACCACAAGAGATACCAAGGATCAATATGCTGCTGATCAATGCGAATGAAAAACGCTTCCACTACACCTGGATCAAATACCTCAACCCCCTCGTATTTGACTAGAGCAAGCACCCAAAAAAGAAACACTTCTGTTAGCGCTGTCTTCATGGTTACACGAGAGAAGACCTGCTGGAGGCCCATAAGCTTGAATGAGAAGGCATCGGCCGGGCGACTGTCCGGGTGGAGATGCAAGAAGAGGGCAAGAGCAAGCTCACCTTCCAGAGAAACCACAAGCAGCAACCAACCCTATTCGTCATATATGCAGACTTTGAGGCTCTCACCACCAAGATCGAGGGCCCCGAATGCGATCCTACACAAAGCAACACCCAACAAACACAAAAACATGAGGCTTGCAGCTACTGCTATATCGTGGTGCGGTGTGATCGAACAACAAAGCCGCCTGACGAGTATCGCGGCCCAAATGCAGCAGAGCACTTCTTAAAATCACTCCAGGAGGAGGAGCGCGAGATGACACGAAAAGACTGTCGGGCCCATAACAATGCCGCGAATTGCTATATATGCGAAAAACCGCTAGACGGCGACTCTGTTCGAGACCACTGTCATATCACAGGAAAATATCGCGGGGCAGCTCGCAACGCCTGCAATCTTAAGCTGAGGCTGAGCCAAAAGACCTCCGTCATTCCCGTAGTGTTCCATAATCTCAGGGGGTACGACTCCCACCTGCTCATGCAGGCTATCTCGAAGGCAGAGTCTCCTGCATCCCCTACAACACAGAAAAATACATGTCCTTCTCTCTCGGACAGCTCCGTTTCATCGATAGCGCCCAGTTCCTGCTAGCTTCTCCTGACAAGCCGGTGACGGCAAGCCAACCTGGAGCTTTCCGGATCACGTCCCACTAGGAGCTAAACCAGCAGAGGCTCCAGCTCTTGACCCGGAAGGGTGTCTGTCCCTACGAGTGTATGGACTCCTGGTATCGCTTCGCCGAGGCCAAGCTCCCTCCGAAAGAGGCATTCTACAGCAAGCTCACCGAACGAGCACATCAGCGACGACGACTACGCCCATGCGCATAGAGTATGGTAGGTATGTGGGTGTTCCTGCGGGACTACCACGACCTCTACAATCGCACAGATGTTCTCCTGCTGGCAGATGTCTTTGAGGAATTCCGAAAGACATGCCTGACGCAGTATGGCTTAGACCCAGCACACCCGGGGCTTTCATGGAACGCCCTTCTCAAGAAGATAGGAGTGGAGCACGAGCTACTTACAGATTACGATCAACATCTATTCATCGAGAAGATGATGCGTGGATGTATCTCAATGGTCTCAAAGCGCTATGCCAAGGCCAACAATCCTATCCTCAGGTCGAGGATTATGACCAAAAAAAACCTAGTAACCATATCTTATATCTCGATGCGAACAATCTCTATGAATAGGCTATGAGCCAGGCTCTTCCCATCAGACACTTCCAGTGGGTCGATGCATAGGAATGCCAGCGACTCGCAGAAACCATTGCAGAACGACCCGCAGACACTGAAGAGGGCTATAGCCTAGAGGTAGATTTGGAATATCCAGCAGAGCTGCACAAGACACACAATACCTATCCATTAGCACCCGAGCGTCTAGTGGTCATGAAGGAGTGGATGTCGGAGTACCCAACCTTCGCAACAAAGACCGTTACGTGCTCCACTATCGGAATCTCCAGCTATACACATGTCTCTGAGTATGCGTCTGACCAAGATTCATCGTGCCCTACGGTTCCAGCAGAGCCCCTGGATGGAACCCTAGATCCGGATGAATACTGAGCTCCGAAAGAAGGCTACCAGTGACTTTGAGAAGGATCTCTACAGGCTCATGAACAATTCGGTCTTCGACAAGACGATGGAGAACCTCCGCAGGCGGGTCGACGTCAAGCTGGTCTGCGAGGAAGATAAACTCAGGCGTCTCATCGCCAGCCCAGGCTTTGCCAGAGCCAACATCTTCGACGATGATCTTGCAGCAGTTCAGATGCATAAGAGCCGTCTAGTGCTTAATCGCCCGATTTACGTAGGTAAGAGCATTCTGGACCTTTCAAAGCCCCTGATGTATGATTTCTATTACAACCGGCTCCAGAGGCAGTACGGAGAACGCTGCCAGCTCCTCTACACAGACACTGACAGCCTCCTCCTCGAATCAGGACACAGGATGTCTACGAGAACATGGCCAAGCATCAGGGCCTCTACGACACGTCCGACTTTCCAAAAGGCCGACCGCTGCACAGCACAGAGAACAAGAAGGTTCTCGGACAGATGAAGGACGAGTGCGCCGGGCAGTCAATCGCCGAATATGTTGGCCTGCGGCCGAAGATGTACTCCATCCTCCAGGCATCTGGAAAGAATATCAAGAAGGCCAAGGGTGTGAAAAAAGCAACTGTCCAGAAGCGCTTCAGGCATGAGCAGTTCAAAGAGGCTCTCTTTGAGAAGCAAACCTTCCGCCATGGCATGGATATTCTTAGGTCAGAGTGTCATCGCATCTACGAGCAGCATCTCAACAAGGTGTCCCTGTCGCCCTTCGATTCCAAACGTTGGATCGCAGAAAATGGGGTGGATACACAAGCTTATGGTTACAAAGATCGTTGCACAGCAACTGCACCAGACGTTACGCAAGAAGAGATGGATGCATTCTTAGAGGAGTTGCTCAGCGCTTGAGAACCCCATCCGGGGGAAGCTGAGTGTCGGGAGGCAAAACAAAAAGTTCTTCGCGCACAAAACCGCGCTGAAGTCCATCCTGCAAGTATTACACCACGGGCTCGTCGGGCTTGGTCAGTGTGCGCCCGAGCCGTTGCACATCCAGGGACCATATGGGATCAGTCACTCGTCGGCTTCCCCCTTCAAGCTCGCCCGGGAGCAACAAAAACTGACGGACACGATGGACCCCGAGACGCAGCAGGAGATTCAAGCCCGAATCAGAAAGATTAAGGGCGATCTCTCTGACATCGAACGATCTCCCGAATCCGTGAGACGTTCAGAAAGATGCTCCATGAAGACAAGACGCTGGCTGCGCAAATACGGACACTCTTCCGCGAACAGGGGATAACGATCGTGAGGATCCTTACAGCGGTTGGGATGGCAATCTCGACCCTAGTGCTTGCGGACACCGGCGGCGGGAGTGAACCGGCTCCTGCTCCCAGGCCACCCGGCAAGGGCGGGGTCAAGGAGTGGGTAAAAAAGCACCTATATTCCCTCGGGCGTGCCCTGGCCAATTTGGCCGGCAGGGCCGCGGCTGCCCTGCCCATAAGCATCGGGTCCATCGTCTCTTGGCTCTTGAGCACGCTGGGGAAGGCCGCTTCATGGCTCGCAGATAATTTATGGGCCTTGGTCATCAGCATGGAGACCCTTCTTCTCGTGGCTTCAAGGGACTGGCTAGCGAGACCGCGCATATCATTCCGTGATAAACCAAGGCGCCACTAGGCCGAGTGTAATCCCTGCGACTATGAGTGCTGTTTTTCTTCTTCATGGTCGAGACCGGATTTCCAGCCTGATGATCAACCACGGCAGACGTAGGCGACACTTCGGGCGCTGGCCCTGCGAGTACTCGCGGATCGATCCCGGCTGGTGAGGCAGTTTTCCCCTGGAATGTCCTTGAGCTGCCAACACTGCTGGCGTTGATCGGTGCTGCCTCGTTTATTTCTGGGTTGTGGCCGATGACCGCGTCTGACCCCGCTATTTGGATTCGGTTATTTTAACCTTGGACATTGCCGGGATGGAGTGCCATGTCGCTCGGCATCAAGTAGAGCGCTCTCCCGCAGACGTAATCCAATGGTGTGGATGCATATTGCAACGTCTTCTGATAGCGATCGATGCTGCTGGGGATGTCGACGGGTGAGGCAATGGCGTGTTCGAGATTCGCCGTTAACTGCTTTTGGGCGTCGAACCCCTCCCGACTTTGAGACTGTTGGAACGGCGCTAATCTTGCGCTCCAAAGATTGCCCAAACGTAAGTCCGAATCGATTCGTTGAGGCGCTCGACAACCGCTTGCGCGAACCCTTCTGATTTATCTAGAATCAACATCGTCCACGCCTTTGAAATATCCATATTATGGCGTATGGCATCCTTCAGGTGAAAGAAGGGGCCATCGGAGCTGTGATCACTGCGGTATTTCCCCGAAGGGGTCATGAATGTACAAAAAGATACGAGGCCTTGACACCCGTAGTCCAGCTTTTGCCAAAAAATCTGTAGAAGGCGAAACGGCGAATTCCTCGCAAAGCCGCTTGTAGGCCCTGGAGTCATATTGGTTATCGTACCATGAATAGGACTCGTCCCAGGGAGGGCGACTTTTAGCTCCTCAAACAGACGCCTCATCGTATAATAGACATGAAAGCAATACAGGCTTGCAAGAAGGGGCTCCTCCGCTTTGAGACGGTCCTGGAATGAAACACCACATCCTGCGGTTGCACACCAAACCGCAAAGTTCAGCTGGCACTGCCACCAGCTGAAGGGGGCGTGCTGCCAGCTGTCTTACGCCTTGTTTGCCCAAGTGACGTCCCCCGGTAACCGCGGGGGGGGGGGTTGATAATGCTGCCAGGTGTCCCACGCCTTGTCTGCCCTTTGTTTGTCCCCAGTAAGCGGATGGTTTTGATAATCGAAGATGTTAGGGTACTTGGCAAGGAAGTGACTTCCCTTATCGTCGACCATTACGACAAGGATGGGCGCCCCTGCTGCTGACTCTTATATTTAAAATGGCCGCCTGCCTGATATTTTGCCGAGCTATTAAACGTAAACGCCTTTGTATCCATACTCATTTTGGTGTTGTTGTGCTGTTCAAGTTAATAATTTTATTCTTATGTACATCACACTCGCTGGCGTTCAAAATGATGTGTCAATCAATCTTGCCAGGACCCTGTCTGCGGGTGAGCGAGAGATTGCTCTCTGCGAGCTGACGTATTATCACTGGTGGTACAACATATGCACGGCGAAAAGGAACAATAAGGTCTCAAATAACAAGACTGAAAAAATAATACCTGACGGGTATTATAACGTCTGTGAGTTGATCAAAAAGGTGTTTCAACGGTTAGGGCGCCGAACTCACGAAAGATGAACCCTCTGGTCTACTGCATTCGATAGTGAAGGCTGGAGAAGTCATAACAATGAATCGCGAATCAGCTAATCTCTTAGGCTTTTCCGACAATACTTTCAGACCTCGTCCGCCTACCTTTACCCTTGTCAACGACGACCTAAAAGGAATGAACCCCGCCCCCAGACGTTCACTGCAGAGCAGCCACAAAGCTGGCCGTCCAGCGAGAGGTCTGCTTTCACCTTGCTGAGTTTAGTACTTCAGAAAATGTGCATAACGGTCGCCCCTCTACACTACTTAGATCCATCCCGGTCGAGAACGAAAAGTCTGGATCTGGAAGAACTGAATCATTTCCTGTCTTACAGTACAAGAGATTGTCGTCAGGGCCTATTTCACAGCTAACTATCTCACTTAGAGATACTAACGGGGTGACGTTACCATTCGAGTATATGAGCGCAACCTTACATATAAAGAATGGTTGACGCAAGCGGCCCCGGTGGGATCAGAAAATGCCCTGGGGTGGCTTTAGCTGATCTTGGGGATACTGAGGGGTTCGATAAGGACGGGAAGGAAGATCGAGTGTATGCCCTCCAGCTCTCTGAGGGGGTCTAGAAAAGAAAAGAGGTCGCCCAACCGGGGTCATTGAAATTCGGTGATCTCAGTGACGTAGATACCTCACATGCGGTTCCAAAGTGGGTTCATACGCTGGCCTTCACTGGGAGCAAATGGGTTGCTTTTGCGGACCCCGTTCAACAAACTGGGTGGCTTATCGACATCAAGATAGCGTCTCCGTACGTCGTGACTGGAAAACAGCACAAAATCAGTAAAGTAGTAGATAGTGGCACTCGGTTGTGTTCGTATATCCCCGAGACGAAGAATATTGTCGTTTCCGAAGATATCGTGCTGAAGACAAGCAACAACCGGCAGGGAATCCTGAAAATAGTCTACGAATTCTCCACAGCGGGACTCATTGGTATGGACTTACCATCGTCATCAATTATCCTTGATCTCATTCTCGGAGATAGACCCGACGACTTCGTTGTGCTACCCGGCTTCAAGCTCATATGGCCAACAACGCATGCTACTAAGGAGGTTGGGGTTCACATAGTTGCAAAAAAGGGGCTGCTCCTGAAGTACAGTTCACTCTTTAAGGAATCCATTACCAAGCTGATTACCGTCATTTGGATATAAATAATATTTTTATAGGCCCAGTGTCTCATAGCAGACCAAGCTATAGACATTATTAGCCAGTAGTCTATTTAAACCAACCCAGCTCGATGAGCTTCTACCCCGGACTTGAAACTTGAAATAGTCACCGACTTCAGAAATTTACGCCAGTTTCAATAAGTAATATTCAGTTAGAGCGAAAGGTTAGATCATATTAGTACGATGATTCTCTATCCACCAATTGATATTGGAGACAAACGTCGCCTTCAGCACGTGGCTGAGGTCAAATTCCGTCTCGAAAAAGAACGAAACTTCAGAGCCTCGCTGTACGAGAAATGCAGACGTGGGGCTAATGTTGTTGATGGGATTGATACCGCGCTTACTGCGACTAGCGTTGGGCTAGCGACTTCTGGGGTCGGATTGCTCGCAACGATCATCGCGACGCCTGTCGCCATTGGACTTCACTTTAGAAGTAAAAAATGCATTTCTGACATAACATGCAAGATAGAGAGAATCTTCTCTGTGAAAAGCACATTCAATTAAATCATTAAGCTTTCCTTTATAAGATTATGAGGAAGTGTAGTGTAAAGAGTGGAAAAATCGTAAGTAGACAGACTTGAAGCACAAGAACGTCTGGATTTCAATTAATTTAAAGTAGAAGTAAAACAAAGATCAGATTTTGATACAATTAACTTACTCCACCCATAAAAACACCAAAGGGAAAGAAATACAAACATTAAGCGACCAGACCATAATTGAAACCTAAACAAAGGAAGGCCATAACGACAGTTACTTTCCCACAAAATGGCCATATGGCCATCCAAAACCAAAAGACACAAGTGATACACACAGTAAGTAACAAACAACATAAATAAATCGCCACAGAAGAGCCGCCTTGGAACGGTCAGTGGAAGATTTCCACTGGGGGGGGGGGGGGGGGCTTAAATCGATTTTATATGGCCACAATCCTCGCCCTTACATCCGTCGCGATTTAGACAAATAATTTGTTCAGTCCGCATGAAGGCCTCGTAACTCATCAGTGCAACATCTCCGTGAACACAAAAATCAAAGAACCACAGAGGTGAGACAACGGTGAGGACTCGACAGCAAGAAACCACTGAAATGCTGGAGCAAAAGAAAACCAAAAGTTAGACTCCGATGAGCCCGACCAGAGACAGAGCACCAGGCACCAACCAACATTATCTCTCTAATTTTCAATTAGCATTTACGTTGGAGCCGTCATAGAATCTGAGGCCTGACCCCCCGGCGTGCAATTAAAGAGGGAAGCAAAGTTGCCAACCGTGATTGGGTTAACTACCATGCATGCAGTCTGTCGTATAATATCCATGTTGTACCCAATCTTTTTATATCGAATAATGATTTTACGAAATTGGGTGCTGAAGTCATTGCAGTTATATATTTTTCTGAATTTATATACTAAGTCACCATAAAATTCGGGTTCCGATAGACCTTGTTGCAGAAGAGATTTAAGTCCAATATTGACTTTTGAAATTAAATCAGAATGACGTCTATAAAATTTTGAAAAGGCTTTGCGTAGTTTATGGTACCGATAACCCTGATTAAGGAGTTTAGCCGTTAATAATTTATTACGAGTGTTGAAGTCAGTTACATGACTACACACTCTAGCAATATCGAATTAATTGCGAAATATAAACGCCATAGGATGGCGCACGAGGAACATCACCATCCAAAAAAGGAAAATTTACAATCATAAAATCAAAGTCATCGCGTTTATCATAAATTTTGCACGAAACAAATCCATCTACAATAGATAGATGTAAATCCAAAAACGGGGCCTCTGTATCAGAAGAATTTGCTTTATTTAACTGAAGTTCTAGGGGGTAAATCTGACTGATCAAACCATCTAAATAGGTATTGTCAATATTAAATAAATCATCTTAATATCTAGAAGTAGAGCTAAAAACTTCAATAATTTCAGATTGGTTATCAATGGAAAGCGACAAAATGAAGTCTCTTTCATAACAATACAAAGTAGAAGTAAAACAAAGATCAGGAATTGATACAATTAACTTACTCCATCCATAAAATACACCAAAGGGAAAGAAATACAAACATTAAGCGACCAGACCATAATGGAAACCTAAACAAAGGAAGGCCATATGGACAGTTACTTTCCCACAAAATGGCCATATGGCCATCCAAAATTTAAAGACACAAGTGATACACACAGTAAGTAACAAACAACAACATAAATAAATCGCCACAGAAGAGCCGCCTTGGAACGGTCAGTGGAAGATTTGATTTTTTTATAGACCAAAACAGATTTCTTCCTGATCTTTCAAAGACTTTATCACAATATTTTATCACATGCGTTTTAATAGCAGTAAGACAGGAAGTTAATAATTTAGAAAGTTCAGTGGTAATGCAAGAGCTAGAATTTGCAATAAAACGTGCTTTGTAGGTCTTCTATGAAGTTTTGGTAACCAGTATAGCGTAGGAAGCTTGTCTTGGCCTTCTGTAACACACATAACAAACTTGGTAGCTGAATGACAAATATGTTCATCTACTATAGCTCTCTCTTCAGCTAAAGGCTGAAGTTCATAGGTCTTAGTACAATCAAGCTCCTGCTTAAGCGTGTTAACATAATGGAGCCGTCACACAACGACGACGTTGTTAGCGGCCTTGTCTGCAGGGGCCAAAACAAACTTCTTATGAAATTCTTGAATACTTAGTTTAAGATGACGTAAAGTCCTTAAGGGCTTTATGCTCAACATACTCTCGCTTACACTGCCTCTGCTGATGGATGGTTCATTCGTCCCCGAGGGTATCATCAGCTCAGTATCAGTTCCTGAGTGCTGAGGTTGATCTTTCGGACGGTGTTGACGTCAGTACCCAAGTACTGATTTAAATAACTATATTATATCTTTAATTTTTGCAGTATAAATTTCTAATTTTTCTAAAACTAAGACTGACTTGTCAGGTGAGACATGTATCTTAGCGGGTTGAGTTTACACTTTTTGTTATATTTTAAATTTTGCAAGTCTCGCTACTTTGGACATCTCCTTCCTGATGCCCGGGACTTCCGTGGAGTGTGGGTCATGTTTGTTGATGTTGGCTCGGTGAGGACGCCTATAATTCCGCGGGTAGGCTCTCTTGCCTGATGCCTCCAGCCGACCTGTCTCATAGGCTACGTCGGTCGGTGTGTGCTCGGAGGGGGATGTGCCGTGTTTGCCGGGTCTTGTCCATCATCCGTTTCGGTTTCAAAACTTTGGGGTTGAGACACACTGATGAAGATTAAATTTCAGAAAGGCCTATGTGTCACTAAATTAGGTATAGTTACGCCTTATTTACACAATGGATTACCGAATTCATTCAAGGCAGCAGCGATTTCATCTCTACGTTTACTGAAATCAATTTTTGAAGTACAACCGATATTTCGGTCCTTTAGAAATCATCTTATTCCTTATCCTAGAATCAGGAATAATTTTCGAATTGCCAGTAATTACATGAACAGCAGCAGGATAGCAATACACTGAGTTTTTACAATCACATGAATCAGGAGTATTAGTATCAATATCAATATCTGAAAAAGTGTATTGAGTTAAAAATGATATATATAACAGGTTTGTTATATGTATTGCAAATTGTAGGTGTTTCAGTATTTTGAAAATAAGCAGGGGTGGAAGAAAGCACCGAGCTCTCACGAAAAAATACTGGGCAAATCTATAAAATCAATACCCTTATTAATGAAGGATATTTTGAAGAAACGGCGTTTATGATTAATTTCAGAATCAATGTAAGGGCGGAGAGTATGCTTAGTATAGCCTCTTGTTAAGTGAGCTGCATCATATAACTGATTAGAACTATCGTAGAATTTATTCGCCTCGGTGTCCAGATGACGTAAAACCGAAACGGGTAATGAACAGTAGTATATATAATGGGGCATTTCCCCCGAAAGTGTACCTTATCATTCTCTCTCTTCCCCACAGGAATCCAAGGAACTAGTAGTAAATACAATGTAGGTTCTGGGACACCAAGCATACACACAGATAGGGAGGGACACCAAGCATGCACATACAGATAGGGAGGGACACCCCGCATGCACACACAGGTAGGGACACCTAGCATGCACACAGATAGGGAGGTACACCTAGCATGCGCACACATGTAGGGACACCCCGCATGCACACAGGGAGTTGCACCCAAAATACACACAGATAGGGACAGAGTAGGGACACCATGCACGCACGCACCAGATAGGGACAGGGTAGGGACACCCTACTAGAGAAGTGGGGACGCAAAGCATTGCAATGCCTTGGAAAACACAACTGTCCGCGGAAGCCATTCGCCACATCGCTTCGGGCGAGGTTGGGATACGGGCAGCGAAGTCGAGACATGGGATAGGCGATCGACTGGTTCTCCGTATTCGGCAAGGCTTGGAGAACGAGGAAACCAATGACGAGGCAGAGCAAGCGCGAGCCGAACCCAAGGACGAGGCAGAGCAAGCACGAGCCGAAGCCAACCGAGATAAACAGACACAAATAGAATTCTAGAGCTAGAAGCCGACTACGACGACCTCGCAGAACTACAGGACACAACAATGTGCAAGCTTGCCAAGTACAAAGCACAGGAGGACAAGGACACCTCGACCATTGTACGGCAGGCCCGCGGAGAAGGGGTGGAATGGCGGCGAGAGGAGCTGGAGAAGGAGAACGCCAAGCTGCGCAACATCGCACTGGGGAATGTGGGACTGCAGGAAGTTTGCAAAGAAAGACAACGGCTGAGCGAAGTGGAGGCCGAGAAAGCAAAACTGCGAGAAGACCTTGCAGAAAGAAAGAGGAAGGAGCAGCTGGAGGTCGAGAACGCAAAACTGCATGAAGACCTTGCGCGAGCGGCCCTCCTGCGGGGAAGGACAAAGCACCGGAAGAAGGGGCAGAGGGCATAGTACCGGAAAAGTCGCAGCAGACGCACGTCGAGGTCGAAGAAACCCTGCTACGAAAGTGTACCTCTGCCCCCTAGAGGCTCGGCTTCCAGACACACCAAAGTGTACCTCTTTAATTGCACGCCGGTGGGTCAGGCCTCAGATTCTATGACGGCTCCAACGTAAAGACTTATTGAAAATTAGAGAGATAATGTCGGTTGGTGCCTGATGCTCTGTCTCTGGTCGGGCTCATCGGAGTCTAACTGTTGGTTTTCTTTTGCTCCAGCATTTCAGTGGTTTCTTGCTGTCGAGTCCTCACCGGTGTCTCACCTCTGTGGTTCTTTGATTTTTGTGTTCACGGAGATGTTGCACTGATGAGTTAGGAGGCCTTCATGCGGACTGAACATATTATTTGTCTAAATTGCGACGTAAGTATGGGCGAGGATTGTGGCTACGTGTAATCGATTTAAGCCCCCCAGTGGAAATCTTCCACTGACCGTTCCAAGGCGGCTCTTCTGTGGCGATTTATTTATGTTGTTGTCTGTTACTTACTGTTTGTATCACTTGTGACTTTTGGTTTTGGATGGCCATATGGCCATTTTGTGGGAAAGTAACTGTTCTTATGGCCTTCCTTTGTTTAGGTTTCCATTATGGTCTGGTCGCTTAATGTTTGTATTTCTTTCCCTTTGGTGTCTTTTATGGGTGGAGTAAGTTAATTGTATCAATTCCTGATCTTTGTTTTACTTCTACTTTCCAATTAGAGAAATAGAGGTACAGGGCATATAAAAAGCATGCCTAGAGCCCAGCTTTCGCGAGAGGCCTACGCCGAAATCCGATCTGGCAGGCTGTCTGTCCGAGAGGCGAAGAAAAAATACCACATCTCCCAAGCCAGGTATGCAAGAATTCGGGGCAATACAGAGGAACATACTTCTGCACGAACCCAGGACTAACAAGATATGGCAAGTTGGGAATCTCTCCGAAGCGCCGCACCACAATTGTTTCTATCCGAGAAGGACAAAATAATTTTGGAGCTCTTGGGGCACACGTTCTTCGAAATCCCCCGGCAATTTCTCGAAATATATATTCTCGTTGCAAGGGAGCTGGAAGAAAGTGGTAGAGTAGTAAACATCGTCTACATCTACCCCCCCCCCCCTCCAAACCAATTTCGACCTTCAGCGGGAAAAAATGCGATTCGTTGTTGCCGAGTCGGAGCCGGCAGAAAGACATACAGGCAAATGTATAGACTGCCTTGCTACTATGTCCGACAGCGGCGTACCACTACTCCTCTTGGATGGTTCCACTTGCAAATGCAGGGCCATAGACCACTGCGTTGCTAGCGAGAAATGTGTTGAAAAACAGGGATCTTCCCACCGGACCCCCAGCAATGCTACCACCGCTGGAAATTCCAGAAGAGATCGATATCGCGGACGTAGTTTGCAACATCGAGAACTTGCACGACGACGACTGTCTAGGTTGGATTCTTCGATATTCACGCCTTGTCGGAGCTATGGCGGCGGCCTGCCAATGCAAACGAAATACATGTACGTGGCGGAGGCTTGCAGGAGACGATCTATGCAAAGAGCTTGGACTAGAGCCTCCGCGCCCAGAGGAAGATTGGAATTCGTTCCAAGGCGGTTGTTCTGTGGCGGTTTATTTATGGCGTTGTTTGTTACTTACTGTGTGTATCACTTTTGTCTTTTTATTTTGGATGGCCATATGGCCATTTTGTGGGAAAGTAACTGTCCTTATGGCCTTCCTTTGTTTAGGTTTCCATTATGGTCTGGTCGCTTAATGTTTGTGTTTCTTTCTCTTTGGTGTTTTTGATGGGTGGAGTATTTTAATTGTATCGATTACTGATCTTTGTTTTACTTCTACTTTGGACACCACCCCACCCTTTGTCGCGTGGAAAAAAGCCTGCGACCTTTCGGAGGGGACCTACCTTTGCAAAAACTTCTCGGTAGGCCGAAACAAAAAGAAGAATAGGCTACTTCTTCTTTTGTCGGATCCCAACGAAGAACAACCCTCCACCACCACTCCAGTGTACGGGTATCGCATCCAAGAAACAACGCGACTCCTTGGTGGAATGGAAAGTAGAAGTAAAACAAAGATCAGGAATCGATACAATTAACTTTCTCCACCCATCAAAGATACCAAAGGGAAAGAAACACAAACATTAAGCGACCAGACCATAATGGAAACCTAAACAAAGGAAGGCCATAAGGACATGTGCCTACCGAGAAGTTTTTGCAAAGGTAGGTCCCCTCCGAAAGATCGACGGCTTTTTTCCACGCGGCGAAGGGTGGGGTGGTGTCAAATTCCAATCTTCCTCTGGGCATGCTTGTGTTTGGCAAACCTTCGTGTTGGATTTTTTTTTTTTTTTAATTATTTTAGTATATTTCTGAAATTACATTTTACAAGTCATATTAGCATGATAATAACATACAAGCAAAGGTGCACACTTACTACTTAAGTGTGTACAGTTTGATTTTGCATAACATACAATATGAAACATACTTTTGAAACAACAAGGATATGTTTTGACAATGTAGTTTCGGAAATATTTATTAAAAATGAAAAAAAAACTATTACTAATAATAAAATAAATAAAAAGTAGGAGAAAAAGTAATCGTCAAAATAATTAGAAGGAAGAAAAGGAAAAAACAATAATAATGAAAACAAAAAGGTTCTCTGCTGCCTCAAGTTTTTTGTTAGCGTTGGTTAAGGAATTTAATCCGTTAAAGTTGCGAAATTGCTCCATTTTCTATAGTACTGGGTAATTTGGTCTTTCATAAAATAGAGTTTTCTATATTTAGTCTTTGTTTAAAATATGACACAAAATGCACAAAAACTAATGGTGTTTTTTGACATTTGTTTTGGAATATAAAATACTTCCCTAGCGCAATATCATGAAATTTTTTACTTGTGTTTTCGGTTCAGTATTATTTATCGTAATACCAAATGTGATAATCTTTTGGCTAAAAGTAATATAGATATTGTGGCCTTTTAAGAAATTAGAATATTCTGTCCAAAATTGCTGAACAAATAAACATTCCCAGAACAAATGTTGAAGCGTTTCAATTTCCATAGCGCAAAAAATCACACAATGCTGATATAGCGATATTGAATTTCAGTAAAAATGGTGTTGTTGGTATAATACGCATCAATAATTTACATTGAAAGTTTTGAAGTTTAATGTCTTTTGTTGTTTTTTGCATAGTAGTGTATACACATTTCCAATCTAAAGTATCATCACCAAATTCCTGTTTGTGTTTTACTTTCTATTAGATGGTTGTAAACAAATTTATTTACTTGTTGTGTTTTGATCACTTGACTATTAATGGTTTGTGTTTCAGGGGTATGTATGTTTTCATTTTTAAGGCTATTTTCCATGGGCTTGGTATACTTTGTGTTAATATTAAATATTTTAGAAAATCGCTATCAGGCAAATTATAGATTCTCCTTAATCTGTAAAAAGAATATATTTTATTTGTAGCATCGTAATATATATCTCTTAGATGTTTAATTCCTTGTTGATACCAATATAGATACACCAGAGTGTTACCTTCTGCTTTTATGTGAGCGTTTTTCCATAAGATTTCGTTTCTATAGCTCAGAAATGCCGCTGTTTTATTGCATGAACACCAGCCTAAAAGAATATCTCTTAGGAATGTGTTATTCTGAGCAATTTTATCTACGTCTCGCTCGGTAAAATTACACTCAAATAAACCTTTTCCGCCAAAAGGGTTTAATCTTTTTAAATATAGTTTACTGAGAATCCCATTTGTATCCGACTCTATAATTCGTTTAATTCATGTTATTTTAGTGATTTTATAAAAGTTTCCAAATCGATCATTTTTAGCCCCCCTTTTTCATAACTATTAGTCAAGGTATCCCTTTTTATTTTTTCTGGTTTGCCATTCCAGATGCAATCGTACATAAGTTTTTCAATTGATTTTATCGTTTATTTTGGTGGGTTCGGTAATGAGGTTAGGACATATATCAGTTTTGGGAGAGCTTAGCTTTTTATTACAGTAATTTTTCTCCATAAGAGTTAGTTTTCGATGCTGCCATTGTTTAAGACAGGCCTCAAATAGTTTTATTTTTGATTCTTAGTTAGTTTTGAGAGTTAAATGTTTTAGTATAAAAAGTCATACCAAGTGCGCATGCTTCCGTTGAACTCCATTGAAATTTTCGATGATTCAGATATATAGTTTCATTTTTAACCATAGCTCCGATTCGGAGAACTTGACACTTTTGGGCATTTAGTTTCAGTCCTGATATTAAAAAGAAGTCGTCGAGTACAGCAATAAGTGTTTCGAATGATTTTCGCGAGCCATCTAGGATGAACGACGCGTCATCTGCAAATAATGATCTTTTGAATTCCTGATTTATATGATATATGCCTTTAATACCTTCAGAAACATTTATTTAAAGGGATAAAAGTTCAATACATATGATGAAGAGATATGCTGATAGAGGACAGCCTAGTCGTACGCCGCGTTTAATGGGGAAAATGTGGATAGAAAACAGTTGTTTGAAATACATCTGTTTACACAATTGTAGAACAATTCAATCCATTTTATAAACTGTTCACCAAAGTTGAAATGTTTAAAGCATTGGTGTTAGATTTGGGGTGTTCTTCCAAGCGGGTCCGCGGAGGCTCTAATCCAAGCTCTTTGCAGAGATCGTCTTCTGCAAGCCTCCGCCACGTACATGTATTGCGTTTGCATGGGCAGGCCGCCGCCATAGCTGCGACAAGGCGTGTATATCGAAGAATCCAACCTAGACAGTCGTCGTCGTGCAAGTTTTCGATATTGCAAACAACGTCCGCGATTTCGATCTCTTCTGGAATTTCTAGCGGTTGTAGCATTGGTGGAGGTCCGGTGGAAAGATCCCTGTTTTTCCAAAGAACGCATTCCTTGCTAGCAGTGGTCTATGGCCCCGCATTTGCAAGTGGATCCATCCAAGAGGAGTAGTGGAACGCCGCTGTCGGACATAGTAGCAAGGCAGTCGATACATTTGTCTGTATGTCTTTCTGCCGGCTCCGACTCCGCAACAACAAATCGCATTTTTCCTACAAAGGTCGGAATTGGTTTTAGGGGTAGATGTGGACGATGTCTACTACTATACCACTTTCTACAAGCTCCCTTGCAACGAGAATATATATCTCGAGAAATTGCCGGGCGATTTGGTATCTTTCGTAGAACGTGTGCCCCGAGAGCTCCGAAATTTCTTTGTCCTTCTCGGATAGAAACAATTGTGGTGCGGCGCTTCGGAGAGATTCCCAAGTTGCCCTATCTTGTTGGTCCTGGGTTCGTGCAGGAGGATGTTCCTCTGTATTGCCCCGAATTCTTGCATACCTGGCTTGGGAGATGTGGTATTTTATCTTCGCCTCTCGGACAGATAGCCTGCCAGATCTGATTTCGGCGTAGGCCTCTCGCGACAGCTGGGCTCTAGGCATGCTTTTGTGTATGCCCTGTACCTCTATTTCTCTAATTGGAAGTACACTTTGGTGTGTTTGGAAGCCGAGCCTCTACGGGGCAGAGGTACACTTTCGTAGCAGGGTGTCTTCGACCTCGACGTGCGTCTGCTGCGACTTTTCCGGCACTATGCCCTCTTCCCCTTCTTCCGGTGCTTTGCCCTCCCCCACAGGAGGGCCGCGCGCGCAAGGTCTTCTCGCAGTTTTGGTTCTCGACCTCCAGCTGCTCATCCCTCTTTCTTTTCGCAAGTTCTTCTCGCAGTTTTGCTTTCTCGGCCTCCACTTCGCTCCGCTGATGTCTTTCTTCGCAAGCTTCCTGCAGTCCTACATTCCCCAGTGCGATGCTGCGCATCTTGGCGTTCTCCTTCTCCAGCTCCTCTTGCCGCCATTCCACCCCTAATCCGCGGGCCTGCCGTGCAATGGTCAAGGTGTCCTTGTCCTCCTGTGCTTTGTACTTTGCAAGCTTGCACATTGTTGTGTGCTGTAGTTCTGCGAGGTTGTCGTAGTCGGCTTCTAGCTCTAGAATTCTATTTGTGTCTGTTTCTCTCGGTTGGCTTCGGCTCGGTCTTGCTCTACCTCGTCCTTGGCTTCGGCTCGCGCTTGCATTGCCTCGTCCATGGTTCCCTAGTTCTCCAAGCCTTGCCGAATACGGAGAACCCGTTGTTCGCCTATCCCATATCTCGACTTCGCTGCCCGTATCCTAATCTCGCCCGAAGCGATGTGCCGAGTGGCTTCCGCGAACAGTTGTGTTTTCCCAGGCATTTGCAATGCTTTGCGTCTCCACTTCTCTAGTAATGTCCCTACCCTGTCCCTATCTGGTGCGTGCGTGCTGGGTGTCTCTACTCTGTCCCTATCTGTATGTATTTTGGGTGTCCCTTCCAATCTGTGTGTGCATGCTTGGTGTCCCTCCCTATCTGTATGTATGCTTACTGTCCCAGAACCTACATTGTATATACTACTAGTTCCTTGAATTCCTGTGTGGAAAGGGGGGAGAATGATGAGGTACACTGTAGGGGGAAATGCCTCATTATGTATACTACTTGAACTTAGAAATGAAAGCATAGAGTGACGTCCATGATTTAATAATATGATTGACAGTCACTCCAGTCTAGTATTGTTTCGTTTAAAAGTACGTAAGTTACGTTTATAGTTACCATTTTTCCTGGTGCCGTGAGATCTAGTTCTGCGTTTTCGACATTCCAGGAGCGAGAAAATATCAGAGTAGAAGTAAAACAAAGATCAGGAATCGATACAATTCACTTATTCCACCCATCAAAGACACCAAAGGGAAAGAAACACAAACATGAAGCGACCAGACCATTATGGAAACCTAAACAAAGGAAGGCCATAAAAGCGGAAAGCCAAAATGACAGTTACTTTCCCACAAAATGGCCAATTGGCTATCCAAAATAAAATAATATAAGCGACATAGACAACCCACAACAAAAATAAACCGCAACAGAAGAACCGCCTTGGAACGGTCAGCTAAACGAATTCCACAGGGGAGGGGCTTAAATCGATTTTACGTGGCCACAATCCTCACCCTTACATCCGTCGCGATTTAGACAAATAATTTGTTCAGTCCGCATGAATGTCTCCTAACTCATCAATGCAACATCTCCGTGAACACAAAAATCAAACAAACACAGAGTTGAAAAAGCGGCGGGGACTCGGCAGCAAGAAACCACTGTAATGATGGAGCAAATTAAAAGCAACAGTTAGATTCCGATGGGGCAAACCAGAGACAGAGCATCAACATTACATTGAATTAGATCTCTCTAATTCTCAGTAAAATAGAAGTGGCGGCAAAGATCAGGAATCGATACAATTAACCCACAGCTCCTATCTGAAACACCAAAGGGAAAGATCACAAACATGAAACAACAGACCCTAATGGAAACATCAACAGCGGAAAGCCAAAAAGACAATTATTTTCCCACAAGATGGCCAACAGGCTATCCAAAATAAAATATTGCAAGCGACACAAACCCCCAAAGACAAACCATAACAAAAATAAACTGCGACAGAAGAACCGCATTGGAATGGTCAGCAGAGACAATTTCCACTGGGAGGCTTACATCGATTTTACGTGGATACAATCCTCGCCCTAACTTCCGTCGTGATAAAGACAAATATTTTGTTCAGTCCGCACGAAGGCCTCCTAACTCATCAGTGCAACATCTCCGTGAACACAAAATCAAACAACCACAGAGATGAAACAACGGTGAGGACTCGACAGCAAGAAACCACTGAAATGCTGGAGCAAAAGAAAGTCAACTGTTAGACTCTGATGGCCCCAACCAGAGGCAGAGCATTTGGTACCAACCAACATAAATATGTTCCATAAAAGGGTTATCCTTTGAAAGCAAGGAATACACCACGGAACTAAAAAAATATGGAGTGTGCATGTTTTTTTGGCCAGACCAGCTCATTTCGACCAATTAGGCAAATCAGCCTTTACGCTGGAACCGTCATAGAATCTGACGGTTGACACTTCGGCATGCAATTAAAGAGGGAAGCAAAGTAGAAGTAAAAGATCAGGAATCGATACAATTAACTTACTCTATCCATCAAAGACACCAAAGGGAAAGAAACACAAACATTAAGCGACCAGACCATAATGGAAACCTAAACAAAGGAAGGCCATAAGGACAGTTACTAACCCACAAAATGGCCATATGGCCATCCAAAATAAAAAGACACAAGTGATACACACAGTAACAAACAACAACATAAATAAATCGCCACAGAAGAACCGCCTTGGAACGGTCAGTGAAATGATTTCCACCGGTGGGCTTAAATCGATTTTACGTGGCCATAATCCTCGCCCTAACTTCCGTCGCGATTTAGACAAATAATTTGTTCAGTCCGCATGAAGGCCTCCTAACTCATCAGTGCAACATATCCGTGAACACAAAAAATCAAAGAACCACAGAGGTGAGACAACCATGAGGACTCGACAGCAAGAAACCACTGAAATGCTGGAGCAAAAGAAAACCAACAGTTAGACTCCGATGGGCCCGACCAGAAACAGAGCATCAGACACCAACCAACATTACCTTGAATTAGATCTCCCTAATTCTCAATAAGCCTTTACGTTGGAGCCGTCATAGAATCTGAGGCCTGACCCACCGTGAAAAGTTGTCAACCATGATTGGTTAACCATCATGCATGCAGTCTGTCGTATAACATTTATGTTGTACCCAATCATTTTGTATCGAAGAATGATTTTAGGAAATTTGGTGCCAAAGTGACCGCGGTTATATATTGTTCTTAATTTATATACTTAGTCACCATAAAATTCGAGTTCCGATAGACCTTGAGGCAGAAGAGATTTAAAAAGTAGAAGTAAAACAAAGATCAGGAATTGATACAATTAACTTACTCCATCCATAAAAGACACCAAAGGGAAAGAAATACAAACATTAAGCGACCAGACCATAATGGAAACCTAAATAAAGGAAGGCCATATGGACAGTCACTTTCCCACAAAATGGCCATATGGCCATCCAAAACTAAAAGACACAAGTGATTCACACAGTAAGTAACAAACAACAACATAAATAAATCGCCACAGAAGAGCCGCCTTGGAACGGTCAGTGGAAGATTTCCACTGGGGGGCTTAAATCGATTTTACGTGGCCACAATCCTCGCCCTTACTTCCGTCGCGATTTAGACAAATAATTTGTTCAGTCCGCATGAAGGCCTCCTAACTCATCAGTGCAACATCTCCCTGAACACAGAAATCAAAGAACCACAGAGGTGAGACAACGGTGAGGACTCGACAGCAAGAAACCACTGAAATGCTGCAGCAAAAGAAAACCAACAGTTAGACTCCGATGAGCCCGACCAGAGACAGAGCATCAGGCACCAACCAACATTATCTCTTTAATTTTCAATAAGCCTTTACGTTGGAGCCGTCATAGAATCTGAGGCCTGACCCACTGGCGTGCAATTGAAGAGGAAAGCAAAGTTGCCAACCGTGATTGGGTTAACTACCATGCATGCAGTCTGTCGTATAATATCCATGTTGTACCCAATCTTTTTATATCGAAGAATGACTTTACGAAATTGGGTGCTGAAGTCATTGCGGTTATATATTTTTCTGAATTTATATACTAAGTCACCATAAAATTCGGGTTCCGATAGACCTTGATGCAGAAGAGATTTAAGTCCAATATTGAATTTTGAAATTAAATCAGAATGGCGTCTATAAAATGTTGAAAAGGCTTTGCGTAGTTTATGGTACCGATAACCCTGATTAAGAAGTTTAGCCGTTAATAATTTATTACGAGTGTTGAAGTCAGTTACATGACTACACACTCTAGCAAATCGAATTAATTGCGAAATATAAACGCCATAGGATGGCGCACGAGGAACATCACCATCCAAAAAAGGAAAATTTACAATCTCAAAATCAAAGTCATCGCGTTTATCATAAATTTTGCACGAAACAAATCCATCTACAATAGATAGATGTAAATCCAAAAACGGGGCCTCGGTATCAGAAGAATTTGCTTTATTTAACTGAAGTTCTAGGGGGTAAATCTGACTGATCAAATCATCAAAATAGGTATTATCAATATTTAATAAATCATCTAAATATCTAGGTGTAGAGCTAAAAGCTTCAATAATTTCAGATTGGTTATCAATGGAAAGCGACAAAATGAAGTCTCTTTCATAACAATACAAGAACAGATCAGCCACAAGAGGTGCGCAATTAGTACCCATCGGAATACCCACAATTTGTCTAAATAACTTAGTACCGAATCTAATATAAATATTGTCAAGTAGAAAGGTGAGGGCATCACACACTTTCTGACATGACCAAAGTGTATAATTCTTATGCTCTTTAGAAGTGAAAAATGCATTTCTGGCATTACATGCAAGATAGAGAGAATCTTCTCTGTGAAAAGCCCATTCAGTTAAATCATTAAGCTTTTCTTTCATAAGATTATGAGGAAGTGTAGTGTAAAGAGTGGAAAAATCGTAGGTAGACAGACTAGAAGCACGAAACTGTCTAGATTTCAATTTATTTAAAACCTCATTCGAATTTTTTATAGACCAAAACAGATTTCTTCCTGATCGTTCAAAGACTTTATCACAATATTTAATTACATGCGTTTTAATAGCAGTAAGACAGGAAGTTAATAATTTAGAAAGTTCAGTGGTAGTGCAAGAACTAGAATTTGCAATAAACCGTGCTTTGTAAGGTTTTTTATGAAGTTTTGGTAACCAGTATAGCGTAGGAAGCTTGTCTTGGCCTTCGTTAACACACACAGCAAACTTGGTGGCTGAAAGACAAACATGTTTATCTACTATAGCTCTCTCTTCAGCCAAAGGCTGAAGTTCATAGGCCTTAGTACCACCAAGCTCCTGCTTAAGCGTGTTAACATAGTGGAGCCGTCATACAACGACAACGTTGTTAGCGGCCTTGTCTGCAGGGGCCAAAACAAACTTCTTATGAAATTCTTGAATACCTAGTTTAAGATGACGTAAAGACGTCTTGGGCTTAGGAGGTAAAAAGTTAGTATTTTGAGAATAGAAAGAAATGCGTTTATTCACTAGTCTTAAAATGCTAAGTTTCCAGTCCTTTAGGGCTTTATACTCATCATACTCTCGCTTACACCATCCAATATTAAATTTTGAAATTAAATCAAAACGACTCTTTAAAATTTTGAAAAGGCTTTGTGTAGTTTATGGTACCTATAAAAAGTAGAAGTTAAACAAAGATCAGGAATCGATACAATTAACTCACTCCACCCATCAAAGACACCAACGGGAAAGAAATACAAACACTAAGCGACCAGACCATAATGGAAACCTAAACAAAGGAAGGCCATAATGACAGTTACTTTCCCACAAAATGGCCATATGGCCATCCAAAATTAAAAGACACAAGTGATACACACAGTAAGTAACAAACAACATCATAAATAAATCGCCACAGAAGAACCGCCTTGGAACGGTCAGTGGAAAGATTTCCACTGGGGGGCTTAAATCGATTTTACGTGGCCACAATCCCCGCCCTTACTTCCGTCGCGATTTAGACAAACCATTTGTTCAGTCCGCATGAATGCCTCCTAACTCATCAGTGCAACATCTCCGTGAACACAAAAAAATAAAGAACCACAGAGGTGAGACAACGGTGAAGACTCGACAGCAAGAATTAACTGAAATGCTGGAGCAAAATAAAACCAACAGTTAGACTCCGATGGGCCCGACCAGAGACAGAGCCTCAGGCACCAACCAACATTACCTTGAATTAGATCTCTCTAATTCTCAATAAGCCTTAACGTTGGAGCCGTCATAGAATCTGAGGCCTGACCCACCGTGATAAGTTTTCAACCGTGATTGGTTAACTATCATGCATGCAGTCTGTCGTATAGCATTTATGTTGTACCCAATCATTTTGTATCGAAGAATGATTTATGGAAATTTAGTGCCGAAGTGACTGCGGTTATATTTTGTTCTTAATTTATATACTAAGTCACCATAAAATTCGAGTTCCGATAGACCTTGAGGCAGAAGAGATTTAAGTCCAATATTAAATTTTGAAATTAAATAAAAACGACTCTTTAAAATTTTGAAAAGGCTTTGTGTAGTTTAGTTTAAACTTTATTTCATTCAAATATAATAACACAAAACATATAAACACAATATCATTGGATAAGTAAAATTATATCTGAAAGGGATACAGAAAAAAGTCGGTGACTTGTAGTTTATGGTACCTATAAAAAGTAGAAGTAAAACAAAGATCAGGAATCGATACAATTAACTTACTCCACCCATAAAAGACACCAAAGGGAAAGAAATACAAACACTAAGCGACCAGACCATAATGGAAACCTAAACAAAGGAAGGCCATAAGGACAGTTACTTTCCCACAAAATGGCCATATTGCCATCCAAAAGTAAAAGACACAAGTGATACACATAATAAGTAACAAACAACAACATAAATAAATCGCCACAGAATAACCGCCTTGGAACGGTCAGTGGAAAGATTTCCACTGGGGGGCTTAAATCGATTTTACGTGGCGACAATCCTCGCCCTTACTTCTGTCGCGATTTAGACAAACCATTTGTTCAGCCCGCATGAAGGCCTCCTAACTCATCAGTGCAACATCTCCGTGAACACAAAAAATCAAAGAACCACAGAGGTGAGACAACGGTGAGGACTCGACAGCAAGAAACCACTGAAATGCTGCAGCAAAAGAAAACCAACAGTTAGACTCCGATGGGCCCGACCAGAGACAGACCATCAGGCACCAACCAACATTACCAAGAATTAGATCTCTCTAATTCTCAATAAGCCTTTACGTTGGAGCCGTCATTGAATCTGAGGCCTGACCCACCGGCGTGCAATTAAGGAGGGAAGCAAAATTGCCAGCCGTGATTGGGTTAACTATCATTCATGCAGTCTCTCGTATAACATCCATGTTGTATCCAATCTTTTTATATCGAAGAATGATTTTACGAAATTGGGTGCTGAAGTCATTGCGGTTATATATTTTTCTGAATTTATATACTAAGTCACCATAAAATTCGGGTTCCGATAGACCTTGTTGTAGAAGAGATTTAAATCCAATATTGAATTTAGAAATTAAATCAGAATGGCGTCTATAAAATGTTGAAAAGGCTTTGCGTAGTTATGGTACCGATAACCCTGATTAAGGAGTTTAGCCGTTAATAATTTATTACGAGTGTTGAAGTCAGTTACATGACTACACACTCTAGCAAATCGAATTAATTGCGAAATATAAACGCCATAGGATGGCGCACGAGGAACATCACCATCCAAAAAAGGAAAATTTACAATCTCAACATCAAAGTCATCGCGTTTATCATAAATTTTGCACGAAACCAACCCATCTACAATAGATAGATGTAAATCCAAAAACGGGGCCTCGGTATCAGAAGAATTGGCTTTATTTAACTGAAGTTCTGGGGGGTAAATCTGACTGATCAAACCATCGAAATAGGTATTATCAATATTTAATAAATCATCTAAATATCTAGAAGTGGAGTAAAAGCTTCAATAATTTCAGATTGGTTATCAATGGAAAGCGACAACATGAAGTCTCTTTCATAACAATACAAGAACAGATCAGCCACAAGAGGTGCGCAATTTTTACCAATCGGAATACCCATAATTTGTCTAAATAACTTAGTACCGAATCTAATATAAATATTGTCAAGTAGAAAGGTGAGGGCATCACACACTTTCTAACATGACCAAAGTGTATAATTCTTATGCTCTTTAGAAGTGCAAAAATGCATTTATGACATTACATGCAAGATAGAGAGAATCTTCTCTGTGAAAAACCCATTCAATTAAATCATTAAGCTTTTCTTTTATAAGATTATGAGGAAGTGTCGTGTAAAGAGTGGCAAAATCGTAAGTAGACAGACTTGAAGCACGAAATTATCTGGATTTCAATTTATTTAAAGTAGAAGTAAAACAAAGATCAGGAATTGATACAATTAACTTACTCCACCCATAAAAGACACCAAAGGGAAAGAAATACAAACATTAAGCGACCAGACCATAATGGAAACCTAAACAAAGGAAGGCCATAAGGACAGTTACTTTCCCACAAAATGGCCATATGGCCATCCAAAACCAAAAGACACAAGTGATACACACAGTAAGTAACAAACAACTACATAAATAAATCGCCACAGAAGAGCCGCCTTGGAACGGTCAGCTGAAGATTTCCACTGGGGGGCTTAAATCGATTTTACGTGGCCACAATCCTCGCCCTTACTTCCGTCGCGATTTAGACAAATAATTTGTTCAGACCGCATGAAGGCCTCCTAACTCATCAGTGCAACATCTCCGTTAACACAAAAATCAAAGAACCACAGAGGTGAGACAACGGTGAGGACTCGACAGCAAGAAACCACTGAAATGCTGGAGCAAAAGAAAACCAACAGTTAGACTCCGATGAGCCCGACCAGAGACAGAGCATCAGGCACCAACCGACATTATCTCTCTAATTTTCAATAAGCCTTTACGTTGGAGCCGTCATAGAATCTGAGGCCTGACCCACCGGCGTGCAATTAAAGAGGGAAGCAAAGTTGCCAACCGTGATTGGGTTAACTACCATGCATGTGTTATCTCCCTTCTATTATCTACCTTGGTAGATCATATGCATAGCTTCTAGGTTTATAACCACTCTCTGACAACTGCGTCAGGGAGTCGACTCTTTGGCTCAGGGGTAAGAGCAGTGGACTGTCACCCGAGCGGCCCGGGTTCGAATCCCACCATAGGCGGGGATTTTTCAGGCTATGCATCTTTCCTTTGTTACGGCTTTCAGGTCGTTAGATGGGGGCTCGTCCGAAATGCCAGAATTGGCTTGTGCCGAAGTTGGTATCCTTCACGTCATCATGAATGATGACTTCCTTGAAGAGGGGGTGTGTTACCTCCCTTCCATTATCTACCTTGGTAGATCATATGCATAGCTTCTAGGTTTATAACCACTCTCTGACAACTGCGTCAGGGAGTCGACTCTTTGGCTCAGGGGTCAGAGCAGTGGACTGTCACCCGAGCGGCCCGGGTTCGAATCCCACCATAGGCGGGGATTTTTCAGGCTATGCATCTTTCCTTTGTTACGGCTTTCAGGTCGTAAGACATGCAGTCTGTCGTATAATATCCATGTTGTACCCAATCTTTTTATATCGAAGAATGATTTTACGAAATTGGGTGCTGAAGTCATTGCGGTTATATATTTTTCTGAATTTATATGCTAAGTCACCATAAAATTCGGGTTCCGATAGACCTTGTTGCAGAAGAGATTTAAGTCCAATATTGAATTTTGAAATTAAACCGTCATTCGAATTTTTTATAGACAAAAACAGATTTCTTGCAGATCTTTCAAAGACTTTATCACAATATTTAATCACATGCGTTTTAATAGCAGTAAAACAGGACGTTAATAATTTAGAAAGTTCAGTGGTAGTGCAAGAGCTAGAATTTGCGATAAACCGAGCTTTGTAAGGTCTTTTATGAAGTTTTGGTAACCAGTATAGCGTAGGAAGCTTGTCTTGGCCTTCGGTAACACACACAGCAAACTTGGTGGCTGAATGACAAACATGTTTATCTACTATAGCTCTTTCTTCAGCTAAAGGCTGAAGTTCATAGGCCTTAGTACCACCAAGCTCCTGCTTAAGCGTGTTAACATAGTGGAACCGTCACACAACGACGACGTTGTTAGCGGCCTTGTCTGCAGGGGCCAAAACAAACTTCTTATGAAATTCTTGAATACCTAGTTTAAGATGACGTAAAGACGTCTTGGGCTTAGCAGGTAATAAGTTAGTATTTTGAGAATAGAAAGAAATGCGTTTATTCACTAGTTTTAAAATGCTAAGTTTCCAGTCCTTAAGGGCTTTATGCTCAACATACTCTCGCTTACACCATCGATTACCGAATTCATTCAAGGAAGCAGCTATTTCATCTCTACATTTACTGAAATCAATTTTAGAAGGAAACCGATATTTCGGTCCTTTAGAAGTTATATTCCTTATCCTAGAATCTGGAATAATTTTCAAATTGCCAGTAATTACATGACCAGCAGTAGGACAGCAATACACTGAGTTTTAACAATCACATGAATCAGGAGGATTAGTATCAATATCAAGATCTGAAACAAGTTTACTGAAATTAAAAATGATAGATCTAACAGGTTTGTTATATTTATAGCAAATTATAGGTGTTTCAGTATTTTGAAAATAAACAGGAATGGAAGAAAGCACCGAGCTCTCACGGAAGATACTGGGCAAATCTATAAAATCCATACCCTTATTAATGAAGGATATTTTGAAGAAATGGCGTTTATGATTAATATCAGAATCAATGTAAGGACGGAGAGTATGCTGAGTATAGCCTCTAGTTAAAAGAGCCGCATCATATAACTGATTAGAACTATCGTAGAATTTATTCGCCTCGGTGTCCAGAAGACGTAAAACAGAAACGGGTAATGAACCGAAAAATGAAAGCATAGAGTGGCGTCCATGATTTAATAATATAATTGACAGTCACTTCAGTCTAGTATTGTTTCGTTTAAACGCACGTAATTTACGTTTAAAGTTACCATTTTTCCTGGTGCCGTGGGATCTAGTTCTGCGTTTTCGACATTCCAGGAGCGAGAAAATATCAAAGTCCGGCATTCTAGAAATATTACCCTCATGATAAATGTTGTCATTAAATCCCAGTGGAAAAGGGGTTTGTAAACATTTAATCCATTTCAGTTCAGCCACATGTCTTTTTATACTTTTGAATTTAGATCTATAACCCTGATTAAAAAGTTTAGCCGTTAACAATTTATTACGAGTGTTGAAGTCCGTTACATGATTACATACTCTGGTAAATCGAATTAATTGCGAAATATAAACGCCATAGGATAGCGCACGAGGAACATCACCATCCCAAAAAAGGAAACTTTACAATCTCAAAATCAAAATCATCGCGTTTATCATAATTTTTGCAAGAAACGAACCCATCTACAATAGCTAGATCTAAATCCAAACACGGTGCCTCAGTATCAGAATAATTTGCTTTATTTAACTGAAGTTAACTGAATAATTTGCTTTATTTAACTGAAGTTCTGGTGGATGGGGAGGGGTAAATTTGACCGATCAAACCATCGAAATAAGTATTATCAATATTTAATAAATTATATAAATATCTAGAAGTGAAGGTAAAAGCTTCAATGATTTCAGACTCGTTTTCAGCAGAAAGGGACATCATTAAGTCTCTCTCATAACAAAACAAACACAGATTAGCCACAAGTGGTCCGTAATTAGTACCCATCGGAATACCCACAATTTGTCTAATTAACTTAGTACCAAATCTTATGTAAATATTGTCAAGTAGAATGGCGAGAGCTTCACACACTTTCTGATATGACCATAAAGTATAATTTTTATGCTCTTCAGAAGTGAAAAAAGCATTTCTTACATTACATGCAAGATAGAGGGAGTCTTCCCGATGAAATGTCCATTCAATTAAATTATTAGGTTTTTCATTTATAAGATTATGAGGAAGTGTAGTTTAAAGGGTGGAAAAAATCATTGGTAGACAGACTTGAAGCCCGAAAACGCTTGATTTCAATTTATTCAAAACTTCATCAGAATTTTTATAGATCAAAACAGATTTCTACATGATCTTTCGAAGACTTTGTCGCAAAAGTTTATCACATTTGTAAATACTGTCAAGTAAAAAGGTGAGAGCTTCACATAATTTCTGACATGACCATTAAGTATAATTGTTATGCTCTTCAGGGCTGGAAGACTGCAGTGCTTATATCGATGACGCTATCATTTACAATGACCAGTGGAATCAACATCTTGGGACTATTCGAGGATTCTTTGATAGACTGAGTAATGCTAAATTGACGATAAATCTTGCTTAGAGTGAATTCTGCCATTTAAGTTTGGCATTTCTAGGTCATGTTGTAGGTCAAGGTCACGTGAAACCAGTTAATGCTAGAGTTGAGTCTATCTCGAATTTTCTCGTACCTACGTGCAAACGACAGCTAATGCGATTTCTTGTTATGACTGGTTATTACAGAAAGTTCTACAATATTTTTTCTGTCATTGCTGAGCCTTTAACAAATTTACTAAGCAAAACAACAAGTTTCATTGGAACGAAACATGCCAAAAATTATTTGATAAGCTTAAAGACATACATAAGAGTGAGCCAGTTCTCTTGGCCCCAAACTTTGAAAAAGAGTATATGCTAGCTGTAGTTGCTAGTGATGTGAGTGCAGGTAGTGTTTTGTTACAGAAAGACGAAAATGGTGTGGATCATCCAGTTTGCTATTTTTCCAAAAAGTTTAATCAGCATCAGCGAAATTACTCTACCATACAGAATGTGCTTGTCTCTGATTCTTATTCTACAACATTTCGAAGTTCATCTTACTTCTACTTATGCAGCGATTGTCGTTTTCAGTGATAACAATCCACTGACTTTCATACATAAAATGAAAAACAAAAATTAGCGGTTGCTCATGTGGAGTCGTATGCTATAAGAGTTCAAGTAAGACATAAGACATATCAGAGGGAGAAATAACATTATCCCTGATACCCTTTAAAGAGCTTGAGCAGTGTCAGGAATTGTGTTTTTCTTTCATACTTGATCGGATTGTAGATACATGTAATTTTATGTGCTATATTCAATATTTTATTATTTTAAAAGCAAAAGAAAGCTTTATTAGGGCCCCGCACTGAAAGTGTGGGTGCCCTATAGTAATCACTCTGTCCGTCCGTCTGTCTGTCTGTCTGTCTGTCTGTCTGTCTGTCTGTCTGTCTGTCTGTCCGTCTGTCCGTCCACAAATTTTCCTACTCCTCTGATAGTGCTGCATGGGCCCTAGTCAGTTTCACTGACAGCTCTAGTTACACAAATCTTTATTTTCCTCGAAGAATTTATTTTTCTGATTCCCACTTTCATCCAACTGGATGACCTAGTAATGCTATTAATATCTTGTTTATTCCTCTTAAAGAAGTTTCTGGACAAATGAGTTACATATTAATTTCAGTTGGTAACTTATTTACAAGGAAAAGTACTTTGGAATCTTCCAAAAGGTTCGGGGTTGCATTATTTTAAGAAAATTACCTAATCTTATTCCACAGCCCTCTGGAACTTTCTGGAGAAATCTTAGTGTCTATATGAAGAGCTTGTATTTTTATTTGGTTCAGAGTTTGGAGTTTGGGTGTTTAATAAAAGTTATTTCTGAGTACTGTGTTGGATTGTTTAAGGATGTTGTTTATCATTTCCGACTGCAGTTTATGTTTTGTTGATTTGCAGAACGAAATTTCTTAACAAGTAGTTTAGGTCGTGGTACCAAAGCGTTCATTCAAAATCATTAATCCATAGACAAATGGCAAATATCAATGTTCAGACCAACAAGCATGGCTCCATAATAGTGAAATCAGGCGTCCTAGGATAGTAAGCATTACTTGGTAAGCAAGCTTCGCCCACCTTGCCTATCGACCTGAACGAAGAAAAGAAGCAAATGCCGAAAAGGGTATGTCCGAGACTTTTCAAGTAGAAGTAAAATAAAGATCAGGAATCGATACAATTAACTTACTCCACCCATCAAAGACACCAAAGGGAAAGAAACACAAACATGAAGCGACCAGAACATAATGGAAACCTAAACAAAGGAAGGTCTTAAGGACAGTTACTTTCCCACAAAATGGCCAAATGGCCATCCAAAATAAAAAGACACAAGTGATACACACAGTAAGTGACAAACAACAACATAAATAAACCGCAACAGAAGAACCGCCTTGGGACGGTCAGTGGAAAGAATTCCACTGGCGGGCTTAAATCGATTTTACATGGCCATAATCCTCGCCCTTACCTCTGTCGCGGTATACACTAATTTTGTTTAGTCCACATGAAGGCTTCCTAACTCGTCAGTGTAACATCTCCGAGAACATACAAATCAAAGTGGTAGTGAGCACATTCCCTTGTTCCATAAAGTCCTGATACTTGGAACAGGCTCTAGCATAACGGATTAACTATGAAACGTCAACTCAATATGCTGGTGCAGACTGGATATTACTACTCAGGCAGGGAAAGTTAACAATGGAAAAATTGAAGTCATCTCTTAATCGTACAGCCTAGTAGTAAGCTTCCCGTTGTCAACATAGAGATAACAATACAAGTATGAGGAGGAGGTTGCAGTCTCTGCTGTTTCCTTAATTTCAAGTTTACGTGGATAGTTGAATTCAAACAACTTAATAAATACAATACTGTCAAGCTTCCCGTTGTCAACATAGAGATAACAATACAAGTATGAGGAGGAGGTTGCAGTCTCTGCTGTTTCCTTAATTTCAAGTTTACGTGGATAGTTGAATTCAAACAACTTAATAAATACAATACTGTCAAAACTACATAAACTGTGTTGCTCTCTTACAATGATATTGTCGTACTGCCAGCTTGTTGGGTATAACGTCTTAAGCTTACCTCGTGCTACTGCTCCTTTAACTGCATCTGTTAACGCTTTCTTTCTTACTTGTTCTCTCTTAAGCATTTCTTCCAACATATCTGCAACAGAAGACCGGCTCAATATATACTCGATAAAAAAGTAACTATACCAATTTCCGGATAAATTCCAGTAGCTATCCGGTGATTGCTTTATAAATGCGAATCGGACGTTCAGCTACAAAAAAGGCGCATATTTACATTTGTCCATACTATTCTGCTCAAGAGTTGTCTTGCAGTATGTGCTTAGAAAGGTTTTGGAAGGAATTTGGCATTTCGCATGCGCAGATGATCAGTTAGGGTCTGAGGTGAAAGATCATGTGCATTGAACATCGAAACTCACTTTACCTTCACAATATCTCATGATCTTGCACAACAATCAATGCTTTAATTTGCGAAATTCTCAGATTATCTCCCTTTCAATTAAAAATATAGCAATTTTCAAACTGATGTTATTTCTATACCGGTCATTCATTTTTTGTAATTTCTTCAAAAGCGATTTGAATTTTCCTTTTTTGGATGGTGATGTTCCTCGTGCGCCATCCTATGGCGTTTATATTTCGCAATTATTTCGATTTGCTAGAGTGTGTAGTCATGTAACTGATTTCAACACTCGTAATAAATTATTTACAGCTAAACTCCTTAATCAGGGTTATCGGTACCATAAACTACGCAAAGCCTTTTTAACATTTTATAGACGCCATTCTGATTTAATTTCAAAATTCAATGTTGGCCTAAAATCTCTTCTGCAACAAGATCTATCGGAACCCGAATTTTATGGTGACTTAGTATATAAATTCAGAAAAATATATAACCAAAATGACTTCAGCACCCAATTTCGTAAAATCATTCTTCGATATAAAAAGATTGGGTACAACATGGATATTATACGACAGACTGCATGCATGGTAGTTAACCCAATCACGGTTGGCAACTTTGCTTGTGGTCACGTAAAATCGATTTAAGCCCCCCAGTGGAAATCTTCCACTGACCGTTCCAAGGCGGCTCTTCTGTGGCGATTCATTTATGTTGTTGTTTGTTACTTACTGTGTGTATCACTTGTGTCTTTTAATTTTGGATGGCCATATGGCCATTTTGTGGGAAAGTAACTGTCCTTATGGCCTTCCTTTGTTTAGGTTTCCATTATGGTCTGGTCGCTTAATGTTTGTATTTCTTTCCATTTGGTGTCTTTTATGGGTGGAGTAAGTTAATTGTATCAATTCCTGATCATTGTTTTACTTCTACTTTGTTGCCACTATTTCTGTCAACCATGATTGATCTTGAGAGCCAACTGGAATTTCACACCACCCAGCGCCTCGATCTCTTCCTCGAGCTTGCTACTGATCCGGGACACTACAGCCTCGATGAAAGTCCTGGTGTCTGCACTATGAGGATTATTGGCAGGCACGTCCATCTGCCAGCCCTCAAGAAGTCGCCAATGACCCATGGGGGCTGACTGAAGACTAGCTTTTATTTTATCTGCTCAGCAGATGTAAACAAGTCCAGGATCTCATGGGATAGGTCGATATCTTTTAGGCTGTAAGGGTTTTAACAGGCACCCTTTGACCGAGCCTGGGATAGGCTCATCCAAGATGTTTTGTTTGAGAGTCAAATAATCTTCAGATATTTCTGCCAGTACCTTCGCTATGAATTCATCCATAATAGCTATATATTCGTATACCTATGTGTTGATATTTCTCTAATTGATATTTCTCTAATAGTAATTCATAATACCTACGTATTGGATATTTCTCTAAAAGTTATACTTCATATACCTATGTGTTGATATTTCTCTAATTGATAGTTCTCTAATAGCAATTCATAATACCTACGTATTGGGTATTTCTCTAAAAGTTATACTAATGTGTTGATATTTCTCTAATTGATATTTCTCCAATAGTTTTAATTCATAAAACCTACGTATTGGTATTTCTCTAACAGTTATACTTCATATACTTATGTGTTGATATTTCTCTAATTGAAATTTATCCTGGAAAGTCGTCTTACTTCTTTTTGGAAACTTTAAGCATAGTGTTTCTTATGGTAATATTGGTTATAGGCGCTGGTAGCGCCGAATGGTTTGCACAGCTTATGTGGGGTCTTCACAGCCATCCCACAACCTCGACAGATCCAAAGACCCCCGCCTCTGGAGAAAGCGGCGTTGTGGATACCACAGTAGGTTCCTCGACATCTCCTCCCACAAGCTTCCGTTTTTCCGATCCTGATCCATGCACACTCCCGCATTGTGTTTTTGGAATTAGCAGTGTTGTGGGCAGCACAGTAGATTCTTCTACATCTCTTCCCACAAACTCCATTTGTTCTAACCTTGATCCAAGCACATATTGTATTCTCTTTATAGTATATATATAAATATTGTCTAAATCATCGACCAGTCAGCTGGTCCCGCGGTTTGAAGGAATTGAGTCTATTTACGCGAACCCCTCATAGTGTTCTCCACATTCTTTGCAGGTGGATATAAAGGTCGATGGCTCGTCTCCGGCACCGATCTGAACCTGGCGGTATGCGTGGTTTCGTCTGTGGCAACGGGGACAGGCGAAGAGGGTGAAAGTTTTTTCCATGACTTTTTGGCTACCTCGTCGCGTTCAGTCTTCCGGGCCATGGGACACAGCTCAGTTGGCGTCATATTACTAAAAACTTCCGGAAGCAAATCCCCTGAGGCAAGCCTATCTAGGGCCCATCCTCCACCCTCTACCTTGCTCAGTATTGTGCCTATGGGGTCAATGTTGGTCAGAACGATGCCACAGCGGGCGCTGTAGATATTCACGAACATCGGAGAGTCACACTGGCGGCTGTAAGCGCTGGCTGTTTCCGCACACCGGGTAATCGCTGCGTTGTATCACCCGCGTTCAATTCGTTGTGCGAAATTACGGCTGCGCTTTTCGTCGAAGCGTGGGTCTTGAGCAAAGGCTTTGTAGAAGAGATCCCTGTAGCATTTGCGGATGTCAATAGGCTCTTGCATTCTGTTTCTTTATAAACCCTATATTTAATTATGTTTAAACTATTCGCTATAAAACCCCTCTGGGCTGTTGGTTTTTTTGTGTTGTAAATTTTTTACGTCGGGAACCGCGCTAGAAGGACCCGCCTGTGGGGGTGGGTGGGCCCCTCTAGCTGGTTGGAGATTGTATGTGCCCCACATCGCGCACATATGTGCATGCAGGTTGGGTTCTGGCGCACAGCGCAAGCGCAGGCGGGTCACATGTTGGCCATGCGATATGGCAGGCAAACAGATATTGTATTCTATTGCATCCCCTCTCGGTGGGGCCGACCCGGAGTTGGGGGTGGGCCCCACAGTGCGGTGATGATAAAATTGTCCTCGGCATCCCCACTCGGTGTGCCGACCCGGCGGGGTGGGTGGCCACCACATTCTGGGGATGAGAAATTGTCCTAGAACCCCCCTTATGTATACTACTACTTTTGCTCCAGCATTTTAATGGTTTATTGCTGTCCAGTCCTCACCGTTGTTTCAGCTCTGTGGTTGTTTGATATTTTGTGTTCACGGAGATGTTGCACTGATTCATGCGGACGGAAAAAAATATTTGTCCTAATCGCGACGGAAGTAAGGGCAATGATTGTGGCTACGTAAAATCGATTTAAGCCCCCCAGTTGAATTCGTTTCACTGAACGTTCTAAGGCGGTTCCTCTGTCGGGATTTATTCTTGTTATGGTTTGTCTTTGGCTGTTTGTGTCGCTTAATTAAATATATTATTTTGTTTTGGATAGCCAATTCGCCATTTTGTGAGAAAGTAACTGTCCTTTCGGCTTTCCACTATTGGTGTTCCATAAGGGTCTGTTGTTTCATGTTTGTGTTTCTTTCCCTTTGGTGTCTCTAATAGGAGCTGTGGGTTAATGGTATCGATTCCTGATTATTGCCTCCACTTCTATTTTGCTTCTCTCTTTAATTGCAAACCGGTGGGTCAGTTCTCAGATTAAATGACGGTTCCAGCATAAAGGCTTGTCCTTTGGGATCATTGATTCCATTGTGGAATTTTGCAAATATTTGAGGGTCACAAATGAGGCCTAAATGGCCGAAACTAGCTAGTCTGGCCCAGAAATCATGTACACTCCATATTTTCCAGTTCTGTGGCGTATTCCTTGCTTCCAAAAGGATAACCCTTTCTATAATATATTATAATATATTTACTGAGAATTAGAGAGAATCTAATTCTATATAAAATTGGTTGGTGCCTGATGATCTGCCTCTGGTCGAGCCCATCGGAGTCTAATTGTCGGTTTCTTTTGTTCGGGCATTTCAGTGGTTTATTGCTGTCGAGTTCTCACCGTAGTTTCATCTCTGTGGTTCTTTGATTTTTTTGTGTTCACGGAGATGTTGCACTGGTGAGTTAGGAGGCCTTAATACGGACGGAACACATTATTTGTAAACATCGTGGCGGAAGTAAGGGCGAGGATTGTGGCCAGGTAAATTCGATTTAAGCCCTCCAGTTGACTTCGTTTCACTGACCGTTCCAAGGCGGTTCTTCTGTCGCGGTTTATTTTTGTTATGGGCTGTCTTTGAGTGTTTGTATCGCTTTTATTATTTTGTTTTGGATAGCCAATTGGCCAATTCGTGGGAAAGTAACAGTCCTTTTGGTGGCTGATGTGTTCTTATCTTGCAATGAAAGAGACTTCGCTTTCGATTGATAACCAATCTGAAATTATTGAAGCTTTTAGTTCTACTTCTGATATTTAGATGATTTATTAAATATTGACAATACTTACTTTGATGGTTTGATCCCCTAGAACTTCAGTTAAACAAGGCAAATTCCTCTGATACCGAGGCCCCCTTTTTGGATTTACATTTATCTATTTATCTATTGTAGATGGATTTGTTTCTTGCAAAATTCGTTATAAACGTGATGATTTTGATTTCGAGATTTTAAATTTTCCTTTCTTGGACGATGATGTTCCTCGTGCGACATCGTACGGGGTTTATATTTCGCAATTAATTCGATTCGCTAGGGTGTTTAGTCATGTATCCGACTTCAACACTCGTAATAAATTATTAACCGCTAAACTTCTTTATCAGGGGTATCGGTATCATAAACTATGTAAACCCTTTTCTAAATTTTATAGACGTCATTCTGATTTGGTTTCAAAATTCAATGTTGGACTTAAAACACTTCTGCAACAAGGCCTATCGGAACCCGAGTTCTATGTTGACTTAGAATATAAATTTAGAAAAATACATGCCTGTAATGACTTTTGTACCCAATTTCGTAAAATCGTTCGTCGATATATAAAGATTGGGTACAAGATAAATGTTATAAAACAGACTGCATGCATGGTGGTTAACCCAATCACGGTTGGCAACTTTGCTTCCCTCCTTGATTGCACACCGGTGGGTCCGGCTTAAGATTATATGACGGTTCCAGCGTTAAAAAACATAATGGAATGTTATTTTATTTTAGTATTCTTTATGTTGGTTGGCGCCTGCTGCTCCGTCTTTTGGTCGGGCCACTCGGAGTCTAACTGTTGGTTTTCTTTTGCTCCAGCAATTCTGTTGTTGTATGCTGTCGAGTCTTCAACCTTGTTTCATCTCTGTAGTTTTTGATTTGTATGTGGTCGGAGATGTAACACTGAAGAGTGAGGAAGCCTTCATGCGGACTATTTTGGATGGCCATTTGGCCATTTTGTGGGAAAGTAACTGTCCTTATGGCCTTCCTTTGTTTAGGTTTCCATTATGGTCTGGTCGCTTTATGTTTGTGTTTCTTTCCCTTTGGTGTCTTTGATGGGTGGAGTAAGTTAATTGTATCGATTCCTGATCTTTGTTTTAGTTCTACTTTCCGCTATTGATGTTTCCATTAGGGTCTCTTGTTTCGTGTTTGTGTTTCTTTCCCTTTGGTGTCTCTGGTGGAAGCTGTTGGTTAATTGTATCGATTCCTGATCATTGCCTTCACTTCTGTTTAATGCCAAATTTCGATGAAATATTTCGTGCTTTTTGACTTATATTGAATATGTGACTCGTTCAAATGCCATAATTACAATGCATTGCAAGGCTAATTTAAAACACCCAAAACGGTAAAAGATGTCACCAGACATACTTCAATGGGTCCGGAGCCTGTTGAACAAAGCGTTATTCACCGTGGAGCAAATATTTCACTAAACTGCTGTATGCAGGTTTGTTGGTGTAGGTATTATAACTGGTGTTATAATATGTATTACTTATTTCTTGTTTTTTGTTGTTTTTTTTCAGCCAAGATGTTTAATTCTTTCACAACAAACTGTCATCTCTTCTTGGTAGAACATACAACAGTATATATTAAGCAGAATAAATGCCATTTATAATCTTGTTTGCGTTATTTATAACATTTACAACACGTTGATTATAATAGCAAAACGGCTTTCCATACAAAAAGCATTTTAATGCCAATTCGCAATCCGCAACGGATGTCCATACAGTGGTTTTGAATACCTATAGTTTAAGCATTATATATGCAAAAAAAAACAGCTCTCCTACTTTCCAGGTAAGAATCGATTGCTTTTTATCGAGATAGGCAAAATGGGGCTACAGCCTATTTATGGGTGTTATCGGTTATTGTTGTCTTAGGGATTGGCGTTTCTAACCCGAGGGAGAACCGAGACGTGTCATATTTGACGGATAAGACGTATCGCCCTTTCAACTTTCCCTTGAATAATTGATCCCATGAGATTCTTCAGTCGCACCGGAAGAGACTCAGGGAGGGGTATGAGAGAGTTCAGCTGTGAGAAGTATGAAGTTCGAAGATGGAATTAAGAAGAAAGAAAATGTATATTTATCATTCCGTTATTACCTGTCTAACTACCCACCAAGCCACGAACCCTCCCGACCATTGACCCTATCTACGTTCCTACCTACGTACGTAAGTACGTTCGTGCCTACCTGCCTACCAAGCTACCATGTATTCCATCTATTTCTTCAAGCCCCGGTGGGCAGGTCGGACTAATCAAAGGGCTGGTCAGGTGGATGCCAATTTTTTTCAATCGGCATGGTAGAAAAATTCCACTTATACCAGGTGGTAGTATAGCTATATAAAAAGAAAAAAAAAATGTGTATGCCAGATGAGATAACAATTTCTGTTGGCAACTTTCATGGGAACAAAAACTGAAATGGCTCCGCACATCTGGCCTTAAAGAAATATACTGCTCACAAAAAAGGGGGGGGGGGATTTTCGAGTTACTTCGAACCCATCAGTCTTAACATTAGAAATAATCAAATATCGGATATACCATATCAACTGGCTATCGTGTATGCATAATCTATCGTTGAAAAGTATGATATTTATGCTCAAGTGGCGTAGCAAGGGGACATAAATAGTCCATGGGGTAGCACGTGGATTTTAACATTAGTGAAAACCCGGTTTATTGATGCGGAATTTCGATACAACTTTCTGTATCGACTGTTGAAGTGTTGCATGAAACGCTTTCATACACACACTCGTTATTAGAACCATGATTTGGCTAACGAAAACTCAACGTTCGAGAGCGTTGGCATGCTCCAGACCCGAAGTACGCAGTTGCAGACGGCAAATGTTTTGCATACGTCACAGTCAGTTGTCAGTCGACTATGGGCACCCTATCGTAGGACAGGAGCAGTAATGAATTTGCAGAGACGCCCGAAGAGTACTAACGCACGCGATGACCGCCTTGTCGTCAATCTAGCGTTACCCAACACGAGACTAACATCAAGAGATCTTCAGCAATACCGGCGCCGAGTAAGAGGGGTTAAAGCCTCTAAACAGACGATCCCAAATCGCATTCACTCGAGTGACCTTACGGCACGGCGTCCGCAAGTTGTAATGTCATTGAAAGGTAGGCAACGTAAAGTACGTTTTGCGTGGTGTACACAGCTCAGACGTTGGAACATGAAGCAGTGGTTTCACGTTCTCACGGTCACATGTTCAATGATGGATCCTGGTTTAACTTCAAATTTCGTGATGGTCGTAGAAGAGTCTGGCGTCGTACTGGTGAACGTTATACAGACCCGGCTAGAGTTGCTCATGACCGATATGGAGCAGGGTCTGTTATTGTGTGGAGCTGGATCACCATGACTGGAATAAACAGCCTTACATGTGTGCCAAGGCAGAGTTACAGGACTGTACTGTTGTGATAACGTGTTGCCTCCTCACTTGATACCGTTTGCTCGACGCCACGGTCGTGGATTAATCTTTCAGGACGATAACGCTAGGGCTCATCGGGCACGCGTCGTCACCGAGTTCATTCAACGGCAAAATATTCGAAGAATATCATGGCCTAAGATGGGTCTAGACTTATCTGTCATCGAACCCGTATGGAAAATCCTCGGGAAACGAGTCCGAAGCCGCGATCCACCTCAAAGGACCCTCTGTAAGCTTGGTGCAGCACTTCAAGAAGAGTGGTAAATGATCCCTCAGTTCACGATTGGTAGACTAATTGGAAGTATGCGACGACGATGCATAGCCTGCTGTGACAAACGAGGCGATCCAACACGTTATTGAGGGGTTGTGAAAAATGACATTGGCGCTTCGCCGTGTCACTACATAACTACGTGATCATTGGAATGAGTGAGTGAGTGAGTTTTAGTTTTACGTCCCACCAACAGCTAAGGTCATACGGAGACGGGACCTCGGTTTAAAGACTCATCCGAAAGTCTGGAGAAGCCCGGGATCGATCCTGCGATCCCTGGTTTACAAGGCGAGTAGCGTAACCACTGCACCACGGAGGCTTCTGATCATTGGAATGAATGTGTGGTTCAATTTATGGGTTTTTGATAGTCCTTTGAATTAATACATCTTGGCCAGGTAACGTTTTATTTATTTCTCAATATTCAGCCTGAAAGTAAAATATCCCCTCCTTTTTGTGAAAAAGTATAGATTGAGCTGCATGATGCTTCGTCGCAGAGCTGAAACCGACCGCGAATGAGTATTGTTAAACAGCTTAGAATGTCTAATAGAAGTGAAGACAATGAACAGGGCTCGATTCAATTAACCAACAACTCACATCAAAGACTCCAAACGGAAAGAAACACATACATGAAACAAGTAGACCCTAATGGAAACATCAATAGCGGAAAGCCAAAAGAACAGTTACTATCCCACAAAATGACCAATTGGCTATCCAGAACAAAATGATTTACTCGAAACACACTCAAAGACAAACCATAACAAAAATAAACCGCGACAGAAGAACCGCCATGGAACGGTCAGTGAAACGAATTCCACTGTGTGTGTGTGTGGGGGGGGGGAGTCTTAAACCCATTTTACGTGGCCACAATACTCGCCATATTTCTTTGTTCCGTCCGCGTGAATGCCTCTTTACTCATCAGTACATCATCTCCGTGAACACAAAAATCAAACAACCACCGAGATGAAACAACGGTGAGGACTCTACAGCAAGAACCCTCTGAAATGCTGGAGCAAAAGAAAACCAATAATTAGACTTCGACGTGCCCGCCCCGAGACAGAGCATCAGGTACCAACCCACATATGCCTTTACGCTGGAACCGTCATAGAATCTGAGGCCTGACCCATCGGCGTACAATTAAAGAGGGAAGCAAAGTTGTCAACCGAGATTGAGTCAACTACCATGCATGCAGTCTGTCGTATAACATTTATGTTGTATCCGATATTTTTATATCAAAGAATGATTTCACAAAATTTGGTGTTGAAGTCATTGCGATTATTTATTTTTCTGAATTTATATACTAAGTCACAATAAAATTCGGGTTCCGATAGACCATGTTGCAGAAGTGATTTAAGTCCAATATTGAATTTTGAAATTAATTTAGAATGACGTCAATAAAATTTTGAAAATTTTACCCTTATGGCCTTCCTTTGTTTAGGTTTCCATTATGGTTTGGTCGCTTCATGTTTGTGTTTATTTCCCTTTGGTGTCTTTGATGGGTGGAGTAAGTTATTTGTATCGATTCCTGTTCTTTGTTTTACTTCTACTTTGCGTAGTTTATGGTACCGATAACACTGATAAAACAAGAGGCTCAATGAGCCTAAACCGATCACCTGAGGAACTTAAGTTTTAACAATTCACAGACTTGACTACTAAATCTGCTAATAGAATCCAGCCCATTGACCCTTACAGGATATAAGTCATGATTATTGCATTGCATTCCAAGTTTGAGACTTCTAGCTTCTATAGTTCCTGAGAAATCTTTGACGAAAATTTAACATTGGTCAAAATGGAGAGAAAGAAGAATGAAAGAACAGATGAACAAATAAGCTGAGAAAGCCCAATGTCTCTTACACAAAATAAGTCATCATTATTCTATTGAATACCAAATTTGATGCTTCTAGCTTTTATAGTTCCTGAGAAATCTTTGATTAAAAATTTAACATTGGTCTATTATCTCTATATGGAGAGAAAGAAGAATGAAGGAACAAATGAACCAGACTAGCTCCAAAACCTAATGCAGCCCAATGGTGCTACATATAAAATTTAAACAAGATTGGTCGACTGCCTTCTGAGATATGCTTCATTGAAAGTGTGGACGACGGATGGACGGACGACAGACGACGGACTCCGGAGCCTTGGTATACTATCAGCTCACTGGAGCCTTTGGCTCAGGTGAGCTAAAAATTCAAGTCGCTATTTCTGTCACAACATTTTCCCTACGTTAAGTCTATGGGCAAATATTTTTGTCTCTCAAGGTCACGTAACTCTGAGGTCAATATTCCGATTCGGCCCAAAATCGAACTTAACCGAGATTTTATGCCTGTCCTCGTTACCTGCAAGTTTGAAGCTGATATAAATAAAAATAAAGTTGCTATCGTGGTCACAACGTATTTTTTTATGCTCAAGGGCAGGTAACTCCAAGGCAAATATTCCGATTCGGCCCAAAATCGAACTTAACCGAGATTTTATGTCTGTCCTCGTTACCTGCAAGTTTGAAGCTGATCTGAAAAAAAAATTCAAGTCGCTATCGTAGTCGCAACATTTTCCCTAATTAAGTCTATGGGCAAATTTTTTGTCGCTCAAGGTCACGTAACTCCGAGGTCAATATTCCGATTCAGCCCAAAATTGAACTTAACCGAGATTTTATGCCTGTCCTCGTTACCTGCAAGTTTGAAGCTGATATGAATAAAGATAAAGTTGCTATCGTGGTCACAACGTATTTTTTATGCTCAAGGACAGGTAACTCCAAGGCAAATAATCCGATTCGGCCCAAAATCGAACTTAACCGAGATTTTATGTCTGTCCTCGTTACCTGCAAGTTTAAAGCTGATCTGAAAAAAATTCAAGTCGCTATCGTAGTCACAACATTTTCCCTATGTAAAGTCTATGGGCAAATTTTTGTTCGCTCAAGGTCATGTAACTCCGAGGTCAATATTCCGATTCGAACTTAACTGAGATTTTATGCCTGTCCACGTCACCTGCAAGTTTGAAGCTGATCTGAATAAAAATAAAGTTGCTATCGTGGTCACAACGTATTTTTTTATGCGCAAGGGCAGGTAACTCCAAGGCAAATAATCCGATTCGGCCCAAAATCTAACTTAACCGAGATTTTATGTCTGTCCTCGTTACCTGCAAGTTTGAAGCTGATCTGAAAAAAATTCAAGTCGCTATCGTAGTCGCAACATTTTCCCTAATTAAGTCTATGGGCAAATTTTTTGTCGCTCAAGGTCACGTAACTCCGAGGTCAATATTCCGATTCAGCCCAAAATTGAACTTAACCGAGATTTTATGCCTGTCCTCGTTACCTGCAAGTTTGAAGCTGATATGAATAAAGATAAAGTTGCTATCGTGGTCACAACGTATTTTTTATGCTCAAGGACAGGTAACTCCAAGGCAAATAATCCGATTCGGCCCAAAATCGAACTTAACCGAGATTTTATGTCTGTCCTCGTTACCTGCAAGTTTAAAGCTGATCTGAAAAAAAATTCAAGTCACTATCGTAGTCACAACATTTTCCCTATGTTAAGTCTATGGGCAAATTTTTTGTCGCTCAAGGTCACGTAACTCCGAGGTCAATATTCCGATTCAGCCCAAAATCAAACTTAACCGGGATTTTATGCCTGTCCTCGTTACCTGCAAGTTTGAAGCTGATCTAAATAAAAATAAAGTTGCTTTCGTGGTCACAACATATTTTTTCATGCTCAAGGGCAGGTAACTCCAAGGCAAATAATCCGATTCGGCCCAAAATCGAACTTAACTGTGATTTTATGTCTGTCCTCGTTACCTGCAAGTTTGAAGCTGATCTGAAAAAAATTCAAGTCGCTATGGTAGTCACAACATTTTCCCTATGTTAAGTCTATGGGCAAATTTTTTGTCGCTCAAGGTCACATAACTCCGAGGTCAATATTCCGATTCTGCCCAAAATCGAACTTAACCGAGATTTTATGCCTGTCCTCTTTACTAGCTACAGTGATGACAACATTTTCCCCATGTTAAGTCGATAGGCAATTTTTCGGGCGCTCAAGGGGAGGTAACTCTTGAGTGAATTATCTGATTCGGCCCAAAATCGAACTTGACCGAGATTTTATGCCTGTACTGGTTATCTGCAAGGATGAAGTCGATCAGAAAAAAATTGACGGAGCTAGAGTGATGACAAGCTTTTTCCTATGTGAAGTCTATGGGAGCTAGATGTTGCCATGGCAACCAGAGTTCCACTCAGATCTGCCTGAAAACCTAATGAAGTCTTTCCACTTGCCCAATAATGCGACACATGAAATTTGATCAAAGTTGGCAAAGTAGTCTTTAAGATATACATTTTTGAAATTCCCATTAACCCTAATGCAAAAACACACAAGGGCAGGTAACTCCTAAGTGAATGATCCGATTCTGCCAGTTATCGAACTTGACCGAGATTTCATGGCTGTGCTGGTTATCTGCAAGAATAAAGCCAATCTGAAAATAATTGAAGCAGCTACGGTGATGACAACATTCTCCCCATGTTAAGTCAATAGGCAATTTTTTCAACGCTCAAGGGCACGTAACTCCTGAGTGAATAATCCGATTCAGCCCAAAATCGAACTTGATCGAGATTTCATGCCTGTTCTCGTTATCTGCAAGAATGAAGTCGATCAGAAAAAAATTGACGGAGCTAGAGTGATGACAAGCTTTTTCCTAACGCTCAAGGGCACGTAACTCCTGAGTGAATGATCTGATTCAGCCCAAAATCGAACTTGATTGAGATTTTATGCCTGTCCTCGTTATCTGCAAGAATGAAGTCGATCAGAAAAAAATTGACGGAGCTAGAGTGATGACAAACTTTTTCCTATGTTAAGTCTATGGGAGCTATTTGTTGCCATGGCAACCAGAGTTCCAATCCGATCTGCCCGAAAACAGTATGCAGCCTTTCCCCCTACCTGATAATGCTTCACATGAAATTTGATCAAGATTGGCCCACTGGTTCCGGAGATATACTTCTTTGAAAGTGTGGACGACGACGACGGACGACGACGACGGACGACGACGGACGACGGACGCCGGCTCGTGGTATACTAATACCTCACATGAGCCTTCGGCTCAGGTGAGCTAAAAAGGCTTCAACGATTTCAGATTGGGTTTCAACGGAAAGGGACATCATGAGGTCTCTTTCATAACAAAACAAGAACAAATCTGCCACACGGGGTGCGCAATTTGTACTCATCGGAATACCCACAACTTGTCTAAATAACTCAGTACCAAATCTTATGTAAATATTGTCAAGTAGAATGGTGAGAGCTTCACACACTTTCTGACATGACGATAAAGTATAATTTTTATGCTCTTCAGAAGCGATAAAAGCATTTCTTACATTACATGCAAGAAGGAGGGAGTCTTCCCTGTCCAATCAATTAAATCAATAAGTTTTTCTTTTATACGATTATGAGGAAGTGTAGTGTAAAGGGTGGGCAAATTATAAGAAGACTTGATGCACGAAAACGTCTGGCTTTCAATTTATTTAAAATTTTATTAGAATCTTTTATAAACCAAAACAGATTTCTCTCTTTATGCCTTTACGATGGAACCGTCATAGAACCTGAGACCTGACCCAACGGCTCGCAATTAAAAAGGGAAGCAAAGTTGTCAACCGTGATTCTGTTTACTACTATGCATGCAGTCTGTCGTAAAACACTTATGTTGTACACCATCTTTTTATATCGAAGAATAATTTTACGAAATTGGGTGCTGAAGCCATTGCATTTTTCTACATTTACATACTAAGTAGAAGTAAAAAAAAGATCAGGAATTGATACAATTAACTTACTCCACCCATAAAAGACACCAAAGGGAAAGAAATACAAACATTAAGCGACCAGACCATAATGGAAACCTAAACAAAGGAAGGCCATAAGGACAGTTACTTTCCCACAAAATGGCCATATGGCCATCCAAAACCAAAAGACACAAGTGATACACACAGTAAGTAACAAACAACAACATAAATAAATCGCCACAGAAGAGCCGCCTTGGAACGGTCAGTGGAATGTTTCCACTGGGGGGCTTAAATCGATTTTACGTGGCCACAATCCTCGCCCTTACTTCCGTCGCGATTTAGACAAATAATTTGTTCAGTCCGCATGAAGGCCTCCTAACTCATCAGTGCAACATCTCCGTGAATGTAAGTCGCAATGAAATTCGGGTTCCGATAGACCTTCGTGCAGAAGAGATTTTAGTCCAACATTGAATTTTGAAATTAAATCGGAATGACGTCTATAAAATTATGATAAAGCTACGCGTAGTTTATGGTACCAATAACCCTGACTAAAAAGTTTAGCAGTTAACAATTTAATACAAGTGTTAAAGTCAGTTACATAACTAGACACTTTGGCAAATCGAATAATTTCGAAATATAAACGCCATAGGATGCCGCACGAGAAACATCACCATAAAAGAAAGGAAAGATTACAACCTCAAATCAAAGTCCATAATAATCAGAAGGCCATAATTCTGGTAAAAATCGGTCGTGCCTGGCCTTGATAAAATATGAATGTCTACAGGTCATGTGAACAATAACTGGAAAATTTCGTCAAAATCTCTTGGAAACTGTAGGAGGAGTTCCGGTAACAAAACTGTGTCTACAGACGGATTGACTGGCGACGGATGGACTGACAGACGAATGGAAGAACCCATTACTGTACTCCCCTTCGACTAACGTCGAGGGTCAAAAAGTAGTACTGCAAATACTGCAAATGTGTATAGCCTAACGCATTACCTGTATTCATCTCGAGTAGCTGATATGTCAAGCCTTCATTTTCATTTTGAATGTCCAATAAATCTTCAATGTCTCTCTGTCGCATTCTCTCTGCAACAGCATAGTTTTCAATCGTGAACATTTTGCAAGTTTCAGGGAATGTTTTTCAGCGCCTGCCGAAGAACTCGGAAATATTTAAAACAAGAAAATATCAGTGATCGATAATTTTGTATAAAAATAGAAGCAAAGGCTAACATCACGTGAACAAGTCCTTGAAATGAAAACCCCTTTACCCCACTTTATAAAGAGAAAACTGGAGTTTACGGGGTATACATTATTTTTCTTATTTTTGCCCCAAGACATAGGTTGTGTGTACTCGTTAGAACCGCCTCAATGAGGCGTTTCTAACGGGCCCCCACAACCTATGTTTGCAGTATTTCTTTCTTATGAATTTCCCATCTTCTTTCTTATGAATGTTTTCATTGCTCTTAAAGGAACTCATTTTTGATTTTTATTTGCCTTCACTGCAGCTGGTGTTGTGCCGTGTGGCGGCAGTAAAACGTCTCCCCGTACATCAACCATAGTGCATTTTATATTTTACTTTTAGTCCTTTGAGATCAGCGTGAATATTCTGAGAAATCAGAAATAAATTATTTGTTAAGACTCATATTCTAGACAGATTGTTAATAATTTGGACCCCATTTTGATTTATATCAGTCTTTGAATCGACTGCCTATTCGAAATTCGCAAAATTGCATTATGTTTCCTCTGGCTTTCTTTGCCGGATCATTACAGGGTCACTGATGAGGCTTTATTAGCCGAAACTACGTAGTATGGCCCATCTTCTTTCTAATGAATGTTTTCATTGCTCTTAAAGGAACTCATTTTTGATTTTTATTTGTAAGGAATATGTCACGGATTTTCATCAGAAAAGTAGCCATTTTGGAGATGTGAAAAATGCGACATGTCGCACGGGTGTGTTATCGCAATGTACATAAAATAAAAATGAAAGTCGACCGATTCCATGTTATTGAACTACTTATTACTGTCGGGATATTATTCCAAACAGAAAACACCTACAGGGTGACGACCCTTTCGAGGTACATTTCTTAACTGACGATGCTTCCAAGGTATCTACTACTAACAGATGTCATTTCCAAAGTATATTTCTATTACCGCCGAAATTTGCAGGTTATATTTTCCTTACTGATTAAGACTGGTCCTATGCTATTGGAGCTCTAAAATGATATTGTAAATGAGACTATAATAAATGCAAAAGAATTTGGTTGTATTCCATTTATTGACTTTAACTTCAGCAACTTTTGCCCCTGTGCACGTTTTGAGAGTGGCTAACTAGGGAGTAAAGTGTAAGTGAATACAATTATCAGGAATCGATACACTTCACCATACATCCCCTCAGAGACACCGATAAATCGATTATAATATACCAGGAATTCTAATACTGGTTGTCTATATAGCCAATGGTTAATTCGAGTGATATATTGCGTGATAAATCACTAGGCGAAAAAGCGTGACGGGAAGAGCCGCCGTTTTATGACGTTTTAAGACGTCGTCGATTGTTTCCTTGACATTAGACGGAATAATGTCGTTTTCACGCATAAAGCAGGTTACGAAAACAGGTCAATGCATGTGTTACAGTCAAACATGTTGGAGGAATTTCTTCAAACAATGGCGGAATGTTGAGATAATATGAAGGAAGCAACAGTATTTAGTCGACTATCAGTGTGTTAGAATCGAATTAGATCAGCTCTATTCCGTGATTTGTTGAGTAATATATCAGAGTTTGTCGGTCTGTTGTAAGTAGAAAAATCACTAGCGCCAGGCGCTTGTGGTTTGATCTGCCTTACCACTGACTTACAAACAATGATATATTACTCAATAAATCACTGCTAGATCTAATCTATATCTAACCATACTAATGCCTGAAAGTCGATTGCAACAGAAAGGAAGGTCATGATTCGTACAAAAACTGACACCTTGCTCTAATGACAACAGAGGCAAAGAAGGGCGTACTTCGAGTTAGGAGGCCTTCATGCTAATTAAACAAGTTATTTGTCTAAATCTCCACGGAAATAAGGGCGATGATTGCGGCCGCGTAAAATCGATTTAGGCCCCAAGTGAAATTCGTTTCACTGACCGTTCCAATGCGGTTCTTCTGTCGTAGTTTATTTTGGTAATGAATTGCCTTTGAGTGTGTGTATCGCTTGTATCTTTTGTTTTGGATAGCCAATTGGCCATTTTGTGGGAAAGTAACTGTCATTTTGGCTTTCCGCTATTGGTGTTTCAATTAAGATCCAGTTATTTCATGTTTGTGTTTCTTTCCCTTTGGTGTCTCTGATGGGAGCTGTTAGTTGACTGAATCTATTCCTGACCATTGCCGTCACTTCTATGTGTATAAAGTCACCACAATCACACCATCACAAGCAGTGAACCTAAAGAACAGTTTCTTTCCAAAATAAATGTCCATACGGCTTTCAAAAAGAAAAAAAGAAAAAGAAAAATATGTCACGACAAAATTGAAGTGAAGGAAAGGAACAGTGATCGATACAATTAACCCACAGCTCCCATCAGAGACACCAAGGGAAAGAAACACAAACATGAAATAACTAGACCCTAAAAGAAACATCAATAGCGAAAAGTCAAAAGGACAGTTAGTAACACTTTCCCACAAAATGACCAACTGGCTATCCAAAAAAACTAATATTAGCAATATACACATTCAAAAGACAAACCATGACAAAAAAAAAAAAATACGCGACAGAAGGACCGCCTTGGAACGGTCAATGAAACGAATTCCACTGGGGAGCTTAAATCGATTTTACGCAGCTGCAATCCTCGCCCTTACGTCCGTCGCGATTTAGAAAATATAATGTGCTCAATCCACAGGAAGGCCTCCTAACTCATCAATGCAACATGGCACTGACAAAAATGTTAGAATGGTCAATATATTTTTATTGCGGGGGTGTGGGGTGGAGGTTGTAAATCGAGCTTATGTGTTAACGGCCATCGTTCACAGTTTGCCTCTCCCATTTAGTTGATGCAAGTGGTGCGTTCAGCCCGAGTGCAGTGTTTCTAGCTTATCAACGCATCTTTTTCAACAACGTAAAATTAATAATGAAACAATGATAAGGATTCGACAGCATAAAATAACTAGAATTCGAACGCGAAGCCACTCCTCAGTGTCATGCCGGATACAGAGCATCAGGCAACCACCAACTTAGGATGGACGGAGCTGTTTAAGAGTAAGGCCCAACCCGCCGGAGAGAAATTATAGAGATAGCAAAATAATCACATTTATTGAGACGACTACTATGTCTGCAATTTGTCGTATTACATTTATGTTGTTCCCAATCTTTTTATATCGAAACATGTTTTGATGAAACCCTTCAGTGGTGAAATCGTTGGATGCATATATTTTCTCAATTTCTTTAAATATCTTCTATAAAAGGGTTATTCTTTGGAAGAAAAAGACACCACATTAGGGATAACTATGAAGTGTATTTTTTCTTGGCCAGGCTAGCTAGGTGCGACCAATTAGGCCTCACCAGTGACCCTTAAATACTTCCATACTTCCACAATGGAATCAATGATTCTAAAGGAAAAGAAAAAATATACTAGAATTTGTTTTTCTACAAACACACAGATGTCTCCCCTTTTTTGACCTCTAAGTGTTACCTTGACATTGGAGGTATTGACCTGGGTCTTTTGTGCAACACATTAATTAATGAAGATGAACATTTCAGCAAAGTAACTTAAAAAAGTGCATAGAGAAATGAGAAACTTATTGGCCGTACACAATAAAGCCCTTTTGTACCTTTGACCTGTAAGTAATTTCATAATCCATCAAAGAATAAGAAAGTCGTTGACTCGTACACAAAAAGGTCCCTTTTTTACCTTTAACATTGAAGGTATGGACCTTGGTCTTGCACACGATTTATCGTCCAATCAAGGTGAACATTTCTGCAATGTTACTTTAAATACTCCATCCAGAAATAAAAAGTTATTGAGTGGGCATAAAAAATACTTTTTTGATATTTGACCTCTTAGTATGAACTTGACCTTGGAAGTACCGACCTGGGTCAAGCGTGCAGCACATCGTCTCATGGTGGTTAACAGTTCTGCCAAGCAATTATACAATCCGCCCAGAATTAAGAAAGGTATTGACTGAACACTAAAAAAGGCCCCTTTCTTGACATTTGACCTCTTAGTATGACTTCGACCTTTGAGGTACCGACATGGGTCATGCAAGAGAGACATTGGCTTATTGTGGTTAACATGTCTGCCAAGTAATTTCAAAATTCATCTACAAATAAGAACGTTATTGACCAAACACGAAAAAGGCCCCTTTTTACCTTTGACCCCTAAGTATGACATTGACCTTTAAGGTACCAACCTGGTTCATGCACGCAACACATTGTCTCATAGTGGTTTACATTTCTGCCAAGTAATTTTAAGATTCATCTAAAAATAAGAAAGTTATTGACCAAACAAGAAAAAAGACCCCCTTTTGACCTTTGACCTCTAAGTTTGACCTTGACCTTTGAGGTACGACCTGTATCATGCGCGTCACACATCGTCTTATAGTGGTTAATATTTCTGCCAAGTAATTTCAAAATCCAATCTAAAAATAAGAAAGTTATTGACCGAACACGATTTGCCCATACATACATACATACATACATACATACATACATACCGACAAACTTCCAAGGGAGATAACCCAAAAAGTATAAATGCGAGAGTTATAGTTCTTGCGCTCTAATATTGATAAATATTTATATGACGTTTCGTGAAGATAGCTTGAACGGTTTTCAAGTTATAGAGCGGACACGATTTTGTGACAGACGGACAGACGGACAGACAGACCGACGCCCGGGAGAAAAACAATATGTCACCCCTAAAAGATTTTCGAGGGAAGGCATAACTATAACGAAGGGCATTTAATGTTCTGAAAAAGGGGAAGCCTTTGGAAACAAGAACTACACCACAGAATATATCAAAATCAATGGTCGCCAAACATTCGCTAAACACCATCTGTGGCGTAGTTAAATGTTCCGAAAAAGAGTAATCCTTTAGAAGCAAGGACTACAGCACGGAAGTGTAAACCCTGGAGTGTAAAACATGTTTCTGGACCAGACTATCTAGTTTCGGCCAATTAGACATCATCAGTGACCCGCAAATATAAATCCCGCAGTAAAGTCAATGATTCCAAAGGACTAGAAAATGTAATCCACACTATGATGAAGGGCATGGAGACTTTTTAAGGCCGCCACACATTGCAATTAACACCAGCTGTGGTGAAGTTAAATGTTCTGATAAAAGAAAGGACTACAACATGGAACTGAAACCATGATGTGTACAAGATGTTTTGAGCCAGACTAGCTAGTTTCGGCCAATTACTCCTCATAAGTGACCCTCAAATATTTTCTACATTCCGCAGTGAATCAGTGATCCCAAAGGACTAGAGAATGTAATGCTCACTACGATGTAGGGCAGGGATACTTTTTACGGCCGCAACACATTCCCTAAACACCAGCTGTGGTGTAGTTAAATGTTCCGAAAAAGGGCAATCATTTGGAAGCAAGGACTACTGCACGGATCTCTATACCATGGAGTGTAAAGCATTTTTCTGGACCAGACTAACTAGTTTTGATCAATTAGGCCTCATCAGTGACCCTCAAATATTTCTAAATTCTACAGTGAAATCAACGATCCCAAAGGACTAGAAAATGTAACCCAACCTATGATGAAGGGCTGGGAGACACTTTACGGCCACCAAATATTTCCTTAACGCCAGCTGTGGTAAAGTTAAATATTATGAAAAAAGGGTAATCCTTTGGAAGCAGTGACTACAGCCCAGAACTGAACACTATGAAGTGTATACGATTTGTCTTGACCAGGCTAGCTAGTTTTGGCCAATTAGGCCTCATTCAAATCTTAATAGACCACAACAGATATCGTCTGATGATGATGATTTCGTGTTTAACGACGCATCAACCCTCTTTCTGGGTCATAAGCGTCAAGCGGTTAATGGTTAAAAGGCATGAAGATTTTTGGAATGCCGGGTTAGACAGATTAGCAGCAAGTCTGACAGCATACTGAAGAGAAAAGCTCTCTTTGCGCGAAGTTAAAGATGGTTCACCTGCTTCCACATAAAGGCTTAATACTGGAGAAGTACGGAAGCCCATAGCCAGACGAAGGCCTTGGTGATGGATTTTAAATAAGACTTTCTTCCACTGGAAATCTTCCACTGACCGTTCCAAGGCGGCTCTTCTGTGGCGATTTATTTATGTTGTTGTTTGTTAATTACTGTGTGTATCACTTATGTCTTTTAATTTTGGATGGCCATATGACCATTTTGTGTGAAAGTAACTGTCCTTATGGCCTTCCTTTGTTTAGGTTTCCATTATGGTCTGGTCGCTTAATGTTTGTATTTCTTTCCCCTTGGTGTCTTTTATGGGTGGAGTAAGTTAATTGTATCAATTCCTGACCTTTGTTTTACTTCTACGTTTCTGGCAGAACCATAAACAACAGACCCATAATCTAATTTAGATCTTATCAGAGACCGGTAAAGATGTAATAAAGTGTACCGATCTGCTCCCCAACTTGTATGAGCTAAAACTTTCAAAAGATTCAAAGCTTTTAAGCATTTCGCATTAAGATATTTAATATGGGGAATAAAAGATAACTTTTGATCAAATATGACCACAAGAAATTTGGCTTCTTCAACGACAGGAATTTGTGATCCGTATAAAAGCAGGGAAGGATGGTTGTGTTTCTTCCGTATCTTACAAAAATGAACACACTGCGTTTTAGACTTGGAAAACTTGAAACCATTTTGATCAGTCCATTCTTCTATTCGTTTTAAATTTTGTTGTAACTTACGTTCAATTGTTTTCATATTTTTTTGAACGGTAACATATACAAAAATCATCAGCATATAATGAACATTCTATTTTGTCGTCCAAACATTGTACAAAATTATTTATTTTGATGTTAAATAGCGCAGTTGAGAGAATACTACCTTGTAGGACACCCTGCTCTTGTTCATAGAGATCTGACAGGGGAGATCCCACACGCACCTGAAATATGCGCCCACCTAAAAAGCTTTCAATAAAACTGGGAAGCTTTCCTCTTAAGCCTAAGTTATGGAGATCTTTCAATATTCCATAACGCCATGTGGTATGATATGCTTTCTCCAAGTCGAAAAAGACAGCTACTACGTGTTCTTTGTTAATAAAAGCACTTCGTATAAATGTTTCTAGTCTTATTAAATTGTCGTTGGTACTACGTTCCGAACGAAAAAACCTGATTGATATTCTGAAATGATGTTGTTGGACTCTAACTTCCAGACTAATCTCTTGTTTATCATTCTCTCCAATGTTTTACACAAACAACTTGTCAAAGCTATCGGTCGATAATTCGTTGGTTCTGCATGGTCTTTCCCTGGTTTTGGAATTGGTACAGCTGTAGCAAAACGCCAGCTCTCAGGACAGATCCCCATTTCCCAAATATTATTATAGATATCTAAAAGTGTTGAAAGAGAACTTTTTGGCAGATGCTTAAGCATCTGATAATGAATTTCATCGGGGCCGGTTGCCGTATCATGTGATTTGTCAATGGCTTCAACTAGTTCGGATAAGTTAAAAGGTTTGTTGTATTCTTCGTGATTGAGGGATTTGAAGTTTAGATTTCTTTTCTCTTGGTCCTTTTCGATATTTCTTAAAGTGTCAGAATAGTTTCGCGGTGATGAATTACTCAAGAATGTGCTACCAAGAGTATCTGAAATATCTTTTTAGTTGAAGCTTTTGTGTCAAAACCAGTATTTAAATGTGTAAAACTAGGGGACTTTGTTTTTCCTGAAATTTTTCGTACCATATCCCAAACTTTTTAATAGGAGTTTTGTATCGTTCCTGATCACTGTTTTACTTCTACTTTGTAGTTCAATTTGGAGACATATTCTCTCCATGACTTTCGTTTGGAAGCTCGGATTGTTCGCCGAGCTTTAGCTCTAAAAACTTTTACGTCGTTCGGCTTTTCTGAAGTGGGACTTTCGCAGAACTTTTTTTTGAAGCCTGATTGTACTTTTAAATAGCTTCTTTACAGTCATTATTAAACCAAGGCTTGCTTTTCTTAGTATTTGTGGAGGTCTTTGGAATGCATTGTTCTGATATATTAATAAGTGTCTCTGTGAAATCAGAAACAATGTCAGATGATTCATTTTTTTCTATGACTTTTTGGCTACCTCGTCGCGTTCAGTCTTCCCGGCCATGGGACACAGCTCAGTTGGCGTCATATTACCAAAAACATCCGGAAGCAAATCCCCTGAGGCAAGCCTATCTAGGGCCCATCCTCCACCCTCTACCTTACTCAGTATTGTGCCTATGGGGTCTATGTTGGTCAGGACGATGCCACAGCGGGCGCTGTAGATATTCACGAACATCGGAGAGTCACACTGGCGGCTGTAAGCGCTGGCTGTTTCCGCACACCGGGTAATCGCTGCGTTGTATCACCCGCGTGCAATTTGTTGTGCGATATTACGGCTGCGCTTTTCGTCGAAGCGTGGGTCTTGAGCAAAGGCTTTGTAGAAGAGATCCCTGTAGCATTTGTGGATGTCAATAGGCTCTTGCATGCTGTTTCTTTATATACCCTATATTTAATTATGTTTAAATTATTCGCTATAAACCCCTCCGGGCTGTTGGTTTTTTGTGTTGTAAATTTTTTACGCCGGGAACCGCACTAGAGGGACCCGCCTGTGGGGGTGGGTGGGCCCCTCTAGCTGGTGGGAGATTGTATGTGCCCCACATCGCGCACATATGTGCATGCAGGTTTGGTTCTGGCGCACAGCGCAAGCGCAGGCTGGTCACCTGTTGGCCATGCGATATGGCAGGCAAACAGATATTGTATTCTATTGCATCCCCTCTCGGTGGGGCCGACCCGGGGTTGGGGGTGGGCCCCACAATGCAGTGATGATAAAATTGTCCTCGGCATCCCCACTCCGTGTGCCGACCCGGCGGGGTGGGTGGCCACCACATTCTGGGGATGAGAAATTGTCCTAGAACCCCCCTTATGTATACTACTTCTTTTGCTCCAGCATTTTAGTGGTTTCTTGCTGTCCAGTCCTCACCGTTGTTTCAGCTCTGTGGTTGTTTGATATTTTGTGTTCACGGAGATGTTGCACTGATACATGCGGACGGAAAAAAATATTTGTCCTAATCGCGACGGAAGTAGGGCAGTGATTGTGGCTACGTAAAATCGATTTAAGCCTCCCAGTTGATTCGTTTCACTGAACGTTCTAAGGCGGTTCCTCTATCGGGATTTATTTTTGTTATGGTTTGTCTTTGGCTGTTTGTGTCGCTTAACTAAATATATTATTTTGTTTTGGATAGCCAATTCGCCATTTTGTGAGAAAGTAACTGTACTTTCGGCTTTCCACTATTGGTGTTCCATAAGGGTCTGTTGTTTCATGTTTGTGTTTCTTTCCCTTTGGTGTCTCTTATAGGAGCTGTGGGTTAATGTTATCGATTCCTGATTATTGCCTCCACTTCTATTTTGCTTCTCTCTTTAATTGCAAAGTAGAAGTAAAACAAAGATCAGGAATTGATACAATTAACTTACTCCACCCATAAAAGACACCAAAGGGAAAGAAATACAAACATTAAGCGACAAGACCATAATGGAAACCTAAACAAAGGAAGGCCATAAGGACAGTTACTTTCCCACAAAATGGCCATATGGCCATCCAAAATAAAAAGACAAAAGTGATACATACAGTAAGTAACAAACAGCAACATAAATAAATCGCCACAGAAGAGCCGCCTTGGAACGGTCAGTGGAAGATTTCCACTGGGGGGCTTAAATCGATTTTACGTGGCCACAATCCTCGCCCTTACTTCCGTCGCGATTTAGACAAATAATTTGTTCAGTCCGCATGAAGGCCTCCTAACTCATCAGTGCAACATCTCCGTGAACACAAAAATCAAAGAACCACAGAGGTGAGACAAAGGTGAGGACTCGACAGCAAGAAACCACTGAAATGCTGGAGCAAAAGAAAACCAACAGTTAGACTCCGATGAGCCCAACCAGAGACAGAGCATCAGGCACCAACCAACATTACCTTGAATTAGATCCGGTGGGTCAGTCCTCAGATTAAATGACGGTTCCAGCGTAAAGGCTTGTCCTTTTGGGATCATTTATTCCATTGTGGAATTTTGCAAATATTTGAGGGTCACAAATGAGGCCTAAATGGCCGAAACTAGCTAGTCTGGCCCAGAAATCATGTACACTCCATATTTTCCAGTTCTGTGGCGTATTCCTTGCTTCCAAAAGGATAACCCTTTCTATAATATATTATAATATATTTACTGAGAATTAGAGAGAATCTAATTCTATATAAAATTGGTTGGTGCCTGATGATCTGCCTTTGGTCGAGCCCATCGGAGTCTAATTGTAGATTTCTTTTGCTCGGGCATTTCAGTGGTTTATTGCTGTCGGGTTCTCACCATAGTTTCATCTCTGTGGTTATTTGTTTTATTTTGTGTTCACGGAGATGTTGCACTGGTGAGTTAGGAAGCCTTAAATTCACTTCTGTGGTGTATTCCTTGCTTCCAAAGGATAACCCTTTTATTTAACTTCACTACAGCTGGTGTGTGGGAATGTGTGGCGGCGGTAAAACGTCTCCCTGTCCTACATCATAGTGTAGATTATATTTCCTTGTTCTTTGGGATCATTGATTCCATTGTGGAATTTTGAAGATATCTGAGGGTCACTGATGAGGCCTAATTGGCCGAAACTAGCTAGTCTGGCCCAGAAAACATGTACACTCGATATTGTTCACTTAAGTGGTGTATTCCTTGCTTCCAAAGGATAACCCTTTTATAGAATATATTTAATACGGACGGAACAAATTATTTGTAAACATTGCGGCGGAAGTAAGGGCGAGGATTGTGGCCAGGTAAATTCGATTTAAGCCCTCCAGTGGACTTCGTTTCACTGACCGTTCCAAGGCGGTTCTTCTGTCGCGGTTTATTTTTGTCATGGTCTGTCTTTGAGTGTTTGTATCGCTTTTATTATTTTGTTTTGGATAGCCAATTGGCAATTTCGTGGGAAAGTAACTGTCCTTTTGGTGGCTGATGTGTTCTTATATTGCAATGAAAGAGACTTCGCTTTCGATTGATAACCAATCTGAAATTATTGAAGTTTTTAGTTTTACTTCTGATATTTAGATGATTTATTAAATATTGACAATACTTACTTTGATGGTTTGATCAGTAAGATTTATCCCCTAGAACTTCAGTTAAACAAGGCAAATTCCTCTGATACCGAGGCCCCCTTTTTGGATTTACATTTATCTATTGTAGATGGATTTGTTTCTTGCAAAATTCGTTATAAACGTGATGATTTTGATTTCGAGATTGTAAATTTTCCTTTTTTGGACGATGATGTTCCTCGAGCGACATCGTACGGAGTTTCTATTTCGCAATTAATTCGATTCGCTAGGGTGTTTAGTCATGTATCCGACTTCAACACTCGTAATAAATTATTAACCGCTAAACTTCTTTATCAGGGGTATCGGTATCATAAACTATGTAAAGCCTTTTCTAAATTTTATAGCCGTCATTCTGATTTGGTTTCAAAATTCAATGTTGGACTTAAAACACTTCTGCAACAAGGCCTATCGGAACCCGAGTTCTATGGTGACTTAGTATATAAATTCAGAAAAATACATGCCTGTAATGACTTTTGTACCCCATTTCGTAAAATCGTTCGTCGATATATAAAGATTGGGTACAAGATAAATGTTATAAAACAGACTGCATGCATGGTGGTTTACCCAATCACGGCTGGCAACTTTGCTTCCCTCCTTGATTGCACACCGGTGGGTCGGGCTTAAGATTATATGACGGTTCCAGCGTTAAAAACATTAATGGAATGTTATTTTATTTTAGTATTCTTAATGTTGGTTTGCGCCTGCTGCTCCATCTTTGGTCGGGCCACTCGGAGTCTAACTGTTGGTTTTCTTTTGCTCCAGCAATTCTGTTGTTGTATGCTGTCGAGTCTTCAACCTTGTTTCATCACTGTAGTTTTTTGATCTGTATGTTCTCGGAGATGTAACACTGAAGAGTGAGGAAGCCTTCATGCGGACTAAACAAAATTAGTGTATACCGCGACAGAGGTAAGGGCGAGGATTATGGCCATGTAAAACCGATTTAAGCCCCACACAGTGGATTTCTTACCACTGACCGTTCCAAGGCGGTTCTTCTGTGGCGGTTTATTTTTGTTGTTGTTTGTTACTTACTGTGTGTATCACTTGTGCCTTTTTATTTTGGATGGCCATTTGGCCATTTTGTGGGAAAGTAACTGTCCTTATGGCCTTCCTTTGTTAAGGTTTCCATTATGGTCTGGTCGCTTCATGTTTGTGTTTCTTTCCCTTTGGTGTCTTTGATGGGTGGAGTAAGTTAATTGTATCGATTCTTGATCTTTGTTTTATTTCTACTTTCCGCTATTGATGTTTCCATTAGGGTCTCTTGTTTCGTGTTTGTGTTTCTTTCCCTTTGGTGTCTCTGGTGGAAGCTGTTGGTTAATTGTATCGATTCCTGATCATTGCCTTCACTTCTGTTTAATGCCAAATTTCGATGAAATATTTCGTGCTTTTTGACTGATATTGAATATGTGACTCGTTCAAATGCCATAATTACAATGCATTGCAAGGCTAATTTAAAACACCCAAAACGGTAAAAGATGTCACCAGACATACTTTGATGGGTCCGGAGCCTGTTGAACAAAGTGTTATTCACCGTGGAGCAAATATTTCACTAAACTGCTGTATGCAGGTTTGTTGGTGTAGGTATTATAACTGGTGATATAATAGGTATTACTTATTTCTTGTTTTTTTTGTTTGTTTGTTTGTTTTTCAGCCAAGATGTTTAATTCTTTCACAACAAACTGTTGTCTCCTCTTGGCAGAACATACAACAGTATATATTAAGCAGAATAAATACCATTTATAATCTTGTTTGCGTTATTTATAACATTTACAACACGTTGATTATAATAGCAAAACGGCTTTCCATACAAAAAGCATTTTAATGCCAATTCGCAATCCGCAACGGATGTCCATACAGTGGTTTTGAATACCTATAGTTTAAGCATTTTATATGCAAAAAAAAAAACAAAAACAGCTCTCCTACTTTCCAGGTAAGAATCGATGGCTTTTTATCGAGATAGGCAAAATGGGGCTACAGCCTATTTATGGGTGTTATCGGTTATTGTTGCCTTAGGGATTGGCGTTTCTAACCCGAGCTAGAACCGAGACGTGTCATATTTGACGGATAAGACGTATCGCCCTTTCAACTTTCCCTTGAATAATTGATCCCATGAGATTCTTCAGTCGCACCGGAAGAGACTCAGGGAGGGGTATGAGAGAATTCACCTGTGATAAGTATGAAGTTCGAAGATGGAATTAAGAAGAAAGAAAATGTATATTTATCAGTCCGTTATTACCTGTCTAACTACACACCAAGCGACGAACCCTCCCGACCATTTACCCAATCTACGTTCCTACCTACGTACGTAAGTACGTTCGTGCCTACCTGCCTACCAAGCTACCATGTATTCCATCTATTTCTTCAAGCCCCGGTGGGCAGGCCGGACTAATCAAAGGGCTGGTCAGGTGGATGCCAATTTTTTTCAATCGGCATGGTAGAAAAATTCCACTTATACCACGTGGTAGTATAGCTATATAAAAAGAAAAAAATGTGTATGCAAGATGAGATAACGATTTCTGTTGGCGACTTTCATGGGAAGAATACCTGAAATGGCTCCGCACATCTGGCCTTAAAGAAATATACTGCTCACAAAAAGGGGGGGGGGGGGATTTTCGAGTTACTTCGAACCCATCAGTCTTAACAATAGAAATAATCAAATATCGGATATACCATGTCAATTGGCTATCATGTATGTATAATCTATCGTTGAAAAGTATGATATTTATGCTCAAGTGCCGTAGCACGGGGACATAAATAGTGCAATGGGTAGCATGTGGATTTTATCATTAGTGAAAATCCGGTTTATTGATGCTGAATTTCGATACAACTTTCTGTATCGACTGTTGAAGTGTTGCATGAAACGCTTTCATACACACACTCGTTATTAGAACCATGATTTGGCTAACGAAAACTCAACGTTCGAGAGCGTTGGCATGCTCCAGACCCGAAGTACGCAGTTGCAGACGGCAAATGTTTTGCATACGTCACAGTCAGTTGTCAGTCGACTATGGGCACCCTATCGTAGGACAGGAGCAGTAATGAATTTGCGGAGAATTGGACGCCCGAAGAGTACTAACGCACGCGATGACCGCCTTGTCGTCAATCTAGCGTTACCCAACACGAGACTAACATCAAGAGATCTTCAGCAATACTGGCGCCGAGTAAGAGGGGTTAAAGCCTCTAAACAGACGATCCCAAATCGCATTCACTCGAGTGACCTTACGGCACGGCGTCCGCAAGTTGTAATGTCATTGAAAGGTAGGCAACGTAAAGTACGTTTTGCGTGGTGTACACAGCTCAGACGTTGGAACATGAAGCAGTGGTTTCACGTTCTCACGGTCACATGTTCAATGATGGATCCTGGTTTAACTTCAAATTTCGTGATGGTCGTAGAAGAGTCTGGCGTCGTACTGGTGAACGTTATACAGACCCGGCTAGAGTTGCTCATGACCGATATGGAGCAGGGTCTGTTATTGTGTGGAGCTGGATCACCATGACTGGAATAAACAGCCTTACATGTGTGCCAAGGCAGAGTTACAGGACTGTACTGTTGTGATAACGTGTTGCCTCCTCACTTGATACCGTTTGCTCGACGCCACGGTCGTGGATTAATCTTTCAGGACGATAACGCTAGGGCTCATCGGGCACGCGTCGTCACCGAGTTCATTCAACGGCAAAATATTCGAAGAATATCATGGCCTAAGATGGGTCTAGACTTATCTGTCATCGAACCCGTATGGAAAATCCTCGGGAAACGAGTCCGAAGCCGCGATCCACCTCAAAGGACCCTCTGTAAGCTTGGTGCAGCACTTCAAGAAAAGTGGTAAATGATCCCTCAGTTCACGATTGGTAGACTAATTGGAAGTATGCGACGACGATGCATAGCCTGCTGTGACAAACGAGGCGATCCAACACGTTATTGAGGGGTTGTGAAAAATGACATTGGCGCTTCGCCGTGTCACTACATAACTACGTGATCATTGGAATGAATGTGTGGTTCAATTTATGGGTTTTTGATAGTCCTTTGAATTAATACATCTTGGCCAGGTAACGTTTTATTTATTTCTCAATATTCAGCCTGAAAGTAAAATATCCCCTCCTTTTTGTGAAAAAGTATAGCTTGAGCTGCATGATGCTCTGTCGCAGAGCTGAAACCGACCGCGAATGAGTATTGTTAAACAGCTTAGAATGTCTAATAGAAGTGAAGACAATGAACAGGGCTCGATTCAATTAACCAACAACTCACATCAAAGACTCCAAACGGAAAGAAACACATACATGAAACAAGTAGACCCTAATGGAAACATCAATAGCGGAAAGCCAAAAGAACAGTTACTATCCCACAAAATGACCAATTGGCTATCCAGAACAAAATGATTTACTCGAAACACACTCAAAGACAAACCATAACAAAAATAAACCGCGACAGAAGAACCGCCATGGAACGGTCAGTGAAACGAATTCCACTGTGTGTGTGTGGGGGGGGGGGGGTCTTAAACCCAATTTACGTGGCCACAATACTCGCCATATTTCTTTGTTCCCTCCGCGTGAATGCCTCTTTACTCATCAGTACATCATCTCCGTGAACACAAAAATCAAACAACCACCGAGATGAAACAACGGTGAGGACTCTACAGCAAGAACCCTCTGAAATGCTGGAGCAAAAGAAAACCAATAATTAGACTTCGACGTGCCCGCCCCGAGACAGAGCATCAGGTACCAACCCACATATGCCTTTACGCTGGAACCGTCATAGAATCTGAGGCCTGACCCATCGGCGTACAATTAAAGAGGGAAGCAAAGTTGTCAATCGAGATTGAGTCAACTACCATGCATGCAGTCTGTCGTATAACATTTATGTTGTATCCGATATTTTTATATCAAAGAATGATTTCACAAAATTTGGTGTTGAAGTCATTGCGATTATTTATTTTTCTGAATTTATATACTAAGTCACAATAAAATTCGGGTTCCGATAGACCATGTTGCAGAAGTGATTTAAGTCCAATATTGAATTTTGAAATTAATTTAGAATGACGTCAATAAAATTTTGAAAATTTTACCCTTATGGCCTTCCTTTGTTTAGGTTTCCATTATGGTTTGGTCGCTTCATGTTTGTGTTTATTTCCCTTTGGTGTCTTTGATGGGTGGAGTAAGTTATTTGTATCGATTCCTGATCTTTGTTTTACTTCTACTTTGCGTAGTTTATGGTACCGATAACACTGATAAAAAAAGGCTTCAACGATTTCAGATTGGGTTTCAACGGAAAGGGACATCATGAGGTCTCTTTCATAACAAAACAAGAACAAATCTGCCACACGGGGTGCGCAATTTGTACTCATCGGAATACCCACAACTTGTCTAAATAACTCAGTACCAAATCTTATGTAAATATTGTCAAGTAGAATGGTGAGAGCTTCACACACTTTCTGACATGACGATAAAGTATAATTTTTATGCTCTTCAGAAGCGATAAAAGCATTTCTTACATTACATGCAAGAAGGAGGGAGTCTTCCCTGTCCAATCAATTAAATCAATAAGTTTTTCTTTTATACGATTATGAGGAAGTGTAGTGTAAAGGGTGGGCAAATTATAAGAAGACTTGATGCACGAAAACGTCTGGCTTTCAATTTATTTAAAATTTTATTAGAATCTTTTATAAACCAAAACAGATTTCTCTCTTTATGCCTTTACGATGGAACCGTCATAGAACCTGAGACCTGACCCAACGGCTCGCAATTAAAAAGGGAAGCAAAGTTGTCAACCGTGATTCTGTTTACTACTATGCATGCAGTCTGTCGTAAAACACTTATGTTGTACACCATCTTTTTATATCGAAGAATAATTTTACGAAATTGGGTGCTGAAGCCATTGCATTTTTCTACATTTACATACTAAGTCGCAATGAAATTCGGGTTCCGATAGACCTTCGTGCAGAAGAGATTTTAGTCCAACATTGAATTTTGAAATTAAATCGGAATGACGTCTATAAAATTATGATAAAGCTACGCGTAGTTTATGGTACCAATAACCCTAACTAAAAAGTTTAGCAGTTAACAATTTAATACAAGTGTTAAAGTCAGTTACATAACTAGACACTTTGGCAAATCGAATAATTTCGAAATATAAACGCCATAGGATGCCGCACGAGAAACATCACCATAAAAGAAAGGAAAGATTACAACCTCAAATCAAAGTCCATAATAATCAGAAGGCCATAATTCTGGTAAAAATCGGTCGTGCCTGGCCTTGATAAAATATGAATGTCTACAGGTCATGTGAACAATAACTGGAAAATTTCGTCAAAATCTCTTGGAAACTGTAGGAGGAGTTCCGGTAACAAAACTGTGTCTACAGACGGATTGACTGGCGACGGATGGACTGACAGACGAATGGAAGAACCCATTACTGTACTCCCCTTCGACTAACGTCGAGGGTCAAAAAGTAGTACTGCAAATACTGCAAATGTGTATAGCCTAACACATTACCTGCATTCATCTGGAGTAGCTGATATGTCAAGACTTCATTTTCATTTTGAATGTCGAATAAAACTTCAATTTTTCTCTGTCGCTTTCTCTCTGCAACAACATAGTTTTCAATCGTGAACATTTTGCAAGTTTCAGGGAATGTTTTTCAGCGTCTGCCGAAGAACACGGAAATATTTAAAACAAGAAAATATCAGTGATCGATAATTTTGTATAAAAATAGAAGCAAAGGCTAACATCACGTGAACAAGTCCTTGAAATGAAAACCCCTTTACCCCACTTTATAAAGAGAAAACTGGAGTTTACGGGGTATACATTATTTTTCTTATTTTTGCCCCAAGACATAGGTTGTGTGTACTCGTTAGAACCGCCTCAATGAGGCGGTTCTAACGGGCCCCTACAACCTATGTTTGCAGTATTTCTTTCTTATGAATTTCCCATCTTCTTTCTTATGAATGTTTTCATTGCTCTTAAAGGAACTCATTTTTGATTTTTATTTGCCTTCACTGCAGCTGGTGTTGTGCCGTGTGGCGGCAGTAAAACGTCTCCCCGTACATCAACCATAGTGCATTTTATATTTTACTTTTAGTCCTTTGAGATCAGCGTGAATATTCTGAGAAATCAGAAATAAATTATTTGTTAAGACTCATATTCTAGACAGATTGTTAATAATTTGGACCCCATTTTGATTTATATCAGTCTTTGAATCGACTGCCTATTCGAAATTCGCAAAATTGCATTATGTTTCCTCTGGCTTTCTTTGCCGGATCATTACAGGGTCACTGATGAGGCTTTATTAGCCGAAACTACGTAGTATGGCCCATCTTCTTTCTAATGAATGTTTTCATTGCTCTTAAAGGAACTCATTTTTGATTTTTATTTGTAAGGAATATGTCACGGATTTTCATCAGAAAAGTAGCCATTTTGGAGATGTGAAAAATGCGACATGTCGCACGGGTGTGTTATCGCAATGTACATAAAATAAAAATGAAAGTCGACCGATTCCATGTTATTGAACTACTTATTACTGTCGGGATATTATTCCAAACAGAAAACACTTACAGGGTGACGACCCTTTCGAGGTACATTTCTTAACTGACGATGCTTCCAAGGTATCTACTACTAACAGATGTCATTTCCAAAGTATATTTCTATTACAGCCGAAATTTGCAGGTTATATTTTCCTTACTGATTAAGACTGGTCCTATGCTATTGGAGCTCTAAAATGATATTGTAAATGAGACTATAATAAATGCAAAAGAATTTGGTTGTATTCCATTTATTGACTTTAACTTCAGCAACTTTTGCCCCTGTGCACGTTTTGAGAGTGGCTAACTAGGGAGTAAAGTGTAAGTGAATACAATTATCAGGAATCGATACACTTCACCATACATCCCCTCAGAGACACCGATAAATCGATTATAATATAACAGGAATTCTAATACTGGTTGTCTATATAGCCAATGGTTAATTCGAGTGATATATTGCGTGATAAATCACTAGGCGAAAAAGCGTGACGGGAAGAGCCGCCGTTTTATGACGTTTTAAGACGTCGTCGATTGTTTCCTTGACATTAGACGGAATAATGTCGTTTTCACGCATAAAGCAGGTTACGAAAACAGGTCAATGCATGTGTTACAGTCAAACATGTTGGAGGAATTTCTTCAAACAATGGCGGAATGTTGAGATAATATGAAGGAAGCAACAGTATTAAGTCGACTATCAGTGTGTTAGAATCGAATTAGATCAGCTCTATTCCGTGATTTGTTGAGTAATATATCAGAGTTTGTCGGTCTGTTGTAAGTAGAAAAATCACTAGCGCCAGGCGCTTGTGGTTTGATCTGCCTTACCACTGACTTACAAACAATGATATATTACTCAATAAATCACTGCTAGATCTAATCTATATCTAACCATACTAATGCCTGAAAGTCGATTGCAACAGAAAGGAAGGTCATGATTCGTACAAAAACTGACACCTTGCTCTAATGACAACAGAGGCAAAGAAGGGCGTACTACGAGTTAGGAGGCCTTCATGCTAATTAAACAAGTTATTTGTCTAAATCTCCACGGAAATAAGGGCGATGATTGCGGCCGCGTAAAATCGATTTAGGCCCCAAGTGAAATTCGTTTCACTGACCGTTCCAATGCGGTTCTTCTGTCGTAGTTTATTTTGGTAATGAATTGCCTTTGAGTGTGTGTATCGCTTGTATCTTTTGTTATGGATAGCCAATTGGCCATTTTGTGGGAAAGTAACTGTCATTTTGGCTTTCCGCTATTGGTGTTTCAATTAAGTTCCAGTTATTTCATGTTTGTGTTTCTTTCCCTTTGGTGTCTCTGATGGGAGCTGTTAGTTGACTGAATCTATTCCTGACCATTGCCGTCACTTCTATGTGTATAAAGTCACCACAATCACACCATCACAAGCAGTGAACCTAAAGAACAGTTTCTTTCCAAAATAAATGTCCATACGGCTTTCAAAAAGAAAAAAAGAAAAAGAAAAATATGTCACGACAAAATTGAAGTGAAGGAAAGGAACAGTGATCGATACAATTAACCCACAGCTCCCATCAGAGACACCAAGGGAAAGAAACACAAACATGAAATAACTAGACCCTAAAAGAAACATCAATAGCGAAAAGTCAAAAGGACAGTTAGTAACACTTTCCCACAAAATGACCAACTGGCTATCCAAAAAAACTAATATTAGCAATATACACATTCAAAAGACAAACCATGACAAAAAAAAAAAAAAAATACGCGACAGAAGGACCGCCTTGGAACGGTCAATGAAACGAATTCCACTGGGGAGCTTAAATCGATTTTACGCAGCTGCAATCCTCGCCCTTACGTCCGTCGCGATTTAGAAAATATAATGTGCTCAATCCACAGGAAGGCCTCCTAACTCATCAATGCAACATGGCACTGACAAAAATGTTAGAATGGTCAATATATTTTTATTGCGGGGGTGTGGGGTGGAGGTTGTAAATCGAGCTTATGTGTTAACGGCCATCGTTCACAGTTTGCCTCTCCCATTTAGTTGATGCAAGTGGTGCGTTCAGCCCGAGTGCAGTGTTTCTAGCTTATCAACGCATCTTTTTCAACAACGTAAAATTAATAATGAAACAATGATAAGGATTCGACAGCATAAAATAACTAGAATTCGAAAGCGAAGCCACTCCTCAGTGTCATGCCGGATACAGAGCATCAGGCAACCACCAACTTAGGATGGACGGAGCTGTTTAAGAGTAAGGCCCAACCCGCCGGAGAGAAATTATAGAGATAGCAAAATAATCACATTTATTGAGACGACTACTATGTCTGCAATTTGTCGTATTACATTTATGTTGTTCCCAATCTTTTTATATCGAAACATGTTTTGATGAAACCCTTCAGTGGTGAAATCGTTGGATGCATATATTTTCTCAATTTCTTTAAATATCTTCTATAAAAGGGTTATTCTTTGGAAGAAAAAGACACCACATTAGGGATAACTATGAAGTGTATTTTTTCTTGGCCAGGCTAGCTAGGTGCGACCAATTAGGCCTCACCAGTGACCCTTAAATACTTCCATACTTCCACAATGGAATCAATGATTCTAAAGGAAAAGAAAAAATATACTAGAATTTGTTTTTCTACAAACACACAGATGTCTCCCCTTTTTTGACCTCTAAGTGTTACCTTGACATTGGAGGTATTGACCTGGGTCTTTTGTGCAACACATTAATTAATGAAGATGAACATTTCAGCAAAGTAACTTAAAAAAGTGCATAGAGAAATGAGAAACTTATTGGCCGTACACAATAAAGCCCTTTTGTACCTTTGACCTGTAAGTAATTTCATAATCCATCAAAGAATAAGAAAGTCGTTGACTCGTACACAAAAAGGTCCCTTTTTTACCTTTAACATTGAAGGTATGGACCTTGGTCTTGCACACGATTTATCGTCCAATCAAGGTGAACATTTCTGCAATGTTACTTTAAATACTCCATCCAGAAATAAAAAGTTATTGAGTGGGCATAAAAAATACTTTTTTGATATTTGACCTCTTAGTATGAACTTGACCTTGGAAGTACCGACCTGGGTCAAGCGTGCAGCACATCGTCTCATGGTGGTTAACAGTTCTGCCAAGCAATTATACAATCCGCCCAGAATTAAGAAAGGTATTGACTGAACACTAAAAAAGGCCCCTTTCTTGACATTTGACCTCTTAGTATGACTTCGACCTTTGAGGTACCGACATGGGTCATGCAAGAGAGACATTGGCTTATTGTGGTTAACATGTCTGCCAAGTAATTTCAAAATTCATCTACAAATAAGAACGTTATTGACCAAACACGAAAAAGGCCCCTTTTTACCTTTGACCCCTAAGTATGACATTGACCTTTAAGGTACCAACCTGGTTCATGCACGCAACACATTGTCTCATAGTGGTTTACATTTCTGCCAAGTAATTTTAAGATTCATCTAAAAATAAGAAAGTTATTGACCAAACAAGAAAAAAGACCCCCTTTTGACCTTTGACCTCTAAGTTTGACCTTGACCTTTGAGGTACGACCTGTATCATGCGCGTCACACATCGTCTTATAGTGGTTAATATTTCTGCCAAGTAATTTCAAAATCCAATCTAAAAATAAGAAAGTTATTGACCGAACACGATTTGCCCATACATACATACATACATACATACATACATACATACATACATACCGACAAACTTCCAAGGGAGATAACCCAAAAAGTATAAATGCGAGAGTTATAGTTCTTGCGCTCTAATATTGATAAATATTTATATGACGTTTCGTGAAGATAGCTTGAACGGTTTTCAAGTTATAGAGCGGACACGATTTTGTGACAGACGGACAGACGGACAGACAGACCGACGCCCGGAAGAAAAACAATATGTCACCCCTAAAAGATTTTCGAGGGAAGGCATAACTATAACGAAGGGCATTTAATGTTCTGAAAAAGGGGAAGCCTTTGGAAACAAGAACTACACCACAGAATATATCAAAATCAATGGTCGCCACACATTCGCTAAACACCATCTGTGGCGTAGTTAAATGTTCCAAAAAAGAGTAATCCTTTAGAAGCAAGGACTACAGCACGGAAGTGTAAACCCTGGAGTGTAAAACATGTTTCTGGACCAGACTATCTAGTTTCGGCCAATTAGACATCATCAGTGACCCGCAAATATAAATCCCGCAGTAAAGTCAATGATTCCAAAGGACTAGAAAATGTAATCCACACTATGATGAAGGGCATGGAGACTTTTTAAGGCCGCCACACATTGCAATTAACACCAGCTGTGGTGAAGTTAAATGTTCTGATAAAAGAAAGGACTACAACATGGAACTGAAACCATGATGTGTACAAGATGTTTTGAGCCAGACTAGCTAGTTTCGGCCAATTACTCCTCATAAGTGACCCTCAAATATTTTCTACATTCCGCAGTGAATCAGTGATCCCAAAGGACTAGAGAATGTAATGCTCACTACGATGTAGGGCAGGGATACTTTTTACGGCCGCAACACATTCCCTAAACACCAGCTGTGGTGTAGTTAAATGTTCCGAAAAAGGGCAATCATTTGGAAGCAAGGACTACTGCACGGATCTCTATACCATGGAGTGTAAAGCATTTTTCTGGACCAGACTAACTAGTTTTGATCAATTAGGCCTCATCAGTGACCCTCAAATATTTCTAAATTCTACAGTGAAATCAACGATCCCAAAGGACTAGAAAATGTAACCCAACCTATGATGAAGGGCTGGGAGACACTTTACGGCCACCAAATATTTCCTTAACGCCAGCTGTGGTAAAGTTAAATATTATGAAAAAAGGGTAATCCTTTGGAAGCAGTGACTACAGCCCAGAACTGAACACTATGAAGTGTATACGATTTGTCTTGACCAGGCTAGCTAGTTTTGGCCAATTAGGCCTCATTCAAATCTTAATAGACCACAACAGATATCGTCTGATGATGATGATTTCGTGTTTAACGACGCATCAACCCTCTTTCTGGGTCATAAGCGTCAAGCGGTTAATGGTTAAAAGGCATGAAGATTTTTGGAATGCCGGGTTAGACAGATTAGCAGCAAGTCTGACAGCATACTGAAGAGAAAAGCTCTCTTTGCGCGAAGTTAAAGATGGTTCACCTGCTTCCACATAAAGGCTTAATACTGGAGAAGTACGGAAGCCCATAGCCAGACGAAGGCCTTGGTGATGGATTTTAAATAAGACTTTCTTCCACTGGAAATCTTCCACTGACCGTTCCAAGGCGGCTCTTCTGTGGCGATTTATTTATGTTGTTGTTTGTTAATTACTGTGTGTATCACTTATGTCTTTTAATTTTGGATGGCCATATGACCATTTTGTGTGAAAGTAACTGTCCTTATGGCCTTCCTTTGTTTAGGTTTCCATTATGGTCTGGTCGCTTAATGTTTGTATTTCTTTCCCCTTGGTGTCTTTTATGGGTGGAGTAAGTTAATTGTATCAATTCCTGACCTTTGTTTTACTTCTACGTTTCTGGCAGAACCATAAACAACAGACCCATAATCTAATTTAGATCTTATCAGAGACCGGTAAAGATGTAATAAAGTGTACCGATCTGCTCCCCAACTTGTATGAGCTAAAACTTTCAAAAGATTCAAAGCTTTTAAGCATTTCGCATTAAGATATTTAATATGGGGAATAAAAGATAACTTTTGATCAAATATGACCACAAGAAATTTGGCTTCTTCAACGACAGGAATTTGTGATCCGTATAAAAACAGGGAAGGATGGTTGTGTTTCTTCCGTATCTTACAAAAATGAACACACTGCGTTTTAGACTTGGAAAACTTGAAACCATTTTGATCAGTCCATTCTTCTATTCGTTTTAAATTTTGTTGTAACTTACGTTCAATTGTTTTCATATTTTTTTGAACGGTAACATATACAAAAATCATCAGCATATAATGAACATTCTATTTTGTCGTCCAAACATTGTACAAAATTATTTATTTTGATGTTAAATAGCGCAGTTGAGAGAATACTACCTTGTAGGACACCCTGCTCTTGTTCATAGAGATCTGACAGGGGAGATCCCACACGCACCTGAAATATGCGCCCACCTAAAAAGCTTTCAATAAAACTGGGAAGCTTTCCTCTTAAGCCTAAGTTATGGAGATCTTTCAATATTCCATAACGCCATGTGGTATGATATGCTTTCTCCAAGTCGAAAAAGACAGCTACTACGTGTTCTTTGTTAATAAAAGCACTTCGTATAAATGTTTCTAGTCTTATTAAATTGTCGTTGGTACTACGTTCCGAACGAAAAAACCTGATTGATATTCTGAAATGATGTTGTTGGACTCTAACTTCCAGACTAATCTCTTGTTTATCATTCTCTCCAATGTTTTACACAAACAACTTGTCAAAGCTATCGGTCGATAATTCGTTGGTTCTGCATGGTCTTTCCCTGGTTTTGGAATTGGTACAGCTGTAGCAAAACGCCAGCTCTCAGGACAGATCCCCATTTCCCAAATATTATTATAGATATCTAAAAGTGTTGAAAGAGAACTTTTTGGCAGATGCTTAAGCATCTGATAATGAATTTCATCGGGGCCGGTTGCCGTATCATGTGATTTGTCAATGGCTTCAACTAGTTCGGATAAGTTAAAAGGTTTGTTGTATTCTTCGTGATTGAGGGATTTGAAGTTTAGATTTCTTTTCTCTTGGTCCTTTTCGATATTTCTTAAAGTGTCAGAATAGTTTCGCGGTGATGAATTACTCAAGAATGTGCTACCAAGAGTATCTGAAATATCTTTTTAGTTGAAGCTTTTGTGTCAAAACCAGTATTTAAATGTGTAAAACTAGGGGACTTTGTTTTTCCTGAAATTTTTCGTACCATATCCCAAACTTTTTAATGGGAGTTTTGTATCGTTCCTGATCACTGTTTTACTTCTACTTTGTAGTTCAATTTGGAGACATATTCTCTCCATGACTTTCGTTTGGAAGCTCGGATTGTTCGCCGAGCTTTAGCTCTAAAAACTTTTACGTCGTTCGGCTTTTCTGAAGTGGGACTTTCGCAGAACTTTTTTTTGAAGCCTGATTGTACTTTTAAATAGCTTCTTTACAGTCATTATTAAACCAAGGCTTGCTTTTCTTAGTATTTGTGGAGGTCTTTGGAATGCATTGTTCTGATATATTAATAAGTGTCTCTGTGAAATCAGAAACAATGTCAGATGATTCATTTAAGTGATCAACTGATAACCCTTCTTCACATAAATTATGGAATAATTCCCAGTCGGCTTTATTCATTTTCCATTTCTGGTTACAGTCCTCATCTGGTTCGTTTACGCTCTCAATTATGACAGGGAAGTGATCACTTCCGCACTGATCGTCATGAACAGACCAGTCATAGTCCAAGAAGAGAGATGGGTGACACAAAGAAAGATCTAAAGAAGACAAATGACCTGTTGCAGGGTGAAGGTAAGTAAAAGATTTATCATTCATCAAGCAAAGATCGCTCTTTACAATAAAATCTTCAACAAGTGCTCTTCTGTTATTGATATCTTTACAGTCCCATAGTATGTTGTGACCATTGAAGTCTCCAACTAAAAGATATGGCGATGGAAGTTGACCCAGCAATGGGCTTTAAAGAAAATGAGGGTGGGATATATAGAAAGCAAATTGTAGTTTCTGTATCCAGAGAAACCGATACCGCTACAGTTTGTAGGTCTGTTTTTAATTTGATCTCTCTTTGTGGTAAACATGATTTAACGAAACTTGAACTGCCACCAGATGGTTTGTTACCATCAGAATAATTATAGTTATATGTATTGAAACCCCTGACATCTATGTTGTCATCAGTTTTTAAAAAAGTTTCTTGCAAACAAAAAACCGATGGGTTTAATAACGAAATAAGTAATAAGATTTCGTTATAATTTGATTTAAGACCTCGACAATTCTATTGTATTATTTTGTGTTTAAAATCCATTTTATGAAGATATTAAGACTAGAAACTATTTTGGAGCTGCAATTGGTGATATAGATCTGCTACCACCAGCTCGTTGTGTTGCTGACCTCGATCTGTTATTGCCACTTGGTGATGATGGAGTTTCAGTAAACTCCATATCACTATCACTCAAAGATCCGAATCTGTTCTGAAATTTAATATTGTCTCTTTCCATTTTACGTTGTCTGTCTGTCTGTCTGTGAGACAATTGATGTTTTTATCGGATCTTCCGATCCCTGATTAGTTCGACCTGAGTCGGGTGTCTCTTTAACATTCGGCGCTGGCTTCGGTACGGTCGCTGACGACCGATTCGGAGCAACCTGGATTGTGCCATTTGATAAATTGGTTGTACTTTGTGGTGCTGGAGTGGGTTTACTCCATGCACCAGGTTTTTTTCAGTTCAGCTATGAATGATTCAGCAGTCTGGGTTGCGGAGCTGGTACATTTTACACCAGCTCCCTTTGTGACATTGGCGGAACTGGTGGTTGGTGTTATGTATCGCTCTTCGACAATTTTCCGCGCTTCTGGGAATGTTATCCCCCTTTGGTATTTGACGGTGAGTATTTCATTTTTTCTTTTTTCCACACCGGACAGTCTCGGGAGAAAACAGTTGAGGTGATTATCAACATGCTTTTCGTCGCCACAATTAGGACAGAGCTTTTTTCTCTGACATCTGCTTTCGTGATGGCCAAAAGCCTGACAAGAGTAACATCTAAGAGGGTTTTGGATGTATACATCTACATTAATGGAAAGCTATGCTTCTTTGATTTTCTTGGGTAGAATTGGTGTATTAAAAGTCAACACATAAGTAGCTGTTGGTTTTAGTACACCATTTCTACGGACATTGATGTTACGAACACCAATAACGCCTTGATCTCTCAAGTTCTCAATGATCTCTTCATCTGTACAAGGACGCAGTTCTGGACTGCGAATCACTCCCTTAAATGAGTTTAGCGTGATGTGAAGAGATATTTTGATTGGAAGATCGAAGAGTTTTTTGGTGGCGAGCAGGCTTGTGACTTGCTGTTTTCTCTCGAGTTGCAAGAGAAGGTCACCTGATTTGAGTGTCTTAATACTCTTTGGGTGTCCGGCTATGGCGTTAATACTTTTTCTCGATAACAAAGGGAGAAAGGCTTGATACAGTTCGTGTATCGTCAAGCGACGTGACGACCAAGAAACGCGGAACATTGTAAAAATTTGGTTCAGCAGACTGCTGACTAGATTGTTTACTTGACTGCTGACTGGATTGCTGACTGTGTTATCCGATTCGGATGAATCCTCTTGTTTTTTACGTTTAGGTGCGTTGTGGTTAGGTGCTTTGCGGTTATTTTTTCCATTTGCCATAAGGAAAAAATCCTAGCTTCGTCCCAAGTGCTCTCCGCCCTCCGTGGAGCCCTATAAGGGAACACCATAATGGAGTGGTTATCCAACTAGCAAGTGTTTGAGATATAATCGTATAAACAAAATGCCTACACGATTGATCCGTTTAGGCACCGCCTTCTAGAGATAAAAAGACAGAAAAGGGTAAGGTTAATGGGCATATGGTTGGTATCAGGAAAGATACAAAAGAGTTGAAGAGAAAGCAAAGGCTCGGCGTGACCAGCCGATTGACCGTGCCGGACCGCACGGCCACCCGTCTACACCGAAAAGCCAGGCAAAAGAGGCGTGTTGGGTACCTGAACCACCGCCACCTCAGATAACCCTCAACCTCCAGGATCCCTTCTGCCGGCTTACAGGACGCCACACACGGCAAACTGGTGGTACTTCTTTTAGCTCTTCCCAGTTGGCACAGATACCACAGCGGCAAAGGGCCCAGTGGGATTTGAGCCCCCAGGGCCACGGCAAGGCAGGAAGTCTAATACCTGGGGGAGATATTGCCTGATCTTTCGTAAACTGGAAGTGAAGGCAATGATCAGGAATCGATACAACAAGCCCACACCTCCCATCAGAGAAACCAAAGGGCAAGAATTACAAACTTGAAATAACTTGACTGTAATGGAAACATCAATAACGGAAAGCCAAAAGGACAGTTATTTTCCCAAATAACTGCCAATTGGCTATCCAAACGAAAACGATATAAGCGATACACACATTCAAAGACAAACTATAACAAAAATAGACCACGACAGAAGAACATTGTCGCAATATTTAATATTTTTACTGTTTGTTTTCGATGGCAGTTAGACAAAAATTCATCAAGTTCAGTAGCGGCGCAAGAGCTTGAAATTGCAATAAATTACGCTTTGTGCGATTTTCTGTGAAGTTTAGGTAACAAATATAAAGTTGTCAGCTGTTTCTTAAATTATAGATACTATCATTAACCAATGATCTTCCATCAGAAAAAAAGGTTACAATTAATTAGAATTTATAACACCAAGTTCTTGTTAAGATTATTAACAATGTTGAGTCGCCAAACAACGATGACACTGTGTGTCCTTGTCTCTTGGAGACAAAACATACGTCCCCAAAAAGTTCGGAATGCCTAGCTCAATGTGACTTTAGCCTGATATTTCCTGTTCTCGACCTCCATGATCTAACTGGTGGTTTTCTTCTGCTCTGACGTCGGATTGTTGTTGAGTCCTCCACCCTCATTCAAAATAGTATTAATCGATACATGACTATTTTACTATGCATTTTATCTTGACTCTATGTAGAGCTAGAAATCTTCCCTGCGGATCAAATTGTTATTATGTTTGATGTTTGATACTGCACTGGATCTGAGGACGAGGGTTTAATTTCATAAACACCAGAGTTGAAGCATCCCCCCGCCCCGAGTAGGTTTTGAGATTGTAAATTTTCCTTTTTTGGATGGCGATGTTCCTCGTGCGCCATCCTATGGCGTTTATATTTCGCAATTAATTCGATTTGCTAGAGTGTGTAGTCATGTAACTGACTTCAACACTAGTAATAAATTATTAACGGCTAGGCTCCTTAATCAGGGTTATCGGTACCATAAACTACGCAAAGCCTTTTCAAAATTTTATAGACGCCATTCTGATTTTATTTCAAAATTCAATATTGGACTTAAATCTCTTTTGCAACAAGGTCTATCGGAACCCGAATTTTATGGTGACTTAGTATATAAATTCAGAAAAATATATAACCGCAATGACTTCAGCACCCAATTTCGAAAAATCGTTCTGCGATATAAAAAGATTGGGTACAACATGGATATTATACGACAGACTGCATGCATGGTAGTTAACCCAATCACGGTTGGCAACTTTGCTTCCCTCTTTAATTGCACGCCGGTGGGTCAGGCCTCAGATTCTATGACGGCTCCAACGTAAAGGCTTATTGAAAATTAGAGAGATAATGTCGGTTGGTGCCTGATGCTCTGTCTCTGGTCGGGCTCATCGGAGTCTAACTGTTCGTTTTCTTTTGCTCCAGCATTTCAGTGGTTTCTTGCTGTCGAGTCCTCACCGTTGTCTCACCTCTGTGGTTCTTTGATTTTTGTGTTCACGGAGATGTTGCACTGATGAGTTAGGAGGCCTTCATGCGGACTGAACAAATTATTTGTCTAAATCGCGACGGAAGTAAGGGCGAGGATTGTGGCCACGTAAAATCGATTTAAGCCCCCCAGTGGAAATCTTCCACTGACCGTTCCAAGGCGGCTCTTCTGTGGCGATTTATTTATGTTGTTGTTTGTTACTTACTGTGTGTATCACTTGTGTCTTTTAATTTTGGATGGCCATATGGCCATTTTGTGGGAACGTAACTGTCCTTATGGCCTCCAAGGCGGCTCTTCTGTGGCGATTTATTTATGTTGTTGTTTGTTACTTACTGTGTGTATCACTTGTGTCTTTTGGTTTCGGATGGCCATATGGCCATTTTGTGGGAAAGTAACTGTCCTTATGGCCTTCCTTTGTTTAGGTTTCCATTATGGTCTGGTCGCTTAATGTTTGTATTTCTTTCCCTTTGGTGTCTTTTATGGGTGGAGTAAGTTAATTGTATCAATTCCTGATCTTTGTTTTACTTCTACTTACTACTGACCGTCCCAATGCGGTCGTTCTTTTGCAGTGTCAAATTTGTTAATTGGCTTTGTGCCTTTGGTTCATGTTTCGTCTCATTACGTGTATGACTCCATGTCACTTACTTTCTTTAAGTGACTTCAGATGGCTGCGTTCTTTGATTGTGGCCTTTCTGAGTTACATTTTCTTACAAGATAGAGGTGAAGGAGTAATCAGGACTTGATAGAAATTTGTAAGAAACGGTCTCTCTGGAACGGCAACATGCCCTGAAATTTTAACCCATGCCCTCAGTTCCAGTGCAGTAGCAAACATAATAACAATTACAAATTGATCTGCATTGAGGTTTCCTATCTCAGCATTGAGTCATTACAATAATACATTATCAGATAACAGTGAGTCGATAAAGTAACCTTCGATCAAATGGATAGGAGCACCAACATTAAGCAGCGGGATCGAAATTAAAACACTGTAACGAGATGAAAACTTCACTAGCTTTGGTTTGCAAGTACGCATTTACTTTGTATTGACAGCTCGATATACACGGTAAGATGACACGCAAGAAGTTCATGCTTCACGGTGTCTTGGTTTTTCGCAAACATCTTACCATATTATTTCAAGTGCTGTTTTAGATATGTGAACAGGCGAGACTAAGGTTTGCCTGTTTTTTGCACCCTTTTTCAGCAAAAAATGGCTATTTCATGGACGATTTTGTATGAAGCCAATATACAACCAGAGTTGTCAGAAGACAACATAGCTCGCCTTTGGGGGCCTAAGATGGATGAGGGCATATTATCATTTTTTTTTTGTTCTGTCAAACAGCCCAACAGATTGCGGCAAATGAAAGAGAACCAAAAAGTACCCCTAATCATCCTGTTTTCAAGCCTTGCCACTGTAAAAATGGAAAAGAAATCTATATTTGATAAAAAAACTACAAACTTCCAAGTAATAACAAGTCATCACAGACGATACAAATCCCCTCGCGCACGACAAATTAAAGAAAGCCTAGCCTAGCATTAGTGTAAAATTATATTATATCCATCCAAAAAATGTTGGTACTTAAGGGTGTTGACAAAGTTTTTTCTTAAAATAGCCACAGTGACCTTGACTTTGAGCCCCAGACCCTACATGTTGAACTGACTGGAGATATTGACATACCTAACATTTGTATGAAGTTATCTTAAAATCCATCAATAAATGTGGACTCTAGAGAATTGATAAAGGTTTTCTAAAAATAGCCACAGTGACCTTGACCTTGACCTTCAGCCCATGACCGGAAAGTCAAAGTCACCAAAGATATCATTATACCAAACGTTTGTGTCAGGTTATATTAAAATCCATAAATAAATTAAGACGCAAGAGCGATGACAAAGTTCTTTCTAAAAATAGCCACAGTGACCTTGACTTTCAGCCCCAGACCATGAAAGTCGAACTCGCTCAAGATATCATCATTGCCCACATTTTTGTGAAGTTATATTAAAATCCATCCATAAATGTAGGCACTAGCGCAATCCCTAATTTTTTTCTTCACACATACCCTGAAAGTTGAACTCACCCGTGATATCATCATAGCCAACATTTGTATGAAATTATCTTTAAATCCATATATAAATGTGGACACTAGAGCAATGACCACGTTTTTCTAAAACAGCCACAGTGACCTTGACTTTCAGCCCTGACCCTGAAAATCAAAGTCACTCGAGATATCATGATACCAATTATTTGTGGGAAGTTATATTAAAATCCATCAATACATGAAGGCACAAGAGCGATGATAAAGTTTTTCTAAAAATTGCCACAGTGACATTCACCTTCAGCCCTGGACCCTGAAAGTCGAACTCGCTCGAGATATCACCATACCCAACATTTGTGTGAAGTTATATTAAATCCATCCATAAATGTAGGCAGTAGTGATCACAAAGTTATTCTAAAATTAGCCACAGTGACCTTGACCTTCAGCCCCGGATTCTGAAAGTCAAAGTCACTCCAGATATTATTATACTCAACATTTGTGTGAAGTTATATGAAAATCCATCCATAAATAAAGTAGAAGTAAAACAAAGATCAGGAATTGATACAATTAACTTACTCCATCCATAAAAGACACCAAAGGGAAAGAAATACAAACATTAAGCGACAAGACCATAATAGAAGGCGCAAGAGCGATGAAAAGGTCTAAAAAAGCCACAGTGACCATTAGCCTTCAGCCCCAGACCTTGAAAGTCAAACCCGCTCGAGATATCATCATATCCAATATTTTTGTGAAGTTATATTAAAATCCATCAATTAATGTAGGCACTAGAGCGATCACAAAGTTTTTTTTTCTAAAAATAGCCAGAGTGACCTTGACTTTCAGCTCTGGAACCTGAAAGTCGAACTTGCTAGAGATATCATCTTACCTAACATTTGTGTGAAGTTATATTCAAATCCATCAATAAATTAAGGTGCCGGAGCGATCACAAAGATTTTTTTTCTAAAAATAGCCACAGTGACCTAGACCTTCAGCTCCGGAACCTTGATGTCGAACTTGCTAGAGAAATCATCATACCCAACATTAAGTTATATTAAAATCCATCAATAAATTAAGGTGCCAGAGCGATGACAATGTTTTTTTTTTCTAAAAATAGCCACAGTGACCTTGACCCTGTGACCCTAAAAGTAGTGACCTTGACCTTAAGCCCCGGACCCTGAAAGTCAAAGTCACTCGAGATATCATTGCACCCAATATTTGTGTAAAGTTTTTATTAAAATCCATCAATAAATGAAGGCGCTAGAGCGATGACAATGTCTTTTTTTCTAAAAATAGCCACAGTGACCTTGACCTTCAGCCCCAGACCCGCTATGTTTTTAAAATGAAAAAGAAAAGAAAAAAAGAATAGAAAAAAAACATTCCTCCCCCGGGATTTAAACTCACGCAGCTTGCAGGTGAACTTTAACACAGGGAAGTAAGGGAGGTAATACAGAGGAAAATGTTAACATCTCATTACAGGGTCACTGAAGAGGCTTTATTAGCCGAAACTACGTAGTATGGCCCATCTTCTTTCTTATGAATGTTTTCATTGCTCTTAAAGGAACTCATTTTTTATTTTTATTTGCCTTCACTGCAGCGTTTTACGGCCATGTGGCGGCCGTAAAACGTCTCCCCGTAAATCAACCATAGTGCAGTTTATATTTTTACTTTTGGTCCTTTGAGATCAGCGTGAATATTCTGAGAAATCAGGAAAAAAATTATTGGTTGAGACTCATATTCTAGACAGGTTTTTATTTATTTGGACCCCATTTTGATTTATATCAGTCTTTGAATCGACTGCCTATTCGAAATTCGCAAAATTGCAGTATGTTTCCTCTGGCTTTCTTTGCCGGATCATTACAGGGTCACTGATGAGGCTTTATTAGCCGAAACTACGTAGTATGGCCCATCTTCTTTCTTATGAATGTTTTCATTGCTCTTAAAGGAACTCATTTTTGATTTTTATTCTCAAAAAGTCCAATTAAAGCCAAACAAAACCTGTAAAATGAAGTACAATGATAATGTTAAATATTGATTTTACCAATTGTTAATTATATATTCAAAATAAATTTGTAAAATATCACATATAAGAGCTTGCAGGTAAACTTTAACCAAATGCGGACGCCAACGCTGACGCCGACGCCGACGCCGACGCTTACGACGGACACCCGGGGGTATGGCAATAGCTCCCCCTTACTTTCGTAAGCCTAGCTAAAAAGAGTTAGAAGATACTTTGGGTCACGTGCTAGCGGTAATTTGGCCTTTGAAAGAAAAACACCTTTTTCCTGCATTTCTAATAGGTCGTCTGTGTAGAAGGTAACCTAAGATACCTGTATCTCGTTCAACTCGAAATTCCCGTGTAAAGGAGATTGACATACTATAAAAAGGTGTTGAGTCAAGTTGAGGGAGAAAGAAACAAAAAACACTAAGCGTAACGTTAGGCTGTTTAAACTGTCCACAAAATAGAAGTGGGGGCAATGATCAGGAATCGACACAATTAACCTACAGCTCTCATCAGAGACACAAAAGCCGACGAAGGTTTGTGTAGAGGCCTCCATGGTGTAGTGGTTACGCTACTCGCCTTGTAAACGGGGGGTCGCAGGATCGATCCCGGGCTTCTCCAGACTTTCGGATGAGTCGTGAAACTGAGATCCCGTCTTCGTATGACCTTAGCTGTTGGTGGGACATAAAACTCAAACACTCACTCAAAAAGGTTTGTGTTAAATTTTTTACTAATTATTTTGTAAGATATGCTTTTTGTCGTCATATATAATGTACTTTTGTGCAACCGCAAGACACAGTTGATTTTAGCATTTGTTGCTGGTATTAGTTGGCCATCCAATCCCAAAAAGGATTGATATTTTTACTTTTGACGGCGAAATTGAGTAGAGTATGGCACCCATGCTAAATGTAATCCTTGATGTGTGTCAACAATCATAGGGCAGGATGCCATGTCTGGAAATGCGACTGAGGCTCAGAAGTAGGTCAAAGGTCAAATGAGTGCAAAATAAACATGAAACTACTTATAACTCTCTATTAACACATATTTGGGGAAAATGTTTGCTAAAAATCACCATAAACTATTCAGGTGCAGTGAACAATGGAAAACATTATAAATGTACCCTCAAAGTTTGTCAGTCTTATAGGTCAGGGGTCATTTAAGTGCAAAGCTCGTGAAAAACTGATGTTTTCTGAACACATTTTGTTATATTTAGCATAAGGATGTATTGCTGACCAGTATTTACTATTCCCCCCCCCCGCCATACGAAGTATATGTGGGTATATAGTTTTCGTTCTGCCGTTCGTCCGTCTGTCCGTCCGTCCATCCGTCCGTCCGTTAACAGTTTGGTTAAAGTTTTGCGTTAAAGTTTCTAAGACAGTGTATCTTCTGAACTCTTTGATAGATTTGGTTTAAACTTAAATTGAAGTTACATACTGGTCTAAAGATTTCATTGATGCATGTCCCACCACCAACAGTGACCTTGAGGTCAAGGTCACAGACATAGAAATTTTACTTTTGGTTAAATTTATATGACAGAGTTTATAGATGCCTGTATGTTCTAAACTCTAAGACAAATTCAGTTGATACTTGCATCAATGTTGCATACCAGCCCAAAGATTTTGTGATGCATGTCCCTTCTCCCATCCATTTTGACCTTGACCTCTAGGTCACAGACTTAGGCACTTACATTTGGTTAAAATTTTATGACAAACTTTATAGATCTATGCCTGTATGTCCTTAACTCTAAGATCAATTCAATTGATATTTGCATCGATATTGTATACCAGTCCAAAGAGTTCATTGATGTACATCCCACCTGCTTCAGTAACATTGATGCCACCACCCCTTCAGTAACTTTGATGCCCTCACACTCTTGGTCCATTTAGAAATTTTATGTTTGGTTTAGCTTTTACAAACACGTTTATAAATTCTTATAGCTTCTTGATTCTTCATACAAGCTCGAAAGATAAATCAGAGGGTGGCGCTGGCCGGGGGTATACGTGACCCACTGGACGCTTTCTCTAGTTATCAAACTATTAGAAAAAAATATATTTGTGACGTGTATTTGATTAGAAAATCTGCTTGTTTACATTGATATGGGTTAAATGGAATAAAAAGGGATACTAATGTTACAGACGTGAATCATTGATGCTCCCGATATTGATATAGCACTGGATTCTTTCGTCGGACTTTGTTTCTGTTATGGGTCTGAAACATTGCCTTTGCGCAACTACCGTAAGTCAAATCGCGACTGCCGTTGAGCGAGCCTGTCCGACAACAGGTTTTATTAGTCAGTACCCACCAGCTGACTAAACCGAGTTGCCAGGCCGGTTTTTATCATAACATAGACAGAATACTACACTATGCCATTTCTAAAACAGAAAAGGCGATATAAAAAGATTTTACAAACATTAAATATTTTCAACTAAAATGTTACTCTTATTATGAGCAGGACAGATTTTAACAATTTCTTTGTGTAAGACAATTTAAAAATCAAACTTTAACCTTCTCCCCTTAATTAAAATGTCGCATCTCGGATAACTGGCAATAATAGATAAAACAATTAACAACACATAAAATAGAAGTGGTAAAACATTCTTAATGTGTGGCTAAACAGGTGCAAAAAAAGCTTGATATTTTTACGCTTGATGACAGAATTGACTAGAGTATGGCAGCCATGCTAACTGTACTCTTTCATATGTGTCAACAATCGTAGGGGTAGATGTCACGTCTGGAAATGCGTCTGAGGCTAAGAAAAAGGTCAAAGGTCAAATGAGTGCAAAAATAAACACAAATCTACTCATAACTCTCTTTTAACATATATTTTGGGAAATTGCTTGCTTGAAATCACCATAAAATTATCCAGGTGAAGTGAACAATGGAAAATTATTTTGAATGAACCTTCTAAGTATGACAGCCTTATAGGTCAGGGGTTATTTAAGTACAATACTCGTAATAATGGATGTTTTCTAAACAAATTGTGTCATATTTACACAAGGATGTGTTGATGACAAGTATTTATTAAAAATACATTTGTTACGTGTATTTGATTGAAGTGAAGGCAATGATCTGGAATCGATACAATTAACCCACAGCTCCAACCAAGGGCATCAAAGGGAAAGCAACACAAAAATGAAATGACAAGACTGTAATGGAAACATCAATAGCGGAAAGACAAAAGGACAGTTACTTTTCCACAAAATGGCCAATTTGCTATCCAAAACAAAATAATATAAGCGATGCACATATTCAAAGACAAGCAATAACTCAAATAAACCGTGGCAGAAGAACGGCCTTGGAACCGCTATGGGGGCGGTCTTAAATCGATTTTATGCAGCTGCAATCCTCGCCCTTACTTCCGTCGCCATTTAGACAAATCATTTGTTCAGTCCGCATGAAGTATGTTCTATAAAAGGGTTATCCTTTGGAAGCAAGGAATATACAACAGAACTGAAAATAATATTGAGTGTACATGTTTTCTGGGCCAGACTAGCTAGTTTCGGCCAATTAGGCCTCATCAGTGATCCTAATATATTTTCAAAATTCCACAACGGAATCAATGATCCCAAAGGACAAGAAAGCCTCCTAACTCATCAGTACAACATCTCACAGAACACAAAAAATCAAAACAACCATAGAGATGAAACAACGGTGAGGACAGCAAGAAACCACTAAAATGCTGGAGCAAAAGTAAACTAAAAGTTGTACTCCGATGGACCCGACCAGAGATAGAGCATCAGGCACCAACCAATATTACATAAAACTATTCTCTCTAATTCTCAGCAAGCCATTACGCTGGGACCGACGTAGAATTGCTCTTAAAGGAACTCATTTTTTGATTTTTAATTGTTATTTATATATGAATATGTCTATCCTTTCAGATTGTGCTGAAGAAAGCTCGTATCTGTGATATCGGAGAAACTCCTATTTGGTTTGCATTGCATAGACTTGTCAATGTTGAAATAAAATCATTAAATCATATGGGCGCACTCGCGAATACATATTAGCTTTTACTATTTACATTGTAGTGATCTAAACGGCTCTTAAAATGAAGTGGCATCTTGTAAAATACAAACTTTAAAGACTGTTGAACACTTACATTAAGCGGCAGCAAATTTTGGTGCTTTTTATGAGTAGACCTTTTCGCGGATTTATATTTTGGCGGATTTTTAATTACCGAAGAAAAATAATCGGACGAATCTGCCAAGCCATGTAGGATGACAAAAAAATCATCGGAGTTGATCATCAACAGCGTCATGCAAAAATTGTAGTAATTAGTTAAAGTTTTGTTTTCACCGCATGATAAACCCAATGTGCTACCTTGACAATCCATATGTCTGTCTGGAGGTGTGTCGCCATCTCTTATCTGATTGGTTTGCCCATCATATTGAGCTCACAGTTAAAGTCATCAATCAATTAATAATTACATCCAAAATTTTGACAATAACTCTCAAGGTGTGTTTGTTTTCATCCAGCCGTTTTGAGCTGTCTTATTACTAGAATATTATTTTTCTTTATTTCGGCTTCTAAAGAAGTAAATACACTTTTTCTTTTGTCACCGATGATGCCTATGACCTATTGACACATTATAATTGTGATGTGTAGAATAAAGTTTCTTCTCTTGCATTCTTTTAGCGTTATTGGCGGATTTTTATTTTGGCGTTTTTTCCCCTTGACTGCGAATAGCGCCAGAATAAAATGACCGCCAAATATAAGTGTTTTACAGTAGCTGCCCGTGCATTTGATGATGACCCACTTGTGTTATTATTAGATATATCCTCATCATATACCATATCCTTGATATATCATCGTGTAAGAAGACGATTTGGAATGTTACTTATAATAATGGATGGCATGTGAATAAACAACGTATTTTGGAAAATAAACGTATTTTGCCAAATATATACTTAAATGACCTTTGACCTACGGCCGATTAGGTTGGCCATTATGCTGTTTGTATAATGTGTGGGTTTTATGCCTCCTAGATAAGGAAATGGCAACTCATTTGGCTTTGTTTCAGTTGACATACTAGATAACCCTTTGTACAATAAATATTGATGCATATTTAAAGAAAATTTGTACTTAAATGACCTTTGAGGCTTAAGCAGGAGCTTGGTGGTACTAAGGCCTATGAACTTCAGCCTTTAGCTGAATAGAGAGCTATAGTAGATAAACATGTTTGTCTTTCAGCCACCAAGTTTGCTGTGTGTGTTAACGAAGGCCAAGACAAGCTTCCTACGCTATACTGGTTACCAAAACTTCATAAAAAATCATACAAAGCACGATTTATTGCAAATTCTAGCTCTTGCACTACCACTGAACTTTCTAAATTATTAACTTCCTGTCTTACTGCTATTTAAACGCATGTAATTAAATATTGTGATAAAGTCTTTGAAAGATCAGGAAGAAATCTGTTTTGGTCTATAAAAAATTCGAATGAGGTTTTAAATAAATTGAAATCTAGACATTTTCGTGCTTCTAGTCTGTCTATCTACGATTTTTCCACTCTTTACATTACACTTCCTCATAATCTTATAAAAGAAAAGCTTAATGATTTAATTGAATGGGCTTTTCACAGAGAAGATTCTCTCTATCTTGCATGTAATGTCAGAAATGCATTTTTCACTTCTAAAGAGCATAAGAATTATACACTTTGGTCATGTCAGAAAGTGTGTGATGCCCTCACCTTTCTACTTGACAATATTTATATTAGATTCGGTACTAAGTTATTTAGACAAATTGTGGGTATTCCGATGGGTACTTATTGCGCACCTCTTGTGGCTGATCTGTTCTTGTATTGTTATGAAAGAGACTTCATTTTGTCGCTTTCCATTGATAACCAATCTGAAATTATTGAAGCTTTTAGCTCTACTTCTAGATATTTAGATGATTTATTAAATATTGATAATACCTATTTTGATGGTTTGATCAGTCAGATTTACCCCCTAGAACTTCAGTTATATAAAGCAAATTCTTCTGATACCGAGGCCCCGTTTTTGGATTGACATCTATCTATTGTAGATGGATTTGTTTCGTGCAAACTTTATGATAAACGCGATGACTTTGATTTTTTAGATTGTAAATTTTCCTTTTTTGGATGGTGATGTTCCTCGTGCGCCATCCTATGGCGTTTATATTTCGCAATTAATTCGATTTGCTAGAGTGTGTAGTCATGTAACTGACTTCAACACTCGTAATAAATTATTAACGGCTAAACTCCTTAATCAGGGTTATCGGTACCATAAACTACGCAAAGCCTTTTCAAAGTTTTATAGACGCCATTCTGATTTAATTTCAAAATTCAATATTGGACTTAAATCTCTTCTGCAACAAGGTCTATCGGAACCCGAATTTTATGGTGACTTAGTATATAAATTCAGAAAAATATATAACCGCAATGACTTCAGCACCCAATTTCGTAAAATCATTCTTCGATATAAAAAGATTGGGCACAACATGGATATTATACAACATTTTGCATGCATGGTTGTTAACCCAATCAAGGTTGGCAACTTTGCTTCCCTCTTTAATTGCACGCCGGTGGGTCAGGCCTCAGATTCTATGACGGCCCTAACGTAAAGGCTTATTGAAAATTAGAGAGATAATGTTTGTTGGTGCCTGATGCTCTGTCTCTGGTCGGGCTCATCGGAGTCTAACTATTGGTTTTCTTTTGCTCCAGCATTTCAGTGGTTTCTTGCTGTCGAGTCCTCACCGTTGTCTCACCTCTGTGGTTCTTTGATTTTTGTGTTCACGGAGATGTTGCACTGATGAGTAAGGAGGCCTTCATGCGGACTGAACAAATTATTTGTCTAAATCGCGACGGAAGTAAGGGCGAGGATTGTGGCCACGTTAAATCGATTTAAGCCCCCCAGTGGAAATCTTCCACTGACCGTTCCAAGGCGGCTCTTCTGTGGCGATTTATTTATGTTGTTGTTTGTTACTTACTGTGTGTATCACTTATGTCTTTTAATTTTGGATTGCCAAATGGCCATTTTGTGGGAATGTAACTGTCCTTATGGCCTTCCTTTGTTTAGGTTTCCATTATGGTCTGGTCGCTTAATGTTTGTATTTCTTTCCCTTTGGTGTCTTTTATGGGTGGAGTTAGTTAATTGTATAAATTCCTGATCTTTGTTTTACTTCTACTTTGACCCTGGCCAAATCTATGATACAACTTCTTTCCTCACATCTGATGCATAAACAATATGTCCTAAGTACATTGCTGGTGTTTGAATTAACTTTATTTGGTCTGCTTAGATAGAGAGAGGTAGAAATACCGGCATATAAAAATTATTGTATTTTTGCACTCATTTGACATTTGACTAAATTCTGAGGCTCAGGGGCATTTTCAGAAGTGGCTTCCACCCCTATCACTTTTGCATCACACTAAAGAACACTATTAGCATGGATGCCATATCCTACTCAATTTTGCCATCTGAAGTTTTTTTTCGTGGTTTGGATGGCCAACTATATGGCCGACCATGACTCGTTGAACTTGCTATTTTCTTGATGAGCTGATGGTGTCGGTACTTGGTTAAAATTGCTCTGAAATACATTATGATCCTCGTGATTTGGCATAGGCTCACAATAATTTGCTGTCCACAACTGATACAATTTTCTTTCTATATGACACGAATCATTTATGTACATACATATTTGTGAGCAGCCTCTGCAGTATAGTAGGCAAGCCGCACGCCCACACCCCCAGGTATTAGGCTTCCTGCCTTGCCGTGGCCCTGGGGGCTCAATTCCCACTGGGCACATTGCCGCTGTAGTCTCTGTGCCCACTTGGAAGAGCTAAAGGAAGTACCACCCGTTTGCCATGAGTGGCGTCCTGTAAGCCGGAAGAAAGGATCCTGGAGGTTGAGGGTTACGTGAGGTGGCGGTGTTTCAGGTGCACAACACGCCTCTTTGGCCTTGCTTTTCGGTGTAGAGTGGTGGCCGTGCGGTCAGGCACGGTCAATCGGCTGGTCACGCCGAGTCCTAGAGATACCGCTTTGCTTTCTCGTCAACTCTTTTTGTATCTTTCCTGATACCAACCATATGCCCATTTACCTTACCCTTTTCTGTCTTTTTATCTCTAGAAGGCGGTGGCTAAACGGATCAATCGTGTAGACAGTTTGTTTATACGAGTATATCTCACGTCTATCTCTAACAACTGCGAGTTGGATAACCACTCCATTATGGTGTTCCCTTGTAGGGCTCCACGGAGGGCGGAGAGCACTTGGGACAAAACTAGGTTTTTTCTTTCTTAAGGCTAATGGAAAAAACATAACCGCAACCACGCACCTAACCGCAACGCACCTAAACGTAAAAAAGACGAGGATTCATCCGAATCGGATGAACACAGTCAAAAATCCAGTCAGCAGTCAAGTCAACAATCGAGTCAGCAGTCTGCTGAACCAAACTTTGACAATTTTCCGCGTTTTTTGGTCGCAACGTCGCAGGACGATACACGAACTGTGTCAAGCCTTTCTCCCTTTGTTATCCAGAAAAGTATTGTCGCCATAGCCGGACACCCAAAGAGTATTAAATCACTCAAATCAGGTGACCTTCTCTTGGAAGACGAGAGAAAACAGCAAGTTGTAAGCCTGCTCGCCACCAAAAAGCTCTTTGATCTTTCAGTAAAAAATATCTCTTCACAACACACTAAACTCATCTAAAGGAGTTAATCGCAGTCCAGAACTGCGTCATTGTTCAGACGAAGAGATCATTGATCAAGGCGTAATTGGTGTTCGTAACATCAAAGTCCGTAGAAATGGTGTACTAAAACCAACAGCAACTTATGTGTTGACTTTTAATACACCAATTTTACCCAAGAAAACCATAGTAGCATATCTTTCCATTAACGTAGAGGTATATATCCAAAACCCTCTTAGATGTTACTCTTGTCAGGCGTTTGGCCATCACGAAAGCAGATGTCAGAGAAAGAAAAACTCTGTCCTGATTGTGGTGAAGAAAAGCATCTGGATAATCACATCAACTGCAAAAATGAACCCAAATGCGTAAATTGTGATGGCAAACATGCAGTTTTCTCCCGAGACTGTCCGGCATGGAAAAAAAGAAAAAGAAATACTCACCGTCAAATACCAAAGGGGGATAACATTCCCAGAAGCGCGGAAAATTGTCGAAGAGCGATACATAACACCAACCACCAGTTTCGCCAGCATCACAAAGGTTGCTGGGGTAAACAGTACCAGCTCCGCAACACAGACTGCTGAATCATACATAGCTGAACTGAAAAAATCCGCCACTCCAGCACCACACAGTTCAACCAATTTATCAAATGGCGCAATCCAGGTTGCTCCAGATCGGTCGACAGCGAGAAACTCGACTCAGGTCGAACTAATAAGGGATCGGAAGATCCGATCAAAAAACATCAATTGTCTCAAAAACACACAGACACACAACGTAAAATGGAAAGAGACAATATTAAATTTCAGAACAGATTCGGATCTTTGAGTGATAGTGATATGGAGTTTACTGAAACTCCATCATCACCAAGTGGCAATAACAGATCGAGGTCAGCAACACCACGAGCTGGTGGAAGCAGATCTATATCACCAATTTACCCCATCATCACCAAGTGGCAATAACAGATAGAGGTCAGCAACACCACGAGCTGGTGGAAGCAGATCTATATCACCAATTGCAGCTCCAAAATAGTTTCTAGTCTAAACTCTTCATAAAATGGATTTTAAACACAAAATAATACAATGGAATTGTCGAGGTCTTAAATCAAATTATAACGAACACTTATTACTTATTTCGTTATTAAAACCCGCCGGTGTCTGTTTGCAAGAAACTTTTTTAAAAACTGATGACAACATATATGTCAGGGGTTTCAATACATATAACTATATCTATTTCTATGGCAACAAACCATCTGGTGGCAGTTCAATTTTCGTTAAATCCTGTTTACCACAAAGAGTGATCAAATGAAAAACAGACCTACAAGCTGTAGCAGTATCGGTTTCTCTGGATAAAGAAACTACAATTTGCTCTCTATAAATCCCACCATCATTTTCTTTAAACCCGAACATCTTGACTCATTGCTGAGTCAACTTCCATCGCCATATCTTTTAGTTGGCGATTTCAATGGTCACAATATTCTTTGGGGCTGTTAAGATATCAATAACAGAGGAGCACTTGTCGAAGATTTTATTGCAAAGAGCGATCTTTGCTTGGTGAATGATAAATCTTACACTTACCTTCACCCTGCCACAGGTCATTTGTCGTCTTTAGATCTCTCTTTGTGTCACCCATCTCTCTTCTTGGACTATGACTGGTCTGTTCATGATGATCAGTGCGGAAGTGATCACTTCCCTGTTATAATTGAGAGCGTAAACGAACCAGATGAGGAATGTAACCAGAAATGGAAAATGAATAAAGCCGACTGGGAATTATTCCATAATTTATGTGAAGAAGAGTTATCAGTTGATCATTTTAATGAATCATCCTACATTGTTTCTGATTTCACAGATACACTTATTAATGTATAAGAACAATGCATTCCAAAGACCTCCACAAATACTAAGAAACGCAAGCCTTGGTTTAATAATGACTGTAAAGAAGCTATTAAAAAGCGTAAACATTCTTTAAATAAGTTCTGCAAAAATCCCACTTCAGAAAAGTTAAACGACGTAAAAGTTTTTAGAGCTAAAGCTCGGCGAACAATCCGAACTTCCAAACGAAAGTCATGGAGAGAAAATGTCTCCAAATTGAACTCCAAAACCCCCATTAAAAAGGTTTGGGATATGGTACGAAAAATTTCAGGAAAAATAAAGTCTTCTAGTTTTAAACATTTAAATACAGAATTACACAATATCTTCAACGAAAAAAGATATTTCAGATACTCTTGAGAGTACGTTCTTGAAAAATTCATCATCGCGTAATTATTCTGACATTTTTAGAAATTTCAAAAAGGACCAAGAGAAAAGAAATCTAAACTTTAAATCCCTTAATCACGAAGAATACAAGAAACCTTTTAACTTATCCAAACTCGTTGAAGCCATTTAAAAATCACATGATACGGCAACCGGCCCCGATGAAATTCATTGTCAGATGCTTAAGCATCTGCCAAAAAGTTCTCTTTCAATACTTTTAGATATCTTTAATAATATTTGGGAAACGGGGGTCTGTCCTGAGAGCTGGCGTTTAGCTACAGTTGTACCAATTCCGAAACCAGGGAAAGATCATGCAGAACCTATAAATTATCGTCCGATAGCTTTGACACACTGTTTATGTAAAACATTGGAGAGAATGATAAACAAAAGATTAGTCTGTTCTTAGAGTCCAATAACCTCATTTCAGAATATCAGTCGGGTTTTCGTTCGTGTCGTTGTACCAACGACAATTTAATAAGACTAGAAACATTTATACGGGATGCTTTTATTAACAAAGAACACGTAGTAGCTGTCTTTTTCGACTTGGAAAACGCATATGATACCACATGGCGTTATGGAATATTGAAAGATCTCCATAACATTGGCTTAAGAGGAAAACTTCCCATTTTTATTGAAAGCTTTTTAGGCGAGCGCATGTTTCACGTGCGTGTGGGGTCTACCGTGTCAGATCTCTATGATCAAGAACAGGGTGTCCCACAGGGTAGTATTCTTTCAACTACGCTATTTAACATCAAAATAAACAATATTATACAATGTTTGGACGACAAAACTGATTGTTCATTGTATGTTGATGATTTTTGTATATGTTACCGTTCAAAAATATGAAAACAATTGAACGAAAGTTACAACAAAATTTAAAAAGAATAGAAGAATGGACTAATAAAAATGGTGTAAGTTCTCCAAGTCGAAAACGCAGTGTGTGCATTTATTAAACTACGGAAGAAACAAGAACATCCTTCCCTGTTTATATGCGGAGCACAAATTCCTGTTGTTGAAGAAGCCAAATTTCTTGGGGTCATATTTGATCAAAAGTTATTTTTTATTCCCCATATTAAATATCTTAAAGCGAAATGCTTAAAAGCTTTGGATCTTTTGAAAGTGTTAGCTAATACAAGTTGGGGTATACTTTATTACATCTTTACCGGTCTTTAATAAGATCTAAATTAGACTATGGGTCTGTTGTTTATGGTTCTGCCAGAAAGTCCTATTTAAAGTCCTTGGATACTATCCATCACCAAGGCATTCGTCTTGCTACGGGAGCCTTCCGTACTTCTCCCGTATTAAGCCTTTATGTAGAAGCAGGTGAACCATCTTTAACTTCGCGCAGAGAGAAACTTTCTCTTCAGTATGCTATTATACTTGCTGCAAATCCATCTAACCCGGCATCCAAAATTTCATTTCCATCTCAATTTGTAGATATGTATGAAACTAAACCCACAGCAATCAAACCGTTTGGATTACGTATTTTACCACTGCTAGAAAATTCAGGTATCGACCTTAAAAATATTTAAAAAAAAAAACAAAAAACATGAAACCGCCGAAGTTCCATCTTGGTGTATTAAAAAACCTTCTATTGTATTTGACTTACATGATGGAAAGAAATCCGAATCAAATCCAATGCTACTCAAACAAAACTTTCAGGTACTGCAGTCACGTTACAATGACTACCAGCAAGTCTATACGGATGGTTCCAAAGAAGGAGATAAAGTTGGTTGTGCGTATGTTTCTAAAGATACGCACCAAACCTTGCGCCTTCCAGATGGTGCATCTATTTTTACAGCTGAAGCCAAAGCAATAGACCTAGCTTTAGATTTTATCAGTTCTTCAACAATTCAAAAAGCAATTATATTTTCTGATTCACTTTCTGTGCTTAAGACTTTAGACCATTCATCATCTAAAAATCCTCAAATTCAAAAATTGATCAAAAAACATCATGAAATATCTAAAACACACCAAATCTTGTTTTGTTGGCTTCCGAGCCATATTGGCATTGTCGGCAATGAGTGTGCTGACAAGAAAGCAAAGGAATCGCTCAATCTTTATCCGTCTGTTTTTAAAATTCCTTTTAATAATTTTAAACCATTTATCAACAGATACATCTTGTCGGAATGGCAAGGCGAGTGGGACCGTACAATAAATAACAAACTCCATGCCATTAAATCTGTCGTTGGAACAAAATGCTCTCCTCCACAGTTTTCCAAGAAAGAGGATGTAGTATTAACACGACTGCGCATTGGCCATACTAGAGTGACTCATTCTTATATTTTAAATGGTGATGAACAGCCTTCTTGTGTAGGATGTGATCAGCCATTCACTGTTAAACATATCTTAATTAAATGTGTAGACTTTTCACAGTCCCGTGACTTATACTTCAGAGCTGACACTTTGCAAACATTTTTTTTTTCAAGATGTACCTGTTGATAATATTATTTTATTCTTAAAAGAAATTGCACTTTTCATAAGATTTAACTGTTTTAGATTTTTATAAATATCATACTAACCTTTTAACTTTTAATATCCTCATAATTCTTCATGCCGTTTAATCATTAACCGCTTGACGCTTATGACCCACAAAGAGGGTTGGCGCGTCGTTAAACACAAAATCATCATCATCATCATCATCATCATCATCATCATCATCATCATCATCACCGCACGCCCAGAAATCAAGGGTCGAGAGTTCGATCCCAGGTTTCTCCAAGCTTTTGATGTGTCTCTTAACCGAGAGCTCATCTCCGTATGACCTTAGCTGTTGATGGGGACGTAGTTAACGCAAACATACTACCTCTATTTCATACATGGTTTTATAGCATACACCGCATTAAGAATTATCCTGTTTTAATTTCGCAAACACTGCATTAGAAGCCCGGGGCCTTGATTTAATAATATATATTTTGGCACTTGTGTGTAAAATTGTTGTCAACGATTCACTCTAAAAGTGACCTTGTGATGCGCATCGTGCGAAATATATACCATCTTGGTGTGTTAGGGGGCCTGCTATTCTGTTTGACTTGCATGATGGCAAAAATCCGAAACAAATCCAATACTACTCGAGCAGGAGTTTCGGGTTTCGTTTCACTGACCGTTCCAAAGCAGTTCTTCTGTCGCGGTTTATTTTTATTATAGTTTGTCTTTGAGTGTGTGTATAGTTTATCAACGACTTCTGAGGGTTCAAAGTTTAAGCGTAACGAGACAATCCATTTTATAGGGGAAGCAGGTTTCGGACACATTTTTTGTCTCAAGATTTTGAAAATATGAATAACTGTTTTGATATTACCCTTATCGAGAGCCGGCATCGTTAGCCTAGTCGGATTCGCGTCTGAAAGGTGATCAGGAGGACGCGGTTTCGATTCCTGCCGGGGTCGGTAACATTATTTCGTGAAGATTGAACATGAAATCTTTTCTACGGTCATTCTCTCCCTTCAGCGGATTCAAGAAGGGCAGTTGTCAGTTTCTGGCGAAAGAATGTGCACTGTACTGGTTAACCGCTTACGTATAAGTCTGCCCAGGACAAGTGTGGATAGGTAAACTGACCGGCTAAAATGACCTAAAATAGTGTTGAATGGGCCGTTAAACTCCAATATAGACAAACAAACAACCATTATCGAGAAGTCGTGATCAAGTGGTTAATGCAATGACTGCGAGTCTTTCAGACGAGGGTTCGAATCCCAATGGCGCATTTATTTTTATTTTTCATTTTTCATGTTTATTATTTTATCTTTTTATGTTTATGGCTATTTTTTATTTTTATATTTACAAACTTTATCAGAGTCTAACTGTTGGTTTTCTTTTGCTCCAACATTTCAGTGGTTTCTTGCTGTCGAGTCCTCTCCATTGTTTTATCCCTGTGGTTGTTTGATTATTTGTGTTCACGGAGATGTTGCACTGAGGAGTGCGCAGGCCTTCATGCGACTGAATAAAGTATTTGTCTTAATCGCGACGGAAGCAAGGGCGAGGATTGTGACCACGTAAAATCGATTTAAGCCCCCCAGTAAAATTCGTTTCCGCTGACCGTTCCAAGGCGGTTCTTCTGTCGCGGTCTATTTTTGTTATGGTTTGTCTTTGGGTGTTTGTGTCGCTAATATTATTTTATTTTGGATAGCCTATTGGCCATTTTGCGGGACAGTAACCGCTATAGTTGTTTCCATTAGGGCCTGTTGTTTCATGTTTGTGTTTCTTCTCCTTTTGTGTCTCTGATGGGAGCTGTGGGTTGATTGTATCGATTCCTGATCATTGACTCCACTTCTATTTATCTTTTGTTTCCTTTTCTTTATTTTCAACAATTATATTTTTATGTCATTGGATATCTTCCGATACATTTGCCTTCATCGATGTCTATAAACGTGCATTCCATCATAGAAACATTTTGATAATTCTTCTAGAATCCGATCAGCAACGATTGACTTGTGCTCGGCGGGCCCCGCCCATCGGGCTTAAAGAAACAGATGGATTGCATGATGCTTCCTCGCAACGCTGAAACCGACCGTACACGAGTACTGGTAAACCGCTTTGAGGATCTAAAATAGAAGTGGAGACAATGATCTGGAATCGATACAATTAACCCACAGCTCCCATCAGATACACCAAAGTGAAAGAAACACAAACACGAATCAACAGACCCTGATGGTAACATCAATAGCGGAAAGCCAAAAGGAAAGTTACTTACCCACAAAATGGGCAATTGGCAATCCAAAATACAATAATATAAGCTACACAAACGACCATAGACAAACCATAAGAAACATAAACCGCGGCAGAAGAACCGCCTTGGAACGGTCAGCGAAACGAATTGCACTGGAGGGTTCAAATCGATTTTACGCGGCCACAATCCTCGCCCTTACCTTCGTCGCGATTTAGACAAATAATTTGTTCATTTCCGCATGAAGGAATCTTAACTCACGTCTATCTAGTATTTCATCATCGCCATGCATGCAGTCTGTTGTATAACATATGTATCGAAAATAGAAGCAAAGGCAATGATCAGGAACCGATACAATTAACCAACAGCTCCCATCCGAGACACCAAGCGAAATAATCACAAACAAGAAACAACTACCCTCCCACTAAAGGGCCTACTGGCTATCAAAACAAACTAACATAAGCAATACTCAAAGACAAAACCTGACAGAAATAAACCGAGATATAAGAGCGCATTGTAACGGTCAGTGCAACGAAATCCACTGGTGGTGGTGGGGTGTTGGGGCTGAAATTGAGTTTACGTGGCCACAATCCTCGCCCTTATTTCCGTCGTGATTTAGACAAATAATTTGTTCAGTCCACACGAAGGTCTCCTAACTCATCAGTGCGACATCTCCGTGAACACAAAAATCAAACAACCACAGAGATGAAACAACGGTGAGGACTCGACAGCAAGAAACTACTGAAATGCTGGAGCAAAAGAACACCAACAATTATTCTCCGATGGGCCCGACTAGAGACAGAGCATCAGGCCCCAACCAATATTACATAAAATTAATTACATAGAAACTCTCAAAATTCTCAGTAAGCCTTTACTTTACGCTGGAACAGTCATGGAATCAGAGGTCTGACCCATCGAAGACCAATGAAATTGTCAACGATGATTGGGTTAACTACCATGCATCCTGTCTGTCGTAAACATTTTGCTGTACCCATTTTTATATCGAAGAAGGATTTTACGAAAATAGGTGCTGAAGTTATTCAATTTATATATTTTTCTGAATTTATATACTAAGTCACCATTAAAGTCGGGTTCCGATAGACCTTGCTGCAGAAGAGATCATTCAAATATCTAGACGTCGAGCTAAAGGCTTCAATGGTTTCAGATTGGTTTTCAACGGAAAGGGACATCATGAAGTCCCTTTCATAGCAAAACAAGAACATAATCAGCCACAAGGATGGCACATTTTGTACCAATCGGAATGCCCACAACTTGTCTAAATAACTTATGTAAATATTGTCATGAAGAAAGGTGAGAGTTTCACTAACTTTCTGACATGATCATAAAGAATAATTTTTATGTTCTTCAGAAGTGAAAAAAGCATTTCTTACATTACAAGCTAGATTGAAGGAGACTTTCCTATGTAATGTCTATTAAATTAAATCGTTATGTTTTCTCTTTTATAAGATTATGAGGAAGTGTAGTGCAAAGGGTGGAAAAATCATAAGTAGACAGACTAGAAGCACGAAAACGTCTGGATTTCAATTTATTTAAAACTTCATTTGAATTTTATAGACCAAAATAGATTTCTACCTGATCTTTCAAGGACTTTCTCGCAATATTTTTCACATGTTTTTGATTGCATTAAAACATGAAGTTAATAAATTGGATAGTTCAGTGGTGATACATGAGCTTGAATTTGCAATTAACCGTGCTTTCCTTTCAATGACCGTTCCAAGGCAGTTCTTCTGTCGTGGTTTTTCAAAGGCTTTGTCGCAATATTATAGAATAGAAACGAAGGCACAGATGATCAATCGATACAATTATCCCACAGTTCCCACAAGAGATGCAAAAGGGAAAGAAACCCAAACATGAAACAAAAGACCCTTATGGAAACATCAACAGTGTCAAGCCAAAAGGACAGTTACTTTCCCACAAAATGGCAAACTGGCTATCCAAAACAAAATTATACAAGCGATACACACACTCAAAGACAACTCATTACAAAAATAAACCATGACAGAAGAACCGCCATTGAACGGTAAGTGAAACGAATTCCACTAGGGGGCTTAATTCGATTTTACATGAGCACTTTCCTCGCCATAGATTCCGCCGCGATTTAGGCAAATTATTTGTTCAGTCCGCATGAGGCCTCCTAACTCATCAGTGCAACATCTCCGTGAACACAAAAATATCAAACAACCACATAGATGAAACAACGGTGAGGACTCTACAGCAAGAAACCACTGAAAAACTGGAGAAAACGAACACAAACATCTGGACACCGATGAGCCCGACCAGAGACAGAGCATGAAGCACCAACTAATATTACATAAAATTAGAATCTCTCGAATTCTCAGTAAGCCTTTACGCAGGAACCGCCATAGAATCTGAGGCCTGACCCACCGGCGTGCAACTAAAGAGGGAAGCAAAGTTGCCAACCGTGACTGGGATAACTACCATGCATGCAGTCTGTCGTATAATATTTATATTGTGCCCAATCATTTTACATCGAAGAATGATTTTTCGAAATTGGATGCTGAAGTCATTGCGGTTATGTATTTTTAGCTCACCGTCACGTAGTGACGAGGTGAGCTTATGGGATCACTTTTCGTCCGTCGTCCGTCGTGCGTCAGTGCGTCCGTGCGTCAGTGTGTCCGTGCGTCAGTGCGTCCGTAAACAATTTCTTTAAACGACATCTCCTCCTAAACCACTGATCGGATTTTGACCAAACTTCACAGGAATGATCCTTAGGTGGTCCCCTTTCAAAGTTGTTCAAATGGTTCCGGTCCGTTGCACATCTAGGTTTTTGGGGCCAAAAATATACTAATTCACCAAAAACTTAAAAAATCTTCTTCTCTGAAACCACAAGGCCCAGGTCTTTGATATTTGGTATGAAGCTTCATCTAGTGACCCCTACAAAGATTGTTCAAATTATAGTGCTGGGGCCAAAAATGCCCCCGCTCCGGGGCCCTTTGGTTTCACAGGGAAAATCTTTAAAAATCTTCTTCTCTGAAACCGTAAGGCCCAGGTCTTTGAAATTTGGTCTGAAGCTTCATCTAGTAGACCCCTACCAAGATTGTTCAAATTATAGTGCTGGGGCCAAAAATGCCCCCGCTCCGGGGCCCTTTGGTTTTACATTGGCTTATATAGGGAAAATCTTTAAAAATCTTCTTCTCTGAAACCGTAAGGCCCAGGTCTTTGATATTTGGTCTGAAGCTACATCTAGTGGACCCCTGCCAAGATTGTTCAAATTAAAGTGCTGGGGCCAAAAATGCCCCCGCCCCCGCCCCCGGCCCCTTGGATTTTACATGGGCTAATATAGGGAAAATCTTTAAAAAATCTTCTTCTCTGAAACCACAAGGCCAAGGTCTTTGATATTTGGTATGAAGCTTCAACTATTGAACCCCTACCAAGATTGTTCAAATTATAGTGCTGGGGCCGAAAATGCCCCCGCCCCGGGGCCCTTTCGTTTTACATGGGCTTATATAGGGAAAATCTTAAAAAATCTTCTTCTCTGAAACCGCAAGGCCCAGGTCTTTCATATTTGGTATGAAGCTTCATCTAGTGGACCCCTACCAAGATTGTTCAAATTATAGTGCTGGGGCCAAAAATGTCCCCGCCCCGGGGCCCTTTGGTTTAACATGGGCTTACATATGGAAAATCTTTTAAAATTTTCTTCTCTGAAACCGCAAGGCCCAGGTCTTTGATATTTGGTATGAAGCTTCATCTAGTGGACCCCTACCAAGATTGTTCAAATTAAAGTGCTGGGGCCAATATGCCCCCGCTCCGGGGCCCTTTGGTTTTACATGGGCTTACATAGGGAAAATATTTTAAATTTTCTTCTCTGACACCGCAAGGCCCAGGTCTTTGATATTTGGTAGGAAGCTTCATCTAGTGGACCCCTACCAAGATTGTTTAAATTATAGTGCTGGGGCCAAAAATGCCCCCGCTCCGGGGCCCTTTGGTTTCACATGGGCTTATATAGGGAAAATTTTTAAAAATTTCTTCTCTGAAACCGTAAGGCCCAGGTCTTTGATATTTGGTCTGAAGCTTCATCTAGTGGACCCCTACCAAGATTTTTCAAATTATAGTGCTGGGGCCAAAAATGCCCCCGCTCCAGGGCCCTTTGGTTTTACATGGGCTTATATAGGGAAGATCTTTAAAAATCTTCTTCTCTGAAACCGTAAGGCCCAGGTCTTTGATATTTGATATGAAGCTTCATCTAGTGAACCCCTACGAAGATTGTTCAAATTATAGTGCTGGGGCCAATAAATGCCCCCGCCCCGGGGCCCTTTTGTTTTACATTGGCTTATATAGGGAAAATCTTAAAAAATCTTCTTCTCTGAAACCTCAAGGCCCAGGTCTTTGATATTTGGTATGAAGCTTCATCTAGTGGACCCCTACCAAGATTGTTCAAATAATAGTGCTTGGGCCAAAAAATGCCCCCGCTCCGGGGCCCTTTGGTTTAACATGGGCTTACATAGGGAAAATCTTTTAAAATTTTCTTCTCTGAAACCGCAAGGCCCAGGTCTTTGATATTTGGTATGAAGCTTCACCTAGTGGACCCCTACCAAGATTGTTCAAATTATAGCCCTGGGGCCAAAAATGCCCCCCACCCCGGGGCCCTATGATTTTACATGGGCTTATATAGGGAAAATCTTTAAAAATCTTCTTCTCTAAAACCGCTAGGCCCAAGTCTTTGATATTTGGTATGAAGCTTCACCTAGTGGACCCCTAGCAAGATTGTTCAAATTATAGTGCTGGGGCAAAAAATGCCCCCCGCTCTTGGGCCCTTTGGTTTTACATGGGCTTATATAGCAAAAATCTTTAAAAATTTTCTTTTCTGAAACCGTAAGGCCCATGTCTTTGATATTTGGTATGAAGCTTCACCCCTCAAGGCCCAGGTTCCCCCCCCACCACGCCCCGGGGCCTTTTGGTTTTACATGGGCTTATACAGGGAAAATCTTAAAAAAACATGGTTGTTCAAATTAAAGCCCTTGGGTCAAAAATGCCCCCGCTCCGGGGCCCTTTGGTTTTACATAGACTTATATATGGAAAATCTTGAAAAATCTTCTTCTCTGAAACCGCAAGGCCAAGGTCTTTGATATTTGGTATGAGGCATCATCTAGTGGACCCCTACCAAGATTGTTCAAATTATAGTGCTGGGGCCAAAAATGCCCCCGCTCTGGGACCCTTTGGTTTTACATGGGCCTATATAGGGAAAATCTTTAAAAATGTTCTTCTATGAAACCGTAATGCCCTTGTCTTTGATATTTGGTATGAAGCTTCACCCCACAAGGCCCAGGTCCCCCCCTCCCCCCCCAGCAGGGCCTTTTGGTTTTACTTTTACATGTGCTTATATAGGGAAAATCTTTAAAAAATCTTCTTCTCTGAAACCGCAAGGCCCAGGTCTTTGATATTTGGTACGAAGCTTCACCTAGCGGACCCCTTCCAAGGTTGTTCAAATTATAGCCCTAGGGCCAAAAATGCCCCCGCTCCGGGGCACTTTGGTTTTACATAGACTTATATATGGAAAATCTTGAAAAATCTTTTTCTCTGAAACCGCATTGCCCAGGTCTTTGATATTTGGTATGAGGCTTCATCTAGTGAGCCCCTACCAAGATTGTTCAAATTATAGTGCTGGGGCCAAAAATGCCCCCGCCCCGGGGCCCTTTGGTTTAACATTGGCTTATATAGGGAAACTCTTTAAAAATCTTCTTCTCTGAAACCACAAGGCCCAGGTCTTTGATGTTTGGTATGAAGCTTCATCTAGTGGACCCCTACCGAGATTGTTCAAATTATAGTGCTGGGGCCAAAAATGCCCCCGCCCCGGGGCCTTTTGGTTTTACATGGGCTTATATAGGGAAAATCTTTAAAAATCGTTTTCTCTGAAACCGCTAGGCCCAGGTCTTTGATATTTGGTATGAAGCTTAACCTAGTGGACCCCTGCCAAAATTGTTCATATTATAGTGCTTGGGCCAAAATGCCCCCGCTCTGGGGCCCTTTGGTTTTACATGGGCTTATATAGGGAAAATGTTAAAAACTTTTCTACTCTGAAACTGTAAGGCCCATGTCTTTGATATATGGTATGAAGCTTCACCCCACAATGCCCAGGCCCTGGGGCCAAAAATGCCCCCACCCCGGGGCCTTTTGGTTTTACATGGGTTTATATAGGGAAAATCTTTAAAAATCATCTTCTCTGAAACCGCTAGGCTCAGGTCTTTGATATTTGGTATGAAGCTTAAGCTAGTGGACCCCTACAAAGATTGTTTAAATTATAGTGCTTTGGCCAAAAATGCCCCCGCTCTTGGGCCCTTTGGTTTTACATGGGCTTATATAGGGAAAATCATTAAAAATTTTCTTCTCTGAAACCGTAAGGCCCTTGTCTTTGATATTTGGTATGAAGCTTCACCCCATAAGGCCCAGCCCCCCCCCCCCCCTCACACACACACACACACACACAGGGTCTTTTGGTTTTACATGGGCATATGTAGGGAAAATCTTTACAAATCTTCGTCTCTGAAACTGCAAGGCCCAGGTCTTTGATATTCGATATGAAGCTTCACCTAGTGGACCCCTACCAAGATTATTCAAATTATAGCCCTGGGGCCAAAAAATGCCCCCGCTACAGGGCCCTTTGGTTTTACATAGACTTATTTATGGAAAATCTTGAAAAATCTTCTTCTCTGAAACCGCAAGGCCCTGGTCTTTGATATTTGGTATGAAGCTTCATCTAGTGGACCCCTACCAAGATTGTTCAAATTATAGTGCTGGGGCCAAAAATACCCCCGGCCCGGGGCCCTTTGGTTTTACATGGACTTATATAGGGAAAATCTTTAATAATCTTCTCTGAAACCGCAAGGCCCAGGTCTTTGATATTTGGTATGAAGCTTCATCTGGTGGACCCCTACCAATATTGTTCAAATTATAGTGCTGGGGCCAAAAATGCCTCCGCCCTGGGGCCTTTGGGTTTTACATGGGCTTATATAGGGAAAATCTTTAAAAATCTTCTTCTCTGAAACGGCTAGGCTCAGGTCTCTGATATTTGGTATGAAGCGTCACCTAGTGGACCCCTACCAAGATTGTTCTGGGGTCTTTTGGTTTTACATGGGCTTATATAGGGAAACTCTTTAAAAATATTCTTTTCTGAAACCACAGGGCCCAGGTCTTTGATATTTGGTATGAAGCTTCACCTAGTGGACCCCTACCAAGATTGTTCAAATTATTGCCCTGGGGCCAAAAATGCTCCCGCTCCGGGGCCCTTTGGTTTTACATAGACTTATATAGGGAAAATCTTTAAAAATTTTCTTCTCTGAAACTGTTAGGCCCATGTTTTTGATATTTGGTATGAAGCTTCACCCCACAAGGCCCAGTTACCCCCCCCCCTTTATATAGGGAAAATCTTCAATAATCTTCTCTGAAACCGCAAGGCCCAGGTCTTTGATATTTGGTATGAAGCTACATCTGGTGGACCCCTAACAATATTGTTCAAATTATAGTGCTGAGGCCAAAAATGCCCCCACCCCGGGCCTTTTGGTTTTACATGGGCTAATACAGGGGAAAATCTTGAAAAATCTTCTTCTCGGAAACCACAAGGCCTAGGTCTTTGATATTTGGTATGAAGCTTCATCTAGTGGACCTCTACCAAAATTGTTCAATTATAGCCCTGAGACCAAAAATGCCCCCGCCTCGGGGCCCTTTGGTTTTACATAGACTTATATAGGGAAAATCTTTAAAAATCTTCTTCTCAGAAACCACAAGGCCCAGGTCTTTGATATTTGGTATGAAGCTTCATCTTGTGGACCTTTACCAAGATTGTTCAAATTATAGCCCTGGGGCCAAAAATGCCCCCGCTCCGGGGCCCTTTGGTATTACATAGACTTATGTAGGAAAAATCTTGAAAAATCTTCTTCTCTGAATTCAGAAGGCCTAGGACTTTGATATTTGGTATGAAGCTTCATCTAGTGTACCTCTACCAAGATTGTTCAAATTATAGCCCTGAGACCAAAAACGGTCCTGTCTCGGGGGCCCTTTGGTTTTACATAGACTTATAACTTATAGAGTCTAACTGTTGGTTTTCTTTTGCTCCAGCATTTCAGTGGTTTCTTGCTGTTGAGTCCTCACCGTTGTCTCACCTCTGTGGTTCTTTGATTATTTGTGTTCACGGAGATGTTGCACTGATGAGTTAGGAGGCCTTCATGCAGACTGAACAAATTATTTGTCTAAATCGCGGCGGAAGTAAGGGTGAGGATTGTGGCCATGTAAAATAAATTTAAGCCCCCCAGTGGAAATCTTTCCACTGACCGTTCCAAGGCGGTTCTTCTGTGGCGATTTATTCATGTTGTTGTTTGTTACTTACTGTGTGTATCACTTGTGTCATTTAATTTTGGATGGCCATATGGCCATTTTGTGGGAAAGTAACTGTCATTATGGCCTTCTTTTGTTTAGGTTTCCATTATGGTCTGGTCGCTTAATGTTTGTATTTCTTTCCCTTTGGTGTCTTTGATGGGTGGAGTAAGTTAATTGTATCGATTCCTGATCTTTGTTTTACTTCTACTTTATATAGGGAAAATCTTTAAAAATCTTCTTCTGTGAAACCACAAGGCGTAGGTCTTTGATATTTTTGGTGTGAAATTTCATCTAGTGGACCTCTATCAAGATTGTTCAAATTATAGGCTATTAGCCCTGGGGCCAAAAACGCCCCCGCCCCGAGACCTTTTGGTTTTACACAGACTTAAATAGGGAAATCTTTAAAAATCTTTTCTGAAACTACTAGGCCCGTGCCTTTGATATTTGGTATGGAGCTTCATCTAGTGGACCTCCACCAAGATTGTTCAAATTATAGCCCCCACCCCGGGGCCCTTTGGTTTACATAGACTTATATATAGAGATAATCTTTGAAAATTTTCTTCTCTGAAACAGCAAGGCCCAGGTCTTTGATATTTGGTGTGAAGCTTCATCTAGTGGACCTCTATCAAGATTGTTTAAATTATTGCCCTGAGGCCAAAAATGCCCCCGCGCCGGGGCCATTTGGTCTTAAATAGGCTAATGTAGGGAATATCTTTAAGAAATCTTCTTCTCTGAAACCCCAAGGCCCAGGTCTTTGATATTTGGTGTGTAGCTTCATCTAGTGGACCTAAGCCAAGATTGTTCAAATTATAGCCTTTGTTGATATTTGGTATGAAGCTTCACCTCTTTAGACCTTCCTCAACATTATGCATATTGTAGCCCTGGGATCAATAATGGCCCTCCCTGAGGCCCACTTGTTACTCTATCATATGGATCAGGTGAGCGATCCAGGGCCATAATGGCCCTCTTGTCTGAATTTAAATGCTAAGTTACCATACAATTCTGGTTCCAACAGACCCTATTGAAGAAGAGATTTAAGTCCGATATTGAATTTTGAAATTAAATCAGAATGACGCCTATAAAATTTTGAAAAGTCTTTGCGAAGTTTATGGTACCGATAACCCTGATTAAGAAGTTTAGCGGTTAACAATTTATTACGAATATTGAAGTCAGCTACATGACTACACACTCTGGGAAATCGAATTAATTGCGAAATATAAACGCCATAGGATGGCGCACGAGGAACATCACCATCCAAAGAAGGACAATTTACAATCTCAAAATCAAAATAGTCGCGTTTATCATAAATTTTGGAAGAAACAAACCCATCTACAATAGAAAGATGAAAATCTAAAAACGGGGTCTCGGTATTACATGAGTTTGCTTTATTTAACTGATAATCAAACCATCGTAATAGGTATTGTCAATATTTTATAAATCATACAGATATATAGACAAGTAGAAGTGGAGGTAATGATCAGAAATCGATACAATTTACCCAAAGCTGCCATCAGAGGCACAAAAGGGAAAGAAACACAAACATGAAACAACAGACACCAGTGGCAACATCAATAGCGGAAAGCCAAAAGGACCGTTATTTTCCCACAAAATGGCCAATATGCTATCCCAAATATGATAATATAAGCGACACAAACACCCAAATACAAACCATAACAAAAATAAACCGCGACAGAAGAACCGCCTTGAAACGGTCGGTGGAAACGAATTCCTCTGGGAGGTGTGGGGGGGGGGGGCTTAAATCGATTTTACGTGGCTACACTCCTCGCCCTTACTTTCATCGCAATTAAGACAAATAATTTGTTCAGAAACAACGATGAGGACTCGACAGCAAGAAGCCACTGAAATGCTGGAGCAAAAGAAAACCAACAGTTAGTCTCCGATGGACCCGACAAGAGACAGAGCATCAGGTTCCAACCAACATAAGCCTTTACGTTGGTACGGTCAGTGAGCAATCATTGAAGTCGAGCAAAAAGCTTCAATGATTTAAGATTTCTTTTCAGCAGAAAGGGACAACGAAAAGGGACATCATGAAGTCTCTCTCATAACAAAACAATCATAGACCAGCCTAAAGGGGTGCGCATTTAGTACCCATCCGAATACCCACAACTTGTCTAAATAACTTAGTACCAAATATTGTGTAAATATTGTCAAGTAGAATGGTGAGATCTTAACACACTTTCTGACATGACCATCAAGTATTACTTTTATATTCTTCAGAAGTGAAAAATGCATTTCTTGCATTACATGCAAGGTAGAGGGAGTCTTCCCTATGAAATGTCAAATCAATTAAAGCATTAAGTTTTACTTTTACAAGAGCACGAGGAAGTGTAGTTTAAAGGGTGGAAAAATTATAAGTAGACGGACTTGAAGCACGAAAACGTCTGGATTTCAATTTATTTATAACTTCATTAGATTTTTAAAAGACCAAAACAGATTTCTACTGATCTTTCAAAGACTGATCGTTCACTACACCTGGTGTCTGGGAATGTGTAGGGGCCGTAAAAAGTCTCCCTGCCCTACATCATAGTGTAGTTTATATTTTCTTGTCCTTTGAGATCATTGATTTCATTGTTGAATTTTGAAAATATATGAGGGTCACTGATGAGGCCTAATTGGCCGAAACTAGCTAGTCTGGCCCAGAACACATGTACACTCCATATATTCCAGTTCTGTGGTGTAATCCTTGCTTCCAAAGTATAACCCTTTCTAGAACTTATTTGTCGCAATATTGTATCACATGTTTTATATGGCGGTAAAACATGAAGTTAATAATTTGGATAGTTCAGTGGTGGTACAAGAGCTTGAATTTGCAATTAATCGTGCTTTCGTTACACTGACTGATCCAAGGCGGTTCTTCTGTCGTGGCTTATTTTTGTTATGGCTTGTCTTTGAGTTTGTATATCGCCTATTTTATTTTGCGTTGAACAGCCAATCGGCCATTATGTGGGAAAGTAACTGTCCTTTTGGCTTTCCGCTAGTGATCTTTCAATATGGGTCTAGTTGTTTCATGTTTGTGTTTCTTCGGTACGTATGTATGTATGTATGTATGTATGTATGTATGTATGTATGTATGTATGTATGTATGTAACGGAGGAACTATATGTTAGTATGAATGCGTATTTACATTTTCAGCGTAAAATTCAAATGTGAACCTATGGAGAACAATAGGGCCTATATTTTATACAGAGACGTCAAGTGACGTCAGCCAGTAAACCATTGCATTCTACGGGTGTTGATGACTTTAATGCTGTTTTGTTCGTGTATTAACAAAACAAAACAGCGTGGAAATGTGTTTTCTTTTTTGTTTGCTTTACCTATTTTTGCTGCGGCTGTTTTTATTTTGTTGTTGTTGTTTTTTTTCAGATTTTAAAGTCCTGTTAGCAATTTTTTTTGGTGAGTATGTATGTTTGCATGCATTTTTAATGAGATGTGCATTATTTGTATGTTTGATTGATTTAAGGTTTAACGTCCCCGTCAACACTCTAAAGGTCATTTTGGAGACATTGCTTCCAATTTTGCGGGACTTCCACCCGACACTAAGTCGACACGACATCCCAAGCCCCGCCGCCCAGTGAAACCAACAGGGCTTACAAGCATGTACGGTCCGCCCTGCGCGCACCACTTCGCACGGGCAGGCCCAGATCCTCCAAGCGGTTCATCAGTACTCGTGCGCGGGTCGGATTTAGCCCCGCGCGGAAGCACCATGCAGCCCATAAATTTCTTCAAGCCCCAATGGGCTAGTTTTGTATGTATGTATGTATGTATGTATGTATGTATGTATGTATGTATGTATGTATGTATGTATGTATGTATGTATGTATGTATGTTTGTATGTATGTATGTAAGCGCACGCATGTTTTTATAGTGCGGCTGAACTTACTTCTGGACATTTAAGTAGAATGAGCAATAAAGTGCAATTAAGGAAGCAATATTCATGATATGTTTGTTTGTTTGATTTGAGGTTTAACGTCCCCGTCAACACTGTAAAGGTCATTTTGGAGACGTTGCTTCCAATTTTGTGGGACTTTTACCCGACATTGAGATGAAATGACATCTCAAGCCCTGTCGCCCAATGAAACCAATAGGGTTTATTAGCATGGACGGTCCGCCTCGCACCGCAGTTCCTGGACAGGCTTAGATCCTCTAAGCGGTTTACCAGTACTAGTGTGCGGGCCGGATTCAGCTCTGCGTGGAAGCATCATGCAGCCCATATATCCATGCATGTCTGTATACATTTTTGTTTATCTATGTGTTATTACGTGACTGTCTGTTAACACCATACACGCATGCAAGCACATACTACGCGCGTGCTCCCGCACGCATATAAGCCAGCATGCATGCATGCGTGTATGTGTATATGTATGTATGCATAGGCCTAGTCGCATTACTCGAGTATTGAAATTATTTAAAATTCATTCGCGGGTAGCACCATTTGTTTGATAGGATAACGGTATTGTCCTTCAAGCGGCGACAGAACCGACTCATCTATGAATAGCCAAACTGGTGCATGCATGGTAGTTAACCCAATTACGGTTGACAACTTTGCTTCCCTCTTTAATTGCACGCCGGTGGGTCAGGCCTCAGATTCTATGACGGTTCCAGCGTAAAGGTTTATGTTGGTTAGTACCTGATGCTCTGTCTCTGGTCAGGCCCATCGGAGTCTAACTGCTGGTTTTCTTTTGCTCCAGCATTTTAGTGGTTTCTTGCTGTCGAGTCCTCACCGTTGTTTCATCTCTGCGGTTGTTTGATTTTTTTGTTCATGATATTGCACTGATGAGTTAAGAGGCCTTCATGCGGACTGAACAAATTATTTGTCTTAATCGCGTCGGAAGTAATGGCGAGGATTGTGGCCACGAAAAATCGATTTAAGTCCCGCAGTGGAATTCGTTTCCGCTGACCATTCCAAGGCGGTTCTTCTGTCGCGGTTTATTTTTGTTATTGTTTGTCTTTGTGTGTTTGTGTCGCTTATATTATTTTATTTTGGATAGCCTATTGGTCATTTTGTGGGAAAGTAACTGTCCTTTTGGCTTTCCGCTATTGGTGTTTCCATTAGGGTCTGTTGTTTCATGTTTGTGTTTCTTTCTCTTTGGTGTTTCTGATGGGAGCTATGGGTTAATTGTATAGATTCCTGATCATTGCCTCCACTTCTACTTTTCAAACAATGACAGAAGTGTGTGTTGCATTGTCAGCCTGAACCGAAAAAATATTGTGCGTTATTTGCTTGAGGTACCTAGATAAAACATTTGTTATACGTGATAAATGCTTATGTTTTTTTTTTTCAAATAGAATAATACTGGTGTGGCTCAATATAGATATGCTATGTTTTTATATATATATCCAACGTTTAAGGCTCCATCGGTGTCTAACTGTTGGTTTTCTTTTGCTCACGTTTTTCAGTTATTTAATGCTGTTTACTCCTCATCGTTGTTTCATCTCTGAACTCGGTTGATTTTTATGTTCTCGGAGTTGTTGTACTGATCAGTTAGAATTCCTCCATGCGGACTGAACAATATATTTGTCTAAACTATGACAGAACCAAGGGCGAGTGTTGTACTGATCAGTTAGAATTCCTCCATGCGGACTGAACAATATATTTGTCTAAACTACAACAGAACCAAGGGCGAGTGTTGTACTGATCAGTTAGAATTCCTCCATGCGGACTGAACAATATATTTGTCTAAACTACGACAGAACCAAGGGCGAGTGTTGTACTGATCAGTTAGAATTCCTCCATGCGGACTGAACAATATATTTGTCTAAACTACAACAGAACCAAGGGCGAGTGTTGTACTGATCAGTTAGAATTCCTCCATGCGGACTGAACAATATATTTGTCTAAACTATGACAGAACCAAGGGCGAGTGTTGTACTGATCAGTTAGAATTCCTCCATGCGGACTGAACAATATATTTGTCTAAACTATGACAGAACCAAGGGCGAGTGTTGTACTGATCAGTTAGAATTCCTCCATGCTGACTGAACAATATATTTGTCTAAACTATGACAGAACCAAGGGCGAGTGTTGTACTGATCAGTTAGAATTCCTCCATGCTGACTGAACAATATATTTGTCTAAACTACGACAGAACCAAGGGCGAGTGTTGTACTGATCAGTTAGAATTCCTCCATGCGAACTGAACAATATATTTGTCTAAACTATGACAGAACCAAGGGCGAGTGTTGTACTGATCAGTTAGAATTCCTCCATGCGGACTGAACAATATATTTGTCTAAACTATGACAGAACCAAGGGCGAGTGTTGTACTGATCAGTTAGAATTCCTCCATGCGGACTGAACAATATATTTGTCTAAACTACAACAGAACCAAGGGCGAGTGTTGTACTGATCAGTTAGAATTCCTCCATGCGAACTGAACAATATATTTGTCTAAACTACGACAGAACCAAGGGCGAGGTTTCTAGCCACGTAAAACAGTAAAAAACACTTTTTATTGGCCGTTTCAATGTGGTTCTTCTGCTGTGGAGTATTATTGTTATAGCTCATCTTTGCATTGATTGCTTTCCGTTTAATTAGTTTTCATTTATTGTGAAGTTATATTATGTTTGTGTTTCGTTCCCTTTGGTGTCTTGTATGGGAGATGTGAGGTAATTGTATCGATTCTTGATCTCGCATTCACTTCTATAATCTAAATATAGTCTCTTTCGTTCTGGTTTGCAGAGATAAATGCTGGCATTTAAAAATACACAGTATAAGATATGAAAAAAGAAGTGAAGGCAATGATCAGGAATCGATACAATCAACCCACAGCTCCCATCAGATACGCCAAGGGAAAGAAACACAAACATGAAACAACAGACCCTATTGGAAACATCAATAGCGGAAAGCCAAAAGGACGGTTACTTTCCCACAAAATGGCCAATAGGCTATCCAAACTAAAATAATATAAGCGACACAGCCACACAAGATACTTAAAGACAAACCATAACAAAAGTAAACCACGACAGAAGAACCGCCTTGGAACGTTTATTGAAACGAATATCACTTGGACGGGGGTGGGGGGTGGGGCTGAATTCCACGAATTCCAATGGAAAGCATATTAGGGCCCGTTTGAGATACTAGCTAATTATATTTTGGGATCTGATTCTCAGGATGCAAGAAACACTAAGTAGCACCATTTTGAATGTTTTCAATATCTTTATCAGGAGTACTAGATTCAATATCTTAATATTAAACAAATGTGTTGCTCACCTTCAGATATTTCTGGCATCGATAGGCTTCTTTCAAAAATAGCGATACTGCCCGGTCCAAATGGTTCTCCACGTACTGTAGGCTTTGTAATCTGTTCCGGAGCTTTTTTCACATATTGATATTGTCTGTCTGGAACAATAAATAATGGCGTTATTGGTGTCATAGACAGTGTAGATAGTTTTTTGCCTCAGAGCCAAATTTATTTTGGCCATTTTCGAAATACTAACTTACCACATAATAGAATCTGCACACATATTAGATTGTTGTTTGCACCGTAGAGGCAAAATAGCTAGGTTATTGCATAACTTTCCAGAATGTTAATTCTCAGAAAATAATAGAAGTGGAGGCAATGATCAAGAATCGATACAATCAACCCACAGCTCCCATCAGAGACACCAAAGGGAAAGAAACACAGACACGAAACAACAGGCCTAATGGAAACATCAATAGAGGAAAGCCTAAAGGACAGTTACTTTCCCACAAAATGGCCAATAGGCTATCCAAAATAAAATACACTGTAATATAAGCGACACAAACACCCAAAGACAAACAATAACAAAACTAAACCTATGATTTGGAAAGTGTGAATGCCTACAATTTGTTTACCTTTGTATTTTATGTAATTATTAACCGAATTTAGCTATTTTTTTACTTAACAGGCGGTTTGGTAGCGGTGTTTAATGTTTAGTTTTTATCGAACAATGGCTAGCTGAAATGATGAATTTTTATGTTTGGTTTTCTCCTATATATGTTAAGGTCAAATTGTGATTGTGAAAGTCGATAAAAGCTCGATTAATGGAATTAAAATGGACCAATCAGAATACTGCGGCAGTCGTCGTTGGTCTTCATAGAGGCCTTCAAACTGTTTCGTGGTAGATAACTATTACTGTCCAGGTTAAATACTTTTACTAAAAATTGCAACTTACATCTCAGTTGCGGCTTATGAAGAAAACATTTCCATATGTAGAAAATAAAACAATGTGAATCTTCTCGAAAGTTAAAGATGAAGACTTTTGAAGAACCTTTTAAATTTGAAACCTTTTCGAAATTTTAAGATAAATTCTTTTGACGAACCTTTTAAATGTGATACCTTCTCGAAAGTTTAAGATGAAGACTTTTGAAGAACCCTTTAAATGTGAAACCTTTTCGAAAGTTTATAATGAAGACTTTGAAGAACCTTTTACATGATAGTTCCGAGGCTATGGTTCTGGTGTTGTTCTTATACTGTTGCTTTGTTGTATTTCACAAAAACAGTTTTTGCATGAGAGTTTCTGGTGGGAGCTGTGGGTTAATTGTATCGATTCCTGATCATTGTCGTCACTTTGTTTTTGCAATAGTGCATTATGAGGCCTACTTGTGGACTGAACAAATAATTTGTCTAAATCGCGACGGAAGTAAGGGCGAGGATTGCCACCTCGTAAAATCGATTTAAGACCCCCTCCCCCACACACACACCCCAATGAAATACGTTTCCTTGACTGTTCCAATGCGGTTCTTCTGTTGGTTTATTTATGTTATGATTTGTCTTTGAGTGTGTGTATCGCATATATTTATTTATTTATATCTTAATTCTGCTGGGAGTGGAATGTAGGACCAACCCCGAAGAGGCTGATATATGGCAATATCAAGCCAAAGGGTCTGTACCTGATCTACAACCCAGTCAGACCCTCTCTGTGTCCACTTTTCGAGTGTTTCTTGGATCTGTGGGAAGGTTTTATCGAGAGCCCCCTTGATTTCGCTGGCCTGGAGAAGGGCCTCCGGTTTGTGGCGCAGCACGGGGGTTGTTTACTCCTCACTACCGTCTGGGCCGTCCTTCCGAAGCTGAATCTTGAGAGCCAACTGGAACTTCACGCCACCCAGCGTCTCGATCTCTTCCTGGAGCTTGCTACTGATTTGGGGCACCACAGCCTCAAGGAATGTCCTGTGCCTGCCAATAATCCTCATAGTGCAGACCCAAGGACATTCCTCGAGGTTGCTGGCTGGATATTGCCAGATATCAGCCTCGTCGGGGTAGGTCCTACATTCCACTCCCAGCAGAATTAAGATACAAGAAGGCACTGGTTAAAATAAAGAACAAGGACCAATACTGCTTTCGATGGACGCTCCGAGCGGCTCTGGCCAATCCGCCACCACCATATCACCCAGAGAGACAATGTTGATATCCTAGTAATGATGGTCTGAACTTTGAAGGGATTGATAGTCCCACACCCATCTCTCAGATCTATAAAGTTGAGCGGCAGAACAACCTAGCCATCAATGTCTTTGGCTGGGACAAGGGCATCACTATCCTTCGTCTCAGCACACAACCACAGGAGATACCAGGGATCAATATGCTGCTGATCAGTGCGAATGAAAATCGCTTCCACTACACCTGGAAAAAGAACTTCAACCGCCTCCTCTACAACCAAAGCAAGCACCGTGAGCGCAAGTATTTCTGAGAGCGCTGTCTTCATGGTTACACGAGAGAAGACCTGCTGGATGCCCATAAGTATGAGTGCGAAGGCATCGACCAGACGGCTTCCCGTGTGGAGATGCCAGAAGAGGGTAAGAACAAGCTCACCTTACAGAACCACCACAAGCAGCAACCAAAATAGAAGTGGAAGCAATGATCAGGGATCGATACAATCAACCCATAGCTCCCATCAGAAACACTAAAGGGAAAGAAGCACAAACATGAAACAACAGACCTCATGGAAACATGAATAGCGGAAAGCCAAAAAGACAATTACTTTCCCACAAAATGGCCAAAAGGCTATCCAAAATAAAATAATATAAGCATCACAAACACCCAAAGACAAACCATAAAAAAAAATAAACCGCGACAGAAGAACCGCCTTGGAACGGTCAGTGGAAACGAATTCCACTGGGGGGGGGGGGCTTAAATCGATTTTACGTGGCCAGAATCCTCGCCCTTACTTCCGTCGCGATTTAGACAAATAATTTGTTCAGTCCGCATGAAGGCCTCCTAACTCATCAGTGCAACATGTCCTTGAACCAACCCCATTCGTCATCTATGCAGACTTTGAGGCTCTCACCATCAAGATCGAGGGCCCCGAACGCGATCCTACAAAATGCAACACCCAACGAACACAACAACATGAGGCTTGCAGTTACTACTATATCGTGGTGCGGTGTGATGGAACAACAAAGCCGCCTGTCGAGTATCGCAACCCAAATGCAGCAGAGCACTTCTTAAAATCACTCCAGCAGGAGGAGCGCGAGATTAAGAGCGTGCTAGCCAACCCTTAAAACATAAGGATGACACGACGGGATTGTCGGGCCCATAACAAAGCCGCGAATTGCTAAATATGCGAAAAAACGCTAGACGGTGACTCTGTCCGCGACCACTGTCATATCACGGGTAAATATCGAGGTGCAGTTCACAACGCCTGCAACCTTAAGCTGAGGCTAAGCCCAAAGACAACCGTTATTCCCGTGGTGTTCCACAACCTCAGGGGGTACGACTCCCACCTGCTCATGCAGGCTATCTCGAAGGGTGTCTACCCCTACGAGTATATGGACTCCTTGAATCGCTTCCCCGAGACCAAGCTCCCTCCGAAAGAGGCACTCTACAGCAAGCTCACCGACGAGCACATCAGCGACGACTACGCCCACGCACATAGAGTATGGGAGGTTTGTGGGTGTAAGACCCTGGGGGACTACCACGACCACTACAAACGCACAGATGTTCTCCTGCTGGCAGATGTCTTTGAGGAATTCCGAAAGACATGCCTGACGCAGTCTGGCTTAGACCCAGAACACTACTACACCAGCCCGGGGCTTTCATGGGACGCCCTTCTCAAGAAGACAGGAGAGGAGCTCGAGCTACTCACAGATTTCTACCAACATCTATTGATCGAGAAGGGGATGCTTGGAGGTATCTCAATGGTCTCAAAGCGCTATGCCAAGGCCAGCAATCCTCAGGTCGAGGATTATGACCCAGAAAAAGGTAGTAGCCATATCTTATATCTCAATGCGAACAATCTCTATGGATGGACTGTGAGCCAGGCTCTTTCTATCAGAGACTTCCAGTGGGTCGATGCATCGGAATGCCAGCGACTCGCAGAAACCATTGCAGAACAACCCGCAGACAGTGAAGAGGGCTATATCCTAGAGGTAGATATGGAATATCCAGCAGAGCTGCACAAGGCACACAATACCTATCCGCTAGCACCAGAGCGCCTAGTGGTCAAGCAGGAGTGGATGTCGGAGTACCAGCGCGAACTTCTCGATGGAGCTTTGTGGGGAGCACCTACAGAGGTTGAGAGGTTGGTACCCAACCTTCGCAACAAAGACCGTTACGTGCTCCACTATCGGAATCTCCAGCTATACATGTCTCTGGGTATGCGTCTGACCAAGATTCGTCGTGCCCTCCGGTTCCAGCAGAGCCTCGGGATGGAGCCCTACATCCGGATGAATACTGAGCTCCAGAAGAAGGCCACCAGTGACTTGAGAATGATCTCTACAAGCTCATGAACCATTCGGTCTTCGGCAAGACGATGGAGAACCTCCGCAGGCGTGTCGACGTCAAGCTGGTCCGCGCCAACGAGGAAGATAAACTCAGGCGTCTCATCGCCAGCCCAGCCTTTGCCAGAGCCAATATCTTCGACGATGATCTTGCAGCAGTGCAGATGCATAAGAGCCGTCTAGTGCTCAATCGACCGATTTACGTATGAGCATTCTGGACCTTTCAATGACCTGATGTATAATTTCTGTTACAACCGGCACCAGAGGCAGTACGGAGAACGCTGCCAGCTCCTCTACACAGACTCTTAATTAGTTGGACCCCATTCGGATTTATATCAGTCTTTGAATCGACTGCCTATTCGAAAATCGCAAAATTGCAGTATGTTTCCTCTGGCTTTCTTTGCCGGATCATTACAGGGTCACTGATGAGGCTTTATTAGCCGAAACTAAGTAGTATGACCCATCTTCTTTCTTATGAATGTTTTCATTGCTCTTAAAGAAACTCATTTTTGACTTTTATCTGACAGCCTCCTCCTCGAAATCGATACAGATGATGTCTACGAGGACATGGCCAAGCACCAGTGTCTCTACGACACGTCCGACTTTCCGAAAGGCCACCCGCTGCAAAGCACAGAGAACAAGAAGGTTCTCGGGAAGATGAAGGACGTGTGCGCCGGGCAGTCAATCGCCGAATATGTGGGACTGCGGCCGCAGATTTACTCCATCCTACAGGCATCTGAAAAGAACATCAAGAAGGCCATGGGTGTGAGAAAAGCAACTGTCAAGAAGCGCATCAGGCATGAACAGTTCAAAGAGGCTCTCTTTGAGAAGAAAACCTTCCGCCGTGGCATGGATGTTCTTAGGTCAGAGTGCCATCGCATCTACGGGCAGCATCTCAACAAGATGTCGCTGTCGCCCTTCGATTCTAAGCGTTGGATCGCAGAAAATGGGGTGGATACACTAGCTTACGGTTACAAGATCGTTGCACAGCAACTGCACCAGACGTTACGCAAGACGAGATGGCACAAAACCGCACTGAGGTCCATCCTGCAAGTAATACACCACGGGCTCGTCGGGCTTGATCACTGTGCGCCCGAGCTTGTGCACATCCAGGGACCATATGGGATCAGTCGTTCGCCGGCGCCCCCTTCAAGCTCGCCAGGTTGGTACAAATAGCGAACGCCGACACCGGAGGGGATTTTTGTCTCCTCGAGACCAACAGGACGACCAGGAACTACAGAGGAGGGCTTTTGTGTCACTGATCGCACCCTTATGGCCTCAGAGAGCTTTTAGCCGGTCAGTCGGGTGACCTCGCCATTCAAGGCTGCCACAACGGCAGGCAACATTTTCACCCACTATGTAGAACGCTGACTAGGCTGCACCATCTCCTGAGCGTACTGGTGCCCAAAGAGCCGCTCAGCCAAGGTACGATTGAAGCGCTCAACAATGCCCTGGTCCCGATGGATGTCAAACCGACCGCGCCGAACCTCGACAGGGGTTCCGATAGACCTTGTTGCACAAGAGATTTAAGTCCAATATTGAATCTTGAAATTAAATCAGAATGGCTTCTATAAAATTTTGAAAAGGCTTTGCGTAGTTTATTGTACCGATAACCCTGATTAAGAAGTTTAGCCGTTAATATTTTTTTACGAGTGTTGAAGTCAGTTACATGACTATACACTCTAGCAAATCGAATTAATTGCGAAATCTAAACGCCATAGGATGGCGCACGAGGAACATCACAATCCAAAAAAGGAAAATTTACAATCTCAAAATCAAAGTCATCGCGTTTATCATAAATTTTGCACGAAACAAACCCACCTACAATAGATAGATGTAAAACCAAAACCGGGGCCTCGATATCAGAAGAATTTGCTTTATTTAACTGAAGTTCTGGGGGGGGGGGGGTAAATCTGACTGATCAAACCATCGAAACAGGTATTATCAATATTTAATAAATCATCTAAATATCTAGAAGTGGAGTAAAAGCTTCAATAATTTCAGATTGGTTATCAATGGAAAGCGACAACATGAAGTCTCTTTCATAACAATACAAGAACAGATCAGCCACAAGAGGTGCACAATTTGTACGAATCGGAATACCCACAATTTGTCTAAATTGGTACTCGTCAGAAACGCCTCAATGAGGCGGTTCTAACAATTACCCACAATCTATATTATGAGCAAAAATAAGAAAAATATTACAATTTTTCATCTGAAAATTTTCATTTTATCGGCGATAAATGTGTCAATGTATTTGTATAGGTGTGTTTTCGTAATGTAAATACTTAGTTACCATACAATTCTGGTTCCGATAGACCCTGTTGACGAAGAGATTTAAGTCCGATATTGAATTTTGAAATTAAATCAGATTGACGTCTATAAAATTTTGAAAAGTCTTTGCGAAGTTTATGGTACCGATAACCCTGATTAAGACGTTTAGCAGTTAACAATTTATTAGGAATGTTGAAGTCAGCTACATGACTACACACTCTGGCAAATCGAATTAATTGCGAAATATAAACGCCATAGATGGCACACGAGGAACATCACCATCCAAAAAAAAAGGAAAATTTACAATCTCAAAATCAAAATCATCGCGTTTATCATAGATTTTGCAAGAAACAAACCCATCTACAATAGATGGATGTAAATCTAAAAACTGGGTCTCGGTATTACAAGAATTTGCTTTATTTAACTGATCATCAAACCATCGAAATAGGTTTTGCCAATATTTTATAAATCATAGAAATATATAGAAATGTAGAAGTGGAGGCAATGATCAGGAATCGATACAATTACGCCACAGCTCCCATAAGAGACAAAAATGGAAAGAAACACAAACATGAAGCAACAGGCACTAATGGCAACATCAATAGCGGAAAGCCAAAAGGACAGTTATTTTCCAACAAAATGGCCAATAGGCTATCCCAAATATAATAATATAAGCGACACAAACACCCAATTACAAACCATAACAAAAATAAACCGCGACAGAAGAACCGCCTTGGAACGGTCAGTGGAAACGAATTCCACTGGGGGGCTTAAATCCATTGTACGTGGCTACACTCCTCGCCCTTACTTCTGTCGCGATTAAGACAAATAATTTGTTCAGTCCGCATGAAGGCCTCCTCACTCATCAGTGCAACATCTTCGTGAACACAAAAATCAAACAACCATACAGATGAAACAACGATGAGGACTCGACAGCAAGAAACCACTGAAATGCTGGAGCAAAAGAAAACCAGCAGTTAGTCTCCGATGGGCCCGACCAGAGACAGAGCATCAGGTTCCAACCAATATAAGCCTTTACATTGGTACGGTCAGTGAGCAATCATTGAAATGGAGCAAAAACCTTCAATGATTTCAGATTTGTTTTCAGCAGAAAGGGACAACGGAAAGGGACATCATGAGGTCTCTTTCATAACAAAACAAAAATAGACCAGCCACAAGGGGTGCGCAATTAATACCCATCGGAATACCCACACCTTGTCTAAATACCTTAGTACCAAATCTTGTGTAAATATTGTCAAGTAGAATGGTGAGATCTTCACGCATTTTCTGACATGACCATAAAATATAATTTTTATGTTCTTCAGAAGTGAAAAATGCATTTCTTGCATTACATGCAAGGTAGAGGGAGTCTTCCCTATGAAATGTCAAATCAATTAAAGCATTAAGTTTTACTTTTACAAGAGCATGAGGAAGGGTGGAAAAATCATAAGTAGACGGACTTGAAGCACGAAAACGTCTGGATTTCAATTTATTTAAAACTTCATTAGAATTTTTTAAAGACCAAAACAGATTTCTACTGATCTTTCAAAGACTGATCGTTCACTACAGCTGGTGTCTGGGAATGTGTGGCGGCCGTAAAAAAGTCTCCCTGCCCTACATCATAGTGTAGTTTATAGTTTCTTGTCCTTTGGGATCATTGATTCCATTGTTGAATTTTGAAAATATCTGAGGGTCACTGATGAGGCCCAATTGGCAGAAATTAGCTAATCTGGCCCAGAACACATGTACACTCCATATATTCCAGTTCTGTGGTGTATTCCTTGCTTCCAAAGGATAACCCTTTCTAGAACTTATTTAACGTCACTACAGCTGGTGTCTGGGAATATTTGGCGGCCGAAAAAGTCTCCCTGCCCTACATCATGGTGTCGTTTATATTTTCTTGTCCTTTGGGATCATTGATTCGATTGTTGAATTTTGAAAATATCTGAGGGTCACTGATGAGGCCTAATTGGCCGAAACTAGCTAGTCTGGCCCAGAACACATGTACACTCCATATATTCCAGTTCTGTGGTGTATTCCTTGCTTCCAAAGGATAAACCTTTCTAGAACTCATTTGTCGCAATATTTTATCACATGTTTTTTATGGCAGTAAAACATGAAGTTAATAATTTGATTAGTTCAGTGGTGGTACAAGAGCTTGAATTTGCAATTAACCGTGCTTTCGTTTCACTGACCGTTCCAAGGCGGTTCTTCTGTCGTGGCTTATTTTTGTTATCGCTTGTCTTTGAGTTTGTATATCGCGTATATTATTTTGCAATGGACAGCCAATCGGCCGTTTTGTGGGAAAGTAACTGTCCTTTTGGCGTTCCGCTAGTGATCTTTCCATATGAGTCTAGTTGTTTCATGTTTATGTTTCTTCGGTTAATTGTATCGATTCCTGATCATTGACTTCAGTTCGATTTTGTATGGTCTTTTATGAAGTTTAGGTAACAAATATAACGCTGGAAGCTTGTCTTGGCCTTCTGTAACACAGACAGCAAACGTGGCGGCTGATTGACAAATGTGGTCACCAACTAAAGCCCTCTAGAGACTTCTTCAATTTTACAGTGCAACCTGGGGTACAAATAAGATTAACCTTTGTCCTGCTCAGTCCGGATATGCCTTGTCTTTCAAACAATATAGATCCAGATCAGATTGCTTCTTAAGAGGCCTTAGCTGTGGGTAAATTGTTTCGATTCCTGATCATTGCCTTCACCTCTATTCTGATCTGGATATGTTGTGTTTGTCATTCAGTTTGTGAATTTGTTGCAATAATTTACATCAAGCAATCGGATTGGTTGAAAATGATTGTGGGTGTGGTAATAATAATTGTTCGTCTGTCATTACTGCCGATGACCAATCTTAATTATATTGAGAAATGTTACTATTTGTGTGTTCTAAGATGGCTGATGAGACCGATTCTAGCTCTGAACTGTCTGCTGCAAATAGAGCAACAGAGGCTAGAGGAAGACAGTTCTGTTGGTGATGTCTTAGCTCTGGCTTTGCGCTGTGCACGTTTCTGCTCAACTCCACTGATTCTTTTTGCCTCATATTCATTGGCAGCCCTTTTGATGAGACCTCGCCACTTTGCTCTGTCCTGTGCAATGTGTTACCACGACCCTGTTACAATGTTGAGGTCCTTGAGGGAGGCTTTGAGGGTGTCCTTGTAGCGCCTCAACTGACCGCCTTGGGACCGCCTTGGGAGCGTTTGTCCATTTCTAGTCCTCCATGGAGAATTTACTTTGGCAAACGTTCCTCAGGCATTCTGGTAACATGGCCTGTCCATTTTAACTGTATTAATTTCAGAAGAGTATTTGCACTCTGCATCCCTCAACATTCATCTTAAAGAACAAGATCTTCTGTACTATCAAACTCTTGATTAGAAATATTTACATAATGCAGTTTTATATATAAATTCAGAAAAATATATAACCGCAATGACTTCAGCACCCAATTTCGTAAAATCATTCTTCGATATAAAAAGATTGGGTACAACATAAATGTTACACGACAGACTGCATGCATGGTATTTAACCCAATCACGGTTGACAACTTTGCTTCCCTCTTTAATGGCACGCCGGTGGGTCAGGCCTCAGATTCTATGACGGTTCCAGCGTAAAGGCTTATGTTGGTTGGAACCTGATGCTCTGTCTCTGGTTGGGCCCATCGGAGTCTAACTGCTGGTTTTCTTTTGCTCCAGCATTTCAGTGGTTTCTTGCTGTCGAGTCCTCACCGTTGTTTCATCTCTGCGGTTGTTTGATTTTTTTGTTCACGGAGACGTTGCACTGATGAGTTAGGAGGCCTTCATGCGGACTGAACAAATTATTTGTCTTAATCGCGACGGAAGTAAGGGCGAGGATTCTGGCCACGTAAAATCGATTAAAGCGCCCCAGTGGAATTCGTTTCCGCTGACCGTTCCAAAGCGGTTCTTCTGTCGCGGTTTATTTTTGTTATGGTTTGTCTTTGGGTGTTTGTGATGCTTATATTATTTTATTTTGGATAGCCTATTGGCCATTTTGTGGGAAAGTAACTGTCCTTTTGGCTTTCTGCTATTGATGTTTCCATTAGGGTCTGTTGTTTCATGTTTGTGTTTCTTTCCCTTTGGTGTCTCTGATGGGAGCTGTGGGTTAATTGTATCGATTCCTGATCATTGCCTCCACTTCTACTTTTCAAACAATGACAAAAGTGTGTGTCGCATTGTCAGCCTGAACCGAAAAAAGTATTGTGCGTTATTTGCTTGAGGTACCCAGATAAAACATTTGGTAAAGGTGATAAATGATTATGTTTTTTTTTTTCAAATAGAAAAATACTGGTGTGGCTCAATATAGATATGCTATGTTTTTTTATATATCCAACGTTTAAGGCTCCATCGGTGTCTAACTGTTGGTTTTCTTTTGCTCACGTTTTTCAGTTATTTAATGCTGTTTACTCCTCATCGTTGTTTCATCTCTGAATTCGGTTGATTTTTATGTTCTCGGAGTTGTTGTACTGATCAGTTAGAATTCCTCTATGCGGACTGAACAATATATTTGTCTAAACTATGACAGAACCAAGGGCGAGTGTTGTACTGATCAGTTAGAATTCCTCCATGCGGACTGAACAATATATTTGTCTAAACTACGACAGAACCAAGGGCGAGTGTTGTACTGATCAGTTAGAAATCCTCCATGCGGACTGAACAATATATTTGTCTAAACTATGACAGAACCAAGGGCGAGTGTTGTACTGATCAGTTAGAATTCCTCCATGCGGACTGAACAATATATTTGTCTAAACTACGACAGAACCTAGGGCGAGTGTTGTACTGATCAGTTAGAATTCCTCCATGCGGACTGAACAATATATTTGTCTAAACTATGATAGAACCAAGGGCGAGTGTTGTACAGATCAGTTAGAATTCCTCCATGCGGACTGAACAATATATTTGTCTAAACTATGACAGAACCAAGGGCGAGTGTTGTACTGATCAGTTAGAATTCCTCCATCCGGACTGAACAATATATTTGTCTAAACTATGACAGAACCAAGGGCGAGTGTTGTACTGATCAGTTAGAATTCCTCCATGCGGACTGAACAATATATTTGTCTAAACTACAACAGAACCAAGGGCGAGTGTTGTACTGATCAGTTAGAATTCCTCCATGCGAACTGAACAATATATTTGTCTAAACTACGACAGAACCAAGGGCGAGTGTTGTACTGATCAGTTAGAATTCCTCCATGCGGACTGAACAATATATTTGTCTAAACTATGACAGAACCAAGGGCGAGTGTTGTACTGATCAGTTAGAATTCCTCCATGCGGACTGAACAATATATTTGTCTAAACTATGACAGAACCAAGGGCGAGTGTTGTACTGATCAGTTAGAATTCCTCCATGCGAACTGAACCATATATTTGTCTAAACTATGACAGAACCAAGGGCGGGTGTTGTACTGATCAGTTAGAATTCCTCCATGCGGACTGAACAATATATTTGTCTAAACTATGACAGAACCAAGGGCGAGGTTTCTGGTAAAACAGTAAAAAAACTTTTTATTGACCGTTTCAATGTGGTTCTTCTGCTGTGGAGTATAATTGTTATAGCTCATCTTTGCATTGCTGTGTTGCTAATATATTTTTATTTTGCATAGCAGTCCTTTCTCTGGGAAAGTGACTATCCTTAAAAGTAGAAGTACTACAAATATCAGGAATCGATACAATTAACTTACTCCACCCATCAAAGACACCAAAGGGAAAGAAACACAAACATTAAGCGACCAGACCATAATGGAAACCTAAACAAAGGAAGGCCATAAGGACAGTCATTTTCCCACAAAATGACCATGTGGCCATCCAAAATAAAAAGACACAAGTGATACACACAGTAAGTAACAAATAACAACATAAACCAGAGGACCATTGGTCCTGAAGACGCTCACCTGACAGCCTTAGGTCTAAAGGGCTAGGGGACATGCACCCAAGGTCCCTCTAGACCTCTCATGATCTAAGATCCATGTCACCAAATGTGTTTTAATGTTCTGTTTTTGTCCTCTGATAATGATATTTCGGAGATCCGTTATAGTAAACAAAGACAAGGATTGATGATTTCTTTAGCAAAAGTTGCTTATAAATTTCTTGAAACACGTGCCACAAAAATTTTGAAAATCGGTTCACTATTTAAAAAATTATGACCAAAATAAGATTTGAATAGAGATTTAACATTGAAAGGGGAGATAATCCATGATCATAAAGTTTTGATTCTGGAATCTTTTTGGCCTCGATTTAAATGTTTTGAACTTCATGATGTGTTTTGCATCATTTATGATTATTTCAGTTATTTAGTAACAGTGTATGAAGAAATTGAAAGTTTGCGGGGAAATATTTACCTCCCTTGCTAGCAATTTAACAAAGGAAATTTCCCTATTCAAATGTGTTTTTGGTTATAAAATCCTTATTTGTCAGTAGATTTTCTAAATTATTGCAACGCTAGTTGTTTTAAACCTTGTTCTTTATCCTGATGTAATTTTTATTGAGTTTTTTCTGAAAACCCATTATCAAAAGAGAAAATGTCCACATTAGTATATAGAGAAAGAATATATATGGTTAATGGGTGGGGAAATATTACGCATTTTATTAAATGATGTGGGTAGGGCATGCCCCCAGGGGCCCAAATTAAGGTCCATGTCACTAAATGCATCTGGCTGTATGACCAAGTGGTCCTTAATCACATTCCTGACTCTTGAAGATCAGTCGGAAAACTTTTGAGTTTGAATTTTCAGTTATATTTAGCCAAGATAAAGCCTTAGATGAGCTAAAAGGTCAGGAACAAGAAAATATATGGTTAATGGGTGGAGAGCTTAACCATTTCTAAAGGGGGTGTCGGCCCCCAATTTAACCTATGGTGTTCAAAGATCCATGTAACTAAATGCCCCTTATCACAAGAAACAAGAAAATATATGATTTATGGGAGGGGATCTGAACAGTTTCTGAGATTTGATGCATTTTATGTAATGCAGGGGTGGGGCATGCCCCCAGGGTCTCAAGATGCATGTCACTTAAAGCCCCTTAGAATATATATTGTTTATGGGTGGGGATCTGGACAGTTTCCAAGATATTGGGCACTTTTTGAAATGAAGGGGGTGGGGCATGTCCCCGGGGGACCCTCTAGACTCCCAAGGTCCATGTCATTTAACATGCTTAATCACAAGGAACAAGAATATACATATGGTTTAGGGGTGGTATTCTCAACCATTTGCAAGATATCAGCCTTTTAGACTTTTTCCCATACAAATGCCAATGTGACCAAATTTGACCTGGGCATAAAATAGGTCAAGGTCATCCCAGGGCAATTATTTGAACAAACTATGATGGGCCCCAAGTCCCGAGGCTACATACCAAGTTTGGTGGAAATCGGCCCAGCGGTTCCGGCGAAGAAGATTTTTGAATTTTTTTTTTTAAGGGACCTGGTGGACCCCATGTCAATAAATGCGCCCTATCTTAAGGAACAAGAATATATATGATTTATGGTGGAATATTGAACGGTTTGTTAGATATAATGCATTTTCACTTTTTCCCATACAAATGCATATGTGACTAAATTTTACCCTGGCATAAAATAGGTTAAGGTCATCCGAGGGTCACCATTTTAAGAATTTATGATGGGCCCGCGTCCCAGATGCTACATACCAAGTTTCATGAAAATCCGTCCAGTAGTTTCAGAGAAGAAGATTTTTGAAGGGTTTTAACCATATATGGGCATGGCGGCCATCTTGGTTATGTGACCCAACATCATCAACTTAATTTACATGTCCTTCTCCCATAAAGCTTGCATATGAAATTTGGTCAAAATTGACCAAGTAGTTTCCCTGAAAAATAAGTTTAAAGTTTGACATATTAAAAAACTTGACCCAAGGTCACGGAATGACCTTGACCTATAAATCTCGCATATACTTATTAACTCATTTAGCTGATGTCATCTACCAACTTTCAGGCCAAAGGCTGCAACAGTTTTCGAAAAATCCACCGTTTTCACTTTTTGCCATTCAAAAGCCTATATTACCAAATTTGACCTTGGCATAAAATAGGTCAAGGTCATCCAAGGGCCATTATTTGAAGAAACTATGATAGGCCCGAGTACCCAAGGCCACATACCAAGTTTGGTGAAAATCGGACCAGCCGTTCCGGAGAAGAAGATTTTTGAAGGGTTTTTACCATATATGGGCATGGCGGCCATCTTGGTCATGTGACCTGGACCCCGCGAACAAACTTTCGTTCCCCCATCCCACTGAGGCCCCACATGAAATTTGGCTTCAGTCCGCCCAGCGGTTCCAGAGGAGAAGATGTTTGAAAATGTTGACATACATACATACATACATACATACAGACAGCATGACCACCCTATAAGCTCACCAATGAGCCTACGGCTCAGGTGAGCTAATAAACCACAACAGAAGAACCGCCTTGGAACGGTTAGTGTAAAGATTTCCACTGGGGGGCTTAAATCGATTTTACGTGGCCACAATCCTCGCCCTTACTTCCGTGGCGATTTAGACAAATAATTTGTTCAGTCCGCATGAAGGCCTCCAAACTTCAGACAAACAATAACAAAAATATATCGCGACAGAAAAACCGCCTTGGAACGGTCAGTGAAACGAATTTTACTGGGGGCTTAAATCGATTTTACGTGGCCACAATCCTCGCCCTTACTTCTGTTGCAGTTTAGACAAATAATTTGTTCAGTCCGCTTGAATGCCTCCTAACTCATCAGTGCAACATCTCCGTGAACACAAATAATCAAAGAACCACAGAGGTGAGACAACGGTGAGGACTCGACATCAAGATACCACTGATATGCTGGAGCAAAAGAAAACCAACAGTTAAGGCTTTCCGTTTAATTAGTTTTCATTTATTGTGAAGTTATATTATGTTTGTGTTTCTTTCCCTTTGATGTCTTGTATGGGAGATGTGAGGTAATTGTATCGATTCCTGATCTTGTATTCACTTCTGTAATCTAAATATAGTCTTTCGTTCTGGTTTAAAGAAATCAATACTGGCATTTAAAAATACACAGTATAAGATATGAAAGAGTGAGTGAGTTTTAGCTTTACGTCCCACCAACAGCTAAGGTCATACGGAGACAGGACCTCGGTTTAAAGACTCATCCGAAAGTCTGGAGAAGCCCGGGATCGATTCTGCGATCCCTGGTTTACAAGGCGAGTAGCGTAACCACTGCGTCACGAATGCTTATAAGATATGAAAGAAGAAGTGAAGGCAATGATCAGGAGTCGACACAATTAACCCACAGCTCCCATCAGATACACCAAGGGAAAGAAACACAAACATGAAACAACAGACCCTAATGGAAACATCAATAGCGGAAAGCCAAAAGGACAGTTACTTTCTCACAAAATGGCCAATAGGCTATCCAAAATAAAATAATATAAGCGACACAGCCACTTAAGATACTTAAAGACAAATCATTACAAAATTAAAACGCGACAGAAGAACCGCCTTGGAACGTTCAATGAAACAAATTTCACTTGGGGGCTGATTTCCACGAATCCCATTGGAAAGCATATTTGGGCCCGTTTGAGATACTAGCTATAATTATATTTTGGGATCTGATTCTCAGGATGCAAGACAAACTATGTAGCACCATTTTGAATGTTTTCAATATCTTTATCAGGAGTACTAGATTGAATATCTTAATATTAAACAAATGTGTTGCTCACCTTCAGATATTTCTGACATCGATAGTCTTCTTTCCAATTTAGTACTAGCGATAATGTCCGATTCAAATGGTTCTCCACGTACTGTTGGCTTTGAAATCTCCGGAACTTTTCCAACATATTGATATTTTCTGTCTGGAACAATAAATAATGGCGTTATTGGTGTCATAGACAGCGTAGATAGTTCTTTGCCTCAGGGCCAAATTTATTTTGGCCATTTTCGAAATACCAACTTACCACATAATAGAATCTGCACACATGTTAGTTTGTTGTTTGCACCGTAGAGGCAAAATAACTAGGTTATTGAATAACTTTCCAGAATGTTAATTCTCAGAAAATAATAGAAGTGGAGACAATGATCAAGAATCGATACAATCAACCCACACCTCCCATCAGAGACACCAAAGGAAAAGAATCACAAACATGAAACAACAGACCTAATGGAAACATCAATAGCGGAAAGCCAAAAGGACAGTTAATTTCCCACAAAATGGCCAATAGGCTATCCAAAATAAAACACATTGTAATATAAGCGACACAAACACCCAAAGACAAAAAATAACAAAAATAAACCTATGCTTTTGAAAGTGTGAGTGCATACAAATTGTTTACCATTGTATGTCGTGTAATTATTAACCGAATTTCGCTAGTTTTTTACTTAACAGGCGGTTTGGTAGCCGTGTTGAATGTTGAGTTTTTATAGAGCAATGGCTAGCTGAAATGATAAATTTATATGTTTTGTTTTCTCCTTTATATGTTAAGGTCAAATTGTGATTGTGAAAATCGATAAAAGCTCGATTAATGGAATTACAATGGAACAATCAGAATACAGCGGCGGTCGTCGGTGGTCTTCATAGTGGCCACCAAACTGTTTTGTGGTAGATAACTATTACTGTCCAGGTTAAATACTTTTACTAAAAATTGCAACTAACATCTCAGTTGCCGCTTATGAAGAAAACATTTCCATATATAGAAAATAAAACAATGTGAATCTTCTCGAAAGTTTAAGATGAAGACTTTTACAGAACCCTCTAAATTTGATACCTTCTCGAAAGTTTAAGATGAAGACTTTTGAAGAACCTTTTAAATTTGATATCTTCTCGAAAGTTTAAGATTTGACGAACCTTTTAAATGTGATACCTTCTAGAAAGCTTAAGATGAAGATTTTTGAAGAACCTTTTAAATGTGAAACCTCTCGAAAATTTAAGATGAAGACTTTGAAGAACCTTTTACATGATGGTTCCGAGGCTATGGTTCTGGTGTTGTTCTTATACTGTTGCTTTGTTGTATTTCACAAAAACAGTTTTGTTAGGAGGCCTTCATGCGGACTGAACAAATTATTCGTCTAAATCGCGACGGAAGTAATGGCGAGGATTGTGGCCACGTAAAATCGATTTAAGCCCCCAAGTGGAAATCTTCCACTGACCGTTCCAAGGCGGCTCTTCTGTGGCGATTTCTTTATGTTGTTGTTTGTTACTTACTGTGTGTATCACTTTTTGCCTTTTTATTTTGGATGACCATATAGCCATTTTGTGGGAAAATAACTGTCCTTATGGCCTTCCTTTGTTTAGGTTTCCATTATGGTTTTGTCGCTTAATGTTTGCATTTCTTTCCCTTTGGTGTCTTTTATGGGTGGAGTAAGTTAATTGTATCAATTCCTGATCTTTATTTTACTTCTACTTTGCATATCAGGGCTGTTTTGTTTGTGCCGTGTTACGGCTGTAAAAGGTCTCCCCGTACATGCATTTAATGCTCTTATTTTTCCAATCCTCAGGGATTGCTTATGCAATTGCTTTTCACTGTTCCATCAATTGACATCCTTTAGATACCTGTTGAAGGTCATTATTAAACCGATGTTCGTTCCTCGTTGAATAACAACTGCTTGTTTGACAGTCCTGTACTTTAAGTACACTAAGATGTTTTGTGGGCTTTTGTTGTACATGCCTTCTATTCGAAGGAATCTTCTTCAGTAATTTTATATACTGTTTTATTTATTTATTAATACATTTAAAATATCAATATCACCCCTTAAGTTACACTCTGCTTCTTCTGTACGGATTCCCCATTCTATTAAGAATTTTAATACTATGTTGCCTTCGGTATTGGTTAGACCCTTAAATTTGTCTTCTGTAACTTCAGTTAATCTCAAAGGAGCAGGCAATACCAATGTTTTTGGGAGTAGTCTTCGTATAAGACTATCTCCTCTCAAATCGCCCATCCTTCGAAAATATACTAATCTGTGGAAAAGAAGTGGAATGTATCCTAGTATTTCTAAGTGCAATGCCAAGAGGTGCAGATGTTGTTCGCATTTAACCACTGCGTCTACCGTTACTTCATCTGTAAACGGTAGACGCTTCTCTGTAGTTAACATGTCTGATTTGACATGACAGTCTACAGATTTAATTTATCTAATTACTTGACGTGCTGCAAACTGTAATATGCAGTACGTCGGTCAAACTAACCGCATGCTTAAAACTAGATTGAACGAGCAATATCGTAGAATGAGTAAAGTAGAAGTAAAAAAAAAAGATCAGGAATTGATACAATTAACTTACTCCACCCATAAAAGACACCAAAGGGAAAGAAATACAAACATTAAGCGACCAGACCATAATGGAAACCTAAACAAAGGAAGACCATAAGGACAGTTACTTTCCCACAAAATGACCATATGGCCATCCAATACCAAAATACACAAGTGATACACACAGTAAGTAACAAACAACAACATAAATCAATCGCCACAGAAGAGCCGCCTTGGAACGGTCAGTTGTGAAGATTTCCACTGGGGGGCTTAAATCGATTTTGCGTGGCCACAATCCTCGCCCTTACTTCCGTCGCGATTTAGAAAAATAATTTGTTCAGTCCGCATGAAGGCCTCCTAACTCATCAGTGCAACATCTCCGTGAACACAAAAATCAAAGAACCACAGAGGTGGGACAACGGTGAGGACTCGACAGCAAGAAACCACTGAAATGCTGGAGCAAAAGAAAATCAACAGTTAGACTCCGATGAGCCCGACCAGAGACAGAAAAACCTAAGAAAACTGACACTTTCTTGTACCGTCACTTTCGACGTACAGGTCATTCTGTAAATAACATTGTTATACAACCAGTGGAAAAACTTTATTACGATGCAAATTCTACATCTAGATTCAAAATAATCAAAAGACATGAAGCTGAACTGAAATGGATTAAATTTTTACAGACCCCTTTTCCACTGGGATTTAACAATAACATTTATCATGAGGGTAATATTTCCAGAATGCCGGACTTTGATATTTTCTCACTCCTGGAATGTCGAAAACTCAGAACTAGATCTGACGGCACCAGGAAAAATGGTAACTTTAAACGTAAATCACGTGCGTTTAAACGAAACAATACTAGACTGAAGTAACTGTCAATTATATTATTAAATCATGGACGCCAGTCTTTGCTTTCATTTTTAAGGTCATTACCCGTTTCTGTTTTACGTCTTCTGGACACCGAGGCGAATAAATTCTACGATGGTTCTCATCAGTTATATGATGCGGCACTCTTAACTAGAGGCTATACTCAGCATACTCTCCGTCCTTACATTGATTCTGAAATTAATCATAAACGCCATTTCTTCAAAATATCCTACATTAATAAGGGTATGGATTTTATAGATTTGCCCAGTATCTTCCGTGAGAGATCGGTGCTTTCTTCCATTCCTGCTTATTTCCAAAATACTGAAACACCTATAATTTGCTATAAATATAACAAACCTGTTAGATCTATCATTTTTAATTTCAATAAGCTTGTTTCAGATCTTGATATTGATACTAATACTCCTGATTCATGTGATTGTAAAAACTCAAAGTATTGCTATCCGGCTGCTGGTCATGTAATTACTGGCAATTTGAAAATTATTCCTGATTCTAGGATAAGGAATATAATTTCTAAAGGACCGAAATATCGGTTTCCTTCTAAAATTGATTTCAGTAAATGTAGAGATGAAATCGCTGCTTCCTTGAATGAATTCGGTAATCGATGGTGTAAGCGAGAGTATGTTGAGCATAAAGCCCTTAAGGACTAGAAACTTAGTGAATAAACGCATTTCTTTCTATTCTCAAAATACTAACTTATTACCTCCTAAGCCCAAGACGTCTTTACGTCATCTTAAACTAGGTATTCAAGAATTTCATAAGAAGTTTGTTTTGGCCCCTGCAGACAAGGCCGCTAACAACGTCGTCGTTGTGTGACGGCTCCACTATGTTAACACGCTTAAGCAGGAGCTTGGTGGTACTAAGTAGAAGTAAAACAAATATCAGGAATTGATACAATTAACTTACTCCATCCATAAAAGACACCAAAGGGAAAGAAATACAAACATTAAGCGACCAGACCATAATGGAAACCTAAACAAAGGAAGGCCATATGGACAGTTACTTTCCCACAAAATGGCCATATGGCCATCCAAAATTAAAAGACACAAGTGATACACACAGTAAGTAACAAACAACAACATAAATAAATCGCCACAGAAGAGCCGCCTGCCTATGAACTTCAGCCTTTAGCTGAAGAGAGAGCTATAGTAGATAAACATGTTTGTCTTTCAGCCACCAAGTTTGCTGTGTGTGTTAACGAAGGCCAAGACAAGCTTCCTACGCTATACTGGTTACCAAAACTTCATAAAAAAAACCTTACAAAGCACAGTTTATTGCAAATTCTAGCTCTTGCACTACCACTGAACTTTTAAATTATTAACTTCCTGTCTTACTGCTATTAAAACGCATGTAATTAAATATTGTGATAAAGTCTTTGAAAGATCAGGAAGAAATCTGTATTGGTCTATGAAAAATTCGAATGAGGTCTCCCCGTACATGCATTTAATGCTCTTATTTTTCCAATCCTCAGGGATTGCTTGTACAATTGCTTTTCACTGTTCCATCAATTGACATCCTTTAGATACCTGTTGAAGGTCATTATTAAACCGAGTGTTCACGGAGATGTTGCACTGATGAGTTAGGAGGCCTTCATGCGGACTGAAAAAATTATTGTCTAAATCGCGACGGAAGTAAGGGCGAGGCTTGTGGCCACGTAAAATCGATTTAAGCCCCCCAGTGGAAATCTTCCACTGACCGTTCCAAGGCGGCTCTTCTGTGGCGATTTATTTATGTTGCTGTTTGTTACTTAATGTGTGTATCACTTGTGTCTTTTAATTTTGGATGGCCATATGGCCATTTTGTGGGAAAGTAACTGTCCGTGTGGCCTTCCTTTGTTTAGGTTTCCATTATGGTCTGGTCGCTTAATGTTTGTATTTCTTTCCCTTTGGTGTCTTTTATGGATGGAGTAAGTTAATTGTATCAATTCCTGATCTATGTTTTACTTCTACTTTATTTATGTTGTTGTTTGTTACTTACTGTGTGTATCACTCGTGTCTTTTGGTTTTGGATGGCCATATGGCCATTTTGTGGGAAAGTAACTGTCCTTATGGCCTTCCTTTGTTTAAGTTTCCATTATGGTCTGGTCGCTTAATGTTTGTATTTCTTTCCCTTTGTTGTCTTTTATGGGTGGAGTAAGTTAATTGTATCAATTCCTGATCTTTGTTTTACTTCTACTTTAAATAAATTGAAATCTAGACATTTTCGTGCTTCTAGTCTGTCTACCTACGATTTTTCCACTCTTTACACTACACTTCCTCATTATCTTATAAAAGCAAAGCTTAATGATTTAATTGAATGGGCTTTTCACAAAGAAGATTCTCTCTATCTTGCATGTAATATCAGAAATGCATTTTTCACTTCTAAAGAGCATAAGAATTATACACTTTGGTCATGTCAGAAAGTGTGTGATGCCCTCACCTTTCTACTTGACAATATTTATATTAGATTCGGTACTAAGTTATTTAGACAAATTGTGGGTATTCCGATGGGTACTAATTGCGCACCTCTTGTGGCTGATCTGTTCTTGTATTGTTATGAAAGAGACTTCATTTTGTCGCTTCCCATTGATAACCAATCTGAAATTATTGAAGCTTTTAGATCTACTTCTAGATATTTAGATGATTTATTAAATATTGATGATTTGATTAGTCAGATTTACCCCCCCCCCCCCCCCCCCAGAACTTCAGTAAAATAAAGCAAATTCTTCAGATACCGAGGCCGCGTTTTTAGATTTACATCTATCTATTGTAGATGGATTTGTTTCGCGCAAAATTTATGATAAACGCGATGACTTTGATTTTGAGATTGTAAATTTTCCTTTTTTGGATGGTGATGTTCCTCGTGCGCCATCCTATGGCGTTTATATTTCGCAATTAATTCGATTTGCTAGAGTGTGTGGTCATGTGGCTGACTTCAACACTCGTAATAAATTATTAACGGCTAAACTCCTTAATCAAGGTTATCGGTACCATAAACTACGCAAAGCCTTTTCAAAATTTTATAGACGCCATTCTGATTTAATTTCAAAATTCAATATTGGACTTAAATCTCTTCTGCAACAAGGTCTATCGGATCCCGAATTTTTTTGTGACTTAGTATATAATTTCAGAAAAATATATAACTGCAATGACTTCAGCACCCAATTTCGTAAAATCATTCTTCGATATAAAAAGATTGGGTACAACATGGATATTATACGACAGACTGCATGCATGGTAGTTAACCCAATCACAGTTGGTAACTTTGCTTCCCTCTTTAATTGCACGCCGGTGGGTCAGGCCTCAGATTCTATGACGGCTCCAACGTAAAGGCTTATTGAAAATTAGAGATAATGTTGGTTGGTACCTGATGCTCTGTCTCTGGTCGGGCTCATCGGAGTTTTGCTCCAGCATTTCAGTGGTTTCTTGCTGTCGAGTCCTCACCGTTGTCTCACCTCTGTGGTTAATTGATTTTTGTGTTCACGGAGATGTTGCACTGATGAGTAAGGAGGCCTTCATGCGGACTGAACAAATTATTTGTCTAAATCGCGACGGAAGTAATGGCGAGGATTGTGGCCACGTAAAATCGATTTAAGCCCCCCAGTGGAAATCTTCCACTGACCGTTCCAAGGCGGCTCTTCTGTGGCGATTGATTTATGTTGTTGTTTGTTACTTACTGTGTGTATCACTTGTGTCTTTTGGTTTTGGATGGCCATATGGCCATTTTGTGGGAAAGTAACTGTCCTTATGGCCTTCCTTCGTTTAGGTTTCCATTATGGTCTGGTCGCTTAATGTTCGTATTTCTTTCCCTTTGGTTTCTTTTATGGGTGGAGTTAGTTAATTGTATCAATTCCTGATCTTTGTTTTACTTCTACTTTCCACGCAGAGCTGAAACCGACCCGCACACGAGTACTGCAGACCTGAAACCGACCCGCACACGAGTACTGGTAAACCTCTTAGAGGATATAATAGAAGTAAAGACAATGAATCGATACAATTAACCCACAGCTCCCAACAGAGACACCAAAGGGAAAAAAAACAGAAACATGAAGCAACAGACCCTAACGGAAACACCAACAGCGGAAAGCCAAAAGTCGACAAAGGACATCATCTGGGCAATACCACAGAAATGTCTGGAGCCATTCACACTGAACAACAAATAGATTGGACCCTTTCCTTCCTGTTCCTGGAAAGCAGCATCCAGTCTCCTGTTTCCATGTTTCGTCGAGCACCAGATGTTATTCTTTATCGAACTACGAATAGCGTCCTCCGATTAACTCTTGATGATGAAATAGCGACTCCCTTCTTGGTTGAAATCAAAGTTCTTGGGATTGTTCTTGTGTTTGGACTTCAGCTTATCCTGGATTGGGTTTTTAGGAGACTCACTTTGATTGACTGTTGTATGCGGAATATACCTTGCCTTCTGGGACAGTGTTTGTGGAGGCTGTCTCGCAATGGCAGCCCATGACATTTTAGACTCCTGTGAGCCTCCACTTCTAAACAAATCATCCTTTTGTGTTATTCGGTTTATTCCTAAATTCTGTCCTTTATCCCTTATTGTTTTGTCTGTATCACCAACCTCTACTGGTATCAATTCAGGTCTACCTATTTGTATATAATAATGCCCTGTGGAGGTCAGATTCAGAGCAATCATCTTCCCAAAAATCATAGCAGTATCCCGTTTCAGATCTATTTTCACTTCTGCTGTTTTCATGGCTTTCCTAGACAACAGCAAAGGAATGTTAGATTTTACCACGTCAGTTCTGATGGTGACCCCTTTTCCTGCAATTACTGCTGGAATACTGTATTCTCCTTTAGTTTTCAGACATTCTCCATCGCCAAACTTAAATGTTCTCTGACCAACAGCCTGTTGAAGTTTCTTTTGTCTGTCTTATTCAATGAACTGAGATAATGTTCTATCCAGTTTTCACCACACACCGTACTACTACACGCACTGTCTAATACAGCACAGTTCCGTGCACCATTGCTTAGCTGGGAAATGTCACTTTTATGATAGCCCGTAACAAGCACAACTTGTTCATCTTCTGAAATATTAACTTCAGCCTGTTCATGTTGATTATATGTATTTGCTGTGTTTTCCCAGCTATGTGGGCATTTTGCTACAAAGTGTCTTAAGGAGCAAGAACATCTACATGTAAGAGGCTTACCATCTTGTCCAAGTTGGTTCTCCTGTCTATCCTGTTGTGCATGGTTACCATTACCATATCTGCTTCTTCCTGGTTTCCCTCTGTACTGCTTCACATAGCCTGCTGCTAACAATGCCTCTTCATTATCAGTGAGAAAAGTTGGATCTAGCTTGATTGCCGCACCGCTGCCTCCACTTCCACTATCCCCTTTGAATTTTTTCAGTGATTTCTTAGCTTCCTCATAAAGTGTTTCTTGTTCTCATAGTTCATACCCGTCAATACCAACACTTTTGTCCTCTTTTGTGATACTAGCTTTTCTAAGCAGTTTAAAAGCTAAAATTTCTGGTGGTAAACTCATGTTTTTCTTTTCAATTTTCCTGTATTTTGCATCAAACTCTGCAACATATTCATGGATAGACTGCCCCTCATTTCTATAAAAGTCATCAAAATCCTCAAATTTTTCTAAGCTATCAGTCCGATCATCAATAGCTAAATGTTTGTCAAGAAAATTCAGAAGAACTGTTAACCCATCATCACTTTTTAAGTCATCAATTGGAATTTCATTAAAAACTTTTTCTCTTATCCGACTTCCATCTTCTTCTGGAAGAGTTAATGCTATGGCAACACTTTGTTTATACTTAGATAAGTCTGTTATCTACCTCCATGCCATCAATTCTTGTCTAAATCTTTCATAATTTTTGGACTTGAGAAATTTTGGTGGATTAATTCTGGTTGTTATTTTGGATCCTTCCTTCTATATACAAATCATTGTTCAAAACTCTTAGTCTAAATGTCCACACTGTTCAAGTATCTTCTCTTACTTGAGGATAGTTCCCTTCGCTCTGCTACCATTTGTTAAAGCATTAAATCACTACATATTGACCACAATAGGTTTAGTGGTTATCCTGATCAAGGTAAACTAACATAAACTCGTTACTATCACAATTATGACGTCACAGTACAGACAGTTACAGTAACTCATGTGCAGAATGCAGAGTAACTTCCCCTGGATAAAGAGCATGCAATTAACAACTTTTCCACAAAATGGCCAAAAGGCTATCCAAAATAAAATAATCCAGGCAAAGGGGTGTGAATCGGACCATCCATGCCTATAAACCCTATTGGTTTCATTGGACGGCAGGGCTTGAGATGTCATTTCATCTCAGTGTCGGGTAAAAGTCCCACAAAATTGGAAGCAACGTCTCCAAAATAACCTTTATAGTTTTGACGGGGACGTTAGACCTCAAATCAAACAAAAACAAACCCAAAGCTCAGATTCGCCTCAATTATTTATGATTACAAACTGTCAAATTGGTACAGCAAGCGGTGCTTTGAATGCAATGTTAGTGACAAAGTAGAAGTAAAACAAAGATCAGGAATTGATACAATTAACTTACTCCATCCATAAAAGACACCAAAGGGAAAGAAATACAAACATTAAGCGACCAGACCATAATGGAAACCTAAACAAAGGAAGGCCATATGGACAGTTACTTTCCCACAAAATGGCCATATGGCCATCCAAAATTAAAAGACACAAGTGATACACACAGTAAGTAACAAACAACAACATAAATAAATCGCCACAGAAGAGCCGCCTTGGAACGGTCAGTGGAAGATTTCCACTGGGGGGCTTAAATCGATTTTACGTGGCCACAATCCTCGCCCTTACTTCCGTCGCGATTTAGACAAATAATTTGTTCAGTCCGCATGAAGGCCTCCTAACTCATCAGTGCAACATCTCCGTGAACACAGAACTCAAAGAACCACAGAGGTGAGACAACGGTGAGGACTCGACAGCAAGAAACCACTGAAATGCTGGAGCAAAAGAAAACCAACAGTTAGACTCCAAGTTTACGAGGAACACAATAACTCCACCGGTTGTGCATCAACATGTTAATTCCCATGTAAGAACCCACTATTCACCACTTTACATGCACACTGTAGTTTACAAGGTACATGTTTACATTTTTCCTTCATCTGTTCCTAGACGTCCCATGTAGAATGTGGGTACTCGTAACCAACTACCTCCGTGAGACGATTCTTATGAGAACCGGCAAGTTACTTAAGGTGTAAAATAGGAACATTATCACATATTTTCATCAGGAAATAACCGTTTTAGGTACGAATGATTGCATATGAGTGTGTTATCGTGATGTGTACTAAAAATATTTCGTATTAAAATGATATAAACAGTAAACATACAGAGACCTATATGGAGATTGATCATGAAATCTTTTCTACGGACATTCTCTCCCTTCCACTGATTCAAGAAGGGCAGTTGTCAGTTTCTGGCGAAAGAATATGCATTGTACTGGTAAACCGCTTATGTATAAGCCTGTCCAGGAAAAGTGTGGACAGGTAAAGTGTACGGCTAAAAATGACCTAAAATAGTGTTGACTGGGCCGTTAAACTCCAAAACAAACAAACAAAACAAATCCTCTACCTATAGTAAAGGGTCACGAGCTAACATCGAATACTTTCATGTACAATGTGAGAGCAGTTTGACCCTTTGAGTCCGCCAAATTAAAATGTGGAAGCTCCGTTTGTTTGTTTAACGTCCACTTCAACACTATTTAGGTAAATTTGGAGACGTTGCCTCCAATTGTTTGGGACTCTAACCCGATACTTAGCTGAAGTGACATCTTAAGCTCTGTCACCCAATGGGCCCAACAGGGTTTATATGCATGGGCGGTCCAACTCACACCACTTGGCCTGGGCAGGCATACACCTCCTAAATGGTTTTCCTGTACTCATGAGCAGCGGGTTAGGTCCTGCTGGAAGCATCATGTAGCCCAGTATGTGTTTGTTTGTTTCATTTGAGGTTTAACGTCCCCGTCAACACTGTAAAGGTCATTCTGGAGACGTTGCTTCCAATTGTGTGGAACTTTTACCCGACATTGAGATGAAATGACATCTCAAGCCCTGTCGCCCAATGAAACAAATAGGGTTTATAACTACTAAAGCATGGACGGGCCGACTTGCACCGCTTAGATCCTCTAAGCGGTCAACCAGTACTCATGTGCGGGTCCGTTTCAGCTCTGCGTGGAAGCATCGTGCATCATGCAGCCCATACATTTCTTCAAGCCCCGATGGGCGGGGGCCGCCCAATATGTGTATATGCATGTATATATGTGCATACTGCGGCATTACCAAATGGTCTTGCTTTTTCATTCTTCCTCTCCTTTAAATTTGACAACTTTGTATATGTTCACTATGGGTGTTCTTTCTTTCTATCACTAGTAATAGAGTGTATGCAAGACGATATGTAAATATGCATTCAAGGAAACTCTGGATGTATGTACCGATCTACATGTACATGTAGGTATACGAGCAGGGAACACGCACCATACCATTACAACAGGACAGTCTCGTGAAAAGACAATTGAGAATATGCTAAGTCAAGCTGGGCAGGGTGCCCCCTCCCCACCACCGACTCCACACACACCACCCTAACATAGAAATAAAGAGAATTAGAATCTCACTGAGGTCTAGAACGATTTTTGGTTTTTAACCCATTCAGTACCAAAAGCTCCTAAATGGGTACCTTGGCAAGCAGGGCAGGCCCAGATCAGACGCCGCAGAACGCAGCGATTTTTTGGGGCCTCCACTGTTTGCTCAAAGCTCACTCATTTTCCAAATAAATTTTGAGGATTTTGAGGAAATAACAAACTGTCACCCCTAAATTTTAAAATGAACTGCTGCTACATGTATATATAAGGAGGAAGATTCCATTTGGTACCAAAAGGGTTAAAATGTTTATAATCCACGAGAGTTCAGTTCACAATGGATTGGTCCAGCATCAAGCTAGGTATGTCTTACCTTGCAAAAAGAGGGAAGACTCCCTCTATCTTCCATGTAATGTTTTTTCACTTCTAAAGAGCATATAAATTATACTTCATGGTCATGTCAGAAAGTGTGTGAAGCTCTCACCTTTCTACTTGACATAATTTAGACAAGTTGTGGGCATTCCGATGGGTATTAATTGCGCACCACTTGTGGCTGATTTGTTGTTGTTTTGTTATGAGAGAGACTTCATGATGTCCCTTTCTGCTGAAAACCAGTCTGAAATCATTGAAGCTTTTAGCTCCACTTCTAGATATTTGGATGATGTATTAAATATTGAAAATACCTATTTCGATGGTTTGATCAGTCAAATTTACCCCCCCCCCGAACTTCAAATAAATAAAGCAAATTCTTCTGATACCGAGGCCCCGTTTTTGGATTCACATCTATCTATTGTAGATGGGTTTGTTTCGTGCAAAATTTATGATAAACGCGTTGATTTTGATTTTGAGATTGTAAATTTTCTTTTTTTAGATGGTGATGTTCCTCGTGCGCCATCCTATGGCGTTTATATTTCGCAATTAATTCGATTTGCCAGAGTGTGTAGTCATGTAACTGACTTCAACACTCGTGATAAATTGTTAACGGCTAAACCTCTTAATCTGGGTTATCGGTACCATAAACTACGCAAAGCCTTTTCAAAATTTTATAGACGTCATTCTGATTTAATTTCAAAATTCAATATTGGACTTAAATCTCTTCTGCAACAAGGTCTATCGGAACCCGAATTTTATGGTGACTTAGTATATAAATTCACAAATATATAAACCGCAATGACTTCAACACCCAATTTCGTAAAAATCGTTCATCGTTAGACATGTATATACTATGAAATTTTATTAAGTTATTCCTACATTTGAAAAGTATGGTATTTTTCGGTAAAATTCAACATTTTCATCGCCTGAAAAGTGAAACTTTATAAATATTTCAATATCTTTCTTTGTTTCTGTAGTTAACGGTAATCCATATGTAACTTTTTGCATCAAACTATTTTCAAGAATCTCACCACTAACTTTTTCCCCATACATTCCCGTTTCCCTCGCTTTTTGGTCAAAAATTTAAATTTCTCCCTCAAAAGGGAAACTTCTGAGCAGGCACAAAACTGAATGTTTTTATAGCTACTTGAGAGTAGTTAGTGCACATCTGGCTATATAAATTGGTTCGACATCATACAATACATTTTTATACTGTGGTTGTTACTTGCCAAAAAACTAATGGATTATGAGTGTTTTATATAAAAATGTGCATTTTCCTACCCCGCAAAAATGATTTTTTTTGACATATATATATATATTTTTCCTGTAGTTAACGAATACACATATATAACTTTTTACACCAAAACATTTTCAAGAATCCAAACCAGTCACTTTTTAAAAAAAATATTCCCATTTTCTGCGTTTTTGTCAATATTTCCAAGTTTTTACACCCCAAAAAGACAGGTTTATGTACACATATCAAGCTGAAACTTCTTGTATCGCTACTTGACAACAGTTAGCTTATTTTTGGCTATTCAAATAAATTTGATATAATTGAATGCATTTTCTATAATTTAATTCCTGCTGTTGGCAATTTTTATTCAAATTTCGAACATTTCCCCCCAAAAAAAACAATTTCGCCAGGGAATATTTGGGGGGATTTTTTCCTGTAAGCCAGGACACCTCACTGATTTGGAAAATAGTGAAAACCCTTCTGAAGGAATTTGTTTGAGGTTGTGGGTCTTTTGGGCTAAAATGACTGGCCTATAAGATAAGCCTGTGTGTACACACAGTGTAATCAACATCTTTGTTGTTTGCTTTGTGAATGATATACTAAGGCTACTAAAAATTAATTAACTCAGCACTGAGTGGCTACTCAGAAAATGCAAGTAGATATTGAAAGCATAGTAAATTTGCCATAACCTTATATTGTGTGGTCAGTTATGGTTAATAAATGCTTTTTTGAGTTGTCAGTCTATCTTAAATTTCGAATCCTGTCATTTAACATGGCCATTCAGCAAATTTCGAATTAGCGCAACAGTACCTAAATGTATTCCATAATTTCAAAGCTTTTGCGAGACGTAAAAGTTGGGAAACATCCGTTTTCTACCTTCCAATATGTTGATCTTAAAAGGGTTATGGCTTAAATTTTTGTACTTTCAGACCACCTTTCGCTCAATCTCAATAGCTTGGAGATCTTACTACATTGCCTTCACTACTATTTTACTGAGAATTAGAGATAATTTAAATTTATGTAATGGTGGTTGGTGCCTGATGCTCTGTCTCTATTCGGGCCCATCGGAATCTAACTGTCGGTTTTCTTTTGCTCCAGCATTTCAGTGCTTTCTTGCTGTCGAGTCCTCGCCGTTGTTTTATCTCGGTGGTTGTTTGATATTTGTTTTCTCGGAGAGGTTGCACTGATGAGTTAGGAGGCCTTCATGCGGTCTGAACAAATTATTTGCTAAATCGCGAAAGAAGTAAGGGCGAGGATTGTGACCACGTTAAATCGATTTAAGCCCCCAAGTGGAATTCGTTTCACTGACCGTTCCATTGCGGTTCTTCTGTCGCGGTTTAGTTTTGTTATGGTTTGTCTTTGAATGTGTGTATTGCTTATATTATTTTATTTTGGTTAACCTATAGGCCATTTTGTGGGATAGTAACTGACCTTTTGGCTTTCCGCTATTGATTTTTCCATTAGGGTCTAGTTTTGTCAGTTTTAGCTATTTCACCTGCAGAAATACTTGTCTCCGTAAATCCTCCTACAGTTTTCAGAGGCCTTTGATGAAACCTTCCAGTTATTGTCTCCATGACCCTGAAGATGATTCATTTTCATTGAGGTCATGCTCGACTTTGTTTGTGGCCCTTTTCAGTTTTAGCCTTTTATCAACAGAAACTCTTGTCTCCGCAACTCCTCCTTCAGTTTTTAGCTCACCTGTACGAAGGTCATGGTGAGCTTTTGTGACTATGAGATGTCCTGCGTCGTCGTTCGTCGTGCATAAATTTTTCTTGTTAACGTTCTAGAGGCCAACACTTTTGCTCCAATCTGCATAAAACTTGGTTAGAATGATGATCGTGACAATATCTCGGACACGTTCGAATATGGGTCATGTCGAGTCAAAACGTATGTCAGTAGGTCGAATAATAGAAAAACATTGTTAACCCTCTAGAGGTCACAGTTTTGGTCCAATCGTCTTCATTCTTGCTCAAAATGAATATCCTGACAATATCTCGGTCATGTTCGAATATGGGTCATGTCGGGTCAAAAAGTAGGTCAGTAGGTCAAATCATAGAAAAAACATGTTAACACTCTAGAGGCCATAATATTAATCCAATAATTCTCAAACGTGCTCAGAATGATTATCCTGACAATATCTTGGTCAGGTTTGAATATGGTCATGTCGGGTCAAGAAGTAGATCAGAAGGTCAAATCAAAGAAAAAAAACTTGTTAACGCTCTAGAGGCCACAGTTTTGGTCTAATCATCCTCAAGCTTGCTGACAAAATCTCAAAGTAGAAGTAAAACAAAGATCAGGAATCGATACAATTAACTCCACCCATCAAAGACACCAAAGGGAAAGAAATACAAACATTAAGCGACCAGACCATAATGGAAACCTAAACCAAGGAAGGCCATAAGGACAGTTACTTTCCCACAAAATGGCCATATGGCCATCCAAAATTAAAAGACACAAGCGACACACACAGTAAGTAATAAACAACAACATAAATAAATCGCCACAGAAGAACCGCCTTGGAACGGTCAGTGGAAAGATTTCCACTGGGGGCTTTAATCGATTTTACGTGGCCACAATCCCCGCCCCCACTTCCGTCGTGATTTAGACAAACAACCCGTTCAGTCCGCATGAAGGCCTCCTAACTCACCAATGCAACATCTCCATGAACACAAAAAATCAAAGAACCACAGAGGTGAGACAACGGTGATGTTTGAATAAGGGTCAGTTTGAATAAGGGTCATGTCCGGTCAAAAAGTAGGCCAGTAGGTCGAATCATAGAAAAACCTTGTGAACACTCTAGAGGTGAAAGTTTTGGTCCAATCGTCATCAAACTTACCCAGAATAACTGTCTTTAAAAATATCTCGGTAAAGTTTGAATATGGATAATGGTGGGTGAAAATGTAAGACACTAGGTCAAATCATAGAAGAAAATGTTAACACTCTAGACGCCACAGTTTTAGTCCAAGCATCATCAAACCTTCCCAGAATGATCATCTCGACAATATCTAGGTCAAGTTCGAATATGGGGTCAGTTGGGTCAGAAAGTAGGTCAGTAGGTCAGTGGGTCTAATCATACAAAAAAACATTGTTAACTCTCTAGAGGCCGCAGTTTTGGTCCAATCATCTTCAAACTTGCTTAGCATTATCATCTTGACAATAACATGAGAAGTCCGTAAAGGATAGGTAGGTGTCATCAAACGATCCACCCTTTGTCACCAGAAGACATTTGAAGTTAGACTGAGTACGTTCATCTCCGTCTGGTGCACTAGGACCTGACCCTCAATGTTCACAAGGTGCCCAGATAGTGACATACAAAATAGAAGTGGACGAAATGATCAAGAATCGATACAATTAACCCACAGCTCCTATCAGAGACACCAAAGGGGAAGACACACCAACATGAAACAACAGACGCTAATGTTTCATCAATAGCGGAAAACCAAAAGGACAGTTACTTTCCCACAAATGGCCAATAGGCTATCCAAAATAAATAATATAAGCGACACAAACACCCAAAGATAATTCATAACAAAAATAAACCGCGACAGAAGAACCGCCTTGGAACGGTCAGCGGAAACGATTTTCACTGTGGGCGGGGGGGGGGGTTAAATCTAAGACGTCTTTACGTCACCTTAAACTAGGTATTCAGCCTTTAGCTGTATAGAGGGCTTTATTTGATGACCACATTTGTCATTCAGCCACCAAGTTTGCTGTCTGTGTTACAGAAGGCCAAGACAGGCTTCTAGTTCATGATAAACGCGATGATTTAGATTTTAAGATTGTTAATTTTCTTGTTTTGGATGGTGATGTTCCTCGTGCGCCATTCTATGGCGTTTATAATTCGCAATTAATTCGATTTGCCAGAGTGTGTAGTCATGAAACTGACTTCAACACTCGTAATAAATTGTTAACGGCTAAACTTCTTAATCAGGGATATCGGTACCATAAACTACGCAAAGCCTTTACAAAATTTTATAGACGTCATTCTGATTTAATTTCAAAATTCAATATTGGACTTAAATCTCTTCTGCAACAAGGTCTGTCTGAACCCGAACATAATCCTCGCCCTTCCGTCGCAATCATGAGAAATAATTTGTTCAGTCCGCATGAAGGCCTCCTAACTCATCAGTGCAACATCTCCCTGAACACAAAAATCAAACAGCCACAGGAATGAACAAACGGTGGGGTCTCGACAGCAAGAAACCACTGAAATGGTGGAGCAAAATAAAACCAACAGTTAGACTCCGATGAGCCCGACCAGAGACAGAGAATCAGGTACCAACAAACATAAGCCTTTACGCTGGAACCGTCATGGAATCTGAGGCCTGACCCACCGGCGTGCAATTAAAGAGGGAAGCAAAGTTGTCAACCGTGATTGGGTTAACTACCATGCATGCAGTCTGTCGTATAACATTTATGTTGTACACAATCTTCTTATAACGAATAATGATTTTACGAAATTGGGTGCTGAAGTCATTGCGGTTATATATTTTTTTGAATTTATATACTAAGTCACAATAAAATTGGGGTTGCGATAGACCTTGTTGCAGAAGAGATTTAAGTCCAATATTGAATTTTGAAATTATAGTAAGAGCTCCAAGCTATTGCGATTGAGCAATAGGTGGTCTGAAAGTACAAAAATTTAAGCCATAACCCTTTTTAAGATCAACATATTGGAAGGTAGAAAACGGTGGTTTCCCAACTTTTACGTCTTGCAAAAGCTTTGAAATTATGGAATACATTTTGGTACTGTTGCGCTAATTCGAAATTTGCTGAATGGCCATGTTAAATGACAGGATTCGAAATTTAAGATACACTGACAACTCTAAAAAGCATTTATTAACCATAACTGACCACACAATATAAGGTTATGGCAAATTTACTATGTTTTCAATATCTACTGGCATTTTCTGAGTAGCCACTCAGTGCTGAGTTAATTTATTTTTAGTAGCCTTAGTATATCATTCACAAAACAAACAACAAAGATGCTGATTACACTGTGTGTACACACAGGCTTATCTTATAGGCCAGTCATTTAGCCCAAAAAGACCCACAACCTCTAACAAATTCCTTCAGAAGGGTTTTCACTATTTTCCAAATCAGTGAGGTGTCCTGACTTACAGGAAAAAATACCCCCAAATATTCCCTGGCGAAATTGTTTTTTGGGGGGAAAATGTTCGAAATTTGAATAAAAATTGCCAATAGCAGGAAATAAATTATAGAAAATGCATTTAATTATATCAAATTTATTTGAATAGCCAAAAATAAACTAACTGTTGTCAATTAGCGATAAAAGAAGTTTCAGCTTGATATGTGTACATAAACCTGTCTTTTTGGGGTGTACAAACTTGGAAATATTGACAAAAACGCAGAAAATGGGAATATTTTTTTTTTTTTTTAAAGTGACTGGTTTGGATTCTTGAAAATGTTTTGGTGTAAAAAGTTATATATGTGTATAAGTTAACTACAAGAAAAAATAAAATTTTATATGTCAAAAAAATTCATTTTGCGGGGTAGGAAAATGCACATTTTTATATAAAACACTCATAATCCATTAGTTTTTTGGCAAGTCACAACCACAGTATAAAAATTTATCGTATGATGTCGAACCAATTTATATAGCCAGATGTGCACTAACTACTCTCAAGTAGCTATAAAAACATTCAGTTTTGTGCCTGCTCAGAAGTTTCCCTTTTAAGGGAGAAATTTAAAATTTTGACAAAAAAGCGAGGGAAACGGTAATGTATGAGGAAAAAGTTAGTGGTGAGATTCTTGAAAATATTTTGATGCAAAAAGTTACATATGGATAACCGTTAACTACAGAAACAAAGAAAGATATTGAAATGTTTATAAAGTTTCATTTTTCAGGCGATGAAAATGTTGAATTTTACCGAAAAATACCATACTTTTCAAATGTAGGAATAACTTAACAAAATTTCATAGTATATACATGTCTGACGGAGCTGGTCTGTATTATCAGATATGCACAAACTACTTTGAAGCAGCTATATAATGCTTCAACTTCATACCTTCACAGAAATGTTCCTTTCTAAGGTTGTTGGAAATTTTGCCAAAGAAAAAAAAACATGGAAAACGAACATTTTCATACATGTATCTGGTAAATGCTTTTGAAAACACTTTGATGTAGCGTTACATCAGATTACTGCATGAAGAAACATTTTTAGCTTTTGAAAAACATTTCCTTATTTCGGGGTAAAAAGACAATACTTTTACAGAAAAAAAAAACATGAAAAATGAACATCTATTATGTAATTTAGCTTTCATAAGCTTAAGGCTTCTGGTTATTTAGTGTAACTGGTCACTGTCCATGGTCGTCACTGTCATCCGTCTGCTCTTCTGGTCTCAATTTTCTTAAATGACGTTTTTTAAGTCACTAAATCTTGTTAAGAGTTTTTCAAAATTCCATTCCATGCAACTTTGATTGTCATTTTTCCAAGACTGTTGAAATTATAGCCCTGGGGTCAAAAATGGCCCCCTCTGATGGTCACTTGTTTTACATTGACCAATATTGGACAACTTTAAAAGTCTTCTTGCCTGAAAATGGAAGGGTCGAGCCTTTGATGTTTAGTACGAGTAAATATAGCTTCAGATAGTGCATTTTTGTCAAGATTGTTCAAAAATTGATTTGTATAGGGAAAACTATAAAACAATCTATGTCCTTGATATTTGTATGCATATTAATCTAGTTGACTTTTACCAGGATTGTTCAAATCATAGCACTGTTATCAACAAGGGCCCCGACATTTTAAAATCTTGTGAAACTGGAAGGCCCGGATGAAACAGAGGGCCTTTGATATGTGGTATACATTTATAAAGTATTGCTCAACCAACATTGTTTACATTATAGCCCAGGAATAAAAAATGGCCCAACTCCAGGGGGTCACTTATTTTGCATAGACTCATATAGAGAAAAGCTTTAAAAACAATGTTGAAACTAGAAGGCCCAGGTCCTTTGATATTTGGTAAGCACGTGTAGCTACATCAAGTTAACCTTTATCAAGGTGTTCAAATTACCGCTCTAGGTTCAGATATGGCCCCATCAGTGGGGTAATTTGTGAACTCACATGAACACAGTGTGCTCATGCCATGTAATTGTGACCATTTCCGTCATCCGTCCATCCATTCACATTTTCTTTACTGCAAGGGTTTCAACTAAACTGTGCAGGAATAATCCTCGGGTGATCTTAAAAAAAATTCGTAGAATTGTATTACCTTGAGAAGAGTAGCAGGCTGTTTACAAAAATGTTCCTTGGGTGGCCCTCAAAGTAATCATTGTTGTAGAGATTAAATGATGTGCCTTGTTGTCCTTAAATGATATAAATGTAAGCACTGCTTGTCAAATACGGTATTGGTACTCAATACAGGACACATTGCCACTCTTGGAGATGAAATTTAAACAAAAACTGTAAAAGTTAATGTGAAATTTCAATATTCATTATGCAAATATGTTAGCTTTGATGAGGGATATACATGCAGGACCATCATGATTCTCTTGCTTTGAAATTGTCTGACTGTTCCTTCCTCCAGTATTAAGTTAAAGTATGTTAATTGAGCAACTTTGTTGCATATTTATTAAAAATGAGCATAAAATGCTATTTGTTGCTGCTGTTGTCCTTATTCATGTTAAATTATGGCGAGATACACGGTGATATTATTAAATCAAGCTTTTAGTTTTGCAGAGTTTGCGGTTTGATTTTGAATGCAAAAAAAATATATATATATCTAAAAACATTATGTTACGGGATAAGAAGGAAATGAAACATAGTTCCAGTTGTTAGATGGTTGCCCTGTCCCATGTACTATTTTTCTTTTAATTTCCTTATTGTTTTGCCCAAAATTCACACTACACGAACAATTAATCTAGGATGAAACACAGGTCTACTATAGTTTGGACATTGATTTAGTTAACTCACTGTTGCTTCTGATTTATTATCATTTTGCATGTTCTTCTATAATTCCTGTTCTTCTTTTCTCTTATTGGTCTTTGTGATTGTAAAAAAAATGATGGCTTCTATCATTGAAAAGTGAACATATTTTTCTGATTCTTGGTGCATAGTTTCATGCATTTCTTCTTTGTCTCCAAATGGGCATGTTGGCTTGAAGCATAACTGATATATAGCTAAGCAATAACAGATATTAGACAAGCGTAAATCTGTTAAATAAATCTTCCCCACCAAATAATGTATCTTGGTCTTTGTGTGTTTGATTTGAGGCTTAACGTCCCCGTCAACACTGTATAGGTCATTTTGGAGACTTGCTTCCAATTTTGTGGGACTTTTACCTGACATTGAGATGAAATGACATCTCATTCCCTGTCGCCAAATGAAACAGATAGGGCTTATAAGCATGGATGGCCCGACTCGCACCGCTTTGCCTGGGCAGGCTTAGATCTCTAGGCGGTTTACAAGTGCTCGAGTGCGGTCGGTTTAAACTCTGCGTGGAAGCATCATGCAGCCCATCTGTTTGTTCAAGCCCCAATGGGCGGGGCCGCGGTATCTGGGTTTTAAACAGTATTTTGTTGGATATAAACAACATTTTTGCACTATATAAGATGGTTCATGATCTGACAGTATGTGTATGTATATTTCTGACATTTATATATATATATGAATGCCTTCCTGCAGGACACATAATGATCAGTGAAAGACAACTTATAGTGCACAAGATGGTACTATTTTGTATATTGTTAGAGCCCTTTATTAGGTAGTATAGTGTTACTGGTGGCATATAATGGATTTTGAGGGTTTTATATATAATATATATAACCGCAATGACTTCAGCACCCAATTTCGTAAAATCATTCTTCGATATAAAAAGATTGGGTACAACAAGGATATTATACGACAGACTGCATGCACGGTAGTTAACCCAATCACGGTTGGCAACTTTGCCTCCCTCTTTAATTGCACGCCGGTGGGTCAGGCCTCAGATTCTATGACACCTCCAACGTAAAGGCTTTTTGAAAATTAGAGAGATAATGTTGGTTGGTGCCTGATGCTCTGTCTCTGGTCGGGCTCATCGGAGTCTAACTGTTGGTTTTCTTTTGCTCCAGCATTTCTTGCTGTCGAGTCCTCACCGTTGTCTCACCTCCGTGGTTCTTTGATTTTTGTGTTCACGGAGATGTTGCACTGATGAGTTAGGAGGCCTTCATGCGGACTGAACAAATTATTTGTCTAAATCGCGACGGAAGTAAGGGCGAGGATTGTGGCCACGTAAAATCGATTCAAGCCCCCCAGTGGAAATCTTCCACTGACCGTTCCAAGGCGGCTCTTCTGTGGCGATTTATTTATGTTGTTGTTTGTTACTTACTGTGTGTATCACTTGTGTATTTTGGTTTTGGATGGCCATATGGCCATTTTGTGGGAAAGTAACTGTCCTTATGGCCTTCCTTGGTTTAGGTTTCCATTATGGTCTGGTCGCTTAATGTTTGTATTTCTTTCCCTTTGGTTTCTTTTATGGGTGGAGTAAGTTAATTGTATCAATTCCTGATCTTTGTTTTACTTCTACTTTATGTAAAATTGTTTATTTTCCTACCCCGAAAATTGACTTTTTGTAAATCTCTAAAATTTATTTCATTCCTGTAGTTAACTGATATCTTACTTTTTACATCAAAAAAATTCCATGAATCCTCACCGCTAACTTAAAAAAGCGTATTCCTATTTTCCATGTTTTTTATAAAAATTTTACATTTTCTGCCTTTAAAAAGTCAAATTGCTGTGCAGGCACGAAGCTGAAGGATTTTCGAGAGCTACTTGATATAGTCAGTGTACGTCTTGCTATATAAATTAGCTCGACATCATACAATTTATCTTTATAATGTAACTTCTACTTGACCGGAAAATACTAGATTTTGGGTGTTTTTATGTAAACATGTGCATTTTCATACCCCGAAAAATGGAACTTTTCAAATATATAAAAATTTAATTTTTCCTGTAGTTAACTTATACACATATATAACATATAACTTTTTACACCAACATGTTTTCAAGAATCCACACACGTAACTTTTTAAAAATTTATTCCCATTTTCTGCATTTTTTCTCAATATTTCCAAGTTTTTACCCCCCCCCCCCCCCAAAAAACAGCTTTCTATTTACATATCAAGCTAAAGCTTCTTTAATCGCTACTTGACAATAATTAGTTTAGTTTCGGTTATTTAAATAAAGTTGCTATAACTGAATGAAATTTTTATAATTTAATTCCTGGTTTTGGCGATTTTTATTTCAATTTCGAACATTTTCCCCCAAAAATCAATTTCGCCAGGGAATATTTTTGGGATTTATTCCTGTAAGTCAGGACACCTCTCTGATTCTGAAAATAGAGAAAACCCTTCTGAAGGAATTTGTTTGAGGTCCAGTGCTATTTCGACTGGCCTATGCATATTTATCGTTCATACATGAAATTTGCAGGTTTTCCCATAATGAGGCTCATTCATTATGGTCTATACTTAACATGTTAAATGATAAAAGTGTATGAATAGATTGGTGCAAATGTTAAGCAGCAAAACCACACAGTTTGATCTAATCATGTGTGAAAATATTACTACGAAGCAGCCATCTCTATTGTGCCACTTTTGGAGCGGCTATACTTACACATTCTATGTCAAATAGAGAAAAGAATTATCAACTCTCAAACAATCTATTATTTAATTCTTAAAACTTCCAGAAAGGGATGTGTGCATGGCATATGCTGGTTCCAAAACACAATATAATGTATTTACTATTTAGCAATATACAAGTTGCCTATGTTAACTTAATTATAACAAGTTTTTCCTGAAAAGCTTGCCCCAAATATGCTTTCCATAGTCCCATTTTGGACCATTTTACTGGTTAAAATCAAGGTGTGTATCATACTTATACTTCATTAATGAGTTTCCTGCATGAAACAAGTTAAACAAATGTAAATTGCACCACTGTTAATGACTACATCTGAAAAGACCTTAATATTTCGACATTGCCCTAATATAAGTATTCTTACATAACTGGCACATTTGTGAACTTGCGTACCGCATATTGGCATGATATAAAACATGTTTTGCGAGACTTAAAAATGGGAAATATTGTGTTTCATACTGCCCAGATATAGTACTAAAATAATATACTAAAGAGAATTTTGGCACCATGGTGGCCACTCAAAATGCGTTTTGTGAGCTTTCGTCAAACGGGAGCTTGTACTAATGATCAGGAATCGATACAATTAACCCACAGCTCCTATCAGAGATACCGAGGGAAAGAAACACTAACATGAAAAAACTAGACTCTAATGGAAACATCACTAGCGGAAATCCAAAAGGACAGTTACTTTCCCACAAAATGGCCAATTGGCTATCCAAAGCAAAAAATATAAGCGATACACACACTCAAAGATTAGCCATAACAAAAATAGACGAGGCAGAAGAACCGCCTTGGAACGGTCAGCGGAAACGAATTCCACTGGGGGCTTAAATCGATTTTACGTGGCCACCATCCTCTCCCTTACTTCCGTCGCGATTTAGATAAATAATTTGTTCAGTCCGTATGGGGGCCTCCTAACTCATCAGTGCAACATCTCCATGAACTCAAAAATCAATCAACCACAGAGATGAAACAACGGTGAGGACTCGACAGCAAGAAACCACTGAAATGCTGGAGCAAAAGAAAACCATCAGGTAGACTCCGATGGGCCCAACCAGAGACAGAGCATCAGGCACCAACCAACATTACATAAAATTAGATTCTCTCTAATTCTCAGTAAGCCTTCACGCTGGAACAGTCATAGAATATAAGGCATGACCCATCGGCGTCCAATTCAAGAGGGTTCCAAAGTTGTTAACCTTGATTGGGTTAACTACCATGCATGCAGTCTGTCGTATAACAATTATATTGCATCCAATCTTTTTATATCGATGAATGATTTTACGAACATTGGTTACTGAAGTCATTGCAATTATATATTTGTCTGAACTTATATACTAAGACAACATAAAATTCGGGTTCCGATAGACCCAGTAGCAGAAGAGATTTAAGTCCAACATTGAATTTCAAAATTAAATCAGAATGACGCCTCAAACATTTTAAAAAGGCTTTGCGGACTGAACAGATAATTTGTCTAAATCGCGACGGAAGTAAGGGCGAGGATTGTGGCCATGTAAATCGATTTAAGCCCCCCTGTGGAATTCGTTTCACTGACCGTTCCAAGGCGGTTCTTCGGTCGCGGTTTATTTTTTATATAGTTTGTCTTTAAGTTGTATCGCTTATATTATTTTGTTTTGGATAGCCAATTAGTCATTTTGTGGTAAAGTAACTGTCATTTTGGCTTTCCGCAATGGATGTTTCCATTAGGGTCTGTTGTTTCATGTTTGTGATTCTTTCCCTTTGGTGTCTCTGATGGGAACTGTTGGTTAATTGCATCGATTCCTGATCATTGCCTTCACTTCTATTTTGCATAGTTTATGATACCGATAACCCTGATTAAGACGTTTAGCAGTTGACAATTTATTACGAGTATTGAAGTCAGTTTCATGACTAGACACTCTGGCAAATCGAATTAAGTGCGAAATATAAACGCCATACGATGCCGCACGAGGCGATCACATTTCGAAGAAAGGAAAATTTACAATCTCAAAATCAAAATCATCGCGTTTATCATAAATTTTGCAAGAAACAAATCCATCTACAATAGGTATGTGCAAATCCAAAAACGGGGCCTCGGTATCGAATTAATTTCGAAATAAAAACACCATAGGATGCCGCACGAGAAACATCACCATCCAAGGAAGGAAACTGTACAAAATACAAAATCAAAATCAATAGTAATCAAAAGCCCATAGTTCTGGTAAAAATCAGTCGTTCATGACCTTGATTAAATATGATCGTCTACACGTCATTGGAACAATAACTGGAAAATTTCGCCAAAATCCCTTGAAAACTGTAGGAGGAGTTGCGGAAACAAATGTGTCTACGGACGGATAGACTGGTGACGGATGGATGGACGGACGAATGGACGAACCCATTACTGTAGTCCCCTTCGAATAACGTCAGGAGACAAAAAGTAGTACTGGAAAAATTGCAAGGTGTATAGCCTGACGCATTTTTTGGAATCATCTGTAGACAATGTGTCAAAGAAGAAGTAAAACAAAGATCAGGAATTGATACAATTAACTTACTCCACCCATAAAAGACACCAAAGGGAAAGAAATACAAACATTAAACATCAAGCCTGTCTTTTCTTGTTGACTGTGCAATATCTTTCCCATGACTTCTCTCTGTCGCTCTCTCTCTGCAACAGCATAGTTTTCAATTGTGAACAGTTTGCAAGTTTCGGGTGATGCTTTTCAACGCCTGCCGAAGAACTCGGAAATATTTAAGACAAGAAAATATCAGTGACCGATAATTGTATATAAAAATAGAAATAAAGGTTTATGCATAAAATAAAAAGGAAAGCCGACCGATTCCTTATCATTGAACTACCTATTACTTTCAGGATATTATTCCAAACTGAAGACACTTCAGGTGTAGCGACCCTTTCGAGGAACATTTCCTTACTGACGATGCTTCCAGGGTATCGGCTACTAACCGACGACATTTCCAAAGTATATTTCTATTACCGACGAAATTTCCAGGGTATATTTTCCTTACTGATTAAGACTGGTCCTATGCTATTGGAGCTTCTAAAATGATACTGTAAAGGAGAATATGATAAATGCAAAGGAATTTAGTTGTATACCATTTATTGACATGTAACTTCAGAAACTGGGTGTTTGCCCCTGTGCACTGACAACATAAGACGTTTTGAGATTGTTTAACTAGGGAGTAAAATAAATGTGAATACAATTATCAGGAATCGACACAATTCACCATACATCCCATCAGAGACACCGATAAATCGATAATAATATAACAGGAATTCTAATACTGGTTGCTTATATATATTCAGTGATATATTGAGTGATAAATCACAAGGCGAAAAAGCGTGACGGGAATGGCCGCCGTTTTATGACGTTTTGAGACGTCGTCGATTGTTTCATTGAAGTTAGACGGAATAATGTCGTTTTCACGCATAAAGTACGTTACGAAAACAGGTAAATGCATGTTTTAAGTCAAACATGTTGGAGGAATTTCTTAAAACAATTGCGGAATGTGGAGAGAATATGAAGGAAACAACAGTATTTAGTCGACTATCAGTGTGTTAGAATCGAAAAAGATCAGCTCTATTCCGTGATTTGCACAGTTTGTCGGTTTATTTAGACAAATTTTGGGTATTCCGATGGGTACTAATTGCGCTCCTCTTGTGGCTGATCTGTTCTTGTATTGTTATGAAAGAGACTTCATTTTGTCGCTTTCCATTGATAACCAATCTGAAATTATTGAAGCTTTTAGCTCTACTTCTAGATATTTAGATGATTTATTAAATATTGATAATACCTATTTTGATGGTTTGATCAGTCAGATTTACCCCCTAGAACTTCAGTTAAATAAAGCAAATTCTTCTGATACCGAGGCCCCGTTTTTGGATTTACATCTATCTATTGTAGATGGATTTGTTTCGTGCAAAATTTATGATAAACGCGATGACTTTGATTTTGAGATTGTAAATTTTCCTTTTTTGGATGGTGATGTTCCTCGTGCGCCATCCTATGGCGTTTATATTTCGCAATTAATTCGATTTGCTAGAGTGTGTAGTCATGTTACTGACTTCAACACTCGTAATAAATTATTAACGGCTAAACTCCTTAATCAGGGTTATCGGTACCATAAACTACGCAAAGCCTTTTCAAAATTTTATAGACGCCATTCTGATTTAATTTCAAAATTCAATATTGGACTTAAATCTCTTCTGCAACAAGGTCTATCGGAACCCGAATTTTATGGTGACTTAGTATATAAATTCAGAAAAATATATAACCGCAATGACTTCAGCTCCCAATTTCGTAAAATTATTCTTCGATATAAAAAGATTGGGTACAACATGGATATTATACGACAGATGATGATGATGATTTCGTGTTTAACGACGCGTCAACCCTCTTTGTGGGTCATAAGCGTCAAACGGTTAATGGTTAAACGGCATGAATAATTATGATGATATTAAAAGTAAAAAGTCAGAATGATAATGTATAAAAATCTGAAACAGTTAAATCTTATGAAAAAGTCCAATTTCTTTTAAGAATAAAATAATATTATCAACAGGTACATCTCGAAACAGTTGTTGTAAAGTGTCAGCATTGAAATATAAAATACGTGAGGGTGAAAAGTCAACACAGTCAATTAAGATATGTTTCACAGTGAATGGCTGATCACAACCTACACAAGAAGGTTGATCATCACCATTAAAAATATAAGAATGAGTAACTCTAGTATGGCCGATGCGCAGTCGTGTTAATACTACGTCCTCTTTTCTGGAAAGCTGTGGAGGAGAGCATTTTGTACTAACGACAGGTTTAATGGCATGGAGTTTGTTATTTATTGCACGGTCCCATTCGCCTTGCCATTCCGACAAGATGTATCGGTTGATAAATGGTTTAAAATTATTAAAAGGAATTTTAAAAACAGATGGATCAAGATTGAGCGATTCCTTTGCTTTCTTGTCAGCATATTCATTGCCGACAATGCCAATATGGCTCGGAAGCCAACAAAACAAGATTTGGTGTGTTTTAGAAATTTCATGATGTTTTTCGATCAATTTTTGAATTTGAGGATTTTTAGATGATGAATGGTCTAAAGCCTTAAGCACAGAAAGTGAATCAGAAAATATAATTGCTTTTTGAATTGTTGAAGAACTGATAAAATCTAAAGCTAGGTCTATTGCTTTGGCTTCAGCTGTAAAAATAGATGAACCATCTGGAAGGCGCATGGTTTTGTGCGTATCTTTAGAAACATACGCACAGCCAACTTTATCTCCTTCTTTGGAACCATCAGTATAGACTTGCTGGTAATCATTGTAACGTGACTGCAGTACCTGAAAGTTTTGTTTGAGAAGTATTGGATTTGATTCGGATTTTTTTCCATCATGTAAGTCGAACAGAATAGAAGGTTGTTTAATACACCAAGATGGAACTTCGGCGGTTTCATGTTTTTGAATATTTTTAAGGTCGATACCTGAATTTTCCAGCAGTGGTAAAATACGTAATCCAAAAGGTTTGATTGCTGTGGGTTTTGTTTCATACTTATCTACAAATTGAGGTGGAAATGAAATTTTGGATGCCGGGTTAGATGGATTTGCAGCAAGTCTGATAGCATACTGAAGAGAAAGTTTCTCTCTGCGCGAGGTTAAAGATGGTTCACCTGCTTCTACATAAAGGCTTAATACGGGAGAAGTACGGAAGGCTCCCATGGCCAGACGAAGGCCTTGGTGATGGATAGTATCCAAGGATTTTAAATAGGACTTTCTGGCAGAACCATAAACAACAGACCCATAATCTAATTTAGATCTTAATAAAGACCGGTAAAGATGTAATAAAGTATTCCGATCTGCTCCCCAACTTGTATGAGCTAAAACTTTCAAAAGATTCAAAGCTTTTAAGCATTTCGCTTTAAGATATTTAATATGGGGAATAAAAGATAACTTTTGATCAAATATGACCCCAAGAAATTTGGCTTCTTCAACAACAGGAATTTGTGATCCGTATAAAAACAGGGAAGGATGTTCGTGTTTCTTCCGTAGTTTACAAAAATGAACACACTGCGTTTTCGACTTGGAGAACTTGAAACCGTTTTTATCAGTCCATTCTTCTATTCTTTTTAAATTTTGTTGTAACTTTCGTTCAATTGTTTTCATATTTTTTGAACGGTAACATATACAAAAATCATCAACATACAATGAACAATCAGTTTTGTCGTCCAAACATTGTACAATATTGTTTATTTTGATGTTAAATAGCGTAGTTGAAAGAATACTACCCTGTGGGACACCCTGTTCTTGATCATAGAAATCTGACACGGTAGACCCCACACGCACCTGAAACATGCGCTCCCCTAAAAAGCTTTCAATAAAACTGGGAAGTTTTCCTCTTAAGCCAATGTTATGTAGATCTTTCAATATTCCATAACGCCATGTTGTATCATATGCTTTCTCCAAGTCGAAAAAGACAGCTACTACGTGTTCTTTGTTAATAAAAGCATCTCGTATAAATGTTTCTAGTCTTATTAAATTGTCATTGGTACTACGTTCCGAACGAAAACCCGATTGATATTCTGAAATGAGGTTGTTGGACTCTAAGTACCAGACTAATCTCTTGTTTATCATTCTCTCCAATGTTTTACACAAACAACTTGTCAAAGCTATCGGACGATAATTTGTAGGTTCTGCATGATCTTTCCCTGGTTTCGGAATTGGTACAACTGTAGCTACACGCCAGCTCTCAGGACAGACCCCCGTTTCCCAAATATTATTAAAGATATCTAAAAGTGTTGTAAGAGAACTTTTTGGCAGATGCTTAAGCATCTGATAATGAATTTCATCGGGGCCGGTTGCCGTATCATGTGATTTTTCAATGGCTTCAACGAGTTCAGATAAGTTAAAAGGTTTGTTGTATTCTTCGTGATTAAGTGATTTAAAGTTTAGATTTCTTTTCTCTTGGTCCTTTTTGAAATTTCTAAAAGTGTCAGAATAATTACGCGATGATGAATTTCTCAAGAATGTGTGCCCAAGAGTATCTGAAATATCTTTTTTTGTTGAAGCTATTGTGTCAAATTCAGTATTTAAATGTGTAAAACCAGAAGACTTTGTTTTTCCTGAAATTTTTCGTACCATATCCCAAACCTTTTTAATGGGGGTTTTATAGTTCAATTTGGAGACATATTCTCTCCACGACTTTCGTTTGGAAGCTCGGATTGTTCGCCGAGCTTTAGCTCTAAAAACTTTTACGTCGTTGAGCTTTTCTGAAGTGGGATTTTTGCAGAACTTATTTAGAGCCTGTTTACGCTTTTTAATAGCTTCTTTACAGTCATTATTAAACCAAGGCTTGCTTTTCTTAGTATTTGTGGAGGTCTTAGGAATGCATTGTTCTGATATGTTAATAAGTGTATCTGTGAAATCAGAAACAATGTCGGACGATTCATTAAAATGATCAATTGATAACTCTTCTTCACATAAATTATGGAATAATTCCCAGTCGGCTTTATTCATTTTCCATTTCTGGTTACAGTCCTCATCTGGTTCGTTTACACTCTCAATTATAACAGGGAAGTGATCACTTCCGCACTGATCATCATGAACAGACCAGTCATAGTCCAAGAAGAGAGATGGGTGACACAAAGAGAGATCTAAAGAAGACAAATGACCTGTCGCAGGGTGAAGGTAAGTATAAGATTTATCATTCATCAAGCAAAGATCGCTCTTTGCAATAAAATCTTCGACAAGTGCTCCTCTGTTATTGATATCTTTACAGCCCCATAGAATATTGTGACCATTGAAGTCGCCAACTAAAAGATATGGCGATGGAAGTTGACTCAGCAATGAGTCAAGATGTTCCGGCTTTAAAGAAAATGAGGGTGGGATATATAGAGAGCAAATTGTAGTTTCTTTATCCAGAGAAACCGATACTGCTATAGCTTGTAAGTCTGTTTTTAATTTGATCTCTCTTTGTGGTAAACATGATTTAACAAAAATTGAACTGCCACCAGATGGTTTGTTACCATCAGAATAGATATAATTATATATTTTGAAACCCCTGACATCAATATTGTCATCAGTTTTTAAAAAAGTTTCTTGCAAACAAAAAACCGATGGGTTTAATAACGAAATAAGTAATAAGAGTTCATTATAATTTGATTTAAGACCTCGACAATTCCATTGTATTATTTTGTGTTTTAAATCCATTTTATGAAGAGATTAAGACTAGAAACTATATTGGAGCTGCAATTGGTGATATAGATCTGCTACCACCAGCTCGTGGTGTTGCTGACCTCGATCTGTTATTGCGGCTTGGTGATGATGGAGTTTCAGCGAACTCCATATCACTGTCACTCAAAGATCCGAATCTGTTCTGGAATTTTATATTGTCTCTTTCCATTTTACGTTGTCTGTCTGTTTGTTTTTGAGACAAGTGTTGTTTCTTCGGATCTTCTGATGTCTTATTAGTTCGACCTGAGTCGAGTTTCTCTTTTGCATGCGGCGCTGGCTTCGGTACGGTCGCTGTCGACCGATCCGAAGCAACCTGGATTGCGCCATTTGATAAATTGGTTGAAGTTTGTGGTGCTGGAGTGGATTTACTCCATGCACCAGATTTTTTCAGTTCAGCTATACATGATTCAACAGTCTGTGTTCCGGAGCTGGTACATTTTACACTAGCACCCTTTGTGATGCTGGCGTAACTGGTGGTTGATGATGTATGTCGCTCTTCAACAATTTTCCGAGCTTCTGGGAAGGATAACGATTGTTGGTACTTAACTGTGAGTATTTCTTTTTCTTTTTTCCAAGCTGGACAGTCTCGAGAAAAAACAGCATGTTGTTCACCACAATTGACGCATTTGGCCTCATTCTTACATTGCTGATGGTTATCGACATGTTTGTCTTCACCACAATTGGCACAGAGGGATTTTTTCTGACATTTGCTTTCGTGGTGACCAAACACCTGACAGTTGTAACATCTAAGAGGGTTCGGAATGTATATCTCTACATTCACAGAAAGATATGCTACTTTGATTTTCTGTGGTAGAACTGGTGTGTTAAATGTCAAAACATAAGTGCTTGTCGATTTAAGCACACCACTTCTACGAACTTGGATGTTACGAACACCAATAACGCCTTGATCCCTGAGATTGTCAAGAATCTCTTGCTCGCTGCATGGACGTAGTTCCGGACTGCGAATGACACCTTTAGATGAATTAAGTGTATTGTGTAAAGAGATCTTGACTTTGAGATCAAATAACTTTTTGGTGCTGAGCAGGTTTTTGACATGCTTTTCTTTCTCGACTTCCAAGAGGAGATCACCGGATCTAAGCTTTTTAATACTCTTTGGATGTCCAGCTATAGATTGGATGCTTTTCTCGATGACAAAAGGAAATAAGCTTGATACATTACGTGAGTCATCCAATGATGTAATAACCAGAAAACGCGGAGAATTAGAGGGCTTTGGAACAGAAGACTGCTGAATCATATCACCAGAGTCATCTGACTCTTCGTTTCGTTGACGTTTTTTTGTGTTGCGGTTAGTTGTGTTATTATTCGCCATGAGGAGAATATCCTAGTTTCGTCTCAAGTGCTCTCCGCCCTCCTTGGAGCCCTACAAGGGAACACCAAAATGGAGTGGTTATCCGACTCGCAGGTGTTAGAGATACACGTGAGATATACTCGCATAAACAAAATGCCTACACGATTGGTCCGTTTGGCCACCGCCTTCTAGAGATAAAAAGATAGAAAAGGGTAAGGTAAATGGGCATATGGTTGGTATCAGGAAAGATACAAAAAGAGTTGAAGAGAAAGCAAAGCGGTATCTCTAGGGCTCGGCGCGACCAGCCGATTGACCGTGCCGGACCGCACGGCCACCCGTCTACACCGAAAAGCCAGGCCAAAGAGGCGTGTTGGGTACCTGAAGCACCGCCACCTCAGGTAACCCTCAACCTCCAGGATCCCTTCTTCCAGCTTACAGGACGCCACCCACGGCAAACGGGTGGTACTTCCTTTAGCTCTTCCCAGTGGGCACAGAGACCACAGCGGCAATGTGCCCAGTGGGAATTGAGCCCCCAGGGCCACGGCAAGGCAGGAAGTCTAATACCTGGGGGATTATACGACAGACTGCATGCATGGTAGTTAACCCAATCACGGTTGGCAACTTTGCTTCCCTCTTTAATTGCACGCCGGTTGGTCAGGCCTCAGATTCTATGACGGCTCCAATGTAAAGGCTTATTGAAAATTAGAGAGATAATGTTGGTTGGTGCCTGATGCTCTGTCTCTGGTCGGGCTCATCGGAGTCTAACTGTTGGTTTTCTTTTGCTCCAGCATTTCTGTGGTTTCTTGCTGTCGAGTCCTCACCGTTGACTCACCTCCGTGGTTCTTTGATTTTTGTGTTCACGGAGATGTTGCACTGATGAGTTAGGAGGCCTTCATGCGGACTGAACAAATTATTTGTCTAAATCGCGACGGAAGTAAGGGCGAGGATTGTGGCCACGTAAAATCGATTCAAGCCCCCCAGTGGAAATCTTCCACTGACCGTTCCAAGGCGGCTCTTCTGTGGCGATTTATTTATGTTGTTGTTTGTTACTTACTGTGTGTATCACTTGTGTCTTTTGGTTTTGGATGGCCATATGGCCATTTTGTGGGAAAGTAACTGTCCTTATGGCCTTCCTTTGTTTAGGTTTCCATTATGGTCTGTTCGCTTAATGTTTGTATTTCTTTCCCTTTGGTGTCTTTTATGGGTGGAGTAAGTTAATTGTATCAATTCCTGATCTTTGTTTTACTTCTACTTTGTTGAAAGTAGAAAAATCACTAGCGCCAGGCGCTTGTGATTTTATCTGCCTTACCACTGGCCTCCAATCAATGATAATTTACTCAATAAATCACTGCTAGATCTGATCTATTTCTAACTATACTAACGCCTGAATATCGATTGCAGCGGAAATGAAGGTCATGATTCCGTGTCCGTACAAAAACTGACGCCTTGCTCAAATGACACCAGAGGAAAAGAAGATCGAACTTCGAGTTAGGAGGCCTTCATGCGAACTGAACAAATTATTTGTCTAAATCTTGACGGAAATAAGGGCGATGATTGCGGCCGCCTAAAATCGGTTTACGCCCCCAGTGAAATTCGCTTCACTGACCGTTCCAAGGCGGTTCTTCTGTCGTGGTTTATTTTGATTATAGTTTGTCTTTGAGTGTGTGTATCGCTTGTATCTTTTGTTTTTGGATAGCCATTTGGCCATTTTGTGGCAAAGTAACTGTCCTTTTGGCTTTCCACTATTGGTGTTTTCATTAGGATTCAGTTATTTCATATTTGTGTTTTTTTTCCCTTTGGTGTCTCTGATGGGAGCTTTTGGTTAATTGTATCTATTCCTGATCATTGCCTTCGGTTCTTTTTTGTTTCAAATAATGTCACCACAATCAAAACACCACAAGCAGTGAACCTAAAGAACAGTTTCTTTCCAAAATAAATACCCTATAGGCTTTCAGAAAAAAAAAGGAAAATATGTCACGACAAACTAGAAGTGAAGGCAATACTCATGAATCGATACAGTTAACCCACAGCTCCCATCAGTGACACCACAGGGAAAGAAACACATGAAATAACTAGACCCTAATAGAAACATCAAAAGCGGAAAGCCAAAAGGACAGTTACTTTCCCACAAAATGACCAACTGGCTATCCAAAACAAACTAATATAAGAAATACACACATCCAAAAGACAAAACATAACAAAAATAAACCGCGACAAAAGAACCGCCTTGGAACGGTCAATGAAACGAATTCCACTGAGAGCTTAAATCGATTTTACGCAGCTGCAATCCACGCCCTTACGTCCGCCGCGATTTAGAAAAAATAATTTGTTCAATCCACATGAAGGCCTCCTAACTTAACAGTGCAACATAGCACTGACAAAAAAGTTAGAATGGCCAGTATATTTTTACTTGCGGGGATGTGGGGTGGAGGTCGTAAATCGAGATAATGTGTTAACGGCCCTCGCTCATAGTTTGCCTCTGCCATTTAGTTTATGCAAGTGGTGCGTTCAGCCCGAGTGCAGTGTTTCTAGCTTATCAATGCATCTTTTTCAACGACGTAAAATCAATAATGAAACAATGATGAGGATTCGACAGCATAAAATATCTAGAATTCCAAAGCAAAATCACTCCTTAGTGTCATGCCGGATACCGAGCATCAGGCAACCACCAACTTAGGATGGACGGAGCTGTTTAAGAGTAAGGCCCAACCCGTCAACGAAATCGACACCTTCTCTGTGGTGGTTTCAAACCGACTCAGGCTTTTCTTTAGGAGCTCATAGAATTCATTGATGGTCGGCCAATTTGCCGACTTTGCTTGGCCGATGCTATCGCGTAGTACAATCGTAGATCGTCGACGACGCTCTCCTCTCTTTCTGCCTTCTCTGTTGCGGCATTGGGTGTCTCCTCCTCTGTTGCGGCATTGGGTGTCTCCTCCTCTGCCCAGAGCATCTGAACCCTCGCAGTGCCGACGCCGAACTGCTTCTTCACCCTACTCACAGGCGCCTTACCTCGCAGCGCCTTGATTTCCTGGATCTCCTCCTGGGTTAGAACTCTCTTGGGAGCCATCGTTTATCCTATGATTTCAGACTTCTCTGTTTATCCTATGATTTCAGACTTCTCGGTAAAACGTCTCCCTGCCCTACATCATAGTGTAGATTATATTTTCTTGTCCTTTGGGATCATTGATTCCATTGTGGAATTTTGAAAATATCTGAGGGTCACTGATGAGGCCTAATTGGCCGACACTTGCTAGTCTGGCCTAGAAAACATGTACACTCCATATTTTTCAGTTCTGTGGCGTATTCTTTGCTTCCAAAGGATAACCCTTTTATAGAACTTCATTAGATGGACCGCCCCAGTTCCTCAACGAACGCGTCCATCTCTTGTTGTGTGATGTAATCATCTTTGAAACCATAAGCTTGTATGTTAACTCCATTTTCTGAGATCCAACGCTTGGAATCGAAGGGCGACAGCGACACCTTGTTGAGATGCTGCCCGTAGATGCGGTGACGCTCCGACCTAAGAACATCCATGCCATGGCGGAAGGTTTGCTTCTCAAAAAGAGCCTCTTTGAACTGCTCGTGCCTGATGCGCTTCTTGACAGCTGCTTTTCGCACACCCTTGGCCTTCTTGATGTTCTTTCCAGATGCCTGGAGGTTGGAGTACATCTTCGGCCGCAGGCCCACATTTTCGGCGATTGACTGCCCGGCGCACTCGTCCTTTATCTTTCCGAGAACCTTCTTGCTCTCTGTGCTGTGCAGCGTGTGGTCTTTCGGGTAGTCGGACGTGTCGTAGAGGCCCTGGTGCTTGGCCATGTCCTCGTAGACATCCTCTGTCTCGATTTTCAGGAGCAGGCTGTCGGTGTCCGTGTATAGGAGCTGACAGCGGTCTTCGTATTGCATCTGGAGCCGTTTGTAATAGAAATCGTACATCAGGGTTTTTGAAAGGTCCAGAATGCTCATACCTACGTAAATCGGGAGATTGAGCACTAGACGGCTCTTTTGCATCTGGACTGCTGCAAGATCATCGTCGAAAGCTCTGGCAAAGGTTGGGCTGGCGATGAGACTCCTGAGTTTATCTTCCTCGTTGGCGCGGACCAGCTTGACGTCGACACGACTGCGGAGGTTCTCCATCGTCTTGCCGAAGACCGAATTGTTCATGAGCTTGTAGAGATCCTTCTCGAAGTCGCTGGTGGCCTTCTTCCGGAGCTCAGTATTCATCCGGATGTTGGGCTCCATCCAGGGGCTCTGCTGGAACCGGAGGGCGCGATGAATCTTGGTCAGACGCATACCCAGAGACATGTATAGCTGGAGATTCCGATAGTGGAGCGTTGATATGAGGGAACCGAACCGTGCCATAAAGCGTACACGATACTCAATTCCTACTGTGGATGACATTATAGTGGATTTAAATGGCGCTAAAGTGTTTTCGAAGTTGGATTTAGTTAAAGGCTATAATCAGTTAATTCTCTCAGAAGGGTCAAGGAACATAACATGCTTCACTACACATGCAGGATTATTTCGCTATAAACGCTTGTGTTTTGGAATAAATTCTGCGGCAGAAATATTTCAAAATACCCTCAGAAATGTGTTATATGGGTAGGATGGTGTCAAGAACATAAGCGATGATATAATCGTATATGGAAAAGATCAGGAAGAGCATGACAGGAGGCTCGAGGCGACATTCGCGCGACTTCAAGAGAAGAACTTGACATTAAATAAGAATAAGTGTGAATTCAATAAGGATAAAATTGAGTTCTACGGACATGTATTCAGCGCAGCAGGAATTTCAGCTTCACCGGAGAAGGTGACTGCCATCCAAAACATGGACTTACCCTCATGTGTATCAGAGGTACGTTCTCTTTTAGCTATGAGCAATTATTTGTCGAGGTTCATACCTCAATACAGCACAATTACAGCTCCTCTAAGATACCTCACGAGACAGGATGTGCAATGGCACTGGTCTGCGGAACAGGCCAATGCATTCAAAGAATTAAAACGAGTGCTAACAAGTGACACTGTAATGGCGTACTTTGATCCTGAAGAACAGACGGACACAGTATTATCAGTGGACGCAAGCCCTGTTGGCCTTGGAAGCGTATTAATGCAAAATGGAAAAGTAGTCGCATACGCAAGTAGGGCGCTAACAGATGTTGAAAAACGTTACAGTCAGACTGAAAAGGAAGCCCTGGTCATAGTATGGGCATGTGAACACTTCAGACTGTACTTTTATGGGCATTATTTCACATTATTCAGTGATCACCTAGCCCTGGAAATAATATTCAATAATCCTAAATCAAAGCCGCCTGCAAGGATTTTACGCTGGCAGTTACGTTTGCAAGATTACAATTTTAAGGTAGTTTACAAAAGTGGCAAGTCTAACATTAGCGATTACCTCAGCAGACACCCAAACAAAAATCAGCCCTATTGCTGATAAGAGCAGACAGCAAGAAATTGCAGAATGTTATGTTAACTACCTGATAGACAGTAACGTTCCAAAATCGATGACCTTGAATGAAATCTGCCTCAGTACAAATAATGAACCTACACTTCAAACCGTGATTAAATGTGTTAAATCAGGCAGCTGGGATAAGTCGCATCAAGACAAAACTATAGATACCTTTTCCAGATTAAAGCATGGACTCACTGTGGCAAAAGTGCAGCAGGGAGAAATTTTGTTGCATGACAACAGACTGGTTATTCCAAAGGACTTACAATCCAGAGTAATTTCGATTGCTCACCAATCACACCTTGGGATAGTCAAAACAAAGCAATTGTTGCGTGAAAAGGTATATTTTCCTGGAATCGATAGAAAAGTTGAAGAATTGTGTCATAGCTGCATACCATGTTTAGCAGCCACACCCCTGAAACAATCTGAACCACTACAAATGTCAGATTTACCTGACGCACCATGGACAGTGCTGAGTATGGATTTCTGTGGACCATTTCCTAATGGGAGTTATTTGCTAGTTGTAATGGACGAATATTCCAGGTATCTGGTTGTTGAAATAATCCAGTCATTGAGTGCAAAAACTGTAATACCAGTTTTAGACAAAATATTTTCAATGTTTGGATGCCCAGTTACCCTGAAAAGTGACAATGGTGCTCCCATGAACTCTGAAGCATTCAGAAACTTTGCGAATTATCTTGGATTTGAACACAGGAAAATCACACCCCTCTGGCCAAAAGCAAATTCGGAGTGTGAACGATTCAACAAAACGATTTGTAAAGCCATCCGCGCAGCGTATGTTGAAAACAAGAACTGGAAACAAGAAATGTTCAACTTCTTGAGAAATTATAGAGCGACTAAGCACGCTACATTGAATAAGGCACCCGCTGAAATTATGTTAAGTAGAAACATAAAAACTAGATTACCCCAAATGACGTTGAAATCTAGTGACAGTCAACTCAGAGACACTGACAAGTACAAAAAGGCAAAGATGAAATCGTATGCAGATGATAAAAATAATGCGACAAAATCGAAATTGATGGTTGGTGACAAGGTGCTAGTTACACAACCAAAGGAAAATAAACTGTCAACCCCATTTGACCCGAAACCATACGAGATTACGGATAAGAAAGGGACAATGGTCACTTCGAGAAGGGAAGATAAGTCAATTACGAGAAATTCTACGTTTTTTAAACCAGTTCGAGGATCCGTAGAGATACCATCACCGAGTGACGAAAGTGACGATTTAAAGGGACAAGCCGATAGTGAACCGTTACGAAGGTCGCAACGTAAAAGGCGACCACCCACCTATCTGAAGGACTATGTTACAACATAGGAGTGTGTACATATTGTAAATATATTATGTGTTTAAGGCATCTTTTGGCTTGACATTACATCATGGTGACCAGTGTTAATGGGCACAATAATCCCAGGTACACCATTCTGGACATGCTGTCTAGACAAAAATTGCAGAATTTTCATAATAATATTTCCTTAATATTTTAGAGCTTGTACGGTAAAGAGGTACAAAAATACCTTCAGTGAATCATTAAAATATGTATTACTTTGCAACATATGTTCCCATTCATTAAATTCTCGAACTTAGACTGAAACAAACAATTTTGAAGCAGTATGACATTATCTTACATTTTATCTGAAACACACCCGAGAAAACTTTATGTTTATTTTCTCTTTATAATTTGTGGTGCATGCTTAGTAGATAATACCTTGATTTATTGTGTAACTTTAGACCATATAATCTCAAATACAAACAATCCTTGGAAAATCTCTCTAAGATAGCAGTTTTTTAATGGTTGACTGGAATAATGTCCCATGGAATTACCAAAACCACAAACTCGATGATTTGCTGACTTGACAGTTTATTTGGATTAGTGCTTATCAGGAACATTTTGTAGCTGAAATGCGAGAGTGCTACGTGACTTCCGTGGCGGCCGTAAAAAGTCTCCCCGTACATCCATCATAGTGCAGATTATATTTTCTGGTCCTTTGGGATCATTGAGTTCATTTAGAATCATTTTGAAAATAGAGTTCTGCTTAAGCCGGTGCTAGGGGGCGTGGCCGGTGTAGCACATTTCAGTACTGGTCATGAACAGACTCAATAAAACCGAGTCTGCTATTTTCGTTTATTTGGTGTATTCTTTGCTTCCAAGGGATCTAATATTCAGAACTTATTTATCTTCACTGCAGCTGGTGCTGTGCCGTGTGGCGGCCGTAAAAAGTCTCCCCGTACATCCATCATAGTGCAGATTATATTTTCTGGTCCTTTGGGATCATTGAGTTCATTTAGAATCATTTTGAAAATAGAGTTCTGCTTAAGCCGGTGCTAGGGGGCGTGGCCGGTGTAGCACATTTCAGTACTGGTCATGAACAGACTCAATAAAACCGAGTCTGCTATTTTCGTTTATTTGGTGTATTCTTTGCTTCCAAGGGATCTAATATTCAGAACTTATTTATCTTCACTGCAGCTGGTGCTGTGCCGTGTGGCGGCCGTAAAAAGTCTCCCCGTACATCCATCATAGTGCAGATTATATTTTCTGGTCCTTTGGGATCATTGAGTTCATTTAGAATCATTTTGAAAATAGAGTTCTGCTTAAGCCGGTGCTAGGGGGCGTGGCCGGTGTAGCACATTTCAGTACTGGTCATGAACAGACTCAATAAAACCGAGTCTGCTATTTTCGTTTATTTGGTGTATTCTTTGCTTCCAAGGGATCTAATATTCAGAACTTATTCAACATCCCAAAAATTAATACAGATACTTTACAGAGTTGAATTTTAATGCATGAAAATTTTGATCAATTGTTAAATAATTGAAGTTCAATTCTAAGGGGAAAGGGGATGTAGTGTTGTGGTTTATATGTATACCTCATTTACATATTTACCTTAGCAAAAAAGGTTATAGTTCAGAGTATCAGATTTTAATACAGCATGCTCTCAGAATCTACTTCAGTTGCTCTGCGGGTTTAATATAGTAAACATCTAGTAGTTATACATTGGTGTGTCTTACTATTTTACAGTAACGGTCTTTGTTGCGAAGGTTGGGTACCAACTTCTCAACATCTGTAGGTGCTCCCCCCAAAGCTCCACCGAGGAGTTCGCGCTGGTACTCCGACATCCACTCCTTCTTGACCACTAAGCGCTCTGGTGCTAGCGGATAGGCATTGTGTGCCTTGTGCAGCTGTGCTGGATATTCCATATCTACCTCTAGGATATAGCCCTCTTCATTGTCTGCGGGTAGTTCTGCAATGGTTTCTGCGAGTCCCGATACATCGACCCACTGGAAGTCTCTGATGGGGAGGGCCTGGCTCATAGCCCACCCACAGAGATTGTTCGCATCGAGATATAATATGTGGGTACTGGGTTTTTCTGGGTCATAATACTCGACCTGAGGATTGTTGGCCTTGCATATCGTTTTGGTACCATCGATATACCTCAGCGCATCCCCTTCTCGACAAACAGGTGTTGGTCGTAGTCTGTAAGCAGCTCGAGCTCCACTCCTGTCTTTTTAGGAGGGCGTCCCACGAAAGCCCCGGGCTGGTGTAGTAGTGCGCTGGGTCTAAACCGTACTGCGTCAGGGATGTCTTTCGGAATTCCTCAAAGACATCTGCCAGCAGAAGAAGATCTGTGCGATTGTAGAGGTCATGGTAGTCCCTCAGGGTCTTACACCCACAGACCTCCAATACTCTATGCGCGTGGGCGTAGTCGTCGTCGCTGATGTGCTCGTCGGTGAGCTTGCTGTAGAATACCTCTTTCGAAGGGAGCTTGGTCTCGGCGAAACGGTCCCAGGAGTCCATATACTCGTAGGGGTAGACACCCTTCCGGGTCAAGAGCTGGAGCCTCTGACGGTTTGGTTCGTATTGGGATGTGATCTTGAAAGACTCTGGCTGGTTTGACGCCACCAGTTTGTCGAGGGAAGCGAGCAGGAAATGGGCGCTATCGATGAAACGGAGCTGCCCGAGAGAGAAGGAGATGTATTTTTCTGTGTTATTGAGGATGCAGGAGACCCAGCCTTCGACCCTCGAGATGGCCTGCATGAGCAGGTGGGAGTCGTACCCTCTGAGGTTGTGGAACACCACGGGAATAACGGTGGTCTTTGGGCTTAGCCTCAGCTAAAGGTTGCAGGCGTTGTGAGCAGCCCCTCGATATTTACCCGTGATATGGCAGTGGTCGCGGACAGAGTCACCGTTTAGTGGTTTTTCGCATATATAGCAATTCGCGGCATTGTTATGGGCCTGATAGTCCTTTCGTGTCATCCTTATGTTTTTAGGGTTGGCTAGCACGCTCTTTATCTCGCGCTCCTCCTCCTGGAGTGATTTTAAGAAGTGCTCTGTTACATTTTGGCCGCGATACTCGACAGGCGGCTTTGTCGTTCCATCACACCGCACCACGATAAAGCAGTAGCTGCAAGCCTCACGTTGTTGTGTTCGTTGGGTTTTACTTTTTGTAGGATCGCGTTCGGGGCCCTCGATCTTGGTGGTGAGAGCCTCAAAGTAGAAGTAAAACAAAGATCAGGAATCGATACAATTAACTTACTCCACCCATCAAAGACACCGAAGGGAAAGAAACACAAACATTAAGCGACCAGACCATAATGGAAACCTAAACCAAGGAAGGCCAAAAGAACAGTCACTTTCCCACAAAATGGCCACATGGCCATCCAAAATTAAAAGACACAAGCGACACACACAATAAGCAACAAACAACAACATAAATAAACCGCCACAGAAGAACCGCCTTGGAACGGTCAGTGGAAGATTTCCACTGGGGGGGCTTAAATCGATTTTTCCTGGCCACAATCCTCGCCCTTACTTCCGTCGCGATTTAGACAAATAATTTGTTCAGTCCGCATGAAGGCCTCCTAACTCATCAATGCAACATCTCTGTGAACATAAATAATCAAAGAACCATAGAGGTGAGACAACGATGAGGACTCGACAGCAAGAAACCACAGAAATGCTGGAGCAAAAGAAAACCAATTCTATCTAATTCTCAATAAGCCTTTACGTTGGAGCCGTCATAGAATCTGAGGCCTGACCCATCGGCGTGCAATTAAAGAGGGAAGCAAAGTTGCCAACCGTGATTGGGTTAACTACCATGCATGCAGTCTGTCGTATAATATCCATGTTGTACCCAATCTTGTTATATCGAAGAATGATTTTACGAAATTGGGTGCTGAAGTCATAGCGGTTATATATTTTTCTGAATTTATATACTAAGTCACCATAAAATTCGGGTTCCGATAGACCTTGTTGCAGAAGAGATTTAAGTCCAATATTGAATTTTGAAATTAAATCAGAATGGCGTCTATAAAATTTTGAAAAGGCTTTGCGTAGTTTATGGTACCGATAACCCTGATTAAGGAGTTTAACCGTTAATAATTTATTACGAGTGTTGAAGTCAGTTACATGACTACACACTCTAGCAAATCGAATTAATTGCGAAATATAAACGCCATAGGATGGCGCACGAGGAACATCACCATCCAAAAAAGGAAAATTTACAATCTCAAAATCAAAGTCATCGCGTTTATCATAATTTTTGCACGAAACAAATCCATCTACAATAGATAGATGTAAATCCAAAAACGGGGCCTCGGTATCAGAAGAATTTGCTTTATCTGCATAGATGACGAATGGGGTTGGTTGCTGCTTGTGGTGGTTCTGCAAGGTGAGCTTGTACTTACCCTCCTCTGGCATCTCCTCCCGGACAGCCGTCTGGCCGATGCCTTCGCACTCAAGCTTGTGGGCCTCCAGCAGGTCTGCTGGAGTATTGCAAATTCTAGTTCTTGCACTACCACTGAACTTTCTAAATTATTAACTTCCTGTCTTACTGCTACTAAAACGCATGTAATTAAATATTGTGATAAAGTCTTTGAAAGATCAGGAAGAAATCTGTTTTGGTCTATAAAAAATTCGAATGAGGTTTTAAATAAATTGAAATCTAGACAGTTTCGTGCTTCTAGTCTGTCTACCTACGATTTTTCCACTCTTTTCACTACACTTCCTCATAATCTTATAAAAGAAAAGCTTAATGATTTAATTGGATGGGCTTTTCACAGAGAAGATTCTCTCTATCTTGCATGTAATGTCAGAAATGCATTTTTCACTTCTAAAGAGCATAAGAATTATACACTTTGGTCATGTCAGAAAGTGTGTGATGCCCTCACCTTTCTACTTGACAATATTTATATTAGATTCGGTACTAAGTTATTTAGACAAATTGTGGGTATTCCGATGGTTACTAATTGCGCACCTCTTGTGGCTGATCTGTTCTTGTATTGTTATGAAAGAGACTTCATTTTGTCGCTTTCCATTGATAACCAATCTGAAATTATTGAAGCTTTTAGCTCTACTTCTAGATATTTAGATGATTTATTAAATATTGATAATACCTATTTTGATGGTTTGATCAGTCAGATTTACCCCCTAGAACTTCAGTTAAATAAAGCAAATTCTTCTGATACCGAGGCCCCGTTTTTGGATTTACATCTATCTATTGTAGATGGATTTGTTTCGTGCAAAATTTATGATAAACGCGATGACTTTGATTTTGAGATTGTAAATTTTCCTTTTTTGGATGGTGATGTTCCTCGTGCGCCATCTTATGGCGTTTATATTTCGCAATTAATTCGATTTGCTAGAGTGTGTAGTCATGTAACTGACTTCAACACTCGTAATAAATTATTAACGGCTAAACTTCTTAATCAGGGTTATCGGTACCATAAACTACGCAAAGCCTTTTCAAAATTTTATAGACGCCATTCTGATTTAATTTCAAAATTCAATATTGGACTTAAATCTCTTCTGCAACAAGGTCTATCGGAACCCGAATTTTATGGTGACTTAGTATATAAATTCAGAAAAATATATAACCGCAATGACTTCAGCACCCAATTTCGTAAAATCATTCTTCGATAAAAGAAGATTGGGTACAACATGGTTATTATACGACAGACTGCATGCATGGTAGTTAACCCAATCACGGTTGGCAACTTTGCTTCCCTCTTTAATTGCACGCCGGTGGGTCAGGCCTCAGATTCTATGACGGCTCCAACGTAAAGGCTTATTGAAAATTAGAGATAATGTTGGTTGGTGCCTGATGCTCTGTCTCTGGTCGGGCTCATCGGAGTCTAACTGTTGGTTTTCTTTTGCTCCAGCATTTCAGTGGTTTCTTGCTGTCGAGTCCTCACCGTTGTCTCACCTCTGTGGTTCTTTGATTTCTGTGTTCACGGAGATGTTGCACTGATGAGTTAGGAGGCCTTCATGCGGACTGAACAAATTATTTGTCTAAATCGCGACGGAAGTAAGGGCGAGGATTGTGGCCACGTAAAATCGATTTAAGCCCCCCAGTGGAAATCTTCCACTGACCGTTCCAAGGCGGCTCTTCTGTGGCGATTTATTTATGTTGTTGTTTGTTACTTACTGTGTGTATCACTTGTGTCTTTTAATTTTGGATGGCCATATGGCCATTTTGTGGGAAAGTAACTGTCCATATGGCCTTCCTTTGTTTAGGTTTCCATTATGGTCTGGTCGCTTAATGTTTGTATTCTTTCCCTTTGGTGTCTTTTATGGATGGAGTAAGTTAATTGTATCAATTCCTGATCTTTGTTTTACTTCTACTTCTCTCGTGTAGCCATGAAGACAGCGCTCACAGAAGTGTTTCTTTTTACTGTGCTTGCTCAGGTCAAATAAGAGGCGGCTGAAGTGCTTGATCCAGTTGTAGTGGAATTTACCAGCATTTTCGATCAGCAATAGGTTGATCCTTGATATTTCTTGTGGCTGCTTGCTGAGGCGGTGTATGATGATACCCTTGTCCCAGCCAAAGACATTGATGGCGAGGTTGTTCTGCCGCTCAAATTTTGGTATCTGAGAGATGGGTGTGGGACTATCAATCCCTTCAAAGTTCAGACAATCATTGGTAGGATACTAACTTGGTATTTGTGGATTATGTGGTGGTGGCGGATTTGCCAGAGCCGCTCGGAGCGTCCATCGAAAGCAGTCTTGGTCCTTGTTCTTTATGTTAACCAGTGCCTTCTTATATCTTAATTCTGCTGGGAGTGGAATGTAAGACCTACCCCGAAGAGGCTGATATCTGGCAATGTCCAGCGAAAGGGTCTGTACCTGATCTACAACCCAGCCAGACCCTCTCTGCGTCCACTTTTCGAGTGTTTCCTGGATCTGTGGAAAGGTTTTATCGAGAGCCCCCTTGATTTCGCTGGCCTGGAAAAGGCCTCCTGTTTGCGGCGCAGCACGTCTGGGTTGTCCTTCCGAAGCTGAATCTTGAGAGCCAACTGGAACTTAACACCACCCAGCGCCTCGATCTCTTCCTCGAGCTTGCTACTGATCAGGGGCACTGCAGTCTCGAGTAAAGTCCTGGGGTCTGCACTATGTGGATTATTGGCAGGCACGTCCATCTGCCAACCCCTCAAGTAGTCGCCAATAGCCCATGGGGTCTGCCTGAAAACTAGCTGTTGCTCAGCAGATGTAAACAAATCAAGGATCTCATCTTGATATTCCTTGACGGATCTCAGGACTTTCTCGTGGTAGATAGGGTCAAATTCCTCTTCGATGGCTTTTCTTTTGGCGGCCTTCTTTTTGCGTGGTGGTGGGGTAGGTCGATATTTTTCAGGCTGTAAGGGTTTTAACACGCGCCCTTTGACAGAGTCTCGGATAGGCTCATCCAAGATGTTTTGAACCACATGATGGAGAGTTGAATTATTATCAGGTATTTCTGCCAGTAACTGCCCTATGTATTCATCCATAGTAGCCATGAGTAGTATAGGGTTTGGACGTGTCTAGCTCACCCACATAAAAAAATTTTTTTTAGCTCACCCACATAAAATTTTTTTTAGCTTCCCACATATAATTTTTTTTTTTTTTTATGTTTGGGCATGTCTAGCTCACCCACATAAAAAATTTTTTTTTAGCTTCCCCCACATATAAAATTTTTTTAGCGCACCTCTAAAAAAAAACAGCTACAAAATACCCTCACCTATAGACCCCCACTAAAAAATTTTTTTCTTCATACTCCAAGTACCCCTAAAAAAAACACCTCGAGAAAAAAACAAAAAAAATGCTTTTTCTCCTAACACAAAAAATAAAAAAAGTGAAGGGAGTACAGTGCAAAAATGATGGAGGGGTGGGGTGAAAAAAAAAGTGAAGGGAGTACAGTGCAAAAAATGGCTGAGGGGGGTGAGAAAAAAAAAAAAAAAAGATAAAATGAAAAAAGTGAAAAAATATAGAGAAAGTAAAACTCCGATAAAGTGAAACAGAACTTACCTTAATCTTCAATTTCTCTTTTTTTATTGTCTATATCCCTAGTTTGAGAATTTATCTTAGTTTCACTCTTTGCCAACAATGATTCAAATTTTTCTATTTCATTTATCACTTTCACAAAATCACGTCTGTTTAACTCAGAAGCCATTTTAGAAGTATCTCATTTTTTGTTTTGTATTTGTTTACCCGTCTCCATTTCGTATCTAAACAGATATTTACTGCAACTATGCAAATGTTTACGCGTCTCCATTACGTTCCTAAGCAGATGTTTATTGAAATGTTTATCGCCTCAAAGCAAATGTTTTCCGTAACCATGCGGTTGTTTATCGTCTCTATGCAAGGCTATGCAATATTTTTTTTATCAGTGATACAGCAAAGAAGTTTCTAAACAGGTGTAACTTATACTATATATATTTTCGTAAGCATATAACATTTCTCCATACTGCGTTTACCCTAAATATCTGGACTCCTCCGCAAATTCTTTAACTAACTTTACCATCTTCAAATTTGGACATGTCCATTTGTCCTTTCCTAACCTGTCAACCAACCAACATGGTAGACCCTGATGAGACATCTTCCAAGTCATATCTGGGTTTACACAGTTTAGTCAGGCATCACTGTCCCAATATTTAGGGTCAGTATGGTATTTTTCAACCTAATACTCTTATCAGAGGAATTTCTAAACCCCATTCATAAAACTAAGTATTAAATATATAATAAGTAAATAAAATATTGATACGGTGACGTCAATCGATAGCTAAAAATCACATTATTTCTTACTGTCATTCCCTATTCAGAATCAATAACTATTCAGTGGAAGCATTAATCAAATTATTGGATCAATACACATTATAGCAGGAAAAAATGTACCTTTCTCGAAACCACAAATAAGAGAAAGTGTGCCTTCAGCCAGTCTGACTGCTACAGTAAGGCAGATTGAACACATATGAAGAAATTAAATAGGTATCATTTTTTTTATTATTAAAAATGTATCATACAATTGAAGTCGTATTTAGTAAGGAATGTGTACATATTACAAACACTTAAGGCGTCTGGTCTGGGTCTGCACGTAAAAAAATGTATGGTGTACATTCTTTCATATTTCGAATAATAAAGGTCTGAAAATCGTAATCAAAGTACAGAAAGGTCTGAAAATCGTAATCAAAGTACAGAAAGGTCTGAAAATCGTAATCAAAGTACAGAAAGGTCTGAAAATCGTAATCAAAGTACAGAAAGGTCTGAAAATCGTAATCAAAGTACAGAAAGGTCTGAAAATCGTAATCAAAGTACAGAAAGGTCTGAAAGTTAATCAAAGTACAGAAAGGACCGTGTATGCGTAGCTTTTAACAAATGCATATTTAGTTTATGTGAGAGTTAAAAATAGGTGGGAGGGGGGTCGTTTACTATTATAATTTTATTAAATGAAATCAAGCTTCTCCTATTTTTTTTTTTACCTCAGCTAAAGCCTGGGCCTTGCCTTCCTCAATAAGTTTTTTTCTTTCCGTCTCACTTAATCCTGTTTGTTTTGAATGTATACCATCTTTCAGTTTATTATATTTATCTAATTCATCTAAAATCAATTTAAATTCATTTTCAGATATCTGCCCATCTGTCAAAGCCTTAGAAATCAAGTCTTTTATACTATTCAATTTACTGTCAGCAATAGTTTTAATCTCATAATGTTTTTGTGTTTTTACATGTAATTTACGTCTCACTAACTTAACACAAACACCCAGAGATCCACACACAACAGCAGCAATTTCCAATGGCAACATAATTGGAACAGTTAAACCAACACCAGCCATAATAACAGCCGTTGATATTAGGCCAGTATCAATACTATCAGTAATATTAATTCCCCGTTTATACTTTTTATATAAAGCTTTGCGAGTATCTCTCTCTTTTATTAATTGTTTTTCTATTTCTGATATCTTCTGTAATCTATAATTTTGTCCGTCTTCACTAGACAAGTCAGGATATAAATTCGGGGCTGTGGGTTGCTTCATTTTTATATATATTTTTTGAATTCAATTAATAACGAGGCAACACTATTAACTACAGTTCCATTAGCCCCCAGACTTATAAAATTAATAACACTTCCAGCTTCAACAAAAAATGGTTTATCAAAATTATCATGTTTTCTTGGTATTGTTGTACGCAAAGTAATCTCACACCCACTCAAAACCGCCCCATCCACCAACACACCAACTCGCACTTCACCACTTGACCTTTCACTCGACAGGCTAATACCTGTAATATAACCACGTCTCATCATAACATAACCAACTTTTGGCTCTCTACCTGCATTTCCAAATGAAAACACCTCACCTCTAATTATAGGGCCTTTTGATTCAGCACTTATTGTAATGTCTTCATTTGTATAAGCGTTTTGTAATCTACTATTTAAATCTGTAAATCTTCTATGCAAATCATTAACACGTAAAGTCAAATCATTCTTATCTGTTGTAAATTTTTTAACACCAAATATACTCATTTTTATACAATAATTATTTAATTTCTAACACACAATTAATTGGCAATCCATTGTTGTTTATTTTTTCTCCATTCTCATCACAAACGCTTATACTTAATTCTGAAATATCACCATGTGTCAATTGTTTATATTCCGGATTACTAAATCGTGTATGAACAATATCACCAAACGATTTATTTTCAACAGAAACAACACCAAGAATATTACTAGGAGCACCATCAAAGAAATTGCAAGCACTGTTTATCTGCTCAAGATGAACATATAGTTGTTTATAAGGCGCAAAATTTAAAGGCATTTCTCCTTCATATGTTTGATTTGCGGTAAATCGTCTTTTATTTCCGAGGCCTAACATCTCTTTTAATCCTTTGCTTATTTTTAAATCAACGGTCGATGTTAAAAACACTATGCCATTTGTTTCATTCACAGATAATACAATATTATTACTTTTTAATATATCTGCTACTTGTTGGAAACTGTAAAATCCTGAAGGTAAACGTATTGCTTTATCTGTTCCTTTTTGGATGTATTCATCAATTAAATTATACCAACCTATGGTATAAGTAAAACTCTTCAATCCAATTCTCTTATTTCCACATTTATCATCTATATATTGTTGTAAATATATTGTTTTATTAATATCGGAAATTGTGTGATACATTTTTTTATGTATAAAAATGATACCAAAAGAATTCAAGTTAAACAAGGATTTATCATATAATCCCAATACTAAATATAAAACCAAACATGCTGCTGGTTCTTTACTTGTAAACCAAAAAATTTATGCTAATGAAAAGGATAATTTTTCAGTAACGTTTCTCAACTTATTTCAAAAATATCAAAATCCAACATTACACACCAATGAACCGTGGAATACATGGCTTCATTCATCATTTGACTGGTTGCAATGTCAATTAAATTTTGCTGTTTGGTTAGCTACTACAGGATGTGGTGTAAGTTACAACGACCATTTACAAGCTGATTCTCTACAAACTAGAACATTATATATATTTCATGTTTATTATTGTGTTGCTCGTATTTTGAAAGAACTTAAAACACCTTTCCCAACAGATAATACATTCTGTTATTACCAAAACCCATACGATAAAAAAGCTTATCAAAATATCTGCCATGAATTCGGTATTTCACCTAGCACGGATTGGAGGCAAAAACTGGAAAGTAGTTCAAAATGTAGTGGTCTCGGAGAATACACACAATATTTTAAACCAGATGGAAAATACAGACAAGAACATCGAAGTGAAGGTCCATTCTTTAATCCAAATGATAAAATAGAACATACAGTAGATATAAGTGATGCATTGACAACGTTTATATTAGACAAATCAGAAGGCTTCACAAGCCATGGGGTTGTACGAATTAATGAAAGTATCAGAGTATTTGTATGGGCTCTATTAGCAGCGCAATCTCAAACTCGAGCATCCGTAACAACCCTAGGAAAAGGATTAGATGCGCAAAAACAATTCGTAAATAATATTCAAAAATTTATTAAGGCTCCGGAAGATATACCTACCAAAGTAAAAAATTATGAAGATCTGTTAGAACACGCAAGCAGTAAAGTTGATTATGTATATGGCAATGGTCTTTTTATGGCCCCTAGTAATATGGTATTACAAATTGGCGTTATTGCCAATTATAATAATAAAATTAAAATTGCTGACCCAAAATATAAATTTGAACTTGGCTACAACAGTGATGTAAATGTTAAGCCTGTTGTTCCTACAACACCATCTAATACCATAAATGGTACACCAACAAAGAAATCTCTGCCAGAACCAAATATGAGTAAATTAAAAAATATGGCAGAACCTCAAGATACAAAACCAAAACATCACCATCACTCAAAAGGAAAGAAACACGAAGACAACAAAACAGCAATAATAGTAGGAAGTATTGTAATAGGTATTGTTGCACTCACTATCTATGAGATTTACTAATATACTCTCTTGCAGTTGCATACAATAACCCCACAACAAGGAGAAGCAATGTCCAGAGATGTTCGCCAAACCAGTTCACCACTTTTCCAGTAGTAGACAACAGCCAAGACACAATGGCACCAATAATACCCGGTAGTGCTGCTGCTGCTTTACCTGCTAGATTAGCTAATAGTTTAGCAAGATTACTTAATTGTTTTTTTACCCATTCTTTTACTCCACCCTGTGATGAAGGTGGTTTAGGGGTTATAGACCCACCACCAGTAGTAGGAATAACTGCCTCAACAATAACACCAATAATCATTCCAAAAGCAGTTAAAATACTAACAATTGTAATTCCTTGTTCTCTGAATAATGTTCTAATTCTCTCACCTAATGTAGTGTCTTCTTTTAATATCTTGTTAATTGTTTCCTTTATTCTATTTACCTGACTACGTAATTTATCTCTATTAATATCTATTACTTCTAAGTAACCACTTCTCTCAATCTCTAAATCTCTTATTCGGTCGCTTATCCTCTTTATTTGATATTTATCGTTGTCTGCTTTGGCTCGTTCTAATTTTCTCTCTTCTTTTTTCAAGTCTTCCTCTGTTTCATTCAATTTAGACAATGTCAATGCTATCTCTTCTTTAACAGTTGTCATTGCTTCTTTAAGACCATCATATTCTCTTTTTGGCATAAATGACATTTGTGCCCCATCTTCATCAATTAATGGTGTTTCTAATTCTTCTGTTTCTATCTCAGCAGTTGCAGCTGCATTAGCTAAATCAGACATTTCTATTGTATCAACATCAGGTAATTTATTTTCTGTGTTTTGTAATTTTGCAATATTCTGTGGTGTTAATAATGGTTTACTTATAGATTTATAAGGTATGTTTAATAAGTCTCTAATTGCTTTCGTTCCGCCTTTGCCAATTTTACTCTTTAAAGTCTCCAGGCTTATAAAATCACTATCACCTCTTTTGGTATTAATTTGATAATCTTCACCTTCAAACATTAAAAACAGTGTATCATGATCACGACCACCAAGTTTAAAGTTCATATCATCAATATATTCTGGTTCTAATCCATACTTTTCTTTTATAAACTCGTAATAACGTTTAACTTTAGATTGTTTCTGTTCTACTATTAATCGTGTTCTTGTATCAATATCACCGCCGGCAGTATTAATAGCATCAATTCGGTTTTGTATAGTTCTATTATATTCTTTATCTTTATCTTCATCTTCATTTTTATCATCTTCAAATGTAGGATTTTCAAATTCAATTCCGTCTGCCATTTTTAATTATTAAATTTTTCCTTTAAAAAATGTCGACCTATGGAAATAAATTAAACCCTTACAGAAAATAAGAGAACCACGTGGGGTAAGAGGAATCCGTCAAAGTGTAGTGATAACCAATAATCCGTCAACTATTGATCAAAATCAACAATTGTTAGTTAGATTCCCCAATCTCTCCGGAAATGATGTTATTGTTCCCGGAACAGTCAAATTAGCATTTGAAATTGAGTTAGATTCTAGAGATGTAAATGCCACTATATATCCGAATATAGGAAGAGCAATAATTAAGAAAACGACAATTCGTATCTCTGGAAATGAAGTTATGTCAATTGATGATAGTGACATCTATCATTGTTATACTGATCTCTGGAAGTCTCCATCAGAACGTGCAAATATGGCATACCAAGGCATTGGCAAAGCAAACATGTTGAAACATAGAGTTGGCGCAGAAAACGCGTCAGCGGATAAAGAAGATCAAGCCATCGCAAAAGCATATGGAAACAGGTTTTGTATTCCACTTGATTTTGAATTATTGGAAACCCATATGCCTTTTTATCAAGCAGGACTCGGTGATAGACTTGAATATGAACTTACATTCAATGATTATAACAAAGTAATTCAATCAGGCGACGCAGGATCATCTTATATAATCAAAAATATTTGTTTAGAATTCGATGTAGTTTCTGACCCTTATTTATCAAGAGAAATAAGACAGCAAGTTGATGGTAAAATGGTTATTTTGTATGACCGAATACTAAGACACAGAAAAATACCAAAAAATAAATCTGATACACTATGGAATATTAATTTAAATGTCCCAGCTAGAAGTATGAAAGGGATTTTATTGTTATTTGAAGATCCTGAAAGGACAAGTACAGAACACTATTACAATCCAGAAATAACAAAAGTAGAAATGACAATAGAAGGAATCCCAAATCAATTATACAGTCAAGGAATGAAAGCATATCAACAGTGGGATGAGATAAATAAATTCTTTGCGTTAAATTCAAAAAGAAATAGAGAAACAAGTATGGTCATTAAAGATTTATATTTTACTGATACAACGTTAGAGAAATATCTAACGACCAATTATGCATTATGGTTAGATTTACGTTCAACGGATGATAATACACTTCACGGTTCAGGAAGAAGAATTGAAAATGCATCAGAAGGCATCACAATACAAATAACGAAAGAAGCAGGAGCAGATGCAGCAATAAATGTTTATTTATTTGTAATACAGGATGCACAAATTAATTTTGAAGATGGTAGATTTAAAGAAGCCAATTATTAATCAATTAAAATGGAACTACCTAAATATCCACACAGTGCAATTATTTGTGGCCAAACTGGCTGTGGAAAGACTGAATTTGTTTTAGACTTACTTGAAGATGAAAATAAAGGTATATTTAGTTATATTGTTATACTTTGCCCAACCATTCAATGGAACAAGGCATACAAAAATCGTGATTGGATTGGTGATGTTGGAAAACCAAAAACAAAAAATATTATAATCGTGAATCATGTAGTAAAAGATGGAACAGAGAAACTTCAAGAACTGTTACGTTTGTTTTTTAATAAGTTTGCAGGTAAACCAACCCTGTATATCATCGATGACTGCAGTGCCACAAAAGAACTAACAAAGAAAAAAGACATGTTATCCGAACTAGCATTTTCTGGTAGATACGCAGAACAATCGATATGGGTTATATCGCAGAGATACAATTCAGTTTTAAAAGATTTAAGAGAACAAACAAAATGGTTATGTATTTTCTATATGAAAGATAGAGATAGTTTTGAAAATTGTTTGAGAGAGAATGATGTTATTCCTACACTGGAAGACCGACAAAAAATAAAGGAAGAACTAAAAAAAAAGAAACATCGTAAATTAATTTTGAAAACCGACCAACCTACTGATTATTGGGTGGTTGATTAAGTAATGCTATAGTAATGCTTTAGTAATGCTATAGTAATGCTTTAGTAATGCTATAGTAATGCTTAAGTAATGCTTAAAAAATAAGCAATAAAAAAGATGCTTCTTGAAACACTAACAATTATAACAAACATTGCTGTCTTATCAATAGTTGGATATATAATATTTAATTATTTTAAAATTAAAAATAAATTTTATAAAGTAAAAAATAAACTATATAAAATGAACGCCGAAGAATTATTGAAAGATGTTGAGTTACCAGAACAAAAAGATGACCATGAAGACAAAAAACGTGAAAGATTATCAGCCCTTGTTGCTGGTGGAGGAAGTAAACAATATCTTGGTAAAGACTTACAAATGTCAGACATTGATACAATGACACCAGAACAAATAGAAAAACTATACCGTAGATACGAAGCAAGACTTGGTGCAAGTATGACTAAGACGTTGGGTAATTCTTTTATTAACTTATATGTAATGGGTGTGTCAAAGTATCTCAATGTTACTAACCCACCTAAATTAATACAAGACTTAGAGGAAGACCCTTTTATCAATCATGCTTTGACAAGTACTTGTTGTGAATTGTATTATAGATATGGAATGTATCTTGCTCCTTTTACTGCAATGTTAACAACAGCGAGACATATTGATTTCACTGATAAAAAAAATGAAAATATTGACTTAAAAAAAGATGAATGAAATTGTTGAAGAAAAACCTAAAATAAAAAACCCAAAAAGAGTATCTGCTGGTAAAAAAGGTGCAGAAGCAAAAAGATTAAAAGCTGAATTAAAAAGAAAAGAAATAGAAACAATGAAAAAAGAAAACATACAATTAAAATCTAAAACAAAAGATGATTTAAAAATAACAAAAGATGATAATGATGAATTAAAAATAACAAAAGATGATGAAGTTCAACGTGTAAATATATACAAAAATTATATACCTTTATGTCTTGTAGTAGGGGTTGTTGGATTGGGATTATATATATATACTGCTAAATCTAATAAACAAGTTACTACACCAGAACCTGTTCCAAAGAGAAAGGAAAAGAAAGAAATAGATCCATTTGAGTTTAAGTAATCAAAAAAATTCTTATAAAAATGGCAACACAAATTGATGGAAAACAAATAGTAAACATGTTATATCATGCTGGAGTGGAAACACTTTTAACGGTTGGATACGCAGAATTAGGAAGAAAACTATTGAAAAGACCACCACCAAAAGTAGATTTAAATATGGCCGATATTGGAATGTTATCTATTGATATATTACTTGCAATGGCAACAAGAGATATGTTGATTAAACACAATATTATTCCTGCTGATATTATGAAGTAAAAAATGGCGAGTGCAATTGCGATGATGATTGGTGGAGCAGTAGTAAATGCCTTTTCTTTTTCGGGTAGTAATTATTTGTTTTCACATATTGGAAAAGATGATTCAGAAGAAGAGAAAGAAAGGCATGATAGAGCAATGGAACAATTAAGCAAAGCACAAATTGAATGGAATGAAAAAAGATCAGGAAGACAAGATTTTCTTAAAAAACAAAAGGAAGAAGAACAAGAAGTTTATCAGATGTACGACGATGGTGATCAATCAATGAAGTTATATCAATATGCTACTAGTAAAAATCTACAAGCAAATCCTACATTAAATGATTATTATACCCCATCTGAATCCACACAAAAAAGAGAGATTTTATTTGTTGTTTGTGGTATGGCATTAACTGGATTTGTTGCATGGAAATTAAATAAAATATAAAGATTCAATACCATAAGGTTGTGTATCTATTCCATTATCACAAATATATCTTTTATCATCAAAAGGAGATAAAGAAACTTTATTTATTTCATTTATAAACATATTATGTTTGTCAGAATTTAATGTGTACATCTTATTCATTTTTGTTTCATTGTTAAAAAAACAATTTTTATAATCATTAAATTTTATATCTTTTTTAATTGTTGTTTTACCAATACCTTTTAATTTTTTTTTTCACTAAGATCAGTAAATGTAAAAGAATATGCTTTACTCCTCAGAAAAACTATTTCATTCATAATTTTACCATTTAATTCATCTTTAAACTTCCCTATTTTCTTTTTATTATCTATTGAATAAAGATCATGATCTTTTGGATAGTCACATGTATCAAGTTCGTCTTTTATTTTATCTTTCATATCTTCGTAGATGTCTTTAGTTTTAATTGATAAGAATATACTATCCGTATTATGGACGATTAAAGGAAATCCACAATTAAAATTTTCAGTTGCTGTAGATAAATCATAAACCACCCTTTTTTGTTTACCTAATGGTATTATCTTTTTTACGTTAGCATATTGTTCTTTTTTTGTTATATTTAATTGAAACACATTTGGTTTATCTTCTCTAGTATTGATATTACTGTTATATCCTAGAGAAGTTATAAGATAATGTAAACATGAGAATGTAATTTTAGATTTTTGTGAAAAACAGAATTGACAATTTTTTCCTTTTCTATAACCATCACCTTGATAAAATCCTCTGAAAAAGAATAATTTATAATTGTAATCTTTATTAAGAATTCTATAAGGGATGTATTTCTCTTTTTTATCAGTATAAAATTTTTCAAATTTAATTGCCATTAACTTATGATTTCCTTTTGGAATAATTCTATATACTTTAGATGAATTCATACAATCTATTATTTTAAAATCAGTTGGATATAACTCCTTACAGTATTCTAAACATTTATTTAAAAGATTTAGATCTTGGTTATTTAAATTCCAAGAATATTTTATTCCCCCTTTAGTTTGATAAATTCCACTAGTTCCATCAGCTAAAAAGAAACCTTCAATAAAAGCTCTTTTTTCTTCTATAGTTGATGGTTCTAATTTTAGGAATTCTTCTTTTAAAGGAGGATTATAATTGCTATTTTTATAACTATCATTGAATAAAAGATAAGTATTTAACGATAAATCTTTAGGTTTAATAATTTCATTATTATCTTTTATTAAAGAATGATCTTTTGTAACATCAACAAATCCTAATGGTGTAACAACTCTAAACATTTCTTTTTCTGTTTCATGTTTAATGATAGTTTTAATTTTATCAAATCCTTTACTAGTCCAAACTTCAATATCAATATCTTTTAGTTGATGATAAAATTTATTATTTGAGTATTCATATTCATCAGTAATGTTTTCTATTTTTTTCAATACATACTTTATTTTTATATCTTAAGATAATTGGAGTATCACCAGAAACAGAGTCTGATGCAACTAATTCATTTTTTGGCCATATTTCATTAACTATATTATAATAAAATTGATACATTAATAACTTGCTATAATCTAGTATAGATTGTCCTAAATAAATAGGTTTATCAAATTTAACAGAAGTAACATTATTTACAATTGCAACAAAGTTTTTATTGAAAATTATTGAATCTTTAAAATTAGGTTTACTAATATATTTCTTTACTTCTTTTTTACTAGTTGTTAATTTAATTTCACTTCTTCCTCTTATGTTTTCTAATGTTTTTCCATAGAAACTATTATTCATTAATTTCCAGAGGTCTTCTTCAAATTTAGATTTAGAGTTTTTTCTTTGTGTAGTATTAAAATCAATTTACTTCTTTAACCAATCGTCTTCTTCAAATGATATAGTTCTATAAACTTTTTTTACTTTCATTCCAAGTTTAATATTTTCTTTTAGAATACTATAATGAATAACATATTTCTTTTTATCATTTAGTGTTAATAATAATTTTTCTTCTTTACCTAATGGCTTATCTCCTAATAATTTTCTCTGGTAATTTGATAAATCTTTTTCATTTATTTTCATTTTCTCAGGAGCTAATGGATATTTCATTGTTTTAAATTTACAATTATTGGGATATTCTAAATCACATTCTATTATACATCCTCTTCCTTTTGGAATATTTAAATAATAATCTGAATTACTTTCCCATTTGAAATCACTAGTTGGTAGTTTCTGTGACATTGCCCAACCATATAAATTATTTGCATCTAGATATAATAAATATTTTTCTGTTAGAAAATCATTTAAATCTTCTCCTCTTCTTAATGCTTCTAAACATTCTTTCATTTCATTTTCATCTAATATCTTATTACCATTACCATGATAATTGGGTGTATATTTATTAAATGCTTTTACATGTCTAGGACCAAGAACACCAGAAAACCCTCCTCTTATTCCATTTTCTATCATTAATAACATTTCATAGTCTGTTAATAATTCTAATTCCACTCCTGTATATTTTAACCCACATTGCCAAGTTAACCCTGGTGCAGAATAACAATAACATGGATCTATTTCATGATGTTTTAAAAAAAAGTTTCTATAGTTCTCAAAGACATCTGCTAGTATTAAAACATCTGTTTTTAAATAAAGATTGTGATAATCTAAAAACGATTCACACTCGTAAATTTTCCATACTTTTTGTGCATGTTCATATTCTTCATCTGTAATTGTTTTTTGTGTTAGAGTAGAATAAAATTTATCTATAGGAGGTAATTGTTTTTCGTTTAATCTTTCTATTGAATCAATGTATTCATAAGGATAATATCCTTTTTGTTTTAGTAAAGAAATATTATTATTAAATTCTTGTTTTAAAATAGGAAAGTCATCTGTTGATTCTGCAATACTTAATAAACTTTTTAACATAAACCTATATGAATCTAAAAATCTTAGTTTTTTATAATTTGAACCGTAATCTATAGAAATATAATTTTCTGAATTTTTGGATAGAAGTTTTACTTTGTTATAATCATCTTCATATTTCATTAGCTCCTCTATTAAGAAGTGAAAATCATAGTTTGAGCCATTATGAAAGAAAACAGGTATTAATTTTGTTGTTTTACCTTCTTTTGTATTACATGATTGACAAGCTGCTCCTCTATATTTACCAGAAAGATGATTATGTTCTCTTACTTTGTTTTCCTCTTCAAATTTTTTTCCACATATATAACATTCTGTTGACTCTTGAAATTCTTTTTCTTGTTGTTCAGTTAAAATTGGTTCTTTCTTTTCATTAAGACGAATATTATAATTTATTTTCTTAAAAATTTTTATTATTTTTTCTACATATTTCTTTGCTGCATCATCACCATCATAAGAAAAGTATTGTGGTTTATAAATTTCTGGATAGTCAGACTGAACATAGATACCATAACTATTAACTGTTTGTTTTCTTATTGGATTAACATATGATTTATTTGGGTCAGGTTGAGAAGTTGATAAAGGGATATTGTTTGATTCAAAATCTGAATAGATAACAAAAGGTAATCTATTTTTGAAATGATGATTTTTAAACTTAAGAATATTATCTTTCTTTGGCATATTAACTTTACAATTATCATGATCTAGACATATCTCTTTATGTTTTTCTAATGTTTCTGGTCTTCGAAAACTTTGTAAACAGTTTCTACATGTGTGTTGTTTATTTCTATTTTTATCATAAAGAAAACTATCAAGATTTTTCATTAAACAATAATGTGTATTTTCATTTTCTTCTATATATAAAAGATCAATTATACTTTCACTTTTCATATTTGAAATATAAACTGGGTATAAAGATTGTTTGTTTGTTTGGTTTTCTAATGCAAAAACATTTATAGTTAAATTATTTTGTTTTTCTACTTTTGGGATATTTTTTATTAAAACAGGATATTCAATATTGGTCATATTAATTTCATTTTCTTAAGGTTTATATTTTGTTACTCTATCTTTGTTATTATCAGCAGGATATAGTTTTGCTAATATAGACCATAAGAAACATTTGTTATCTTTTGTGTTTTTAACATTGATAATATTACTTGATTTAAACTTTAAAGGTATATAAGATGAAGCTTTCTGATAATTATATTTATATGTCTTTACTTGTACACTTTTAATATTTCTAAAAACAAAACCAGAACCTCTTTCTTGATACTTATCAATCCATGCTTCAAATTTATCTTTTAATTTATTATAAAAATTATTAATATTATTATTTGATTGAATAACTTCAACAGGATGAGAGTAATGACTTTCTATTATATCAAATGCTAATGGGGTACTAAATTCAGAAGTAATTATTATCTTCACTTTAATGGGAAATGATTGTATTTTAATTTTATCTTTTAATTTATTAATATAATTAGTTATATTATCTTCTTCTATGTCATCAATAATAGTTTCATTAATAACATTTTTAAATACTTTGGATTTTTTACTTGCCATTTTCTTAGGGACAATTTTAACTATCTCGTTTTATATTCATTTACATAATTAGGATTTCTAAGTAAAAATTCTTGATATGCTATTTTATATTTTTCTTTATTATTTTGATAATGTAATCGTTTTCGTACTCTGTCACAATCTTTACATTTTCCTCTATGTCCATCTGGGCATGTTTTCTCTTTTGCAAATAAATTTAAGAACTTAAATTGATGACATGTGTTACAAACTTTTCCTTCACTCATTTTTTAAGAATCAATTTTTAATATAATTAAAATGGAGCATCCAAAAATATATTGTTTACGTTGTAAAAAGCATACTGAAAATGATTCAGTGAAACAAGTAACAACAGCCAATAATACACAGATGTTAAAAGGTAAATGTTCTGAGTGTGGATCCAACAAAAATAGATTCATATCCGATAAAGAAAAAATAACAAATACATTAGCAGATGAATTACATCGTAGAGTTATAAAATCTTTTCCTAAAAGACGTGTTTATGTTGATTCAATAGATCAAACATGGGCAGTTGATTTGATAGATATGTAACAATATTCAAAACAAAATAAACACTATAAATATTTATTAGCTGTTATAGACGTTTTTAGTAAATATGGTTGGTTAATTCCTTTAAAAAATAAAACAGGAGTAACCGTAAGTGAAGCATTTAAAACATTATTTAAAGAAAGAAAACCAATGTATATTTGGTCAGATAAAGGTTCTGAATTTTATAATCGACAAGTAAAAGAATTGTTAAAAGATAATAATATAAAGTTATATTCAACTGAGAATGAAGAAAAATCTAGTGTAGTAGAACGATGGATAGGCACTATGAAACAACATATGTATAAATATTTTACTGCAAATGAAACTACTAAATATTATGATATATTAGATGAATTAGTTGAAAATTATAATAATACAGTACATTCTTCTATTAAAATGACACCTGTTGAAGCGAGTAAAGTAGAAAATGAATTAACAGTGTATAAAAATTTATATCCAGAAAATGATGAGAAAATTAAAAAACCTAAATTCAAAGTTGGGGATAGAGTTAGAATAGCAAAAAAGAAAGGTAAATTTGAAAAGGGTTATACAACTCGTTGGACAAGAGAAATATTTGTAATTGAAGAAGTTTTAAATACAAATCCTGTTACTTATAAAATAAATGATTTAAAAGGCGAAGAAATCAAAGGTAGTTTTTATGAACAGGAATTGCAGATTACAGAGTTTTAGATATTTTTTTATTATATACACAAACCCTCATTTTTTTATTTTTGTGTTATTTTTTTTCTTTTCTCTTTCTCACCCCCTCAGCCATTTTTGCACTGTACTCCCTTCACTTTTTTTTCACCCCACCCCTCCATCATTTTTGCACTGTACTCCCTTCACTTTTTTTTATTTTTTGTGTTAGGAGAAAAAGCATTTTTTTTTTTTCTCGAGGTGTTTTTTTTTAGGGGTACTTGGAGTATGAAGAAAAAAAATTTTAGTGGGGGTCTATAGGTGAGGGTATTTTGTAGCTGTTTTTTTTAGAGGTGCGCTAAAAAAAATTTATATGTGGGGGAAGCTAAAAAAAAAATTTTATGTGGGTGAGCTAGACATGCCCAAACATAAAAAAAAAAAAATTATATGTGGGAAGCTAAAAAAAATTTTATGTGGGTGAGCTAAAAAAATTTTTTTTATGTGGGTGAGCTAGACACGTCCAAACCCTATACTACTGCCATGTTACTGTATTTTTTCTTTTTCCTATATACTAACAATTCTCTAATAGGAAATGCAGTAGAAAATCTTTCCGCACGTTTCTTTGACTTTACATATATACTAACAATTCTCTAATAGGAAATACAGTAGAAAATCTTTCAGCATTTTTGTTGGACTTTACCTATATACTAACAATTCTCTAATATGAAATACAGTAGAAAATCTTTTAGCATTTTTGTTGGACTTTACCTATATACTAACAATTCTCTAATAGGAAATACAGTAGAAAATATTTCAGCATTTATCTTTAACTTTACCTATATACTAACAATTCTCTAAATAGGAAATATAGTAGAAAATCTTTCCGCATTTTTCTTTGACTTTACCTATATACTAACAATTCTCTAATAGGAAATACAGTAGAAAATCTTTCCGCATTTTTCTTTGACTTTACCTATATACTAACAATTCTCTAATAGGAAATACAGTAGAAAATCGTTCAGCATTTTTGTTGGACTTTACCTATATACTAACAATTCTCTAATAGGAAATACAGTAGAAAATCTTTCAGCATTTTTGTTGGACTTTACCTATATACTAACAATTCTCTAATAGGAAATACAGTAGAAAATCTTTCAGCATTTTTATTGGACTTTACCTATATACTAACAATTCTCTAATAGGAAATACAGTAGAAAATCTTTCAGCATTTTTCTTTGACTTTACCTATATACTAACAATTCTCTAATAGGAAATACAGTAGAAAATCGTTCAGCATTTTTGTTGGACTTTACCTATATACTAACAATTCTCTAATAGGAAATACAGTAGAAAATCTTTCCGCATTTTTCTTTGACTTAACCTATATACTAACAATTCTCTAATAGGAAATACAGTAGAAAATCTTTCAGCATTTTTGTTGGACTTTAATGACAACATTAATCATGAGGGTAATATTTCCTGAATGCCGGACTTTGATATTTTCTCACTCCTGGAATGTCGAAAACGCAGAACTAGATCTCACGGCACCAGGAAAAATGGTAACTTTAAACGTAAATCACGTGCGTTTAAACGTAACAATACTAGACTGAAGTGACTGTCAATTATATTATTAAATCATGGACGCCACTCTATGCTTTCATTTTTAAGTTCATTACCCGTTTCTGTTTTACGTCTTCTGGACACCGAGGCGAATAAATTCTACGATAGTTCTCATCAGTTATATGATGCGGCTCTCTTAACTAGAGGCTATACTCAGCATACTCTCCGTCCTTACATTGATTCTGAAATTAATCATAAACGCCATTTCTTTAAAATATCCTTCATTAATAAGGGTATGGATTTTATAGATTTGCCCAGTATCTTCCGTGAGAGATCGGTACTTTCTTTCATTCCTGCTTATTTTCAAAATACTGAAACACCTATAATTTGCTATAAGTATAACAAACCTGTTAGATCTATCATTTTTAATTTCAATAAACTTGTTTCAGACCTTGATATTGATACTAATACTCTTGATTCATGTGATTGTAAAAACTCAAAGTATTGCTATCCTGCTGCTGGTCATGTAATTACTGGCAATTTGAAAATTATTCCTGATTCTAGGATAAGGAATATAATTTCTGAAGGACCGAAATATCGGTTTCCTTCTAAAATTGATTTCAGTAAATGTAGAGATGAAATCGCTGCTTCATTGAATGAATTCGGAAATCGATCGTGTAAGCGAGAGTATGTTGAGCATAAAGCCCTTAAGGACTGGAAACTTAGCATTTTAAAACTAGTGAATAAACGCATTTCTTTCTATTCTCAAAATACTAACTTATTACCTCCTAAGCCCAAGACGTCTTTACGTCATCTTAAACTAGGTATTCAAGAATTTCATAAGAAGTTTGTTTTGGCCCCAGCAGACAAGGCCGCTAACAACGTCGTCGTTGTGTGACGGCTCCACTATGTTAACACGCTTAAGCAGGAGCTTGGTGGTACTAAGGCCTATGAACTTCAGCCTTTAGTTGAAAAGAGAGCTATAGTAGATAAACATGTTTGTCTTTCAGCCACCAAGTTTGCTGTGTGTGTTAACAAAGGCCAAGACAAGCTTCCTACGCTATACTGGTTACCAAAACTTCATTAAAAACCTTACAAAGCACGGTTTATTGCAAATTCCAGCTCTTGCACTACCACTGAACTTTCTAAATTATTAACTTCCTGTCTTACTGCTATTAAAACGCATGTAATTAAATATTGTGATAAAGTCTTTGAAAGATCAGGAAGTAATCTGTTTTGGTCTATCAAAAATTCGAATGAGGTTTTAAATAAATTGAAATCTTGACATTTTCGTGCTTCTAGTCTGTCTACCTACGATTTTTCCACTCTTTACACCACACTTCCTCATTATCTTATAAAAGAAAAGCTTAATGATTTAATTGAATGGGCTTTTCACAGAGAAGATTCTCTCTATCTTGCATGTCATGTCAGAAATGCATTTTTCACTTCTAAAGAGCATAAGAATTATACACTTTGGTCATGTCAGAAAGTGTGTGATGCCCTCACCTTTCTACTTGACAATATTTTATTAGATTCGGTACTAAATTATTTAGACAAATTGTGAGTATTCCGATGGGTACTAATTGCGCACCTCTTGTGGCTGATCTGTTCTTGTATTGTTATGAAAGAGACTTCATTTTGTCGCTTTCCATTGATAACCAATCTGAAATTATTGAAGCTTTTACCTCTACTTCTAGATATTTAGATGATTTATTAAATATTGATAATACCTATTTTGATGGTTTGATCAGTCAGATTTACCCCCTAGAACTTCAGTTAAATAAAGCAAATTCCTCTGATACCGAGGCCCCGTTTTTGGATTTACATCTATCTATTGTAGATGGATTTGTTTCGTGCAAAATTAATGATAAACGCGATGACTTTGATTTTGAGATTGTAAATGTTCCTTTTTTGGATGGTGATGTTCCTCGTGCGCCATCCTATGGCGTTTATATTTCGCAATTAATTCGATTTGCTAGAGTGTGTAGTCATGTAACTGACTTCAACACTCGTAATACATTATTAACGGCTCAACTCCTTAATCAGGGTTATCGGTACCATAAACTACGCAAAGCCTTTTCAAAATTTTATAGACGCCATTCTGATTTAATTTCAAAATTCAATATTGGACTTAAATCTCTTCTGCAACAAGGTCTATCGGAACCCGAATTTTATGGTGACTTAGTATATAAATTCAGAAAAATATATAACCGCAATGTCTTCAGCACCCAATTTCGTAAAATCATTCTTCGATATAAAAAGATTGGGTACAACATGGATATTATACGACAGACTGCATGCATGGTAGTTAACCCAATCACGGTTGGCAACTTTGCTTCCCTCTTTAATTGCACGCCGGTGGGTCAGGCCTCAGATTCTATGACGGCTCCAACGTAAAGGCTTATTGAGAATTAGAGAGATAATGCTGGTTGGTGCCTGATGCTCTGTCTCTGGTCGGGCTCATCGGAGTCTAATTGCTGGTATTCTTTTGCTCCAGCATTTCAATGGTTTCTTGCTGTCGAGTCCTCACCGTTGTCTCACCTCTGTGGTTCTTTGATTTTTGTGTTCACGGAGATGTTGCACTGATGAGTTAGGAGGCCTTCATGCGGACTGAACAAATTATTTGTCTAAATCGCGACGGAAGTAAGGGCGAGGATTGTGGCCACGTAAAATCGATTTAAGCCCCCAGTGGAAATCTTCCACTGACCGTTCCAAGGCGGCTCTTCTGTGGCATTTATTTATGTTGTTGTTTGTTACTTACTGTTTGTATCACTTGTGTCTTTTAATTTTGGATGGCCATATGGCCATTTTGTGGGAAAGTAACTGTCCTTATGGCCTTCCTTTGTTTAGGTTTCCATTATGGTCTGGTCGCTTAATGTTTGTATTTCTTTCCCTTTGGTGTCTTTAATGGATGGAGTAAGTTAATTGTATCAATTCCTGATCTTTGTTTTACTTCTGCTTTACCTATATACTAACAATTCTCTAATAGGAAATAAATTAGAATATAACCAGCTAAACTCTTTTTTAACCATACTAGATAGAAATGGCAGAAAGTCGTCTAAACTCTTTTTGAGTCCTTCGATTCCTGTTTATGTAATTTATGGTAATAACTGATTTAACACCACATTGCATACAATGTAGATGGTTTGTTTTCACCGACACTCCACAGTTTGTGCATAGTAATGGTTCCGTTCTTCCTACCCTCTTACTGACACTATTGTGTCGCCAACAGAATTCTCTGCGGCAATTATTGTTGCAGGGTTCTCTCTTCCCAACAGGAATCCAAGGACACTTGTTCATTTTTGTGCTGTATGTTTAGGTTCTATATTTTTCTAATACAAACACACTCGCCCGGTGGGGCTGTTGGCGAGCGCAGGCTGGTCATGTGTTGGCCATGCGATATGGCGGGCAAACAAATATTTTAAATTGTGTCTATTTACGCGAACCCCTCATAGTGTTCTCCACATTCTTTGCAGGTGCATATAAAGATCGATGGCTCGTCTCCGGCGCCGATCTGAACCTGGCGGTATGTGTGGTTTCGTCTGTGGCAACGGGGACAGGCGAAGAGGGTGGAAGTTTTTTCTATGACTTTTTGGCTATGACGGTGCGTTACCTCGTCGCGTTCGGTCTTCCCGGCCAGGGTACACAGCTCAGTTGCCGTCATATCACCAAAAACATCCGGAAGCAAATCCCCTGCGGCAAGCCTATCTAGGGCCCACCCTCCACCCTCTACCTTGCTCAGTATTGTGCCTGTGGGGTCAATGTTGGTCAGGACGGTGCCACAGCGGGAGCTGTAGATATTCACGAACATCGGAGAGTCCCACTGGCGGTTGTAAGCGCTGGCTGATTCCGCACACCGGGTAATCGCTGCGTTGTAGCACCGGCGTTCAATTCGTTGAGCGAAATCACGGCTGCGCTGCTCGTCGAAGCGTGGGTCTTGAGCAAGGGCTTTGTAGAAGAGATTCCTGTAGCATTTGCGGGGGTCAATAGGCTCTTGCATTCTGTTTCTTTATAATCCTTATATTGAAGTATTTCTAAATTATTCGCTATAAACCCACTCTTGGGCTGTTGGCGTTGTAAATCATTTTACACCAGGGGATTTCCCCGCGATACGACAGGCAAACAAGTATTTTATTCTATTACATCCCCTCTCGGTGTGGCCGACCCGGGGGGTGGGGGTGGGCCCGACAGTATTGCGGGGATGAAAAAAAAAAATTGTCCTCGGCATCCCCACTCGGTTGGGCCACCTTTTGGGGTAGCCCCACAGTGTGGGGTAGGGGGCGGGGGTTGTTCCAGAACCCTCATTGTGAATACTACTATAACAAAAATAAACCGCGACAGAAGAACCGCCTTGGAACGGTCAGTGGAAACGAGTTCCACTGGGGGGGGGGCTTAAATCAACAGCAAGAAACCAACAGTTAAACTCCGATGGGCCCGACCAGATATAGAGCATCAGGCACCAACCAACATTATCTTGAATTAGATCTCTCTAATTCTCAATAAAATCATTGAAGCTTTTAGCTCGACTTCTAGATATTTGGATGATTTATTAAATATTGACAATACCTATTTCGGTGGTTTGATTAGTCATTACGAAAACACGCCTATTAAATACATTGTAAAGTTTACCGCCGAAAACATGACAATTGTCTGATGAAAAATTGTAATAGTTTTCTTATTTCTGCTCTAAATATAGATTGAGGCGGTTCTAACGAGTACCCGTTATCTATATTTTAGAGCAGAAATAAGAAAATAATGAACTTAGAAAAGCAAGCATTGGGTGGCGCCCATGATTCAATTATAAAGACAGTCCTTTCAGTCTTGTATTGTTTCTTTTAAAAACACGTCATTTATGTTTATAATTGCCTTTTTTTTCTGGTGCCGTGCGATCTAGTTTTGCGCTTTCGACAGTCCGGAAGCGAGAAAATATCAAAGTAGAAGTAAAACAAAGATCAAGAATTGATACAATTAACTTACTCCATCCATAAAAGACACCAAAGGGAAAGAAATACAAACATTAAGCGAACAGACCATAATGGAAACCTAAACAAAGGAAGGCCATATGGACAGTTACTTTCCAACAAAATGGCCATATGGCCATCCAAAATTAAAAGACACAAGTGATACACACAGTAAGTAACAAACAACAACATAAATAAATCGCCACAGAAGAGCCGCCTTGGAACGGTCAGTGGAAGATTTCCACTGGGGGCTTAAATCGATTTTACGTGGCCACAATCCTCGCCCTTACTTCCGTCGCGATTTAGACAAATAATTTGTTCAGTCCGCATGAAGGCCTCCTAACTCATCAGTGCAACATCTCCGTGAACACAGAAATCAAAGAACCACAGAGGTGAGACAACGGTGAGGACTCGACAGCAAGAAACCACTGAAATGCTGGAGCAAAAGAAAACCAACAGTTAGACTCCGATGAGCCCGACCAGAGACAGAGCATCAGGCACCAACCAACATTATCTCTCTTATTCTCAATAAGCCTTTACGTTGGAGCCGTCATAGAATCTGAGGCCTGACCCACCGGCGTGCAATTAAAGAGGGAAGCAAAGTTGCCATCCGTGATTGGGTTAAACTACCATGCACGCAGTCTGTCGTATAATATCCATGTTGTACCCAATCTTATTATATCGAAGAATGATTTTACGAAATTGGGTGCTGAAGTCATTGCGGTTATATATTTTTCTGAATTTATATACTAAGTCACCATAAAATTCGGGTTCCGATAGACCTTGTTGCAAAGTCGGGCATTTTAGATATATTACCCTCATGATAAATGTTGTCATTAAAGCCCAATGGAAAAGGTGTCTGTAATATTTAATTCACTTTAATTCAGTTTAATGCCGTTTCATAATTTTAAACCTAGCTGTAGAATTTACATCATAATAATTTTTTTCCACTGGCTGTATAGACATATCTTTAACAGAATGACCTGTACGTCTGAAATGACGGTACAAGGTTTACAGAGGGGTTTACAGGGGTAAATCAGAGGTGGAGGCAATTATCAGGAATCGATACAATTAACCCACAGCTCCCATCAGAGACACCAAAGGGAAATAACCACAAACATGAAACAACAGACCTAATGGAAACATTAATAGCGGAAAGCCAAAAACACAGTTACTTTCCCACAAACACCAAAAGAAAAACCATAACAAAAGTAAACCGCGACAGAAGAACCGCCTTGGAACGGTCAGCGGAAACGAATTCCACTGGGCCACAATCCTCGCCCTTACATCCGTCGCGATTTAGACAAATAATTAGATCTCTAATTCTCAATAAGCCTTTACGCTGGAACAGTCATAGAATCTGAGGCCTGATCCACCGGCGTGCAACTAAAAAGGGAAGCAAAGTTGACAACCGTGATTGGGTTAATTTGGGTTAAGCATTTTCAAAATTTTATAGACGTCATTCTGATTTAATTTCAAAATTCAATATTAGACTTAAATCTCTCCTGCAACAAGGTCTGTCGGAACCCGAATTGTATGGTAACTTGGTATATAAATTCAGAAAAATATATAACCGCCATGACTTCAGAACCCAATTTCGTAAAATCATTCTTCGATATAAAATGATTGGGTACAACATAAATGTTATACGACAGACTGCATGCATGGTAGTTAACCCAAGCACGGTTGACAACTTTGCTTCCCTCTTTAATAGCACGCCGGTGGGTCAGGCCTCAGATTCTATGACGGTTCCAGCGTAAAGGCCTATTTTAATGGGAATTAGAGAGATCTAATTCAAGGTAATGTTGGTTGGTGCCTGATGCTCTGTCTCTGGTCGGGCCCATCGGAGTCTAACTGTTGGTTTTCTTTTGCTCCGGTATTTCAGTGGTTTCTTGCTGTCGAGTCCTCAACGTTGTTTCATCTCTGTGATTGTTTGATTATTTGTGTTCACGGAGATGTTGTACTGATGAGTTAGGAGGCCTTCATGCGGACTGAACAAATTATTTGTCCAAAAAGCGGGGCTTGTGTCGCTTTTATTATTTTCTTTTTGGATAGCCCATTGGCCATTTTGTGGAAAAGTATTGGGGTCTGTTGTTTCATGTTGTGTTTCTTTCCCTTTGGTGTCTCTGGTGGGAGCTGTGGGTTGATTGAATCGATTCCTGATCATTGCCTCAACTTCTATTTACTATATAAACGTGGGGTTCAAGGTGGTCAAAATTATATAGGCATGTTTTCATTTAGATATTTTAAATATAGATTTAGGGTACTCGCTAACGAGTACCCATTATCCATATTTTAGAGCAGAAATAAGAAAATAATGTTTACCCCTGTAAACCCCATTTTTATTATATAAAACCAGGGTTCAAGGGGGTCAACATTATATAGGCATGTTTTCATGATGGATTAGTCAAATGTACCCCCCCCCCGAACTTCAGTTTAATAAAGCAAATTCTTCTGATACTGAGGCCCCGTTTTGGATTTACATCTATCTATTGTAGATGGGTGTGTCTCTTGCAAAATTTATGATAAACGCGATGATATTGATTTTGAGATTGTAATTTTTCCTTTCCTGGATGGTGATATTCCTCGTGCGCCTTCCTATGGCGTTAATGTTTCGCAATTAATTCGATTTGCCCGAGTGTGTAGCCTTGTAACTGACTCCAACACTCGAAATAAATTGTTAACTGCTAAACTTCATAATCAGCCATAGTACAGTTTATATTTTACTTTTGGTCCTTTGAGATCAGCGTGAATATTCTGAGAAATCGGAAATAAATTATTGGTTTAGACTCATATTCTAGACAGGTTTTTAATTATTTGGACCCAATTTTGATTTATATCAGTCTTTGAATCGACTGCCTATTCGAAATTCGCAAAATTGCAGTATGTTTCTTCTGGCTTTCTTTGCCGGATCATTACATGGTCACTGATGAGGCTTTATTAGCCGAAACTACGTAGTATGACCCATCTTCTTTCTTATGAATGTTTTCATTGCTCTTAAAGGATCTCATTTTAGATTTTTAATTATCGGTATCATAAACTACGCAAAGTCATTTCAAAATTTTATAGACGAAATTCTGATTTAATTTCAAAATTCAATATAGGACTTAAATCTCTTCTGCAACAAGGTCTATCGGAACCCGAATTTTATGATGACTTAGTATATAAATTCAGAAAAATGCATAACTGCAATGACTTCCTTACCCAATTTCGTAAAATCGTTGTTCGATATGAAAAGATTGGGTACAATATACATGTTATACGACAGACTGCATGCATGGTGGTTAACCTAATCATGGTTGACAACTTTGCTGCCCATTTTAATTGCACGCCGGTGGATCAGGCCTTAGATTCTATGACGGTTCCAGCGTAAAGGCTTACTAAGAATAAGAGAGACTCTAATTTTAGGTAATGCTGGCTGGTGCCTGATGCTCCATCTCTGGTCCGGTCCATCGGGGTCTAACTATTGGTTTTCTTTTGCTACAGCATTCCAGTGGTTTCTTGCTGTGAGTCCACATGGTTGTTTCATCGCTGTGGTTGTTTGATTTTTGTGTTCAGGGAGAGGTGCACTGGTGAGTTATGAGGCCTTCATGTGGACTGAACAAACTATTGGTCTAAATCGCCACGTAAAATCGATTTAAGCCCCGCAGTGGAAATCGTTTCACTGCCCGTTCCAATGCGGTTCTTCTGCCGCGGTTTATTTTTGTTACGGTTTGTCTTTGAGTGAGTGTTTGGGTCGCCTATATTGTTTTATTTTGGATAGCCAGTTGGCCATTTTGTGGGGAAGTAACTGTCCTTTTTGCTTTCCACTGTTGATGTTTCCATTAGGGTCTGCTGTTTCATAATTGTGTTTCTTTCACTTGGTGTCTCTTCTGGGAGCTGTGGGTTAATTGTATTGATTCCTTATCATTGCCTTCACTTCTATTGTATCGTCCTGAAATTTTGAACTCGGCACATGAAACTCCCTTGTCAGGTCATATAGTTGTAAATAAAACCTATCACAAGATTCTTAATCACTTTTATTGGCCTGGGTTAAAATCTGATGTTAATCAACATTGTAGGTCCTGCCATACATGCAAAATGGTAGGAAAACCCAATCAGACTATACCCAAGGCTCATTTGCAGCCTATACCTGCTTTTGATGAATCTTTGTGTCGAATAATTATAGACTGTGTAGGTCCCTTGCCCATAACTACGTCTGGTTGTGAATATCTTTTGACTATTATGTGTGCTTCCACACGTTTTCCTGACGCCATTCCACTCAGAAATTTCAAAACAATGACAACCGTTAAGGCTTTAATGAAGTTTGGCACATTTGTTGGTCTTCCAAAATCTTTTCAGTCAGACCAAGGTTCAAATTTCATGACTGGAATTTACATGTAATGCATGAACTAGGCATTGTACTGTATAAGTCATCGCCGTATCATCCTCAAAGTCAAAATGCCCTTGAGAGATTCCATCAAACTTTGAAAATCATGATAAGATCATATTGCTTTGACACAGAGAAGGATTGGGATGCAGTCCTCCATCTGCTTTTATTTGTTGTTAGAGAATCCGTGCAAGAATCTCTTGGCTTCAGTCCATCTGAAAGAGAAATGTCTCTCTAATGATGACACTTCCTTAAATTTACTTCCGTATGTGTCTGATTTCAAAAGTAGACTTTCATGGTTAGTCTTTTGGGTGTTTGTGTCGCTTATATTACTTTATTTTGGGTAGCCTGTTTGCCATTTTGTAGGAAAGTAGCTGTCCTTTTGGCTTTCCGCTGTTGGTGTTTCCGTTGGAGTATGTTGCTTCACGATTGTGTTTCTTTCCCTTTGGTCTCTCTGATGGGAGCTTAGGGTTAATTGTACCGATTCCTGATCATTGCCTCTATTTCTATTTTTCAAAAGCCTGTGAGGCTGCTCGGACCATTCTTCAGGCAGCCCAAAGAAAAATGAAACAAGTATATATGGACAAAAGAAAGGGACAAGGTACTAGCACTTTTCCCTATTCACTCACAGAAAGAGCAAAAGAGGCTTCTGCATTTACTATACCAGACGGATTATTCAACCATTAAGTCATGTCATTTGGAATGAAAAACTCTCCAGCCATGTTTCAGCGCCTAATAAACATGGTTATAGCAGAAAAGAAGTGGAGGCAATGATCAGGAATCGATACAATTAATCCACAGCTCCCATCAGAGACACCAGAGGTAGAGAAACACAAACATGAAACAACAGACCCTAATGGAAACATCAATCGCGGAAAGCCAAAAGGACATTTACTTTCCCACAAAATGATCAATTGGCTATCCAAAATAAAATAATATAAGCGACACAAAACACCCAAGGACAAACCACAACAGAAATAAACCGCAACAGAAGAACCGCCTTAGAACGGTCAGCTAAACGAATTCCACAGGGGAGGAACTCTCCAAATTATTAACTTCATGTTTGACTGCCATCAAAATGCATGTGATAAAATATTGCGACAAAGTCTTCAAAAGATCATGTAGAAATCTGTTTTGGTCTATAAAAAAATTCTAATGAAGTTTTAAATAAATTGAAATCCCGGCGTTTTCGTGATTCAAGTCTGTCTACTTATGATTTTTCCACCCTTTAAACTACACTTCCTCATAATCTTATAAAAGAAAAACTTAAAGATTTAATTGAATGGACATTTCATAGGGAAGACTCCCTGTATCTTGCATGTAATGTAAGAAATGTATTTTTCACTTCTGAAGAGCATAAAAGTTATACTTTATGGTCATGTCAGAAAGTGTGTGAATCTCTCACCTTTCTACTTGACAATATTATATACGATTTGGTACTAAATTATTTAGACAAGTTGTGGGTATTCCGATGGGTACTAATTGCGCACCACTCGTGGCTGATTTGTTTTTGTTTTGTTATGAGAGAGACTACATGATGTCCCTTTCTGCCGAAAACCAGTCTGAAATCATTGAAGCTTTCAGCTCCACTTCTAGATACTTGGATGATTTATTAAATATTGATAATACCTATTTCGAAGGTTTGATCAGTCAAATTTACCCCCCAGAACTTCGGTTAAATAAAGCAAATTCTTCTGATACCGAGGCCCCGTTTTGGGATTTACCTCTATATATTTTAGATGGGTTTGTTTCCTGCAAAATTTATGATAAACGCGATGATTTTGATTTTGAGATTGTAAATTTTCCTTTTTTTGGATGGTGATGTTCCTCATGCGCCATCCTATGGCGTTTATATTTCGCAATTAATTCGATTTGCAAGAGTGTGTAGTCATGTAACTGACTTCAACACTCATAATAAATTGTTAACGGCTTAACTTCTTAATCAGAGTTATCGGTACCATAAACTACGCAAAGCCTTTTCAATATTTTATAGACGTCATTCTGATTTAATTTCAAAATTCAATATTGGACTTAAATCTCTCCTGCAACAAGGTCTATCGGAACCCGAATTTTATGGTGACTTAGTATACAAATTCAGAAAAATATATAACCGCAATGACTTCAGCACCCAATTTCGTAAAATCATTCTTCGATATAAAATGATTGGGTACAACATAAATGTTATACGACAGACTGCATGCATGGCAGTTAACCCAATCACGGTTGACAGCTTTGCTTCCCTCTTTAATTGCATGCCGTTGGGTCAGGCCTCAGATTCTATGACGGTTCCAGTGTAAAGGCTTATTGAGAATTAGAGAGATCTAATTCAAGGTAATGTTGGTTGGTGCCTGATGCTCTATCTCTGGTCGGACCTATCGGAGTCTAACTGTTGGTTTTCTTTTGCTCCAGCATTTCAGTGGTTTCTTGCTGTTGAGTCCTCACCGTTGTTTCATCTCTGTGGTTGTTTGATTATTTGTGTTCACGGAGATGTTGCACTGATGAGTTAGGAGGCCTTCATGCGGACTGAACAAATTATTTGTCTAAATCGCGACAGGAGTAAGGGCGAGGATTGTGGCGACGTAAAATCTATTTAAGCCCCACTGTGGTATTCGTTTCCACTGACCGTTCCAAGGCGTTCCTTCTGTCGCGGTTTATTTTTGTTATGGTTTGTCTTTGGGTGTTTTTGATTCCACTGGGGAGCTTAAATCGATTTTACGTGGATACAATCCTAGCCCTTACTTCCGTCGCGATTAAGACAAATAATTTGTTCAGTCCACATGAAGGGCTCCTAACTCATCAGTGCAACATCTCCGTGAACACAAAAATCAAACAACCACAGAGATGAAACAACATGATGACTCGACAGCAAGAAACCATTGAAATGCTGGAGAAAAGAAAACCAACAGTTAGACTCCGATGGGCCCAACCAGAGACAGAGCATCAGGTTCCAACCAACATAAATATGTTCCATAAAAGGGTTATACTTTGGAAGCAAGGAATACACCACAGAACTTAAAAATATGGAGTATGCATGTTTTCTGGGAGAGACAAGCTAGTTTCGGCCAATTAGGCCAATAAACCTTTACGCTGGAACCGTCATAGTATCTGAGGGCTGACCCACCGGCGTGCAATTAAAGAGGGAAGCAAAGTTGTCAACCGCGATTGGGTTAACTATCATGCATGCAGTCTGTCGTATAACATATATGTTGTACCCAATCTTTTCATATCGAAGAATGATTTTACGAAATTGGGTGCTGAAGTCATTGCGGTTATATATTTTTCTGAATTCATATTGTTAGTCACCATAAAATTCGAGTTCCGATAGACCTTGTTGCAGAAGAGATTTAAGTCCAATATTGAATTTTGAAATTAAATCAGTACGACGTCTAAAAAATTTTGAAAAGGCTTTGCGTAGTTTATGGTGCTGTTATCCATAAGAATTTATTTTTCTGATTCCCACTTTCACCCCACTGGGTGACCTAATAACATCATGTTTATTCTTCTTAAAGAACTTTCTGGAAAGAACTAAGTCACAGATTAATTTTATTCGGTAAACAACATGTTTACGAGGAAAAGTACTTTAGAATCTTCCAGAAGATTCGGGTCGGCATTATTTTTAGAAAATTACCTATCTTATTCCACAGCCCGCTGGAATGTTCTAGAGAAATCTTTAGGTCTATAAAAGAGCTTGATTTTTCACTTTGAGTGAGACTTTGGAGTTTGATGTTTGGGCTTTTAAAAAAAGTTATTTCTAAATTCTGTGTTGGATTGTTAAAGGCTATTATATTTCATTTCGGACTGTGAATTCTGTGGGATCAAGGAAAATAGATTCATTCAAGGATATTTCATAAGAGAGCTAAGTACATTTAATTTACTTACTTCTACAGGTTAAAGATACTTTGCAAATAAATTTGTTATTTTTTTCCAAAAGGCTTGTTTGCTTTTTCTTTCTGCTACGCCTTGCTCGTAACAGAAATTGGGGCTCGTCCGGGATAAAAACATCTTGAGCATCTTAGGACTGACATTTCATTTGTAGGCAAGTAATTGTCATTTCTTATCAAATATAGACTTGGCAGTTGCTTCAAAAGATTGGTATTTCCCCATAGGCATATGGAGGATTGTCATTTCATGTGAAATAGTACTTGTCATTTCATCTGAATTAGTACTAGTCATTTCAGGTGAAATAGTACTTGTCGTTTCATGTGAAATTTCTAGTTGGGCTTGTCATTAAAAAAACACTTTGTCAAATTAACCTCAATCTGTAATACCATAATTACTTTATAATACAAACAAAAAGCAAACATGTCGTTTGATTTGAGAAGCTTTTTCGGCTCAGCCTACCCAGAAGTTGTTTAATCTGGCCAAAAGGACATATTTGCTAGATATTGCTTCCCATTATGGGGTCACTGCTGTTAAAACAAGCATGAAAAAACATGAAATCAAGAATATTTTGGTACAGTTTGAAAAACAAAGAGAAATGGAAGAACGCATTCAGAAAGAAATATTAGAAAAAGAAGAACGGCTCGAGTTGGAAAAGGAAAAAATGAGATATAGTATTGAAGAAAAAGAAATGGAAAGGCAATTTCAATTAAGGCTGAAGGAAATGGAACTCCAGGGTCATGATAGGGTAAAACATACCCCTGTTCATGACTCTGGCAGTTACTTTGATGCCACAAAGCACATAAGGTTAGATCCGCCTTTTCAGGAAAAAGAGGTAGATAAGTATTTGTTTGCATTTCGAAAAAGTTGCAGAAAATTTAAAATGGCCAAAAGAGCATTGGACCTTACTTTTGCAAAGCGTTGTTGTCGGTAAGGCTCGAGACATTTACACTCAGCTGACTGTCAAGCAAAGCTCAGACTATAATTTGGTTAAGGAGCTTATTCTTAAGGCATATGAGTTGGTCCCTGAAGCATACAGGCAAAAGTTTAGGAATTGTAAAAAAGAAATTTCCCAGACCCATATAGAATTTGCTCGAACAAAAGAACAGTTATTTGATAGGTGGTGGTCTTCTAAAAAAGTATGCTCTAATCATGAAAAACTAAGACAGCTTGTCCTTGTTGAAGAGTTCAAACGGTGCATAAATTCAGACATTAGGTCTTTTCTCGATGAGAGACAGGTTGAAACTTTGGAGGAAGCTCCTCGTTTGGCAGATGATTATGCTTTGACTCATAAATAAAAATCAAAAATGAGTTCATCATTTGTGAACATAAAGTCTCATTTGTGAACAGGCCTTATCCTAGAAAACCTTTTTATCCATAGACAGGTCCAAGATTCTATCCTAGTAATCCATCTGGCTTTTATAGCCATACATCTAGTACTATGCCCAAACGTCCTGGTGAAAATAAAAAAGTAGAAGTAAAACAAAGATCAGGAATTGATACAATTAACTTACTCCATCCATAAAAGACACCAAAGGGAAAGAAATACAAACATTAAGCGACCAGACCATAATGGAAACCTAAACAAAGGAAGGCCATATGGACAGTTACTTTCCCACAAAATGGCCATATGGCCATCCAAAATTAAAAGACACAAGTGATACACACAGTAAGTAACAAACAACAACATAAATAAATCGCCACAGAAGAGCCGCCTTGGAACGGTCAGTGGAAGATTTCCACTGGGGGGCTTAAATCGATTTTACGTGGCCACAATCCTCGCCCTTACTTCCGTCGCGATTTAGACAAAACATTTTTTCAGTCCGCATGAAGGCCTCCTCACTCATCAGTGCAACATCTCCGTGAACACAGAAATCAAAGAACCACAGAGGTGAGACAACGGTGAGGACTCGACAGCAAGAAACAACTGAAATGCTGGAGCAAAAGAAAACCAACAGTTAGACTCCGATGAGCCCGACCAGAGACAGAGCATCAGGCACCAACCAACATTATCTCTTTAATTTTCAATAAGCCTTTTCGTTGGAGCCGTCATAGAATCTGAGGCCTGACCCACCGGCGTGCAATTAAAGAGGGAAGCAAAGTTGCCAATAGAATCCTTCCAAACCTTCTGGTGAAAATAGAAGCCAGAATTTTTCCAAACCTTCTGGTGAAAACAAAGACCAGAATCGATGAGGCGGTTCTAACGAGTACCCAGTATCTATATTTTAGAGCAGAAATAAGAAAATAATGTTTAAACAACTGTAAACCCCAGTTTTTCTATATAAACGTGGGGTTCATGGGGGTCAAAATTATATAGGCATGTTTTCTTGATGGATTAGTCAAATTTAACCCCCCCCCAGAACTTCAGTTAAATAAAGCAAATTCTTCTGATACCGAGGCCCCGTTTTTGGATTTACATCTATCTATTGTAGACGGGTTTGTCTCTTGCAAAATTTATGATACACGCGATGATATTGATTTTGAGTTTTGTAAGTTTTCCTTTTCTGGATGTTGATGCTCCTCGTGCGCCATCCTATGGCGTATATGTTTCGCAATTAATTCGATTTGCCAGAGTGTGTAGTCTTGTAACTGACTTCAACACTCGTAATAAATTGTTAACTGCTAAACTTCTTAACCAGGGTTATCGGTACCATAAACTACGCGAAGTCTTTTCAAAATTTTATAGACGACATTCTGATTTAATTTCAAAGTTCAATATAGGACTTAAATCTCTTCTGCAACAGGGTCTATCGAAACCCGAATTTTATGATGACTTAGTATATTAATTCAGAAAACTGCAATGAATTCAGTACCCAATTTCGTAAAATTGTTGTTCGATATGAAAAGATTGGGTACAATATATATGTTATACGACAGACTGCATGCATGGTGGTTAACCCAATCACGGTGGACAACTTTGCTGCCCATTTTAATTGCACGCCGGTGGTCAGGCCTCAGATTCTATGACGGTTCGAGCGTAAAGGCTTACTGAGAGTTAGAGAGAATCTAATTTTAGGTAATGCTGGCTGGTGCCTGATGCTCTGTTTCTGGTCCGGTCCATCGGAGTCTAACTATTGGTTTTCTTTTGCTCCAGCATTCCAGTGGTTTCTTGCTGTTGAGTCCACACCGTTGTTTCATCTCTGTGGTTGTTTGATTTTTGTGTTCAGGGAGAGGTTGCACTGGTGAGTTAGGAGGCCTTCATGTGGACTGAACAAATTATTTGTCTAAATCGCCACGTAAAATCGATTTAAGCCCCGCAGTGGAAATCGTTTCACTGCCCGTTCCAATGCGGTTCTTCTGCCGCGGTTTATTTTTGTTATGGTTTGTCTTTGAGTGAGTGTTTGGGTCGCCTATATTGTTTTATTTTGGATAGCCAGTTGGCCATTTTGTGGGGAAGTAACTGTCCTTTTTGCTTTCCACTGTTGATGTTTCCATTATGGTCTGCTGTTTCATGTTTGTGTTTCTTTCACTTGGTGTCTCTTACGGGAGCTGTGGGTTAATTGTATCGATTCCTTATCATTGCATTCACTTCTATTGTATCGTTCTGTAATTTTGAACTCGCCACATGAAACTCCCTTGTCAGGTCATATAGGTGTAAATAAAACCTATCACAAGATTCTTAATCACTTTTATTGGCATGGGTTAAAATCTGATGTTTATCAACATTGTAGGACCTGTCATACATGCAAAATGGTAGGAGAACCCAATCAGACTATACCCAAGGCTCATTTGCAGCCTATACCAGCTTTTGATGAATATTTCTGTCGAATAATTATAGACTGTGTAGGTCCCTTGCCCATAATTACGTCTGGTTGTGAATATCTTTTGACTATTATATGTGCTTCTACACGTTTTCCTGACGCCATTCCACTTAGAAATATCAAAACTAAGACAATTGTTAAGGCTTTAGTGAAGTTTGGCACATTTGTTGGTGTTCCAATATCTATTCAGTCAGACCAAGGTTCAAATTTCATGACTGGAATTTTTCAACAAGTAATGCATGAACTAGGCATTGTACTGTATAAGTCATCGCCGTATCATCCTGAAAGTCAAGGTGCCCTTGAGAGATTCTATCAAACATTGAAAACCATGATAAGATCATATTGCTTTGACACAGAGAAGGATTGGGATGCAGATATCCATTTGCTTTTATTTGCTGTTAGAGAATCCGTGCAAGAATCTCTTGGCTTCAGTCCATTTGAACTAGTATTTGGCCATACTGTTCGTGGTCCATTGGAACTTCTGAAAGAGAAATGTCTCTCTAATGATGACACTTCCAAAAACGGGGACTCGGTATCCGAAGAATTTGCTTTATTTAACTGAAGTTCTGGTGGAGGGTGGGGGGATGGGGGGGGGGGTAAATTTGACCGATCAAACCATCGAAAGAAAGTATTATCAATATTTAATGAATCATATAAATATCTAGACGTGAAGGTAAAAGCTTCAATGATTTCAGATTGGTTATCAGCAGAAAGCGACATCATGAAGTCTCTCTCATGACAAAACAAACACAGATCAGCCACAAGTGGTGCGCAATTAGTACCAATCGGAATACCCACAATTGTCTAAATAACTTAGTACCAGATCTTATGTAAATATTGTCAAGTAGAATTGTGAGAGCTTCACACACTTTCTGACATGACCATAAAGTATAGTTTTTATGCTCTTCAGAAGTGAAAAAGGCATTTCTTACATTACATGCAAGATAGAGGGAGTCTTCCATATGAAATGTCCATTCAATTAAATCATTAAGTTTTTCTTTTATAAGATTATGAGGAAGTGAAGTATAAAGGGAGGAAAAATCATAAGTAGCAGACTTGAAGCACGAAAAAGCCTGGATTTCAATTTATTTAAAACTTCATAAGAATTTTCATAGACCAAAGCAGATTTCTACCTGATCTTTCGAAGACTTTGTCGCAATATTTTATCACACGTGTAATATTTTATCACATGTGTAAATAGTGTCAAGTAGAAAGGTGAGAGCTTCACATACTTTCTGACATGACCATAAAGTATAATTGTAATGCTCTTCGGGGCTGGAAGACTGCTGTGCTTATATCGATGACGCTATCATATACAATGACCAGTGGAATCAAATTCTTTGGACTATTCGAGCATTCTTTGATAGACTGAGTAATGCTAAATTGACGATAAATCTTGCTAAGAGTGAATTCTGCCATTTAAGTTTGACATTTCTAGGTCATGCTGTAGGTCAAGGCCACGTGAAACCTGTTAACGCTAAAGTTGAAGCTATCTCGATTTCTCGTACCTACGTGCAAACGACAGCTGATGCGATTTCTTGTTATGACTGGTTATTACAGAAAGTGCTACAAGAGTTTCTCTGTCATTGCTGAGCCTTTAACAAATTTACTCAGCATAAGAATAAAAGTTCATTGGAACGAAACATGCCAAAAAGTCTTTGATAAGCTTAAAGCCATACACAAGAGTGAGCCAGTTCTCTTTGCCCCAAACTTTAAAAAAGAGTATAAGCTAGCTGTAGATGCTAGTGATGTGAGTACAGGTAGTGTTTTGTTGCAGGAAGACAATAATGGTGTGGCTCATCCGGTTTGCTATTTTTCCAAAAAGTTTAATAAGCATCAGAGACATTACTCTACCATAGAGAAAGTGCTTGTCTCTGATTCTTGCTCTGCAACATTTCGAAGTTTATCTTACTTCTCCTACTGCAGCGATTGTCGTTTTCAGTGATCACAATCCACTGACTTTCATACATAAAATGAAAAACAAATATAAGCGGTTGCTCATGTGGAGTCGTATGCTATTAGGGTATAATTTAGACATAAGACATATCAGAGGGAGAAATAACATTATCCCTGATGCCCTTTCAAGAGCTTGAACAGTGTCAGGAATTGTGTTTTTCTTTCATACTGGAGTGGATTGTAGATACATGTAATTTTATATGCTATATTAAATATTGTATTATTTTAGAAGCAAAAGAAAGCTTTATTACAAAAATCTTTCTTTTGCTCGAAGAGGGGAAGTGTTATGCATAAGAATTTATTTTTATGATTCCCACTTTCATCCCACTGGATGACCTAGTAATGCTATTAAAATATTGTTTATTCTTCTTAAAGAAGTTTCTGGAAAAATGAGTTACATATTTATTTCAGTTGGTAACTTGTTTACAAGGAAAAGTACTTTGGAATCTTCCAGAAAGTTCGGGGTTGCATTACTTTTATAAAATTACCTAATCTCATCCACAGCCCTCTGGAACTTTCTAGAGAAATCTTAGTGTCTATATGAAGGGCTTGTATTTTTCTTTGGTTCAGAGTTTGGAGTTTGGGTGTTTAATAAAAGTTATTTCTGAGTAATGTGTTGGATTGTTTAAGGATATTATTTTTCATTTCGGACTGCAGTTTATGTTTTGTTGATTTACAGAACGAAATTTCTTAACAAGTAGTTTAGGTCGTAGTACCAAAGCGTTCATTCAAAACATTTATCCATAGACAAATGGCAAGTATCAATGTTCAGACCAACAGACATGGGCTCCAGAAGAGTGTAATCAGGCGTCCTAGGATAGTAAGAATTAGCTGGTAAGCAACCTTCGCCCACCATGCCTATCGACCTGAACGAAGAAAAGGAGTGAATGGCGAGAAGGATATGTCCGAGATTTTTGAAAAGTAGAAGAAAAACAAAGATCAGGAATCGATACAATTAACTTACTCCACCCATCAAAGACACCAAAGGGAAAGAAACACAAACATGAAGCGACCAGACCATAATGGAAACCTAAACAAAGGAAGGCCATAAGGACAGTTATTTTCCCACAAAAAGGCCATATGGCCATCCAAAATAAAAAGACACAAGTGATACACACAGTAAGTAACAAACAACAACATATATAAACCGCCAAAGTAGAACCGCCTTAGAATTGTCAGTGGAAAGATTTCCATTGGGGGGCTTAAATCGATTTTACGTGGCCACAATCCTCGCCCTTACTTCCGTCGCGATTTAGACAAATAATTTGTTCAGTCCGCATGAAGGCCTCCTAAGTCATCAGTGCAACATCTCCGTGAACACAAATAATCAAAGAACCACAGAGGTGAGACAACGGCGAGGACTCGACAGCAAGAAACCACTGAAATGCTGAAGCAAAAGAAAACCAACAGTTAGACTCCGATGGGCCCGACCAGAGACAGAGCATCAGGCACCAACCAACATTACCTTGAACTAGATCTCTCTAATTCTCAAAAAGCCTTTACGTTGGAACCGTCATAGAATCTGAGGCCTGACCCACCGGCGTGAAATTAAAGAGGGAAGCAAAGTTGCCAACCGTGATTGGGTTAACTACCATGCATGCAGTCTGTCGTATAACATCCCTGTTGTACCCAATCTTTTATATCGAAGTATGATTTTACGAAATTGGGTGCTGAAGTCATTGCGGTTATATATTTTTTTTGAATTTATATACTTAGTCACCATAAAATTCGGGTTCCGATAGACTTTGTAGCAGAATAGTTTTAAATCCAATATTGAATTTTGAAATTAAATCAGAATGGCGTCTATAAAATTTTGAAAATGCTTTGCGTAGTTTATGGTACCGATAACCCTGATTAAGAAGTTTAGCCGATAATAATTTATTACGAGTGTTGAAGTCAGTTACATGACTATTCACTCTAGCAAATCGAATTAATTGCGAAATATAAACGCCATAGGATGGCGCACGAGGAACATCATTATTTAAAAAAGGAAAATTTACAATCTCAAATCAAAGTCATCGCGTTTATCATAACTTTTGCACGAAACAAACCCATCTACAATAGATAGATGTAAATCCAAAAACGGGGCCTCGGTATCAGATGAATTTGTTTTATTTAACTGAAGTTCTGTGGGGTAATTCTGACTGATCAAACCATCGAAATAGGTATTAACAATATTTAATAAATCATCTAAATATCTAGAAGTGGAGCTAAAAGCTTCAAATATTTCAGATTGGTTATCAATGGAAAGCGACAACATGAAAAGTAGAAGTAAAACAAAGATCAGGAATTGATACAATTAACTTACTCCATCCATAAAAGACACCAAAGGGAAAGAAATACAAACATTAAGCGACCAGACCATAATGAAGTCTCTTTCATAACAATACAAGAACAGATCAGCCACAAGAGGTGCGCAATTCGTACCTATCGGAATACCCACAATTTGTCTAAATAACTTAGTACCGAATCTAATATAAATATTGTCAAGTAGAAAGGTGAGGGAATCACACACTTTCTGACATGACCAAGGTGTATAATTCTTATGCTCTTTAGAAGTGAATAATGCATTTCTGACATTACATGCAAGATAGAGAGAATCTTCTCTGTGAAAAGCCCATCAATTAAATCATTAAGCTTTTCGTTTATAAGAGTATGAGGAATTGCAGTGTAAAGAGTGGAAAAATCGTAAGTAGACAGACTTGAAGCACGAAAACGTCTGGATTTCAATTTATTTAAAACCTAATTCGATTTTTTTATAGACCAAAACAGATTTCTTCCTGATCTTTCAAAGACTTTATCACAATATTTAATCACATGTGTTTTAATAGCAGTAAGACAGGAAGTTAATAATTTAGAAAGCTGAAGTCTTCCTATGGCTTTCCATTGGCAAACACATCAAAAATAATTCTGAATGGCCACATTGTACGGATCAACAAGATCATGGTGCCTCCCACAGCACTTCTTTAGTGTTAATACCAGTTTGGTTTTTGATACCCCTGGCAAAACAACCTGGTAGTGAGCACATTCGCTCGTTCCATAAGGTCCTGATACTTGGAACAGGCTCTAGCATAACGGATTAACTGGGAAACGTCAACTCCATATGCTGTTGCAGACGGGATATTACTGCTCAGGAAGGGAAAGTTAACAATGGAAAAATTGAAGTCATCTCTTTATCGTACAGCCAAGTAGTAAGCACCCGTTGTCAACATAGAGATAACAATCCAAGTATGAGGAGGAGGTTACAGTCTCTGTTGTTTCCTTAATTTCAAGTTTACGTGGATAGATAATTTCAAAGTTTTTTTCGAATTTAGCATTTTACAGAGACAATAACAACTGAATAAATACAATACTGTCAAATTTTCTGCATAAACTGTGTTGCTCTCTTACAATGATATCGTTATAGTGCAAGATGGTTGGGTATAACGTCTCAAGCTTACCTTTTCGTGCTCTTTTAACTGCATCTGTTAACGCTTCCTTTCTTACAAGTTCTCTCGTAAGCGTTTCTCCCAAAATATGTGCAACAGAGGACCAGCTCAATATATACTCGTTAAAAACGTAACTATACCAATTTCCGGATAAATTCCAGTAGCTATCCGGTGATGGCTTTACAAATGCGAATCGGACGTTTAGCTACACAAAGGCGTATATTTACATTTGCCCATACTATTCTGCTCAAGAGTTGTCTTGCAGTATGTGCTTAGAAAGGTTTTGGACGGAATTTGGCATTTCGCATGCACAGATGATCAGATAGTATCTGAGATGAAAGATCATGTCCATTGAACATCAAAACTCACTTTACCTTCACAATATCTCATGATCTTGCACAACAATCAATGCTTTAATTTGTAAAATTCTCAGATTATCTCCCTTTCAATTAAAAATATAGCAATTTTCAAACTGATGTTATTTCTATACCGGTCATCACTTTTTTGTAATTTCTTCAAAACGCGATTTGTTGCCACAATTTCTGTAAACTATGATGGAAAATAGTGAAGAAAATTATTGTAGCATGTAGCACTACTAATTGCGAGTTTCTATGGATAACCCTTCCTAGAACATATTTGACGTCACTACAGCTGTTGTCTGGGAATGTGTGGCGGCCGTAAAAAGTCTCCCTGCCCTACATCATAGTGTAGTTTATATTTTCTTGTCCTTTGGGATCATTGTATCCATTCTGGAATTTTGAAAATATTTGAGGGTCACTGATGAGGCCTTAATGGCCGAAACTAGCTAGTCTGGCCCAGAAAATATGTACTCTCCATATTTTCCAGTTCTGTGGTGTATTCCTTGCTTCCAACGGATAACCCTTTCTTGAACATATTTGACGTCACTGAAGCTGTTGTCTGGGAATGTGTGGCGGCCGTAAAAAGTCTCCCAGCCAGAAATCATAGTGTGGTTTATATTTTCTTGTCCTTTGGGATCATTGTTTCCATTCTGGAATTTTGAAAATATTTGATATACTCGTAATAAATTATTAACGGCTAAACTCCTTAATCAGGGTTATCGGTACCATAAACTACGCAAAGCCTTTTCAAAATTTTATAGACGCCATTCTGATTTAATTTCAAAATTCAATATTTGACTTAAATCTCTTCTGCAACAAGGTCTATCGGAACCCGAATTTTATGGTGACTTAGTATATAAATTCAGAAAAATATATAACCGCAATGACTTCAGCACCCAATTTCGTAAAATCATTCTTCGATATAATAAGATTGGGTACAACATGGATATTATACGACAGACTGCGTGCATGGTAGTTTAACCCAATCACGGATGGCAACTTTGCTTCCCTCTTTAATTGCACGCCAGTGGGTCAGGCCTCAGATTCTATGACGGCTCCAACGTAAAGGCTTATTGAAAATTAAAGAGATAATGTTGGTTGGTGCCTGATGCTCTGTCTCTGGACGGGCTCATCGGAGTCTAACTGTTGGTTTTCTTTTGCTCCAGCATTTCAGTGGTTTCTTGCTGTCGAGTACTCATCGTTGTCTCACCTCTGTGGTTCTTTGATTTCTGTGTTCACGGAGATGTTGCACTGATGAGTTAGGAGGCCTTCATGCGGACTGAACAAATTATTTGTCTAAATCGCGACGGAAGTAAGGGCGAGGATTGTGGCCACGTAAAATCGATTTAAGCCCCCCAGTGGAAATCTTCCACTGACCCTTCCAAGGCGGCTCTTCTGTGGCGATTTATTTATGCTGTTGTTTGTTACTTACTGTGTGTATCACTTGTGTCTTTTAATTTTGGATGGCCATATGGCCATTTTGTGGGAAAGTAACTGTCCATATGGCCTTCCTTTGTATAGGTTTCCATTATGGTCTGGTCGCTTAATGTTTGTATTTCTTTCCCTTTGGTGTCTTTTATGGATGGAGTAAGTTGATTGTATCAATTCCTGATCTTTGTTTTACTTCTACTTCACTGATGAGGCCTTAATGGCCGAAACTAGCTAGTTTGGCCCAGAAAACATGTACACTCCATATTTTCCAGTTCTGTGGTGTATTTCTTGCTTCCAAAGGACAACCCTTTCTAGAACATATTTGACGTCACTACACCTATTGTCTGGGAATGTGTGGCGGTCGTAAAATGTCTTCCTGTCCTATATCATAGTGTAGTTTATATTTTCTTATCCTTTGGGATCATTGTTTCCATTCTGGAATTTTGAAAATATTTGAGGGTCACTGGTGAGGCCTTAATGGCCGAAACTAGCTAGTCTGGCCCAGAAAACATGTACACTCCATATTTTCCAGTTCTGTGGTGTATTCCTTGCTTCCAAAGGATTACCCTTTCTAGAACATATTTTTATTGGAAGCAGCATTTTGCACACACCTTCAAAGAATCGGAGGCCTATACGCGATCGTCTGTTTCTCTCAGCAAAGAAACTAAAATTCGAAGGCTTTTGTTTATAGACACATAGGGTATCTAATAAAAGGTAACGTGTATCAAATTTTAACAATCTTGTACTAAGAGTAGTTTTTATGGTGTTCAATCTTGGCTTTTGTAATGATTTGTTCTGCGAAATTAACACAGTGACCCCTTGGTTGTTTAAAACACTAGCCCAGGCTGGCGAGTGTACATTAACAAAAACAGACTGGGATTTTGCATGAAAAAAATGAGTCCTCTAACCAAAACAAACACATTTTGTGTATTTTTCATTTGTAGTAACTTTGGTAACAAATTCAATTTTATTGATAGGAACTTGTTTGACCGAATATATATTACTCAATCATAATTTTCAATTCTAAGACATTTTCGAGGAAGGTCCTGAAAACGTTTGCTCGACTGGTGGGGAGGGTCTCGGAGAGTAGGCATAAATGATTATTATTACATAAAACCCAATGGACATACCTGTTGGGACCTATTCTTGAGTAGACTAGAAGCCGTGTTCAAACAAAAAAAACAATGCTCATGAAATGATGTACAGTTTGGACATGGGCCTTGATCTTTCTTACCCAAAGTCTAACTGTTGGTTTTCATTTGCTCCAGAAAACATGTGCACTCCATATTTTCCAGTTCTGTGGTGTATTCTTGCTTCCAAGGATAACCCTTTCTAGAACATATGGACATGGGCCTTGATCTTCCTTACCCGAAGTCTAACTGTTGGTTTTCATTTGCTCCAATATTTCACTTATTTAATGCTGTCGAGTCCACATGGTTGTTTCATCTTTGTAATCGATTGATTTTATGTTTTCGAAGATGTTGCACTGATGAGTTAGAAATCCTTCAAGTGGACTGAACAAATTATTTGTCTAAACCACGAAAAAAAACAAGGGCCACGGTTGTGGCCACGTGAAATCGAGTTAAGCCCCAAGTAAAATACCTTTACTGGGCGTACTAAGACTGTTCTTCCTCGTACTTCACCTTTGCATCCATATATTGCTAATATCGTTTTTCTTTTATTTTGGATAGCCGATTGACCATTTTGTGGGAAAGTAACTGTCCTCTTGGCTTTCCGCTTGTGACGTTTTCACTATTTTAAATTTATGACATGTTCGCGTGTTTCTTTCCCTTTGATGTCTTGGATGGGTTGTTAGGTTCGTGTTTAGATTACTGATCATTGCCTCTACATGTCCCTCCAGTTTGATCAGTTGATATCACGAGATGAACCATTTGTTTACGGTACAATGAGCGACGTAACGTTGTCGCCATGATTTAGTTCGATTATATGGCGTTTTAAGGCGTTTACTTCATAATTGACTTAGGAATCGTAACTTTTGCTAGAATGACAATCGTCAGCCGGACGCCTCGGAATATAGTTGAACACTCAGCGGTCTCGTGTTCAAACAGCTTCCTCGGGATCCGTCAACTATTGGTGCATACAAAACATGGGTGATCCCTTAGTAAATTAGAAGTGAAGGCAATGATCAGGAAACGATACAATTAGCCCAAAGCTCTCACTAGAGACACCAAAGGGAAAGAAACACAAACATGAAACAACTAGACCCTAATGGAAACATCAATAATTGAAAGCTTAAAGGACAGTACTTTCCAACAAAATGACCAATTGGCTATCCAAAACAAAATAGTATAAACCATACACACACCCAGGATATACCATAACAAAAAATCAACCGCGACAGAAGAACCGCCTTGGAACGGTCAGTGAAATGAATTCCACTGGGGGATTTTATGTTGCCACAATCCTCGCCCTTATTTCCATCGCGATATAGACAAATAATTTGTTCAGTCCGCATGAAGGCCTCTTAACTCATCACTACAACACCTCCGTGAACACAAAAATCAAATAACCACATAGATGAAACAACGGTGAGGACTCAACAGCAAGAACCCACAGCAATGATGGAGCAAAAGAAGGCTAACAGTTTTTGTTCGTTATCTTTCATCGTTATCAATACGTATCAATATGTAAAACGAATATCTACTCCTGAACCAGAAACTAAATATAAGGTAAAGATCTAGAAGCTTTATTTTACATCGCATATTAGAAACAAACAGCATAAGCCCTGTAGAGCTTTAATTGCGACAAACAAAATATCCATTAACAATAAACAAATACTTACATGCCTTCATTTATCTTCATAAGTCTACCCCTGATAATGCAAAGGTCAGCTAAGGGAGCTCCTCGTACAATTTTTACGCGTTTGGTTTGGCGCGGCCGGGGATCGAACCCGCGACCTCCCGATCCCGAAGCGGATGTTCTACCACTGAGTTATCGGGGCCGGTTAATGTTCAATACTTCAAGCATTTAAATTGCTATACATTCGCCAGCTGCCTTTTTTAACCATATAAGAGGAAAGCTTTGCAATTTTCCTCTTGCATGGTAATTGTGCGTTGTCAACAGAACTGCGAAAATTCCAAATGGGCAAAATATCTCAATCATTTTGTTTTTTATAAAAGTGCATTGAAAATATCAGACATCATTTCAGTAATCGTTGACGAATAAATTTGAAAGAAAATAATGACCATCTTGTGTCCCAATTTTATGGACGTTCGAAATATATTTAAAGTAAACATTGCTTGTATTGCTTGGAGCTGTAGAGAATCAAGCGATATAGGCTGTGGTGCAAGTCTTTTGTGTAGTAAGGCAGCAGGTCTATATCGGTATGCATTACCTTCATCAGCTGTAGTTGACGGATACATCCAGGGCAGTTCAGAAAGTATACAGTAATATAGCTCACCTAAGCCGACAGCATAATGTATTTCCTACAAAATGGCCAAACGGCTTTCCATAAAAATTATAAGCATTACATACACGCATTACTTACTCGAAAGACAAACATGACAATAATAAATAAACCACATCTTTGAGCCTTTGAGCGATCAGTTAAAGATACTTGGGGTGGGGTCATTTTTCGATGGTCACAATCCTCTCCCTGGGTTAGCTTTGGACGGTTTAATGGTAACTCTTAAAGTAAGAATCGGGTTATATACAAAAGGCTTGCCTTACTGCCTAAATTCCAAGACACATGCAACAAAATGTCTTTAGTAAAGTAAGAAAACAGCCTAAAACAGATTTTGTACTTATCTTCTATTCATATCGTATGATTATCTATTTGTTGATTCATCAAGACTAAGGGTAGTTTAAGTCGTAGTACCAAAGCGTTAATCCAAAATCATTAATCCATAGACAAAATGGCAAATATCAATGTTCAGATCAACAGACAATCATGGACTCCAGAAGAGTGTAATCAGGCGTCCGCGGATAGTAAGCATTACTTGGTAAGCAAGCTTCGCCTACCATGCCCATCGACCCGAACGAAGAAAAGGAGTAAATGCCGAGAAGTGTATGTCCGAGATTTTGGTAGTCTTCCTATGGCTTTCCATTGGTAAACATATCAGAAATAATTCTGGAAATGGCCACATTGTACGGATCAACAAGATCATGGTGCCTCCCATAGAAATTTTTTAGTGTTCATACCAGTTTGGTTTTTGATACCCTTGGTATAACAACCTGGTAGTGAGCGCCTTCCCACGTTCCATAAAGTCCTGAACGTTACTTGGAACCGGCTCTAGCATAACGGATTAACTGTGAAACGTAAACTACATATGCTGGTGCAGACGGGATATTACTGCTCAGGAAGGGAAAGTTAACAATGGGAAAATTAAAGTCATCTCGTTTATCGCACAGCCTAGTAGTAAACTTCCCGTTGTCAATATAGAGATAACAATGCAAGTATGAGGAGGAGGTTGAGGTCTCTGTTGTGTCCTTAATTTCAAGTTCAAGTGGATAGATGAATTCCAAGTACTCTGGGAATTTTAACATTTTTCAGAGACAATAAATCATATATCTGTAGGTGAAAATGAATTGTTGTGCAAGGCGTTTCTTGCCTGCTTTGAAGAGACCTTGCACAAACTCCGTCTCATTCGAGTACAAGAACAAGTCGGCAAGCAACGGTGTACAATTAGTACCCATTTGTATGCCAACTGTTTGCTGAAATAATAGGCCACTGAACTCCACGAAAATATTGTCAATTAGATATTCCAGCATCTTTATGACATCTGCATCAGTGTACTTTTGTGGTGCATCAGAGTGATCTCGAACGAAGTATGTGTCTTTGTAGCCAAGGACAACATACTGGTAGCGACGGTTACCATTCTTGTGGAAAAAACATTGATTTATGATTTCCTTGAGTTTAGATTTCAATTTATCATGAGGAATAGTGGTGTAGAGTGTTGAGAAATCGAAAGATTTTATGCTGTTAAATGAGAGAAAAGACTGTGACTGAAGATGTTCTAGAAGCTCTTTGGAGTTTTTCAAGATCCACATCTGATTCACACCACTCCTGGCATATGCAGTGTCACAATATTTCTGAAGGCCATCTTTAACTGCAGTAAGGATTCGTGGTAGGATCTGTGAAAGAGGCTTGGTAGAGCACTTAGCTGAACCCGCGATATATCTCTGCATGTACGGATTCTTGTGAAGCTTAGGAATCCAGTACAACTTTGGAAGTTCCATATCTTCCTCTGGGAGGGAAATTCCAAACGAAAGCATCACCGCAGAATTTCATCTTTGGACAAAGAAGAAAGATTATATGCTGGGTTGCCAGTCATAGTGCTCAAACAAAGCTCCTCTTTTAAGCAGTTTATATAGTGTGTTTTGCAAAAAACACACTACTGTTAGATGCCTTGTCAGCTGGAACAACGACACACTTCTGATGGATTTCAGCTAACTCAGCAGCAACATCTGGATCATCAAACACCGAATAATGTCGGCGAGACATGATTCTGCTGAGTACTGTTATACGTCTGTTTACCAAGGCCATTACTGATTTAACCCATTCGGAGAGAGTGTCAATCTCCGCAATCTCTTTCCTAGCCCACCGCCGTGCATACTCTTCAACAGAATCCAAAATTAATTTGGATTTCTGTTTCCAAGTAAACGACTTAGGTTCCCTGTATTTGGGGCCTTTTGAAAGAAGGTCTCGAAGTTTGTCATTTTTAACAATATTGAGGTCTCCTGTAATGATGTGACCTGCTGGATTGTAACAAAAATCTGAGACATACCATGAACATTTGGAGGGGTTTGGGACAATGGTCTCGGCATCTAGACCTTGCAGCACGGTTTTATAATTAAATATTTTGGGTGCTATCGGAGTAGAATAACTGTAGGAACAATTGGTTGGCTCTTGTGTTTGAAATAAGCTGGTACGTTTGAAGTCACTGTTTTATTGTTTAGAATGTTGCCAATGTTAACGGCGTCAAGACCTTTATTTCTGAATTCAAGCTTCAGAAAGTCACGAGGTGGAGTCTCTTCTGGAGAAACTGTTTGTACTAGCTTGTACAACCGAAACATAGCAACATCCGCAATAATAGCAACCAGCCTATATTCAGGAGAGTTTGGTTCGAACGTGTTCACATCCAAAGCTTCTTTCTGCAAAGACTAAATAAGCGCAGTTGGGTACTAAGCTCAAATAGTATTGTTGTAATGAAGGAATAATAAGATGGCTTGCTGTTGGATTTCTTTTGCTCCTTTATTTAAGTGGTTTCTTGCAGTCGAGTCATCACCGTTGTTTCATCTCTGTGGCTTTTTGATTTTCGTGTTCACGAAGAAGTTGCCCTGATGAGTTAGAAGGCATTCATGCGGACTAAACGAATTATTTGTCTAAATCGGAAACTAGGGCGAGGATTGTGGTCACGTAAAATCGATTTAAGCCCTCACTACTGTGAATTTCGTTTAACTGACCGTTCAAAGGCGGTTCTTCTGTCGCGGTTTATTTTTGTTATTGCTTGTCGTTGAGTGTGTGTATCGCATATATTATTTTGTTTTGGATAGCCAATTTGCCATTTTGTGGAAAAGTAACTGTCCTTTTGGCTTTCCGCTATTGATGTATCCATTAGGGTCTAGTTGTTTCACGTTTGTGTTTCGTTACCTTCGGTGTCCCTGATGGGAGCTGTGGGTTAATTGAATCGATTCCTGATTATTGCCTTCATTTCTATTTTGCAGCGACAACAATAAAACCAGTTTCAATCGAATCAGTGATATACACCAATACCAGCTCTGCTGTTCACAATTTTCTCTATAAACGACAACAATAACAAACATAATGGGATAAGGGACATCAACTCTCGAATTCTTTAAATTTCAAATTAATATTTAAAACGGTCAAGGTAAATTAAATTAAAATAGCAATAGCTCTTAAAATAAGTTATAAAAATAAGGGTCTATACCCTTAAGCATTACCTTTTGAAGTTGCAGTTGATGGACCCTTCAATTGCGATTCAGACCGTGAATCCAGCATAACCTTTCGTAGCAAGCGTGGACCTAAAACAGAAAAAAGACCGTTTCTTTTATATTGTGTTCATGCGAATAAAGTTGTTAGTGTTATACATATATTGTAAGTATATGCATTGAAATAGTGCACGAGAGATTGATATTCGTTCCTATCGGATATGAAGCAACTACCACGGTCCCATCAAAGTATAATCTAAGCCGAACACTCGGGGTGAGCTAACAGGATGTCAGCTTCCATCGTCCGTCGTCGTCTGCAGTAATCCATTGCCTGCCGTCGTCGTCGTCGTCTACACTTTCAAACTGGAATATATTTGCAGCTTGCAAGCAGATCTCAACCTATTTCACATGTACCATTTATGGTAAGAGATTGCTTGGATATGCATTTTAGGAACAATTCTCCAGAAGTTTGGTTGCTATGGCGGCTGGCTTACTATGGGAAAAAGCTTTGAACAGCGAGGTTTCGTCATTTTTGTTGGATTCTCATGAAACTTGCAGATAACTATGACATGCATAAAATCTGGGACGAGTTCGAGATCCCTCTTAACTTGCACTCTGGTGGGTCAGACCTCAGATTCTATAATGGTTCCAGCGTAAGGGCTTACTGAGAATTAGAGAGTATCTAAGTTTATGTATTGTTGGTTGGAACCTGATGCTCTGTCTCTGGTCGAGCCCATCGGAGTCTAACTGTTGGTCTCTTTTTGCTCCAGCATTTCAGTGGTTTCTTGCTGTCGAGTCCGCACCATTGTTTCATCTCTGTGGTTATTTGGTTTTTGTGTTCACGGAAATGTTGCACTGATGAGTTAGGAGGCCTTCATGCGGAATGAACAAATTATTTGTCTAAATCGCGGCGGAAGTAAGGGACGATGATTGTGGCCACGATAAATCGATTTAAGCACTCCCGCCCCTCGGTGGAATTCATTTCGCTGATCGATCCAAGGCCGTTCTTCTTTCGCGGTTGATTTTTGTTATGGTTTTTGTATCACTTATATTATTTTGTTTTGGATAGCCAAATGGCCATTTTGTTGGAAAGTAACTTCGCTATCGATGTTTCCATTAGGGTCTTGTTGGTTTATGTTTGTGTTTCTTTTACCTTTGGTGTCTCTGGCGGGAGCTATGGGTTAATTGTATGGATTCCTGATCATTGCCTTCACTTCCATTTCGAAAATGGGTCTTGCCGAAATGGCCATTATTGATATTGTGAACCTTGTACCGTCCTCATTTTTATTGGATCTTCATTAAATGTGCAGAAAATAATGGCATGGATAAAGTCTCGGAAGATTTTGAAAATGATCGGACCACGACGACAGACTTATGTCCCCTTGTTTGTCAAGATTGCTTGTGAACACTCTAAGACCACGTATTCAGCATATCAACTTCAAACCTTTCTCAGAGTGATGACTGTAAAAGAATATCAGCGAAGTTCGAAACTGGGTCATATGAGATCAAAAATAGATCACTAGGTCAAATAGTAGTAAAAGCTTGTGAATGCTCTAGAGGTATTTTGTTTAGCTTAATCAAATTCAAACTTGCTCAAAATGATGCCCCTGACAAAGTCTGGGTTAAGTAGACAACCGGGTCATGTAGGGTAAAAACGAAGTCCACTAGGTCAAATTACAGAAAACCTTGTAAACACTCTGGGTGACATATTTTACCCTCATCAACTTCAATCCAAGCCGAAGGCTTCGGAGGAGCTTATACGATGGCAGTTTCCATCGTCTCACAACGTTAGTCGTCTTCGTTTGTCGTCAGGCGTCGTCCTTTGTCGTCATTCGCCGTTCTTCTATTCTTTCGAACTGAAATATCTTTGCAATTAGATCAAATCTCAACCAATTTCTTTTTATTTATTTATTTATTTTCTGGGCGGTTGGGTGAGGCAAATGTGCCATGCATCAAACTGACCTATTAGGGATTTTGGCCATTTCGATTATTAATTTATAATCCAGCAGGTAGCTGTGCATACTGTTGAATTGATTGATTCCAATCTATGATCGAACGGGCAGAGCTAAGTCTGGCAAATGTAATAATAATCTTAAGACATATTGACACATTTTAAGACACATTGACACACTTTAAGACATATTGACACACTATACGACATGCAGATGATCGTAACCGGTAAGCTGCACTTCGTTTTATATGGCCTTAATAGGTATGGGCCCAGGGATTTTTTTTTAAATGGTTACCTTGAAAGTAGGACAGTTTTTGATGATTTTCCTTTGAAGTTGAATCCACTGTAAAGACAACTTCTCTGAATTGCATAACGTCGCCACAGATAATAAAATATGGTAGCCCGTTAATGCAATATTCTTGTATGAGTCTCAAAAATCCGATATTGTCTCAATTATGCGCTAACATATTAAAACAGAAACAGTGTCCATTGCTTGAAATATGTCCGTTCTATTGATTAATCATATTCTCTTATAATTTGATGACATACGTTTCAGCCTGACGCAATCAAAATTGTGTACTCTACGTAACAAGAAAAAAAGTTTTCTTTAGTCTCATTTGTATATGAGATGAATAAACAAAATCATTTCCCAATACGCAATTGATAACTGTTCTAAATCACATTATCGCAAAAGCGGTGAGATTCTTTTTTCCAATCTGGCTGCCATTTGGATAGGGCATGTTAAGCTTTTTTGTACACAATTACGTAGACTTCCAAATGATCGTGCTAAAATTGCGTACGTATACAGTGGCACGTCCGTACGTCAACGTCATAAAGCAGTTTTTAATTTTCATGCAAAATATAGACTTAAAACAGCATTGAATTTGACATGACTGGCTAAAAATGATTCGCTTGGAAGATTGGTCTAACTAACCAAGCAACGCTCTCTAAATAAAAAATGCGTTAGATTATTGAATTAAGATTAAGGAAGTTACTTATTACTCACTCACTCACACACTCACTCACTCACTCACTTAATTCGTTTTCAACAAAACTTCATGGCAAATAGTTACCGGATATCTATTCATTTAAAACATTGCTATGGTTATATCCAATTTTTGTAATCCGGTTTCCACGTTGCTTAGTAGATATTGCAGTAGGTGTCTTTCTATCAAATTACCGATGCAACAAATGGGGCCTGTCTAAAACGCTGAAAAACACGCTGAATTCAGCAGGTTGCTGATCAGCAGATAGTGACTAAAACGCTGATCTGCTGAAATGCTGAATTTTTATTAAATATGGTGATCTTGTGTACATTTCATAATGTATGTGTTTATTTATGTGTTTATTTATTTTTTATTTATTTTATTCATTTAATTGTTTATATTTTATGACCCAATTGACAGTGTTGGTGCATTCATAATAAATTGCTGACATCATTAGACACCTATATAGAGTACTGCCTGTACATATCTGCATGGGTTATGGAAACGTGTGTGTGTGTGTGTGTGTGTGTGTGTGTGTGTGTTTGTGTGTTGAGTTTTACGCATCATCAACAGCTAAGAGCATACGGAGACAATACCTCAGTTTGAAGTTTCCTCAGAAAGCCTAGAGAAGCCCGGAATCGACCCACGTCTCCGCGGTTTATGGGGCGAATAGCTTTGTGTTTGGTAGAGGATATGTGTAAAGCATTACCTTTTATATGGAATGTGGCCTGTATATGCAAAACACCTTTTGACATTGCCATTTTCAGCTCAGGTGATGGCACTGGCCGGGGGTATACGTGCCCCACTGGGCACTTTGTCTAGTTATTATTATCTTGATTGTAATGAATACCTCATTAAAACTGCTTTATATAGAGAAAACTGGGGTTAACTGTGGTATTCAGTTTTGTTTCATTTCTTCTCCAACAATAGGTTGTGGGTACTCGTTAGAGCCACCTCAATGAGGTGATTCTAACGAGAATACAAAACCTATGTTTTAAGTACATTGTATTGATGAGTTTACTGTGACAAATTAACTGTTTTTGAGATATCAAAAATGTGTTTTCGAAATGTGTTTATTTTTATTATTATTTTATTATTATTATTTTATTTCTCTATTCTTTTATGTATAATCTAATCATTATTAGAAAATTTTCTTTTTTATTTACCTATTTATTTATTTCAACTGTTTAATGATTTAAGATAAAGTGTGTACCCTTTTTCTGGTGTTCTGTCCATGATGTTGTGAAAAAGAATATGCATGTAAACCCAACTTTATACAAAACAGTCGGGTAATCAGGAATCAGAAAACATAGGTAGACAGTACTTGTAAGAACCATATCAATTTGGCGGTTCTGTGCCCATATATTTTTCAGCTCACTCAGTGGGAAACATCACTGGTATTTAAGCTGAAGACAATTATCGCTTTTTATGACACGTGTAATGTGTATTGCATACCGGCTACTGACCGTCAGGAAGCCTGGAGATTAATGGACACGCGCGCAATGTATATTGTATGACCTTTCCGGAGAGATTAAAATTTATCGAATGACTTTATTCATAAGCAGAATAGGTGGTAATAAGAAAATGAGTATCTATTATTATTATTATTATTATATCTAGGACCCAATATACATGTTTGTTTGGTTTGTTTGATTTGAGGTTTAACGTCCCCGTCAATACTGTATAGGTTCTGAAATCAAATCAAATAAAAAATTTAAAGTATACAAGTGGTAATAATACTGGCGTACTCCAATATCAACATAAATCAATCAGTGATTGACAGCACGCTTTCATACCAATTCACACCTGACTGACTGTCGAACCGTCTTTAATCCGGTGTTTGATCAAATCAATGCTACTGCATTCCTTCTATTACCGATATTTTGTGTCAACTTCTACAAAGGGCTGCTTAAACATGATGTGTGTGTGTGTGTGTGTGTGTGTGTGTGTGTGTGTGTGTGTGTGTGTGTGAATTCGGATTTAACGTCGCTTTCAGCATTTTTTCAGTCATATCACGACGGTGTCTGGTTGCGACAGGGGGCTCAAAGCTCACTTTTATAGTGCTGCCTCACTGAAGTATCATGTCCCAGACACATTACATGATACCACATCCAGTCACATTATCCTGACACTGGATCGACCAGTCTTAGCTCTACCCCGTAAATCTGAGTGCCAAACGAGGAGCAGCTAGTACCATTTTTAACGACTTTGGTATGTCGCGGCCCGGGATCGAACCCGTGACCTCCCGTTCCCCGGAGCGGACACTCTACCAGCTGAGCTATCGGGGCCGGTTTAAACATGATGCAATCTACAAATGAGATTTAATTCATTTATAGTAAATAACCCTTTTTGTACCAAATGGCTGTAGCTCATTTCAAAATTTAGGGGCTTCTCATGATGTACCGGTGAACAGAGCTGCACCGAATTGGCGGTTCTAACGAGCACCAACACTCTATATTGGGAGCAGAAATAATAAAAAGGTCTACGGGGGTGGTCATTATTTTTCGTTTTAACGAGCACCCACAAAATACGTGTGGAATATAAATAAGAAAGGTAGCGTAGGTTGTGGGTACTCATCAGTTAGAAAAGTATCATACATTTTCTGCAATAAAACGTTTTGTAAGAGAGAGTCTAGATGACAACATATTTATTTTATAAATAGAGACTTTTTTGTCCGATTTCTTTTTTTTAAAGTTTATTTCATTAATTCTTTAAAACATCAGTATTTTTAGTGTTAAAAATTATGAATGATATTTTTTACCGCTAGCTTATGCATTCTTAAAAGAATGACCTTACCTGTCTAATAAAAATCAAAAATGAGTTCCTTTAAGAGCAATGAAAACATTCATAAGAAAGAAGATGGGTCAAACTACGTAGTTTCGGCTAATAAAGCCTCATCAGTGACCCTGTAATGATCCGGCAAAGAAAACACTGCAATTTTGCGAATTTCGAATAGACAGTCGATACAAAGACTGATATAAATCAAAATAGGGTCCAAATAATGAAGAACCTGTCTAGAATATGAGTTTAAACAAATATTTTATTTCTGATTTCTCAGAATATTCACGCTGATCTCAAAGGACCAAAAGTAAAATATAAACTGCACTATGGTTAAGTCAGTGGCATTTAGTACAAAAAGGGTTATTTACTATAAATGAATCAAATCTCATTTGTAGATTGCATCATGTTTAAGCAGCCCTTTGTCGAAGTTGACACATAAAATATCCAGGTAATAGAAGGAATTCAGTAGCATTGATTTGATCAAGCACCGGATTAAAGACGGCTCGCCAGTCAGTCAGGTGTGAATTGGTATGAAAGCGTGCTGTCAATTACTGATTGATTTATGTTGATATTGGAGTACACCAGTATTATTACCACTTTTATACTTTAAATTTTTTATTTGATTTGATTTCAGGTTTGTGTGGTGTATTCCTTGCTTCCAAAGGATAACCCTTTTATAGAAAATATTTAACTTCACTACAGCTGGTGTGTGGGAATGTGTGGCGGCGGTAAAACGTCTCCCTGCCCTACATCATAGTGTAGATTATATTTTCTTGTCCTTTGGGATCATTGATTCTATTGTGGAATTTTGAAAGTATCAGAGGGTCACTGATGAGGCCTAATTGGCCGAAACTAGCTAGTCTGTTCCATAAAACACGTACACTTCATATTTTTAGTTATGTGTTAAAAAAAATCAATATAATTTGACTAGGCATACTTTCTTATTCGTAATCAGAAACGAATAAAATATGATTGCATGAATATGTTACTTCATTTGGTGATGTTGTTATTTCTTTTAGTTCTACTTACCTACTTACTTTGTAGATTATGTATAAATAGAATAAAACTAAGAATACAAAATAGTCCAGTCTTTTTTGTTTACAATCTTAACCTGACAATTATCAAGTTAAAAAGTCTATGAAATGATAACCCTTAAAAACCTATGTTAGTAAAAATAAAAACCTGGGGTTTTAGGGGTTAGCATTATTTAAAAGTTCTGGTACTAGTTATAACATCTACAAAAGAGCAAGTTCTAACGAGTATCCATAATATATTTAGTACTTACATGAGTTTGGCAACTTCTAGCAATCTCCGTGTTCTAGTGGTTAAGCTACTCGCCCCATAAACCAAGGAGACGTTGGTCGATTCCGGGCTTCTCCAGGCTTTCGGAGGTAACTTCCAACTGAAGTATTGTCTCCGTATGCTCTTAGCTGTTGATGATGCGTAAAACTCAACACACACACACACACACACACACACACACACACACACACACACAACGTTTCCATAACCCAAGCAGATATGTACAGGCAGTACTCTATATAGGTGTCTAATGATGTCAGAAATTATTATGAATGCACCAACACTGTCATTTGGGTTATAAAATATAAACAATTAAATGAATAAAATAAATAAAAATATAAATAAACACATAAATAAACACATAGATTATGAAATTTACACAAGATCACCATATGTAATAAAAATTCAGCATTTCAGCAGATCAGCGTTTTAGTCACTATCTGCTGATCAGCAACCTGCTGAATTCAGCGTGTTTTTCAGCGTTTTAGACAGGCCCCAACAAATGACCCTTTCTAAATGAAGTTCTAACACAAAACTTTGTATGATTATTATTTTCAAAATAACTCATTTAATAGTTTCACTTACTCACGGTCATTGTTTACGAACCAGGAACCAGAATTGCAAATAGATCTAAAATATATTGGTATCTCTTAAACAGATGCTTGCGTATTGTAAAGATTACATTTTTGTGTTACAGTACATGACTATTTGGCGTAAAAATCGTGCAGTTGTTGTATAGTGTATAGACAAGTAAATCTAAACACTTGGCTGATTTCAAAGCGAAGTGAAGTGGGCAGTCTTGTACATTGTAGTACAACACATTTTATATCTGTCCAGGACTTTTGAATTAAGTTTGACGTCTGAAAAATAACTTTCACAATTGACTAGTTTGTTTTAAGTTAAAGCGTATACTATCTTTGAAGAGTACTTCTGTCCTCTCTAATTTTGGTGTAACAGCCAAAAACAAATAAAAAAGAATATAATACAAAAACAACTATCGTGGGGATATCTATTGTAGATTTTTTTATTATCTGTAACACTGCAGAATAGCATACTGAAAAATACGAAAAAAAATATCACTTAACTTCAGTTTTCTGGTTCTTCTGTCGCGCTTTTTTTTTTTTTTTTTTTTTTGTAATGAGTCTTCGAGTGTGTGCATCGCTTATATTATTTTGTTTTGGATAGCCAATTGGCCGATTTGTGGGAAAGTGACTTTCCTTTTGGCTTAATTGATATTTCCATTAGGGTCTGGTTGTTTCATGTTTGTGCTTCTTTTCCTTTGGTGTCTCTATGGGAGCTGTGGGTTCATTGTGTCGATTCCTGAGCATTGCCTTCTCTTCTGTTTTCTTTTCATTACATTTGCAATCATCACTCGAAGAGGAGTCGAAATAGATTTTGAGAATTAGAGAGATCTAATTCAATGTAATGTTGGTTGGTGCCTGATGCTCTGTCTCTGGTCGGGCCAATCGGAATCTAACTATTGGTTTTCTTTTGCTCCAGCATTTCAGTGGTTTCTTGATGTCGAGTCCTCACCGTTGTTTCAGCTCTGTTGTTGTTTGATTTTTTGAGTTCACTGAGATGTTGCACTGATGACTGAGGAGGCCTTCATGCGAACGTAAAAAATTATTGTCTTAATCGCGACGGAAGTAAGGGCAATGATTGTGGCCACGTACAATAAATTTAAGCCCCCCCCCCCCCACCCCCCAGTGGAATTCGTTTCACTGACCATTCCAATGCGGTTCCTCTGTCGGGGTTTATTTTTTATGTTTTGTCTTTAGGTGTTTTTGTCGCTTATATTATTTTGTTTTGGAAAGCCAAGTCGCCATTTTGTGAGAAAGTAGCTGTCCTTTCGGCTTTCCACTATTGGTGTTCCATTAGGGTCTGTTGTTTCATGTTTGTGTTTCTTTCCCTTTGGTGTATCTAATGGGAGCTGTGGGTTAATTGTATCGATTCCTGAACATTGCCTCCACTTCTATTTTGCTTCTCTCTTTAATTGCAAGCCGGTGGGTCAGTCCTCAGATTAAATGACGATTTCAGCGTAAAGTCTTGTCCTTTGGGATCATTGTTTCCATTGTGGAATTTTGAAAATGTTTGAGGGTCACTAATGAGGCCTAAATGGCCGAAACTAGCCAGTCGAGCCCAGAAATCATGTACACTCCATATTTTCCAGTTCTGTGGTGTATTCCTTGCTTCCAAAGGATAACCTTTTCTAGAACATATTCACTGAGAATAAGAAAGAATCTAATTCTATACAATATTGCTTGGTGCCTGATGCTCTGTCACTGATCGGGCCCATCGGAGTCTAACTGTCGGTTTTCATTTGCTCGGGCAATTCAGGGGTTTATTGATGTCGACTTCTTACCGTTGTTTCTTCTCTGTGGTTCTTTGATTTTGTTGTGTTCACTGAGATATTGCACTGATGAGTTAGGAGGCATAGTAGTATACAAAACAGGAGTTCTGGGACAACCCCCAGCCCCACACTGTTGGGCCACCCACCCCCGGGTCGGCCCCACCGAGTAGGGATGTCGAGGACATTTTTTTTTCATCCCTGCAATACTGTGGGGCCCAACCCCACCCCCCGGGTCGGCCCAACCGAGAGGGGATGTAATAGAATAAAATATTTGTTTGTCTGCCGTATCGCATGTGCAGTACACTCTGGCTGCCACTAGGTTCATGCAAAGAATTTATTCAGACGCTCCATTCAGCATTTCAACACTGGCACAGATCAATACATAAGTATATAGAAGCACACTCTGGCTGATACAACCACCGTATCTAAGGTAAACAGTCCATAGCAACAGCGCTCCTACAGGAGCGGCGGTGTGTGAGTTTTGGTTTCACTAGGCGAGGTAAATATATTCAGTAAATTGATCCATACAGTCTCGAGTTGTTTCCCTTGACATACAACCACCGTATCTAAGGTAAACAGTCCATAGCAACGGTGCTCCTACAGGAGCGGCGGTGTGTGAGTTTTGGTTTCACTAGGCGAGGTAAATATATTCAGTAAATTGATCCATACATTCTCGAGTTGTTTCCCTTGACATACAACCACCGTATCTAAGGTAAACAGTCCATAGCAACGGCGCTCTTCCATGAGCGTCTGTGTGTGAGTTTTGGTTTCACTAGGCGAGGTACATATATTCAGTAAATTGATCCATACATTCTCGAGTTGTTTCCCTTGACATACAACCACCGTATCTAAGGTAAACAGTCCATAGCAACGGTGCTCCTACAGGAGCGGCGGTGTGTGAGTTTTGGTTTCACTAGGCGAGGTAAATATATTCAGTAAATTGATCCATACATTCTCGAGTTGTTTCCCTTGACATACAACCACCGTATCTAAGGTAAACAGTCCACAGCAACTGCGCTCTTCCATGAGCGTCTGTGTGTAAGTATTGGTTTCACTGTGTGAAACATTAGATTTACACAGACGAATATACTAATGTAAGTGTGTAATCAATATAAATTTAGACTGCTGGCAACAGTCGTCCGCAGTATATTGATTTACTACAGGTATAAAATATCTTTAGCGCAGAAGGCACAAGCATAATAAAAAGTTCTTATACTCTGGGTAAGATGTTTTTTAAGCTCGCCAGCAAGAAATATTCAGCTGCCAGCTTTGTCCAACTCTTCTAACATCTCCGTACGGGCCGTCATTAACGCCTAGTCATTCGCACGTTGAAACAACTTATTTTTTTTCCTCCTCCGACAAACCAACAGTTTGTTTCTTGCGCTGACGAATTTCTTCTTTCATCTGATTGAACTTGTCGATTTCACACAGAATCAGGCGAAAATCCGTTTCAGATATATTATCGTCGTTCGGCGCGATAGAAATGCGGTCGGCGATTGAGTTTAGCTTCGACTCAGCCAAGATACGAATTCCGTCGTGTTTTTTTTTTTTTTTTTTTGGCTTTTATTTAGAGTTTTCGTCCAATACATTTCCAGCCAACGCCCAGCAACCCACACACAATCGCCCCAGCTCCAAGGCCAATGGCGACAGGCGTCGCCATGATAGTTGACAAGAGCCCGACACCAGAAGCAGCCAGCCCTACGCTAGTCGCAGTAAGCGTGGTATCAATCCCATCAACAACATTAGCCCACTTCTTGTACTTCTTGTACAGTGAGGCTCTTAAGTCTCATTCTTATTCGAGACGGAATCTGACCTCGGCCACGTGCTGAATTCGGTGTTTGTCTCCTGTTTCAAGTCCTGGGTAGAGGCCAATCGTGTACTAACCCTCGAACTGGGTGGGTTTAAATAGACTACTGGCTAATTATGACTATAGCTTGGTCTGCTCTGAGCGCACCGGGCGTTAATCGCAGCCTTTTGAGAGACACTGGGCCTATAAAATATTATTTAGGTCTAAATGACGGTATTCAACTTGGTGTTGGGTCCTTCAAGAGTGAACTGCACTCGAGGCATTTCTTGAACTTGTATATAAATCCCAACTTCTTTATTAGCATTTGCTTGACTCCACTTGAGCTTGAAGCCGGGTAACACATCAACAAAGTCGTCGGGTCTATCGCCGAGAATTAGATCAAGGATGATCGATGATGTTGGCAAGTTCATACCAATGATTCCCGCTGGGGGAATTCGAAGACTATTTTCAGGATTCCCTGCCGGTCGTTGCTTGTCTTAAGCACGTTATCTTCGGAAACGACGATGTTCTTCGTCCCGGGGATATACGAGCACAGTCGAGTGCCACTATTCACTACCTTCCTAACTTTGTGCTGCTTTCCAGTCACAGCGTACGGAGACGAGATTTGTATGTCAATAAGCCATCCTGTTTGTTGGACGGGGTCCGCAAAAGCAACCCACTTGCTCCCAGTGAAGGCCAGCGTATGAACCCGCTTTGGAACGGCATGTTAGGTATCTACGTCGCTGAGATCACCGAATGCCAATGACCCCGCTTGGGTGACCTCTTTTATTTTGTAGACCCCATCAGAGAGCTGGAAGGCATACAATCGATCTTCCTTCCCATCCTTATCGAACCCATCGGACGCCAAGATCAGCCAAAGCCACCCCAGGGCATTTTCTGACCCCACCTGGGCCGCTGGCGTCAACCATTCCTTATATGTAGGGTTGCGCTCATATACTCGAATGGTAATATCTCCCCGTTGGTGACTCTAAGTGAGATAGTTAGCTGTGAAATAGGCCCTGACGACAACCTTTTGTACTGTAAGACAGGAAATGATTCAGTTCTACCAGATCCACACTTTTCGTTCTCGATAGGGACAGATCTAAGCAGTGTAGAGGGTCGATCGTTATGCAGATTGTCTGAAGTACTTAATTCAGTAAGATGAAAGTAGACCTCACGATGGACGGCCAGCTTGTGTGGCAGTGAACGTCTTGGCGCGGCCTCCTTCCAAGTGATGGCCATTGATATTGATCAGCGCCACGGGAGGGGATTTGAAAGTATTGTCGGAAAAGCCTAAGATATTAGCTATTTCGCGATTCATTGTTATAACTTCTCCGGGCTTTACCGACAATTGCAGTAGACCAGACGGTTCATCTATAGTGCGTTCGGCGTTCAACCGCTGAAACACCTTTTCGTTCAACTCACAGACGTTATAATACCCGTCAGATATTGTTTTTTCAGTCTTTTTATTTGAGACCTTATTGTTCCTTTTCACCGTGCATATGTTGTACCACCAGTGATAAAACGTCAACTCGCAGAGAGCAATCTCTCGCTCACCCGCAGACAGGGTCCTGGCAAGATTGATTGGCACATCATTTTGAACATCAGTGAGTGTGATGTACATAATAATAAAATTATTAACTTGAACAGTTGTAACACAACAACACCGAAATGGGTATGGATACAAAGGCATTTACGTTTAATAGCTCGGCAAAATATCAGGCAGGCGGCCATTTCAAATATAAAGAGTCAGCGGCAGGGGCGCCCATCCTAGTCATAATGGTCGACGATAAGGGCAGTCACTTCCTTGCCAAGTACCCGAACATCGCCGAATATCAAAACCCTCCGCTTACCGGGGATGTCACTATGGCAAACATGGCGTGGGACATCTGGGTGGATACTCCCTTCAGCTGGTGGCAGTGCCAGCTGAACTTTGCGGTTTGGTGCGCAACCGTCGGATGTGGTGTTTCATTCAAGGACCATCTCCTGTCGGATAATCCTCTTCGTGCAAGCCTGTATTGCTTTCATGTCTATTATACGACGAAGCGTCTGCTTGAGGAGCTAAATGTCGCCCTCCCTTGGGACGAGTCCAATTCATGGTTCGATAACCAGTATGACTCCAGGGCCTACAAGCGGCTTTGCCAGGAGTTCGCCGTTTCACCTGATACGGATTGGAGGCAGAAGTTAGACCATGGGTGTCAAGGGCTCGGCTCATATGGGAGTTATATGGAACCATCGGGTAAATATAGGATGGAGCATCAAGCACAGGGGCTTTTCTTCCACATCAAGGACTCAATCAGACATAATCGGGATATTTCAAAGGCGTGGACGATGTTCATTCTCGATAAATCAGAAGGGTTCACGCAAGCGGGTGTCGAGCGCCTCAACGACTCGATTCGGACTTACGTTTGGGCAATCTTGGTAGCGCAAGCTCAGACCCGTTCCAACATTCTCAAAGTTGGGACGGGGTTCGACGCCCAAAAGCAGTTTACGACGAATCTCGAAGACGCCATCGCCTCACCCGTCGACATCCTCAGCAGCATCGATCGATATCAAAAGACGTTGCAATATGCATCCACACCACTGGATTACGTCTGCGGGAGAGCGCTCTACTTGATGCCGAGCGACATGGCACTCCATCCCGGCAATGTCCAAGGTTATAATAACCAAATCCAAATAGCGGGGTCAGACGCTGTCATCGGCCACACCCCAGGAATAAACAAGGCAGCGCTGATCAATCCAGCCTCTAAAGTCGATAGGACATTCCAGGGGAAACCTGCCTCACCAGCCGGAACCGATCCGCGAGTACTCGCAGGGCCACCGCCCGAAGGGTCGCCTACGTCTGCCGCGGTTGCTCCGCCAGCAGACTGGAAATCCGGTCTCGACCATGAAGAATAAAAAACAGCTCTCATAGTCGCAGGGATTGCACTCGGCCTAGTGGCGCTTTGGTTTATCACTCCGCGGTAACGGTCGAGATAACCAGTCCCGTGCAGCCACGAGAAGAAGGGCCCCCACGCCGATGACCAAGGTCCATAAATTATCTGCGAGCCATGAAGCGGCCTTCCCTAGCGTGCTCAAGAGCCAAGAGATGATGGACCCGATGATTACGGGCAGGGCAGCCGCGGCCTTGCCGGCCAAATTGGCCAGGGCACGCCCGAGGGACTGTAGGTGCTTTTTTACCCACTCCTTGACCCCGCCCTTACCGGGTGGCTTTGGGGCCGGAGCCGGTGCACTCCCGCCGACGGTGAGCGCAAGCACTAGGGTCGAGATTGCCATCCCAACCGCTGTTAAGATGCTCACGACCGTTATCCCCTGTTCGCGGAAGAGGGTGCGAATGCGCTCAGCCAGCGTCTTGTCTTCATGAAAGAGCCGCCTGAATGTCTCACGGATTCTGTAAATCTGGGACCGGAGAGCTTCTCTGTTTGCAGAGAGGGCTTCAAGCCTCGACTGTCTTTCGATTTCGATGTCAGAGAGCTCGCCCTCCAGTTTTCTGATTCGGTCTTGAATCTCCTGCTGCATTTCGGGGTCGTCCGTTTCCGTCAGTTTCCGCCGCTCCCTGGCAAGGCGTTTTTCAACTTGGGATTTTCCCTCGTCGACCTTTAACAGGTTCGCCAGGTTGTTCGCCAACTCATCTCGGGTTCGAGGCATGGCCTTTTCAAGCCCAGCGAGCTCTCTTTTGGCCTGGGTGACCCACACGGTGTAGATAGGCTGATCAGCAATTGTCTTCAATGCGGTCTCAACGTCTTGTGCGCTGCGGCGTGCGCTTTCGGCTATGCCGGGGAGGTCCTGAAGTTCGATATTTTCAAGGTTCGCACAGCTCGGGAGGGCTTTATCTGCCTGCTGGAGAGCTTTCACAGCGGAGCTACTTAGACGCTGCGTCTTCGATGTGAATTCAGGGAACCCCAGTGAACTTCGCAGTGCATGTATGCTGCCTCCTACGTATCTTGTGGCCAGTGTTGTTAGGGCCAGAAACCGGAATTGTCCCATCGTCGCAGTGATAGGGATATTTTTGTCGCCTGGGATCCAGTAGAGTGTTTGGCCGTCGGCATCAATCCCAAACTGGCTATAGTCGATCATGCCGTCGGGGCGCAACCCATAGGCACGGTTCACTTCTTTGTAGAAAGTGTCAACCAGGGTTTTTTTTATGAGCCTCAAGTTCTGCCTGTTTCAACTCGCCCTGCAAATTCTGCAAATTGTTCCCGGATATGTTTAGATCTTGCTGGACTGGCAGTGGTGGCTCCATAGGGGGGGGGGGGGGTCGGGGAGGTCGAAATCATAATCATCGTCTATTCCAGGCCCGTCTAGGTCGAACGTTGGGTTTTCGAAATCATAGTCAGCCATATTTTGTTTGTTTCACAAACATGCGTTCGAAGGTTGTCGCGCATCTTTAAAACGGACTTTGTAGGGTGTCAACGAAGCTGACACCATGTCATCAAGCAAGTACGGACGAAAGCTTGTTCCCTACCGGTGCCTCCGCCAACCCCTTGGAGTGAAAGTGGTGAGGCATTCGGTGTCGATAACTAACAACCCCAGCACGATCGGCCCGAACCAGCAGCTTCTCGTTCGATTCCCCAACCTCGGCCAACATGATGTCATCGTCCCCGGGACCGCGAGGTTGGCCTTCACCATCACACTACAAAGCGAAGATGATGCCAATCGGACCTTGGTTCAGAACCTATGCCGTGCCCACGTGAAAAAGACCGTCATCAAAATTTCGGGAAAATGAGGTCCTCAGCATCGACGATAGTGATGTGAACCACTGCTACCGCGATCTCTGGAGGACGGCTTCAGAGAGGAAAAATGGCCAGTACCAAGGCATTGATACGTCGGAAAACCACAATACGACGAAGATCCGAATCAATGCTGGCAACAAAGATGAGTCCGTTCTAGCGGACAAAGCCGTCGCCGATGCTTTCGGCAATCGTTTCTACATCCCATTGGACTTCGAGCTACTCGAGAGCCACATGCCATTCTACCAGAGCGCGCTGGGCGACCGACTCGAGTATGAGCTCACGTTCAATGACTACAACCGTGTGATCCAGGCCACAGGCAGAGGTGCCTCTTTCGACATTGGAAACATCTGTCTTGAGTATGACATGGTCACCCTGCCAGAGCTGGCCCAAATGATCAACAACCAGTACAGAAGCCGCATTTCGATCCTGTACGACAGGTACTGCGGCACCGCAAAATCGGAAAAGACAAGAGCGACACCCTCTGGAATATCAATCTCAACGTGCCCGCCCGCAGCATGAAGGGCATCCTGATGCTCTTTGAAGATAAAGCCGCGCAACAACCCTTCGCCATCGAGAGGATCCCCATCCAACTCTTCAGCCAAGGGATGCGCTCTTACCAGATGTTTGATGAAGCCAGGAAGCTCTTCGCAGCCGGTAGCAAGCGACACCCTGAAGTGGCAACGGTCGAAAAAGACCTTGCCCTAGCCGACGTCAGCCTTGCAGAATACCTCACTAGCAAGTACTCGCGGTGGCTTGACCTCAGGACAAGCGACGACGACCGACTCCACGGCTCCAACAGGCGAATAGAAAATGCCAGCGAAGGTGTGACCATCCAGATAACGAAAAGAGCCGAGGCTGCTGGCGCATTGAACATCTACCTCTACGTCATCATGGGTGCACAGCTTAACATCGAAAATGGCCGGTTCGTCTAAGCGCTCTATTAATCAAAGATTAATAAATGTTCCTGAGCAACGATTAATAAATCTCCTTCCGCGCACGACCCATTCGGCGACAATATGCGTGCAAACGGGATGCGGAAAAACCGTTTTTATCCTCGATCTGCTCGAAGGCCCCTACCGGTGGTTATTTCAGCACGTAGTGTTTCTGTGTCCCACCATACGGTACAACAGGACGTATCTGCAACGCCCCTTGATCTGGACGGATCCTGAGATTTACGTTCTAGACCCCGGTGAGCGGCTTCACGATTACTTGCGAGCGTTTTACCGGGTGTTCCAGGGCGAGCCTACCTTAAATATCATAGACGACTGCAGCGCTAAGAGGGCTTTGACGAAGAAGAAAGGCATGCTGTCAGAGCTGGCGTTCTCGGGCCGCCACGCGGAGCAGTCTGTCTGGGTCCTCACGCAGAAGTACAACTCCGTCTTGAAAGACTTGCGCAAGCAGACGCGCTGGGTCTGTTTTACACTGCCAGGATCGTGATTCGTTCGAAGACTGTCTGCGTGAAAATGACGTGATCCCCGCACGAGGACGGGAGTTGGTGCGGCAGCAGCTAGCCAAGACAAAACACGCTAAGCTTCTGTTGAAGACTGATCAACCCGCTGATTATATAATTACTTTGTAATTATTACATGGTATTGTAATTAATATTGCGTAGTTGTGAAACAACACCAACAACAACAATGTGCTCAGTAGCGGCCGTAATCGCTGTACTTGGTCTGCATGTGGCGCTGCTTTTCACCGTCTTTTTTATCCTTTCCCGGTTGATCCAGATGTTCGCCGCGCATATATGCGCATTCCATTTTAGACAGGTCCGCCGTTGTTGCAACAGTATGGACCGTGACGATCTGATAGACCAGATGTTTGACGACCCGCCGGCACCAGACACGGCTGCGACGCATGTTGCAGAGCAACAAGCAAAGCCACGGAAAGATGACAGGGTGGAAGAATACCGCGAAAGGCTCGCTGCAACAGTAGCAGGAGGGTCGGCCAGGACATACAGAATTGTGGCTCACGGAAAGGCCTTGACCGTTGACAAGGTCGAGGAGCTGAGTGACTCTGAGGTCGAGAGGCTCTACGCCCGTTACTCCGCCCGATTAGGGGCAGACATGTCAAAGACGATTTCGAACGCGGCTCTCGGGCTGTATGCGGGTCTGGTCGGGAAGTTCGTCCCGATCCCGGACCAACAAGGGCTCATTCGCGATCTTGAAAGCGATCCGTTTCTAGGTAACGCACTTCAAGGCGCTGCCAGCGAACTCTATTACCGCTATGGCATGTGGTAAGCTCCGCTCACCGCAACGTTAATCACTTTCAAGCATGCCAGATTTGAACATAAATGCACCATCAATTCATCATACAATGATGACGGAGAATACGATGCATCATACGATGATGGGGAAGGATCAAAAGCCGGACGCTGCAACTCAGCGTTGTGCAGTTGCGACGCCACTGGCGGAGACAGAAACGCAAAGAGTGACGAAGCCCAAAGACCCGAAAAAGGTTGCAGCTGGTCGTGCCGGGCCGCTGCTCGAAAGGCCAGACAAGAACGACTGCTCAAGGAGCTTCAGGAAACCAAAGAAAAACACCATGTCATGAATAACGATGGCACCGCTAACGATGTTGTTGTTGTTGCAGAGCCACAGCAACATGTTGCAGAGCAACAACAGGAACAGCAAGGTAAACTGCTAGAAGGACAAAAAGCCTGGACACCATGGATCATCGGGGTTTGTTGTCTTGCGGGTGGTATTGCTGTAGTTGTTCTGCAACATGTGAGCCTATCGCGGCGACAAGTTGCTCAGAGAAACAGCAACAAAGACAAGTCGAATAGGAAGTTATCTGCGCATGTTGCTGCGCAACAGGATAAGCCCCGGGGCGTGAAACAATTAGAGACCAGGCCAGATCCATTCTATATGGAGTGAAGCCCGTTGCGTCGCAACAACAACAACCATGACAACCCCGGCAACTGATGGTAAAATGCTTGTCAACGTGCTCTACCATAGCGCAGTCGTCTGTGGCATCGCTGTGGGTTACGCCCGGCTTGGCAAGATGGCGATTGGGGTCGAGCTAAAGGCTTCAATAAAGTTCAGATTGGTTTTCAAAGGAAAGGGTCACCATGAAGTCTGTTTCATAACAAAACAAGAACGGATCAGCCACAAGGGATGCGCAATTCGTACCCATTGAAATACCCACAACTTGTCAAAATAACTTAGAAACCCATCTTATGTAAATATTGTCAAGTAGAAAGGTGATAGTTTCACACACTTTCTGACATGCCCATAAAGTATAATTTTTATGCTCTTCAGAGGTGAAACAAGCATTTCTCACATTATATGCAAGATAGAGGGAGTCTTCCCATAGCAATGTTCCTTCACTTAAATCATTAAGTTTTTCTTTTAAAAGGCTATAAGGAAATGTAGTGCAAAGGGTGGAAAAATCATAAGTAGACAGACTTTAAGCAAGAAAACATCTGGATTTCAATTTATTTAAATTGTTATAGACCACAACAGATTCCTCCCTGCTCTTTCGAAACTTTGTTGCAATATTTAATCACATGTTTTTGATGGTAGTAAAACATGAAGGTAATACTTTGTAAAGTTCAACGGTGGTACAAGAGCAATAAACCGTGCTTTGTATGGTCTTTTATGAATATAACGTAGGAAGCTTGTCTTGGCCTTCTATAACACATTCAGCAAGCTCGGTGGCTGAATGACAAATGTGGCATCAATTACAGCCATAGGCTGTAGTTCATAGGCCTTATTACCACCAAGTTCTTGCTGAAAAGTGTTGACATTGTGGAGCCGTCAAGCAACGACCATATTGTGAGCGGCCTTGTCTGCTGGAGCCAAAACAAACTTCTTACGAAATTCTTGAATACCTAGTTTAAGGCGACGTAAAGACGTCTTAGGTTTAGGAGATAGTAAGTTTGTATTTTGCGAATAGAAAGAATTGAATTGTTCCCTAATTTCAGAATGCCAAGTTTCCATTCTTTGAGGGCTTTATGCTCAACATACTCTCGTTTACACCATCGATTACCAAATTCATTCAAGTCATCAGCGATTTCATCTCTACACTTATTGAAATCAATTTTAGAAGGAAATCGATATTTCTGTCCTTAAGAAATTACACTTCGTATGCTAGAAACAGAATTTATTTTAAATTGTCTTAATAATATGACCAGCAGCAGGATAACACTATGCTGATTTTTTACAATCACAGGTATCAGGAGTGTAAGTGTCACTATCAAAAACAGAAACAAGTTAATTGAAATTAAAAATGATATATCTGACAAATTTATTGTATTTTGAGCAAATTATGTGTTTCAGTATTTTGAAAATAAGCGGGGATGGATGAAATCACCGAACTGTTCCGAACTAGGTAAACTAGAAGTGGAGGCAATGATCAGGAATCGATACAATTAACAAACAGCCCTATCAGAGACACCAAAGTGAAAGAACCACATACATGAAACAACAGACCCCAACGGAAACACCAACATCGGAAAGCCAAAAGGACAGTCACTTTCCCACAAAATGGCAAATAGGTTATCCAAAATACAATAATATAAGCGACACAAACACCTAAAGACAAACCATAACAAAAATAACGAATTCCACTAGGGGCTTAAATCGATTTTATGTGGCCACAATCCTCGCCCTTACTTCCGTCGCGATTAAGACAAATAAACGGTTCAGTCCGCATGAAATCTATCGAATCAAAACCATTATTAATGAAAGATATTTTGATGTAATGACGTTTGTGATTAATTTCAGGATCGATAAAGGGACGAAGCGCATGCTTAGTATAATCTCTAGTTAAAAGAGTAGCATCTTATAACTGATTAGAACTCTTGTAGAATATATTCGCCTAGGTGTCCAGAATACGTAATGCAGAAATGGGTCATGAACTTAAAAATGCAAGTATAGAGTAGCGTCCATGATTCAATAATATTATGGACAGTCACTTCAGCCTGATATTGTTTCGTTAAAAAGAAAGTCATTTACGTTTATAGGTACCATTTTTCAGGTGCCGTGCGATCTAGTTTTAACTTTTCGACAATCCAGAAGCGAGAAAATATCAAAATCGTGCATTTTAGACATATTACCCTTATGATAAATGTTGTCATTCAATCCAAATGGAAAAGGTGTCTGTAATAATTTAATTCATTTCAATTCAGTTTCGTGTCGCTAAATAACTTTAAACCTAACTGTGGAATTTACATCATAGTAAATATGTTCGACTGGCTGAATAGAGGTATCATTTACAGAATTATTAAACCTTGTTACTTTGAGCCGTCCTAATGGAAGTCAATTTATGCAAATATACTGTTAAGCTAAGACTTACTCAGGAACTCAGAAGTATTGCTGTACATTATTTTGTATTTGGAGCAATTAAATAACCTCAAAACCAAATGTACTGTCAAATAGTGTTAATCTTCACAAAGAATCAGTATGTATGCTAAACAGAAAAAGTTAAAAAAAAAATAGAAGTGAATGCGGTTCAGCTTTCTGACTTTAATGTTAAATTCAAGTATCTTTTAAATTTTTTGATAGTCGTTTGGTTATTTTGTGGGAAAGTAACTGTCCTTTCAGCTTTCTACCTATTACGTTTTCATTTTATGTCGTATTTCTTCGATGTCTGGGAGGTGGGAGGTAACTGCATCATTTCCTGAAAGTTGCCTTCACTTCTATTTAACCCCCACCCCCAGATCATTATAACTGCTCGTCCTAAGGCAGTACTTTCGTTGCGGCTTCGTTTGTTTTAAGTGCGGTGTTGTTCAATTTTTAAATGTTTTCATTTTGAACTCTGTGTATCCAGGTTAATTAGTCCAGTAAAGGTAATGAGTTGCCAACTGTTTGGGAAAGTTCTGCTTAATCGGCTTGTCGCCCGTGATGTTGATGTTTGTTATGTTTTGATGTTTGACTTTGGGTTCAGATTCAAACAGTACACGCCGGCCTCGGTAGCTCAATCGGATGCGCGTCTGACTAGTTATCAGGAGGACGCGGGTTCGATACCTGCCGGGGTCGGCAACATTCTTTCGTGGAGATTGATCATGGAATCTTAATAACGGTCATTTTCTCTCTTCCGCTGATTCAAGAATGGTAGTTGTCAGTTTCTGGCGAAAAAATGTGCACTGTACTGGTTAACCGCTTGCGTATATTTTATTAATATATGTTTTCCTTTCGTTTTTTCTTGCTGACTTGTTACTTATTAAAGGTTCAAAAATTAGAATAATATATACTTGTAATGATTTCAAATCTTGTTTGATTTTATTCGAGGTTTAACATCCCCGTCAACACTGTATATATCATTTTGGAGACATCGCTTCTAAGTTTGTGGTTATTTTTCCTGATATTGAGATGCAAATGACTTCTCAAGCCCTACCGCCCAGTGAAACCAATAGGGTTTATATGTATGGACAGCCCAAATCACAACTTCTCCTGTGCAGGTTAGGAAGCTCTAAGCGGTTTATCAGTATCCATGTGCAGTCTGTTTCTGACAGCTCTGCGGGGAAGAATCATGTAGCCCAATCTATTTCTTCAGGCCCCGATGTTAGGGGGCGGTATTTTTTAGCTCACCTGGGCTGAAGGCTCCAGGGGATCTTATAGTATAGTGGGTCCTCCGTCGTCCGTCCGTCCACACGTTTGAGCAGCTATATCTCTGCAGTCTGCAGGCTTATCTCAATCATTTCTCATCTGTAGCATGCCTCTGATGGGGCATCGACGACATAACCCTTTTTTTCTAAATCGCACAAAAACTTTGGTTGCTATGGTAACCACAAGGTCCCATAGACTTACAAGGGGAAAATGCCTGTCACCATCGTAGCGCCTTCAGTTTTGATAGGATCTTTCTGAAACTTATATGTAAGGAGCCTGGGGATAAAATCCCGGGTGAGTTCGAAAACCGGCCAAGTTGGCCCATTTATCATAGAGTTACGTCCCTTTGATTGCTGACAAATACCGATTTTTGACCTTGTCATCACCGTAGCCCTTTCAGTTTTGATCGGATCTTTCCGAAACAATATGTAAGGTGGCTGGCGATAAAACCTCGGATAAGTACAAATACCGGCCAAGTCGGTCCATTTATCATAGAGTTATGTCCCTTTGATTGCTGAAAATGTCGATTTTTAGCTCACCTGTCACGTAGTGACAAGATGAGCTTTTCTGATCACTTTTTTTTTTACATGGGCTTATATAGGGAAAATCTTTAAAAATCTTCTTCTCTGAAACCGCAAGGCCCAGGTCTTTGCTATTTGGTATGAAGCTTCACCTAGTGGACCCCTACCAAGATTGTTAAAAAAGTAGTGCTGGGCCAAAAATGCCCCCCCCCCCCCCCCGCCCCGGGGCCCTTTGGTTTTACATAGGCTTATATTGGGAAAATCTTTAAAAATCTTCTTCTCTTAAACCGCAAGGCACAGATATTTGGTATGCAGTTTCATCTTGTAGACCTCTACCAAGATTGTTCAAATTATAGCCCTAGGGCCAAAAATGCCCCCCGCTACTGGGCCTTTTGGTCTAACATAAACTTATATACCGAAAATCTTGAAAAATCTTCTCCTCTGAAACTACAAGGCCTTCTAGGTCTGTGATATTTGGTATGAAGCTTCATCTAGTGGACCTCTACAAAGATTGTTCAAACTATAGCCCTGAGGCCAAAAATGCCCCCGCCTCGGGGCCCTTTGATTTTACATAGACTTATATAGGGAAAATCTTTAAAAATCTTTTCTCTGAAACCACAAGGCCTAGGTCTTTGATATTTGGTGGGAAATTTCATCCAGTGGACCGCTTTCAAGATCATTCAAATTATAGCCCTGGGGCCAAAAATGCCCCCGCCGCGAGACCCTTTGGTTTTACATAGACTTATATAGAGAAATCTTTAAAAATCTTCTTCCCTGAAACTGCAAAGCCCATGTCTTTGATATTTGGTTTGGAGCTTCAGCTAGTGGACCTCTATCAAGATTGTTCAAATTATAGCCCTCGAACCACAAATGCCCGCCCCGAGGCCCTTTGGTTTTACATAGACTTATATAGAGATAATCTTTGAAAATCTTCTTCTCTGAAACAGCAAGGCCCAGGTCTTTGATATTTGGTGTGAAGCTTTATCTAGTGGACCTCTATTAAGATTGTTTAAATTAAAGCCCTGAGGCCAAAAATGCCCCCGCCCCGGGGTTAATTTGGTTTTACATAGGCTTATGTAAGTAATATCTTTAAAAAATCTTCTCTGAGCCCCCAAGGCCCAGGTCTTTGATACTTGGTGTGTAGCTTCATCTAGTGGACCTTTGCCAAGATTGTTCAAATTATAGAGTTTGTTGACATTTGGTATGAAGCTTCACCTTTTTAGACCTCCCTCAACATTATGCACAGGGCTATCATGGCCCTCTTGTTGTCCTTGTCATCACCGTAGCCCCTTCAATTTTGATTGGATCTTTCTGAAACTTATCTGTAAGGTGGCTGAGGATAAAACCTCGGTTGAGTTCGAAAACCGGCCAAGTCGGCCTATTAATCATAGAGTAACTTCCCTTTGATTGCTGAAAATGCCAAATTTTGACCTTGTCATCACCGAAGCCCCTTCAGTTTTGATCAGATCTTTCTAAAACTTACATGTAAGGTGGCTGGGAATAAACCTCGAATGAGTTCGAATACTGGTCAAATAGGCACATTTATCATAGAGTTGCGTGCCTTTGATTGCTGAAAATGCCGATTTTTGTCCTTGTCATCAACGTAGCCCCTTCAGTTTTGATCAGATCTTTCTGAAACTTATACATAAGGTGGCTGGAGATAAACACTCGGATGAGTTCGAAAACTGGCCAAGTCGGCCCATTTATCAAAGAGTTACGTCCCTTTGATTGCTGAAAATGTCTATTTTGACCTTTTCATCACCGTAGCCCCTTCAGTTTTGATCGGATCTTTCTGAAACGTATATGTAATATGGCTGGGGATAAAAACTTGGATGAGTTCGAATACATACCAAGTCGGCCCATTTTTGACCTTGTCATCAACGAGCCCCTTCAGTTTTGATCGGATCTTCCTGAAACTTACATACAAATAAGTTGGGGTGAAAAGCGTGGATAAGTTTAAAAATTAGCGATGTCGGTTATGAGTTATACCACTACTTGGCTGAAAATGCTAAGTTTTGACCTTGACATCACCATAGCCCCTTCAGTTTTGATCGGATCTTCTTGAAACTTACCAACAAGTAAGGCAGGGATAAAAGCTTGGATGAGTTCGAAAACTGATGAGTTGGCTTATCTATCATAGAATTACATCCCCTTTACTGCTGAAAATGCCTATTTTTGACCTTGTCATCACCATAGCCCCCTTCAGTTTTCATGGGATCGTCTTGAAACTTATATGTAAGTAAGCAAAGGATAAAACCTCGACAGAATTAAAATATTGGTGAGGTCAGCCTATATTTCAGAGAGTTTTGTCCCCCTTAATTACAGAAAATGCCTATTTTTGACAGCTCCTTCAATTTTATTGGATTTTCTTGAAACTTACATGTTAGTAAGTCAGGGATAAAATGGATGAGTTCGTGAACTGATGAGGTCAGCCTATTTATCATAGAGTTACATCCCTTGGATTGCAGAAAATGCCTCTTTTTTACCTTAACTCCTTCAGTTTTCATCGGATCTTCTTGAAATTTATATGTTAGTAAGTTAGAGATAAAGGCTCAGACAAGTTTGAAAACTAGCAATGCCAATCAATTAATCATGGAGTTATGTCCCCAGCTTGGCTGAAAATGCCTTTTGTCGACTTTGTCATCACTGCTGCCCCTTCAGTTTTGATCGGATCTTCGTGAAACTTATAAACAAGTAAGTCAGGCAGAAAAGCTCGGATGAATTTGAAAACTCGTGAGGTTTGCCTATTTATCAAAGAATAACATCCCTTTGATTGCAGCAGTTAATTGCTTATTTTTGACCTTGTCATCACCATACCCCTTCATTTCATATCGGATCTTCTTGAAAGTTACATATAAGCAAGCCAGGAATAAAAGCTTGAATGATTTTGAAAACCTGTGAGGTCAGCTGATTTATCATAGAGTTACATTGTACATGATTGCGGAAAATGCTTACCATGTCATCACCTTGTCCTCCAATAAATCCTTCAGTAAAGGTTGGCACGTCCTGAAACTTTGAATCTGTTAGCTCAGGTGAGCGATACAGGACCATCTTGGTCCTCTTGCTTCTTAAAAGCAGGACAATAGCCAAGGGACATAAAACTAGTACGTTTTTGTTTCATTCGAACTATTGACCTACTTTTTGACCCGACATGATCCACATTTTAATTTACATAGATATTGTCATAATGAACATTCTGACAAAGTTTAATGATGATTGTAACAAAACTGTAGCCTCTAGAGTGCACAAAATGTTTTTTGATAATTTGACCTTCTTACCTACTTTTTGACCAAACACGACCCATATACGAACTTGACAGAGATAATGTGATGATGCTTATTCTGACCAAGTTTGATAATGATGGGACCAATACTGTGGCCTCTAGGGCGGACACAAGGTTTTTCTATGCTTTGACCCACCGACCTACGTTTTGTCTTGACATGGCCCATATTCAAACTTGATCGAGATATTGTTATGATGATCCTTCTGAGCAAAATTTATGAAAACTAGACCATTACTGTGGCTTCTAGATCGCTCACAAGGATTTTCTATGATTTAATCTACTGATCTACTCATTCACACGACATGACCCATATATATTCAAACTTGACCGGGATGTTGTCGTCATGATCATTCTGGACATGCTTGATGATGATTGGACCAAAACTGTGGCATCTGGAGTGCTCATAAGATTTTTTATGATTTGACCTACTGACCTACTTTTTGCCCGACATGGTCCACATACAAACTTGACCGAGATAGTGTCGTGATGATTATTCTGACCAAGTTTGATGATGATTAGACCAAAATTGCGGCCTTTAGAGCGCTCAAAAAAATTCTATGATTTGACCTACTGACCTACTTTTTGACCCGACATTACCAATGTTCCAAATTGATCCAGATATTGTCGTGATGATCATTCTGACCAAGGTTAATGATGATTGGGCCAACACCGTGCCTCTAGAATGGACAAAAGGTATATTTATGACTTGACCTACTGACCTTCTTTTTGATCTGACATGACCCATTTCGAACTTGGTCGAGATATTGTTGTGATGATCATTCTGAGCAAGATTGATGATGATTGGACCGAAAATGTGGCCTCTAGAGCGCTTACAATGTTTTTCTAGGATTTGACCTACTGTCTTAATCTTTGACCCAACATGACCCATTTGCGATCGAGTTATTGTCGTGATGATCATTCTGAGCAAAATTGATAATTGGATCAAAACTGTGGCCTCTAGAGCGCTCACAAGGTTTTTCTATTATTTGACCTACTGACCTACTTTTTGACCCGAAATGACCCATATTGGAACTTGACCGAAATATTGTCGTGTTGATCATTCTGAGCAAGATTTATGATGATTGGAACGAAACTGTGGCCTCTAGAGCGCTCACAATGTTTTTCTAGGATTTGACCTACTGTCCTAATCTTTGACCCAACATGACCCATTTTCGATCGAGTTATTGTCGTGATGATCATTCTGAACAAAATTGATAATCGGATCAAAAATGTGGCCTCTAGAGCGCTCACAAGGTTTTTCCATTATTTGACCTACTGACCTACTTTTTGACCCGACATGACCCATATTGCAACTTGACCGATATTTTGTCTTGTTGGTCATTCTGAACAAGATTGATGAATATTGGACCAAAACTGTGGCCTCTAAAGCGCTCACAACGTTTTTCTATGATTTGACCTACTGACCTACCTTTGGATCTGATATGACCCATATTCGAACTTGAACGAGATATTGTTGTGATGATCATTCTGACCAAGATTGACGATGATTGGACCCAATCTTTTTATATCGAAGATTGATGTTACGAAATTCGGTGCTGAAGTCATTGCAAAATAGAAGTGAAGGCAATGATCAGGAATCGATACAATTAACCCACAGCTCTCATCAGAGACACCAAAGAGAAAGAAACACAAGCAAGAAACAACCATAGTGGAAACATCAATAGCGGAAAGCCAAAAGGACAGTCACTTTTCCACAAAATGGCCAATTGGCTATCCGAAATAAAATATTATAAACAATACAAACACTCAAAGACAAACCACAAACAAGAGGGACAACTGGCCCTGTAGCGCTCACCTGTGTACCAGAAAAACATGAGTGATGATTAGAATACCCATCGGGACTTGAAGAAATAGATTGGGCTACATGGTGCTTCCATGCAGAGCTGGAACCGAACGCAGATGAGTACTGGTAAACAGCTTAGATGTTCTAAGCCTGCCCAGGAAAAGTGGTGCCAGTTGAACCCTCTATGTATTTAACACAATTGGTTTCATTGGGCAGCAGAGCTTAAGATGTCATTTCATCTCAATGTTAGGTAAAAGTCCCACAAATCTGGTAGCAAAGTAGAAGTAAAACAAAGATCAGGAATCGATACAATTAACTTACTCCACCGATCAAAGACACCAAAAGGAAAGAAACACAAACATGAAGCGACCAGACCATAATGGAAACCTAAACAAAGGAAGGTCATAAGGACAGTTATTTTCCCACAAAATGGCCAAATGGCCATCCAAAATAAAAAAGACACAAGTGATACACACAGTAAGTAACAAACAACAACATAAATAAACCACCACAGAAGAACTGCCTTGGAACGGTCAGTGGAAAAAATTCCACTGGGGGGGCTTAAATCGATTTTACATGGCCATAATCCTCGTTTTTACCTCTGTCGCGGTATACACAAATTTTGTTTAGTCCGCATGAAGGCTTCCTAACTCATCGGTGTAACATCTCCGAGAACATACAGATCAAAAAACTACAGAGATGAAATAAGGTTGAGGACTCGACTGCATACAACAACAGAATTGCTGGAGCAAAAGAAAACCAACAGTTAGACTCCGAGGGGCCCGACCAAAGACGACGCATCAGGCGCCAACCAACATAAAGAGTACTAAAATAAAATTCCATTTATGTTTTTACGCTGGAACCGTCATATAATCTTAGGCCCGACCCATCGGTGTGCAATCAAAGAGGGAAGCAAAGTTGCCAACCTAGATTGGGTTAACCACCATGCATGCAAAATAGAAGTAGAGGCAATGATCAGGAATCGTTACAGCTCCCATCAGAGACACCAAAGGGAAAGACACACAGATATGAAACAACAGACCCTAATGGAAACACCAACAATGGAAAGCCAAAAGGGCAGTACCTTTCCCACAAAATGGCCAATAGGCTATCCAAAAAAAAAAAATAACATAAGCGACACAATCACCAAAAGACAAACCATAACAAAAATAAACCGTGACAGAAGAACCGCCTTGGAACAGTCAGCGGAAACGAATTCCACTGGGGGCCTAAATCGATTTTACGTGGTCACAATCCTCGCCCTTACTTCCGTCGCGATTTAGACAAATAATTTGATCAGTCAGCATGAAGGCCTCCTAACTCATCCGTGCAAAACCCCGTGAACACAAATAATCAAACAACCACAGAGATTAAACAACGGTGAGGACTCGACAGCAAGAAACCACTGAAATGCTGGAGCAAAAGAAAACCAACAGTTAGACTCCGATGGGCCCGACCAGAGACAGAGCATTAGGCACCAACCAACATTACCTTGAATTAGATCTCTCTAATTCTCAATAAGCCTTTACGTCGGAACCGTCATAGAATCGGAGTATGTTTTATAACATTTATGTTGTACCCAATCTTTATATATCGACGAACGATTTTACGAAATTGGGTACTTAAGTCATTACAGGCATGTATTTTTCTAAATTTATATATTAAGCCACCATAGAATTCGGGTTCCGATAGGCCTTGTTGCAGAAGTCTCCAAAATGACATACACAGTGTTGAAGGGGATGTTAAACCTCAAATCAATCAAAAATCGAGACCCTGTGGTTTCAGAAAAGAAGATTTTTGAAGTTGATCCATTATAAGTCTATTGGAGTTAAGGAGCCCTAGCGAATGGCCAATTCAGACTGCAATGGTTGGCAGAATTTATGTAGGAGACCACTTGACATTACTACATACTAAATATCTAAGCTCTGGGCACAATGGTTTCGGAGATGAAGATTTTTGAAATTGTTTTCCAATTGTAAGTCTATGGGAGCTAAAGAGCCCTGGGTTGTGGCCAATTTGGATCCCAGGGGCATAATTGGCAGGATTTATGTCGGTGACCACTTGACATTGCTACAAACTAAATATCGAAGCTCTGGGCATTATGGTTTCATAGAAGAAGATTTTTGAAGTTTCTTCCATTATAAGTCTATAGGAGCTGATGAGCACAAACGTGGCCAATTTTGACCCCAGGAGCAGGGTTAGCAGGATTTATGTAGGTGACTATTTTATGTTGCTAGATACTAAATATCTAAGTTCTGTGCTTCGCAGTTTCAGAGAAGAAGATTTTTGAAGCTTTTTTCCATTATGAGTCTATGGGAGCTAAGCGGACCCGAGGCGTGGCCCATTTGGACCCCAAGGGCATGATTGGCAGGATTTATGTAACCACTTGCCATTGGTCCATGCTAAATACCTTAGCTCTGCGCCCTGTGGTTTCAGAGAAGAAGAGTTTTTAAGCTTTTTCCATTATGAGTCTATGGTTGCTAAGGGCCCCGGGGCGGGTGCCCATTTGGACCCCAGGGACATGATTTGCAGGATTTATATAGGTGACCACTTGCCGTTGCTACATGCTAAATATCTAAGCTCTGCGCCCTGTGGTTTCAGAGAAGAATATTTTTGAAGCTTTTTTCCATTATGAGTCTATGGTAGCTAAGGGGCCCAAAAGAGTGGCCCAGTTGGACCCCAGGGGCTTGATTGGCAGGATTTATTTAGGTGACCACTTGCCCTTGCTACATGTTAAATATCTAAGCTCTAGGCCCTGTGGTTTCAGAGAAGAAGATTTTTTAAACTTTTTTCCATTATGAGTCTGGGGGAGCTAAGGGGCCCGAGAGAGTGGCCCAATTGGACCCCAGGGGCATGATTGGCAGGATTTATTTAGGGGACCACCTGCCCTTGCTACATGCTAAATATCTAAGCTCTAGACCCTGTGGTTTCAGAGAAGAAGATTTTTTAAGCTTTTTTTTTTCCATTATGAGTCTATGGGAGCTAAGGGCACCGGGGCGTGGCCCATTTGGACCCCAGGGGCATGATTGGCAGGATTTATGTAGGTGACCACTTGCCGTTGCTACATGCTAAATATCTAAGCTCTGGGCCCTGTGGTTTCAGAGAAGAAGATTTTTGAAGCTTTTTTTTCCATTATGAATCTATAGGAGCTAAGGGGCCCCGGAGCGTGGCCCATTTGGACCCATGGGGCATGATTGGCAGGAATTATGTAGGTGACCACTTGCTGTTGCTACATGCTTAATATCTAAGTTCTAGGCCCTGTGGTTTCAGAGAAGAAGATTTTTTAAGTTTGTTTTCCTTTATGAGTCTATAGGAGCTAAGGGGCCCCGGGGCGTGGCCAGTTTGGATCCCAGGGGCATGATTGGCAGAAATTATATAGGTGACCACTTGCCGTTGCTACATGCTAAATATCTAGGCTCTGGGCCCTGTGGTTTCAGAGAAGAAGATTTTTGAAGCTTTTTTCCATTATGAGTCTATGCGAGCAAAGGGGCCCCGGGGCGTGGCCCATTTGGGAGGGCATGATTGGCAGGAATTATGTAGGTGACCACTTGCCGTTGCTACATGCTAAATATCAAAGCTCTGGGCCCTGTGGTTTAAGAGAAGAAGATTTTTGAAGTCTTTGTTTCCATTATGAGTCTATGGGAGCAAAGGGGCCCCGGGGCGTGGCCCATTTGGAACCCAGGACCATGATTGGCAGGAATTATGTAGGTGACCACTTGCAGTTGGTACATGCTAAATATCTAGGCTCTTGGCCCTGTGGTTTCAGAGTAGAAGATTTTGAAGCTTCTTTTTCATTATGAGTCTTTCTGAGCTCAGGGGCCCCGGGGCGTGGCCCATCTAGACCCCAAGGGCATGATTGGCAGGAATTATGTAGGCGATCACTTGCCGTTGCTACATGCTAAATATCTAAGCTCTGAGCCCTGTGGTTTCAGAGAAGAAGATTTTTGAACCTTTTTTCCATTATGAGTCTATGGGAGCGAAGGGGCCAAGGGGCGTGGCCCATTTGGACCCAAGGGGGCATGATTGGCAGGAATTATGTAGGTGACCACTTGCCGTTGGTACATGCTAAATATCTAAGCTCTGGGCCGTGTGGTTTCAGAGAAGAAGATTTTTGAAGCTTTTTTTCCATAATGAGTGTATAGGAGCTAAGGGGCCCCGGGGCATGGCCCATTTGGACCCCAGGGGCATGATTGGCAGGAATTATGTAGGTGACCCCTTGCCGTTGCTACATGCTAAATATCTAAGCTCTGGGCCCTGTGGTTTCAGAGAAGAAGATTTTTTAAGCTTTTTTTCCATTATGAGTCTATGGGAGCGAAGGGGCCACGGGGCGTGGCCCATTTGGAACCCAGGGGCATGATTGGCAGGAATCCTGTAGGTGACCACTTTCCGTTGCTACATGCTAAATATCTAAGCTCTGGGCCCTGTGGTTTTAGAGAAGACGATTTTTGAAGCTTTTTTCCATTATGAGTCTATAGGAGCTATGGGGCCCCGGGGTGTGGCTAATTGGGACCCCTGGGGCTCGATTGGCAGGATTGATGTAGGTGACCACTTAACATTGTCACAAGCTAAATATCTAAGCTCTGGGCCCTTTGGTTTCAGAGAAGAAGATTTTTTAAATGTTCCCATTATAAGTCTATAGGAGCTTTATGTTGCCATTGCAACCAGAATTCCAATCTGATCAGCCCAAAACCCTTATGCAGCCTTTCCCCCTATTATATTTGATGAAGACTGGCCGTGGGGTATTAGAGATATATTTATTTGAAATTGTTTACGGACGCACGCACGCATGGACGCACGACGGACGACAAACAAAATGTGATCACAAAAGCTCACCTTGTCACTACGTGACAAGTGAGCTAAAAAATAAACCGCGACAGATGAACCGCCTTGGCACCGTCAGTGAAACGAATTCCACTGGGGGCCTTAAATCGATTTTACGTGGCCATAATCCTCGTCTTTACTTCCGTCGCGATTTAACAATGAATTTGTTCAGTCCGCTCATCTCCGTAAACACAAAATTCAAACAACCATGGAGGAGAAACAACGAAGATGACTCGACAGCAAAAAACCACTGAAATGCTGGAGCAAAAGAAAACCAACAGTTAGACTCCGATGGGCCCTACCAGAGACAGAACATCTGGCACCAACTAACATTACATAGAATTAGATTCTATACAATTCCTAGTAATGAGAAGTGAATGAAAAGATCCGGAATCGATACAATTAACCCACAGCTCCCATCAGAGACACCACAAGGAAGAAACACAAACAAGAAGCAAACATAACCCAACAGAAACACAAGCAGCGGAAAGCCAAAAGGACTGTCACTTTCACACAAAATGGCAAACTGGCTATCCAAAGCAAAATAACACAAGCGACACATTCACCTAAAGACAAACCATAACACAAATCAACCGCAACAGAAGAGCCGCCTCGGAACGGTCAGCGAAACGAATTCCGCTGAGAGGCTTAAATCGATTGTACGTGGCCATACTCCTCGCCCTTCCTTACTTACTTAGAAAACCTTTACGTTTGAGCTGTAATAGAATCTGAGGCCTGACCCACCGGCGTGCAATTAAAGAGGGAAGCAAAGTTGTCAACTGTGATTGGGTTAAATACCATGCATGCAGCCTGTCGTATAACATTTATGTTGTACCCATTTTTTTATATCGAAGAATGATTTTACGAGATTGGGTGCTGAAGTCATTGCGATTATATAGTTTTTTGAATTTATATACTGAGTAACTATTAAATTCGAGTTCCGATAGACCTTGTTGCAGAAGAGGTCCAACATTGATTTTTAAATTAAATGCCATGTGATTTTTATTCTCTATTGACCTACCTGAAATGGGTTGACTGTCGAACTCTTTTATTATTTTGTCACCTGAAGCCGTTGTCTCGACTGTCGAGATGGGTTTCTCCGATCTAGAATCTTTGTTAGACATACTTCTTATCACTGGGTTGCACTCAGACCAGTCTTAATTTACAGACGTTCATAGCATTTACACGAGGTATCTGCAAGGTATTATACAAATGAAAATAGCCAAGAGTGTCAGAATCATAAAACATAAGCATTGTCAGACACCACTGGGTTGCAAAAGGACATTTTTGTTTTTACGAAACTGCATAGCATTCAAACGAGGTACCTGTAATATAAGGTACAATACAAATGAAACTAACCAGGAAGTGCCAGAATCATAATTATCATATGACGTCCCGTGTGAGAATGTAATAACGTCATATATTACATTTTTGCTGCTATTTTAAGTAATTTAGAGGGGAAATAAAAATGATATTTTCCTGCAGGGTAAATATTCCTTTCAGGCGGGAATATATTTCCTTTCGAACGTCATCATGCACTATGACGCGCCAAAATCGGGACAAATTACGTCACGTCATAGCGCTAATTACGCTAATTAATACATCTTTAGTTTTGAATACAGGAAATATTTCCCTCGAAACTTACAAATCGTATTCGCACTCGTTTGTTTACTTGATTTGCAAGTCTCTCGGGAAAATATTTCCCGTATTTAAAACTAAAGATGCATTAATCTCTATGTAATAAATTCAGTAATCCACTAGTGGATTAAATATGCAAATTAGTTAGATATGCCCCGTCAAGTTACACGTACGAGGTCCTTAACGACGTCGCGTTTACTAATGGCGAAGTATTGACATTTTAGTAAAATGGTCGTTAATAAAATGCGTTTTAAACGTCATATGATAAATAGAATATTGCATTCGTGTTCATGTATCATTGCATTTATTAAATTCGTTGAGGAAAATGGATAAAATGCTCGGCGAATGCATTTTATCCATTTTCCTTAACTCGTTTAATAATTTCAACAATACAGGAACACTCTTGTAAGGTCCTAGAGAACATAGACTTCCAACGAGGAAGAGCAAACAAACCATAACGATCACGGATAACAAATTTCTTCCCGGACTACGTGATTACATTGTCATGAAGGAAACAATATTCATTTTTTGTCCTTATGTAAGGGGAATATGGCGATTTGTTCAACGAGGAGGGATGCCCTCGGGCATTATTTAAGAAGTAGATCAGCTCTAACTGGGATTTGTTGTGTAATAAATCACAGTTTGGAGGTCAGTTGTAAAGTAGACAAATCACGTGCGCGTAGCGCGCGTGATTTGTCTACTTACAACTGACCGACAAACTGTGATTTATTACCCAACAAATCACTGGCTAGAGCTGATCTATTTCGATTCTAACACGCTGAAATGTCAATCATGCATTTTTGTGGAAAATTTGTCATATTTTAAGGCGATAAAATCCACTTTAAAATGGTCATAATATGATAAACAGAATCTTACACTCGTGGTCATTTCATTTGTAATTTATGAAAATATTACGTTTCATTAATTTCATATGAAATGACCACTCGTGTATGTTCCTCTATTACCTTGCTCAAGCACATTTTACAGAAACAGGGATCAAAATAGGAGCGAAGGCAATGATCAGGAATCACTACAATTAACCCACAGCTCCCATCAGAGACACCAAAGGGAAAGAAACACAAACATGCAACAACAGACCCTAATGGAAACACCAACAGCGGAAAGCCAAAAGGACAGTTACTTTCCAACACAATGGCCAATTGGCTATCCAAAACAACATAATGTAAGCGATACAGCACCCAAAGACAAGCCATAACAAAAATGAACCGCGACAGAAGAACCGCCTTTGAACGGTCAGTGAAACGAATTCCCCTGGGGGACTTAAATCGATTTTACATGGCCACAATCCTCGCCCTTACTTTCGTCGCGATTTAGGCAAATAATTTTCAGTTAGCATGAAGGCGTCCTAACTCATCAGTGCAACATCTCCATGAACAGAAAAAATGAAACAACCACAGAGATGAAACCACTGAAATGCTGGAGCGAAAGAAAACCAACAGTTAGACTCCAATGGACGAGCAGAGACAGAGTATCAGGCACCACCCAACATCACAAAGATTCAGATTCTCTCTAATTATCAGTAAGCCTTTACGCTGGAACCATCATAGAATCTGAGGCCTGATCCCGTGCAATTAAAGACGGAAGCAAAGCTGTCAACCGTGACTTGGTTAACTACCATGCATGCAGTCTGTCGTATAATATTTATATTATACCCAATCGTTTTTTATATCGAAGAATGATTTTATGAAATTGGGTGCTGAAGTCATTGCGGTTACATATTTTTCTGAATTTATATACTCAACCCGCGATCTCCTTCTTTTCTTTCAAAAAAGTCATCATCAAGGAACCTTGTACCAAGTTTGCGGGTTCAAGCTTTTATAATTCTTGAGGCATCTTTGACGTTGGCCAAATTGACGACCCTTAAATATTTTTAAGTTTTGATTCTACTATGGAGTTTCGAAAATATTTGAGGGTCACTGATGAGACCGAATTGCCCGAGAGTAGCTAGTCTAGCTCAGAAAAAGCACATTTCGCGTCATAAATGGTGTTATGTCTGTTTGCCTTTCCGCTATTGTTATTTTTCCATTATGGTCTACTTATTTCATGTTTGTTTCATTTCCCTTTGGTGTGACAAGTACTGTGGTTAATTTTATCCGTATGGAACTTTGAAGGTCCACTGAGATCAAGGGGCATAATCCAATTTTCTCACCTGATTGCTAATCCTCACGAATTACCTTGCTTTATTGACCAGCGGAGTTTGCCGATTATCTTTCACGAAAGAGAGGATAAATACGAAGGTTACCTGTTTATTAGCGCATCACCTGGACGCTGCTTTATCAATAAAAACTTGGGGCTTGAGTAAGCAGTTGTAAAGAATCCAGTCAAAATTAGTCATTATGAAAACACGCCTATACAAATACATTGTAGATTTTACTGCGAAAAATCGAACATTTTTAGATGAATAATTGTGATGATATTTTAACTTATTTCTGCTCAAATATAGATTACGTGCACAAGTTAGAACCGCCGAATTCAGGCGGTTCTAACGAGTACCCACGATCTATATTGGGGAGCAGAAATAAGATATTTTTTCATATTTCTAATCAAAATATAGATTGTGTGCGCTCGTTAGAACCGCCTAATTGAGGCGGTTCTAACGAGTACCCAAAATCTATATTGTGGAGCAGAAATAAGATAAATAAGGGTTCCCCTGTAAACCCCAGTTTAACTATATAAAGGTAGGGTTCAAGGGGTCAAAATTATATAGGCGTGTTTTCGTGATTGTATGCCTTAACATCACGTTAGCAAGTCCGTATTGAACACCCCCTAAACCCCACTTAATATAGAGAAATCTGGGGTTTACGGGGGTATACATTATTTTTCTAATTTCTGCTCCAAGACATATAGGCTGTGCGTATTCGTTAGATCCGCCTCAATATTTGCAGTATAAATAGAAACAAGAGCACCGTCTGCGGGTGCCAACGCTCGGCTGCAGTTTCTTTTAGTTAAACAAAGATTCTAAGTCGAACAAGGCATCGCATGCGATACAAATCCCCTCGCACAAGACAACTTCGTGTGTGGAAAACACTGAACTGGCAAAAGTCCAACTTGCTTGAGATATTATCATATGCAACATTTGTGTAAAGTTTGTTTAAAGTCCATCAATAAATGTAGGTTCTAGAGTGATGACAATGTTTCTCTAAAAATAGCCATAGTGACCTTGCCTTGAGGCTATGAGCGCGAAAGTAGATCTTGCTCAAGATATTATCATACGCATCTTTTGTGTGAAGTTATATTAAAATCTATTAATAAATGTAGGCGGTAGAGCGATGACAAAGTTTTTCTAAAATTAGCCATAGTGACCTTGACCTTGAGGTAATGACCTTGAAAGTCAAAGCAACTCGAGATGTTATCATAAGAAACATTTGTGTGAGGTTCTATTAAAATCCATCAATAAAAATAGGCGCTAGAGCGATGACAAAGTTTTTCTAAAAATAGCCACAGTAATCTTGACCTTGAAAGTCGAAGTCGCTCGAGGTATTGTCATAAGGAACATTTGTGTGAAGTTATATTTAAATCAGTGAAGAAATGTGGTCGCTAGAGCGATGACAAAGTTTTCCTAAAAATAGCCCCTGCGACCTTGACCTTGAAAGTCGAAATCGCTCGAGATATTGTCATAAGGTACATTTGTGTAAAGTTATATAGAAATCGGTGAAGAAATGTAAGCGCTAGAGTGATGACAAAGTTTTTTTTTTTAAAAAAAGACACAGTGACCTTGACCTTAAAAGTCGAACTCGCTCGAGGTATTGTCATAAGGAACATTTGTGTGAAGTAAAATTGAAATCAGTGAAGAAATGTGGTCGCTAGAGCGATGACAAAGTTTTTCTAAAAATAGCCCCTGCGACCTTGACCTTGAAAGTCGAAATCGCTCGAGATATTGTCATAAGGTACATTTGTGTAAAGTTATACAGAAATCGGTGAAGAAATGTAAGCGCTAGAGTGATGACAAAGTTTTTCTAATAATAGCCACAGTTACCTTGACCTTGAAAGTGGAACTAGCTAGAGATATTGACATCAGGAACATTTGTGTGAAGTTATATTGAAATTGGTGAAAAAAATGTAAGCGCTACAGCAATGACAAAGTTTTTCTAAAAATAGCCACAGTGACCTTGACCTTGAAAGTCGAATTCGTTCGAGGTATTGTCATAAGGAACATTAGTGTGAAGATATATTGAAATCAGTGAAGAAATGTAGTCGCTAGAGCGATGACAAACTTTTTCTAAAAATAGCCACAGTGACCTTGACCTTGAAAGTCGAAATCGCTCGAGATTTTGTCATAAGGAACATTTGTTTAAAGTTATATTGAAATCGGTGAAGAAATGTAAGCACGTGAGTGATGACAAAGTTTTTCTAAAAATAGCCACAGTGACCTTGACTTTGAGGCCATGACCTTGAAAGTCAAACTCGCTTGAGATATTTTTAAAAGGAACATTTGTGTGAAGTTATATTGAAATTGGTGAAAAAATGTAGGCGCTAGAGCGATGAAAAAGTTTTTCTAAAAATAGCCCCTGCGACCTTGACCTTGAAAGTCGAAATCGCTCGAGATATTGTCATAAGGTACATTTGTGTAAAGTTATACAGAAATCGGTGAAGAAATGTAAGCGCTAGAGTGATGACAAAGTTTTTCTAAAAATAGCCACAGTTACCTTGACCTTGAAAGTGGAACTAGCTAGAGATATTGACATCAGGAACATTTGTGTGAAGTTATATTGAAATTGGTGAAAAAATGTAAGCGCTACAGCAATGACAAAGTTTTTCTAAAAATAGCCACAGTGACCTTGACCTTGAAAGTCGAATTCGTTCGAGGTATTGTCATAAGGAACATTAGTGTGAAGATATATTGAAATCAGTGAAGAAATGTAGTCGCTAGAGCGATGACAAACTTTTTCTAAAAATAGCCACAGTGACCTTGACCCTGAAAGTCGAAATCGCTCGAGATTTTGTCATAAGGAACATTTGTTTGAAGTTATATTGAAATCGGTGAAGAAATGTAAGCACGTGAGCGATGACAAAGTTTTTCTAAAAATAGCCACAGTGACCTTGACTTTGAGGCCATGACCTTGAAAGTCAAACTCGCTTGAGATATTTTTAAAAGGAACATTTGTGTGAAGTTATATTGAAAATGGTGAAAAATGTAGGCGCTAGAGCGATGACAAAGTTTTTCTAAAAATAGCCACAGTGACCTTGACCTTGAGGTCATGACCTTGAAAGTCGAACTCGCTCGAGATATTGTCGTAAGGAACATTTGTGTGAAGTTATACTGAAATCAGTGGAGAAATGTAGGCGCTAGAACGATGACAAAGTTTTTCTAAAAATAGCCACAGTGACCTTGACCTTGAGGTCCTGACATTGAAAGTCGAACACACTCGAGACATTGTCATAAGGAACATTTGTGTGAAGTTATATTGAAATCAGTGGAGAAAAGTAGGCGCTAGAGCGATGACAATGTATTTGTAAAAATAGCCACAGTGACCTTGACCTTGAGGTCATGACCTTGAAAGCCGAACTCGCTCGAGGTATTGTCAAAAGGAACATTTGTGTGAAGTTATATTGAAATCAGTGAAGAAATGTAGGCGCTAGAGCGATGACAATGTTTTTCTAAAAATAGCCACATTGACCTTGACCTTGAGGTTATGACCTTGATAGTCGAACTCGCTCAATATATTTTTATAAGGAACATTTGTGTGAAGATATATTGAAATCAGTGAAGAAATGTAGGTGCTAGAGCGATGACAAAGTTTTTCTAAAAATAGTCACGGTGACCTTGACCTTGAGGCCATGATCTTAAAAGTCGAACTCGCTCGAGATAGTTTTATAAGAAACATTTGTGTGAAGTTATATTGAAATTGGTGAAGAAATGTAGGCACTAGAACGATGACAAAGTTTTTCTAAAAATAGCCACAGTGACCTTGACGTTGAGGTCATGACCTTGAATGTCGAACTTGCTTGAGATATTTTATAAGGAACATTTGTTTTAAGTTATATGAAATCAGTGAAGAAATGTAGGCGTTACAGCGATGACAAAGTTTTTGTAAAAATAGCCACAGTGACCTTGACCTTGAGGTCTTGACCTTGAAAGTCGTACTTGCTCATGATATTGTCATAAGGAACATTTGTATGAAGTTATAATAATATCGGTCAAGAAATGTAGGCGCTAGAGCGATGACAAAAGTACTTACGTACGTACGTACGTACTGGACAAATGCTATATCCCTATTTTAAGGGTTACCTCACCTATTGGTACGAGTTCCCCTTTTCATAATGAACAACTTGTTCGAGTTTCAAGTAAATATGTTCAGTAATGACAGAGATATTACAAAATGTCCAAGTTTTTGCAAAAATTCTAAGTCGAAAAAGGGGCATAACTGTGCCAAAAATATTTTGAGGTTAGCTCACCTATTGGTATGAGATCCCCTTTTCATAATGAACAACTATTCCGAGTTTCAAGTTAGTATGTTCAGTAATGACAAAGATATTACAAAATGTCCAAGTTTTTGCACGACGACGACGCAGACGACGCAGCCGACGCAGACGACGACGACGACGACAACAACGACAGAGCTATGGCAATACCTCGTCGTTTTCTTCGAAAACAGCCGAGCTAAAAATATGCATTTTCATCAGAAAAGTAGCCATTTTGAAGATGCACAATATCGCACGGATGTGTTATCGTAATGTTTATCTCAAAAACATGAATTGTGAGTGCTCGTTAGAACCGCCTCCCGTCTCAATGAGGCGGTTCTAACGAGCACCCACAATCTATGTTGAAAGGAGAAATAAGAAATATGTTAACAATTTTAATTCTAATATCTGACATTTCTGACACGCCATTATTTCATATGGACATGTGGTTTCGGTTATGTTTACCTAATGATTTCATTTCACCAAAGCTGTAATATTACTGATGAAAATTTGTGATACTTTTATTTTAATTTAATTACAAACATAGGTTCTATGTACTCGTTAGAACCGCCTTACTCAGGCGTTTCTAACGAGTACCCACAACCTATGTATTGCAACAGGAATAAAAAAAAATAACGTTTACCAATCACCAATTTTCTCTATATAAATGTAGGAAAGAAAGTATCAGGAAAAAAAGTATCAGGAAAAAAGTATCGGAAAAAAATATCAGGTAAAAAATATCAGGAAGAAAGTATCGGTACCATGTATATAATTTTAATGCAGTTACCTTCTTAAGGTAAATTTTAGTTTATCTGATGTATGTAGCACCTCAGATCATGTTGTGGGACTTTTACCAGACATTGAGATGAAATGAAATCTTAAGCCCCGCCGCCCAATGAAACCAAATAGGGTTCATGAGGATGGAGATCCGACTTGCACACTTTAGTTTGTTTAATTGAGGTTTAACTTGTCCGTCTACACTATATGGGTCATTTGGAGACGTTGCTTTCAATTTGTGAGATTTTTACCTGACACTGAGATGAAGTGACATCTCAAGCCCTGCCGCCCAATGAAACCAAATTGAGATGAAGTGACCTCTCATCCCTTTTATAAAGCAAGGGTTACAGAGATAGGTTGCAAAATTGATTATTAAACTGAAAAACAAATCAAAACATACAAAAGTATCCTAATTATCATGTCATTGTAACATCAGAAGCGATTTTGGATAAAACTGATACTTTTTTTCCGATTCTTTTTTTTTTCTGATACTTTCTTTCCGATTACCAAGAGGGGTTTAGTGGGGTGATTATTACACGGACTTGTTTACATGATGTGGACACTCCTTAGAAGCGCTAAAATAATACAAATATTGTGAGGACTCTTTAAAAGTGTCATTTTTATAAAGATGTTGTGGCTATTCACTAGAAGCGCTTTTTACTAAACGTGTTATGGGTACCATTACTCATAGTATACGGGTTCAATATGACCGAGCCATTACGCTGCTGACCCCAGAAGTTTATGGCTTAAACCTTCCAACCTTGTAGACCGGTTCATATACCTTTGCAAACAGTGTAGATCCAGATGAGGCTCAAAATGCACCGTCTCATCAGGATCAACACGGTTTGCCAGTAAGCGAATTATACTCAGAGAAATATATCTGAAACATTATTTTAAAAAAATATCAATTCCTAATAAGAAGGCGAAATAATTACTTCAGAAAGTGGGGGGTGAAAGGGTTATTTACCTATCCCTTAGGGGCAATTTTGCTTGTCCTGGATAGAGCAATAAACAGTTTGGCTGAATTATAAAAATCATAAATTTACTTAAACCTTAAGATGCCAATTACAACAATTCTCGTTGTCTTTGTTGTCAGCTAATTTGTTGCAAAACGTGTAGACTGCTACATGAGGAGCAGTCTGATCGGGATCTACGCTGTTTGCATGCGTTCCGAATGTTTTCGAATGTTAGCAAGTATAAGCAGACGACATAAAATGACAATATTTTCAGATGCAGTTTTTCTTGGCATCTTAAGGGTTAAAGGAATTCTTTCACAAAACATATTAAGCCCCCGCCCAAAGGGGCCTGAAGAAGTATATGTGCTGCATGATGCTTCCACGCAGAGCTGAATCCGGCCCGCACACTTGTACTGGTAAACCGCTTAGATGATCTAAGCCTGTCCAGGAACCGCAGTGCGAGGCGGACCGTCCATGGTAATAAACCCTATTGGTTTCATTGGGCGACAGGGCTTGAGATGTCATTTCATCTCAATGTCGGGTAAAAGTCCCACAAAATTGGAAGCAACGTCTCCAAAATGACCTTTACAGTGTTGACGGGGACGTTAAACCTCATATCAAACAAAAACAAATCACAAAACATATGGTCCTGTGCATGTCAAAACCTACAATAAGATTAGTACAACCGACGAAGACACATATCAACCTGCATTTACATTCAGTCTGGCCAGTCTTCACGTGTTGCTTTCTGGCTAATCCGGATGCCTTAAAAGACTCATTCAAATAGCAAAGACTTTGAGCAGACTGTGCAGATCTCAGGTTTGCTGGTTGCAGTGGTCCTTTTTTATGCCGTATATTACGAAGACACGCCTATTTATATATAGTTACATAAATATGTGCAGATAAAAAAGTCTGATATTTTCAAAAACATAGACACTTGGAACTCATTAGAATCGCCTCGGCAAGTAACGAGTACCCAACATGTATGACTCGGAGCAGAAATAAGGAAATTCCGCAATTCAGACCTCCCAAAATTATGACTAAATCTGCTTTAAAAAGCTTATTTTGAAGGCTGCACTTTTTAAGGTTGCACTTTATCTTTCTTCGTGTTTTCTGCACTAATTATCCTCTGGTCAGGGTTCACCTTTGAGACTGTTCAAAAATGTTCTTAAAGACCACTTTTGAACAGTCCAAAAGGTGGTCTTAATATAGGATTTTACTGTTCTGTGAACGCCTTTAACCCCAGTTCTATTATATAAAAGGCCAAAATTATGGGTGCGCGGAATTTTTTTTCCTGTGACTTTTTTCCTACAACCAAATTATATAGTTATGTAGAAGGGCTTATTCTACTTGAAAAACAAAAAGGCACAAAAGGAGACATCATAATTACCCAAACAAACTGCAATCTTAATATTTTTCTGCTCCGCTAATTAAAGAAAAGATAATTGTCGCTATTAACCCTTTTTGTACAAAATGGAATCTCCAGGAGTTCATTTAAATATTTAGGGGCGTCAAGTTGTGTTTTCTTCACGGATTTATTTGAAAACTGGCTGAACATTTTGCAAACATTGTAGGCCCTGATCAGACGCCGCGTTCTGATCTGGGCCTGCACTGTTTGCCAATCACCCCTTGAGGGGTTTCCGGTACAAAAAGTGTAAAGGCCCGGTCCCGAATTATAACTCGATATTTTACGCTGTCTTCCGATAATTTCCGAATCAGAATTTTAGAAGAAGAAAAAAGAATACCACTACTAACAAAATGCCAAAAGGACATAGTAATTTTCATTCTATTTAATTGAAACAAAAACTAAATCGTTCATAATTATCACCACTACGTTTTTGTCCAAGCAACTTTTTCAAAACATGTTATTTAAATCTCTTTTTTTAAGTTTTGTTAATAAACCCTAGGAGAGACATAGACATTTTACTATATATTTTAATCATTTCGATAGGCACCTAAAACAATCAACAAAATGTATAGCAAATTTTTGTCCAAAAAATATGAAAATAATATCAGCATAATCGTGAATAAACGAAGTTTCGAAATTTTCCAGCAAATATTTTGTAATTATTTACAAATTTATTTTATGAAATAAAAACAAAAACTGAAGTGTCATTATATATATCTTTACATTTCGCAGCCAATATTATTACAGGTAAATCGGATACGGCGGTCGCCAAAAGTTGGATACGCGATTCCTGATCATTGCCTTCACTTCTATTTTTCATGTTTTCAGTTCTGTTTGGTACTCATTGTTTTCAGAGTCTTGAGTATTTGTATCGCTTATATTATTTTGTTTTGAATAGCCAATTGGCAATTTTGTGGGAAAGTAACTGTCTGTCCTTTTGGCTTTCCGATATTGATGTTTCGATTAGGGTCTGTTGTTTCATGTTGGTGTTTCTTTCCCTTTGGTGTCTCGGATGGGAGCTGTAGGTTAATTGTATCGATTCCTGATCATTGCCTTCACTTCTTTTTAACTTACCGGTTTATAGAACATTTCAAAATCACCACGGCTGGTGTTAAGGGAATGCTTGACAGTGGTTTAAAGTCTCCTTGAACTTGATGATAGTGTGCGTTGTATTTTCTAGCACTTTTTGATTAAGAAATAGATCAGCTCTAACTGTGAGTTGTTGAGTAATAAATCACAGTTTGGAGGTCAGTTGTAAAGTAGACAAATCCCGAGCGCGTAGCGCGCGTGATTTGTCTACTTACAACTGACCGAAAAACTGTGATTTATTATTCAACAAATCACAAACTGATCTATTTCGATTCTAACAGGCTGAAAATCGGCAATCATGCCAAAACAGCAGCTCTCTCCCAAACAGGTGCTGACTCCAAAAATCCAAACATAAGTTAAACGGAACCACTGAAAAGGAGGAATAATCAGAATCACCATCCTAACAACATACATAATAAGGGTAAGAATCAGAGCCACCAATATAATACAGGAAGGAACAACAATAAATGTACCGACTTGGAACGGTCCGTAAAAATTATTGGCGGGCTTAAGTAAACTTTACGGGATCCCTACACTCACATTCACTGTGGTTCAAACGTGTATTTTGTCGGTCCGCACGAAGGTCTTCTAAATCATCAATGAATCAACTCGGCTAACAAAGAAATCACAATTAATGTCAAGTTGACAAAAGCGATAGGACTCGATAGTAAAACGCGTTTAGTGAGACATCCACACAACGCCACAGGGACATAGGAGTAAATGAAAACCAACAGTTGAACCCCGTTGGACCAAGCAACAAGACATAAAATTTCCGGCTCCCATCACATAATAAACAACTTTAAGCCAAAGGCATCATAGAAAATAGAAGTGAAGGTAATGATTAGGAATTGATACCCGGTCCACCGGCGTGCAATTAAAGAGGAAAGCATAATGTCTGGCCGTGATTGGGTCAAATACGATGCATGCAGACTGTTGAATAGCATTTATATCGTATCCATTGCGTTTGTAACAAAAATTGTTCCGAAAAAAAATTGCCTTTAATTTATCTTAATTTTTATATAATGTCGCCAAAAGTTTCAGGCTGTGACAACCCCTGCAGCAAAACGCTATGCAATCCCACCTTAAATTTAGAAATTAATTCATAGTGTTAGCAATAAAACTTAGAAATGCTTTCCGAAGTTTACGATATCCCTTGTGTAGCAGTTTATCAGTTAAACTTTAATTATGAGTGTTAAAATCAGCATCATGACTTGACTCTCTTGCAAAGCGAATAAGTTGCGAAATAGTAACACCGTAAGACGGCGAATGAGGAACATCGCCACCTAAAATACATGTAGAAAGTTTACTGTATAAAATCAAAATCATCGCGCTTATCATTATTTTTAGCAGAAACAAAACCATTTGAAATGTTCAAATGCAAATCTTACAAAAGCTGCAGGCCAAGTGTCCCCCGACGTTTGAAATATCAGTAAGTTGAACATGTCTATAATATAACAAAAATTTTGATAGAGTTACTGCCCTTTGTCATTTATAGCCATTTTATCTACAGAAGTTCTTGTCATTGACTATTCCTCCATAACACAAGCCGTTTTTGGAGTTGCGGAAACAATAATTTCTGTTAGTAAAATGGCTAAAACGACAAAGGGCCATAATTCTGGTAAAAATCAGTCGAGCATGACCTTGACAAAATAATATGATCATCTTTAGGTCATGGGTAACAATAACTGGAAAGTTTCATCGAAATTCCTTGAAAACTGTAGGATAAGTTGCGGGACATGAACTTGTATTGCCAAAATGGCTAAAGGAGACAAAGGGTCATAACTCTGGTAAAAATCTGCCGACCCTGACCTCGATGAAATTTGATCATCTTCAGATCATAGGAACAATAACTAGAAAGTTTCATCAAAATCCCGTGAAAACTGTAGGAAAAGATACGGACACAAGAACTTCTGTAGATAAAATGGCTATAAATGACAAAGGGCAGTAATTCAATCAAAATCAATCGAGCATGACCTTGATAAAATATTATCATCTTCATATGAGTACAATAACTGGTTAGTGTCATCAAAATCCCTTGAAAACTGTGGGAGGAGTTGCGGAGACAAGAACTTCTGTTGATAAAATGGCTAAAACTGACAAAGGGCCAATAACTCTGGTAAAAATTAGTCGAGCTTGACCTTGATAAAATATGATCATCTTCAGGTCATGGAAACAATAACTGGAAAGTTTCATCAAATCACTTGAAAACTGTAGGAGGAGTTGCGAAACCAAGAACTTCTGTTGATAAAATGGTTAAAAGGGACAAAGGGACATAACTCTGGTAAACATCAGTCGAGCATGACTTCGATAAAATATTATCATCTTCAGGTCATGGGAACAATAACTGAAAAATTTTTTCAAAATCCCTTGAAAGCTGAAGGAGTATTTGCTGAGACCAGAGTGTGTCTACAGACGGACAGACGGACGGCCGGAAGTATTGACTGACGACCCATAACTATAGTCCCCCTCGACTAACCTGGGGGGGGGGGGGGGCAAAATCGGGGCTTCAGAATCATTGGCTTTGTTTAACTGTAGGTTAGATGATTAAATTTTATTTACTATTCCTCCAAGCACACTGTCTGATACAGTGCCTCAGTGGCTAGTGGAAAAGAGCGCTGACACTCTTAATTATTTATGGGCTCGAGCCTGGCTCGGGTCACATGTGGGACGCCAAGTTCTGCAGCGGAAGGTCAGGTGGATGTTCTCCGGGTACTCTGGCTTTCGCCCTACTCTGATTAACGATCGGCTAGAGAGTGAATGAAATCATTTTGGTCGGACAGTAAACCAAAACCAAAAACAAAATGTCTGATATATGATTAAAGACAGTAGTATATACAATGTAGGTTCTGGCACAGATCAATACATAAGTATATAGAAAGTGGCATGTGCAGCACACTCTGGCTGCCATATCGCATGGCTGCCACTAGGATCTGGCACAGAATTTATTCAGACGCTCCATTCAGCCTTCCAACACTGGCACAGATCAATACATAATAAAAATCAAAAATGAGTTCCTTTAAGAGCAAAGAAAACATTCATAAGAAAGAAGATGGGTCATACTACGTAGTTTCGGCTAATAAAGCCTTATCAGTGACCCTGTAATGATCCGGCAAAGAAAGCCAGAGGAAACATACTGCAATTTTACGAATATCGAATAGGCAGTAGATTCAAAGACTGATATAAATCAAAATGGGGTCCAAATAATTAAAAACCTGTCTAGAATATGAGTCTTAACCAATAATTTATTTCTGATTTCTCAGAATATAAGTATAAGTATATATAAGTATATAAAATGACACTCTGGCTGCCATAGCGCATGTACAGTACACTCTGGCTGCCACTAGGTTCTGGCACAGAATTAGGTTCTGGCACAGAATTTTATATAGACGCTCCATTTAGCAAATAAAGCCTCCCTATCCCAAAAAATCTACCACCAAGACAAGCTCCATTCAATTTAAGTATCCCAAACGCAAAACAATTCCTCCCAACTATTCCCCCGAGCACCAACCCGGTAGGGCCCGCCCCACACCCCAGGTGGGCCCCACCGGGCGGGGTGCCCAGCGCAAACCAGTATATAGCTGCTGTTGGAGGAAGGCTCTGAGGTGGTCGCTTTATTTAGACAATACTTAGATCTATAGATTCATAAAGGGAAACACAATGCAGGAGTGTACATGGATCAAGATCGGTACAAGTGAAGCTTGTGGGAAGAGATGTCGAGGAACCTTTTGTGCTATCCACAACGCTGCTATCTCCAGAGGTGGGGGTCTCTGGATCTGTCAGGGGTGTGGGGACGCTGTGAAGACGTCCCGTAAGCTGTGTAAACCATGCGGCGCTACTACCGTCTATAATCAGTACTTCCATAAGAAGCGCTATGTTGTGTCTTTCCGAAAAGGAGCCAGACGACTTTCCAGGATAATTTTCAATTAGAGAAAAGTTCAATGCATACATATATGAATTATGACTACTATGGATGTTACTGGCAGAAATACCTGATAATAATTCGACTCTCCATCATGTGGTTCAAAACATCTTGGATGAGCCTATCCCAGATTCTGTTAAAGGGCGCTTGTTAAAGCCCTTACAGCCTGAAAAATATCGACCTACCGCACCACCACGCAAGAAGAAGGCCGCCAAGAGAAGGACCATTGAAGAGGAATTTGACCCTATCTCCCGCAAGAAAGTCTTGGGATCCGTGAAGGAGTATCAGGATGAGATCCTGGACTTGTTTGCATCTGCTGAGCAGATAAAAGAAAAGCTAGTCTTCAGTCAGACCTCATGGGCCATTGGCGACTTCTTGAGGGGGCTGGCAGATGGACGTGCCTGCCAATAATCCTAAAAGTGCAGACCCCAGGGCTTTCCTCGAGGCTGTGGTGCCCCAAATCAGTAGCAAGCTCGAGGAAGAGATCGAGGCTCTGGGTGGCGTGAAGTTCCAGTTGGCTCTCAAGGTTCAGCTTCGGAAGGAAAGCCCAGACGGTAGTGAGGAGTACACAACCCCCGTGCTGCGCCACAAACAGAATGCCCTTCTCCAGGCCAGCGAAATCAAGGGGGGCTCTCGATAAAACCTTCCCAAACATCCAAGAAACACTTCAAAAGTGGACACAGAGAAGGTCTGGCTGGGTTGTAGATCAGGTACAGACCCTTTGGCTGAACATTGCTAGATATCAGCCTCTTCGGGTTTGGTCCAACATCCCACTCCCAGCAGCTGTAAGCTCTAAGAAGGCAGTGATCAACGTGAAGAACAGGGACGACCACTGCCTTCGATGGTCGCTCCGAGCGGCTCTGGCTAATCCGCCACCACCACATAACCCGCAGAGACCAAGTTGGTATCCTGCCAATGATGGTCTGAACTTTGAAGGGATTGATAACCCCAAGCCCATCTCTCAGATCCGCATGGTGGAGCGGCAGAACAACCTAGCCACCAACGTCTTTGGCTGGGACAAGGGCATCACCGTCCACCGCCTCAGCACACAACCACAAGAGATACCAAGGATCAATATGCTGCTGATCGTACAGACCGACAGATTTCACTACACCTGGATCAAGAACCTCAACCGCCTCTTATTTGACCAGAGCATGCACCCAAAAAGAAGCACTTCTGTGAGCGCTGTCTTCATGGCTACATGAGAGAAGACCTGCTGGAGGCCCACCAGGTTGAGTGCGAAGGCATCGGCCAGACGGCTGTCCGGGTGGAGATGCCAGAAGAGGGTAAGAAAAAGCTCACCTTTCAGAACCACCACAAGCAGGAACCAACTCCATTCGTCATCTATGCAGACTTTGAGGCTCTCACCACCATCGAGGGCCCCGAACGCTATCCTACAAAACGCAACACCCGACGAACACAACAGCATGAGGCTTGAAGCTACTGCAATATCGTGGTGCGGTGTGATGGACCAACAAAGCCGTCTGTCGAGTATCGCGGCCAAAATACAGCAGAGCACTTCTTAAAATCACTCCAGGAGGAAGAGTGCGAGATTAAGTGCGTGCTAGCCAACCCTAAAGCCATTAGGATGACACGAGAGGACTGGCGTGCTCATAAGAATGCTGTCATTCGCAACGCGAATTGTTATATAAGTGAAAAACCGCTAGACGACGACTCTTTCCGCGACCACTGTCATATCACAGGTAAATATCAAGGGGCAGCCCATAATGCCTGCAACCTTAAGCTGAGGCTAAGCCCAAAGACCACCGCCATTCCCGTGGTGTTCCACAACCTCAGGGGTACGACTCCCACCTGCTCATGCAGGCTTTCTCGAAGGTCGAAGGCAGAGTCTCCTGCATCCCCAACAACACATATAAGTACATCTTCTTTCTCGGGCAGCTCCGTTTCATCGATAGCGCCCAGTTCCTGCTAGCTTCCCTTGACAAGCTAGAGGCGTCGAACCAGCCTGAAGCTTTCCAGATCACGCCCCATTACGAGCCAAACCAGCAGAGGCTCCAGCTCTTGACCCGGAAGGGTGTCTACCCCTACGAGTATATGGACTCCTGGGATCGCTTCGCTGCGACCAAGATCCCTCCGAAAGAGGTATTCTACAGCAAGGTCGCCGACGAGCACAACAGCAAAGACGACTAAGCCCACGCGCAGCGAGTATGAGAGGTATGTGGGTGTGGGACCCTGGGGGACTACCACGACCTCTACAATCGCACAGATGTTCTCCTGCTGGCTGATGTCTTCGAGGAATTCCGAAAGACCTGCCTGACGCAGTATGGCTTAGACCCAGCACACTACTATACTAGCCCGGGGCTTTCATGGAACGCCATTCTCAAGAAGACAGGAGTGGAGCTCGAGCTACTCACAGATTATGACCAGCACCTGTTCATCGAGAAGGGGATGCGTGGAGGCATCTCAATGGTCTCGAAACGATATGCTAAGGCCAACAATCCTCTGGTCGAGGATTATGACCCAGAAAAGCCTAGTAGCCACATCCTCTACCTAGATGCGAACAATCTTTATGTTTGGGCTATGAGTCAATATCTCCCCAGTGAAGGCTTTCGTTGGGTTGATGCATCGGAATACCAGCAGCTCGCAAAAACCATTGCAGAGCAACCTGCAGATAGCCAAGAGGGCTACATCCTAGAGGTGGATTTGGAGTATCCAACAGAGCTGCACAAGGCACACAACGCCTACCCGCTAGCTCCAGAGCGCATGGTGGTCCAGAAGGAGTGGATGACAGAGAATAAGCACGACCTTATTACTGGCTCCGCCAGTGGCGTTGGGGTTGCGCCTACCGAGGTCGAGGAGCTGGTCCCCAACCTCCGCGACAAAGACCGCTACGTGCTCCACTATCGGAATCTCCAGTTATACATGTCTCTGGGTATGCGTCTGACAAAGATTCATCGTGCCCTCCGGTTCAAGCAGAGCCCTCGGATGGAACCCTACATCCGGATGAATACTGAGCTCCGGAAGAAGGTCACCAGTGACTTTGATAAGGATCTCTACAAGCTCATGAACAATTCGGTCTTCGGCAAGACGATGGAGAACCTCCGCAGGCGCGTCGACGTCAAGCTGGTCCGTGCCAACGAGGAAGATAAACTCAGGCGCCTCATCGACAGCCCAGCCTTTGCCAGAGCCAACATCGACGACGATCTTGCAGCAGTCCAGGTGCATAAGAGCCGTCTAGTGCTCAATCGACCGATATACGTAGGCATGAACATTCAGGACCTTTCAAAGACCCTGATGTACGATTTCTATTACAACCGGCTCCAGAGGCAGTACGGAGAACGCTGCCAGCTCTCTACACAGATACTGACAGCCTCCTCCTGGAAATCGAGACAGTGGATGTCTACGAGGACATGGCCAAACACCAGGGCCTCTACGACACGTCTGACTTTCCGAAAGGCCACCCGCTGCACAGCACAGAGAACATGAAGAGAGAACAAGAAGGTTCTCGGAAAGATGAAGGACGAGTGCGCCGGGCGGTCAATCGCCGAATATTTGGGCCTGCGGCCGAAGATGTACTCCATCCGTCAGGCATCTGGAAATAACATCAAGAAGGCCAAGGGTGTGAGAAAAGCAACTGTCAAGAAGCGCATCAGGCATGAGCAGTTCAAAGAGGCTCTCTTTGAGAAGCAAACCTTCCGCCATGGCATGGATGTTCTTAGGTCAGAGTGCCATCGCATCTACGGGCAGCATATCAACAAGGTGTCGCTGTCGCCCTTCGATTCCAAGCGCTGGATCGCAGGAAAAGGGTAGGACACACTAGCTTATGGTTACAAAGATGCAACATGTTGCAAAGCAACAAATGTAACGCACCAAGAGATGGATGCATAGTTAGAGGAGCTGCTCAGCGCTTGAGAACCCATCCAGGGGAAGCTGAGTGTCCGGTGGCATAACAAGGAGTTCCTCACGCACAAAGCCGCGCTGAGGTCCTTCCTGAAAGTAATACACCACGGGATCGTCGGGCTTGGTCACTGTGCGCCCGAGCCGGTGCACATCCAGGGACCATATGGGATCAGTCGCTCGCCGGCGCCCCCTTCAAGCTCGCCGACACCGGAGGGCGCTCAACAATGCCCTGGTCCCGATGGATGTCAACCCGACCGCGCCGATCCTGGACAGAGTGCTTTGTCAACAGCTGGCAGACAGAGCCCATGAACTCACGGCCGGGGTCAACCTGGAGCAATTGGGCCACCTCAACGGCTCCGCTTGTAAATCCGAGCCAGGCCATCGGCGACCTCTGCCGCAGTCTTGCTGATCAGGGGCTCAGCCACCTTGTAACGGCTGGCGACGTCAACGACCGTGAGAGCGAAGTGGAAGGTTTTCCGCCCAACTCGGTCGTGTGGCAGAAAGAGCAGATCCGCCTGGTGTACTTCGTTCGGCATGGCGATGTCGAATTTTTGCCGTGGCATGTGCCGTGGGTAGGAAGGTAGATCTGCCAGATAGCCTGTCTTTTGAGCCAGTCCTTAGCCCGTTGTTCACTCACCTTGGCTGCAGACGCCAGCTTCTCAATGACAGCGAGCCCCTTCCAGTAGCCCTTTGGGCTATAATATATGGCAGAGAGCTTACTGTCGGCCATTGCTACTAATGTTTTCCAACAGCCTGATAACTTTAAGAAACGGCCACGCCCATCGCGGCTTGAAGAAATATATCGGCTGCATGGTGCTTCCACGTAGAGCTGAAACTGACCACACGAGTACTGATAGACCGCTTAGACATCGGGTGACAGGGCTTGAGATGTCATTTCATCGGGTAAAAGTCCCACAAAATGGAAGCAACGTCTCCAAAATGACCTTTACAGTGTTGATGGGGACGTTAAACCTCAAATCAAACAAACAAAAGTCTAAAAAAATGAAATTCAAATTAGAACCTTCAACATATGTATTGAAATCTGAAAACAGACTGGTTTAGACAAAATCGATACAGTATATTCAACGAATGAGTGGCCTATAAATAAGACACAATAGTAGCTAAATATGTGGGCTATCAATTTCACTAGCGGAAACAAAATACCACAGGAGCCGATCTTTTTAATATCGAAGTTTTTTATTTTTTAATCATTGCTATACGTATTGAAGTCTTCTGCTAACAGTCTCTGTTTTTCATAGAAACAAAAAGAAAATTATCATCAGATTTATTTTTGGAATTGCACAATTCGTAAATCAAAGCTTATCACTGTTAAAAAAATCACATATTTCCCGTCCTAAAAGGGACACCCAAGGCATAAGTACTAGCGCTATTTTTTCTTTCTGCCCATCCCCTCGCCCCGAGCTTCCTCTAGTAAGTTATCTAACAACTTTCGAATAATATCCGCCCAGTTAGGATCTGAATATAGGGGAATGCCAATGCCTAAAACACCGAAGGAGCCTGGTAGAAACTAAAAATGCATCCGAAACAAACAAAAAATAAATACCAGCCTCACGAAGGGGTGTTTTGCTGTTTTTGGCGTGAGTTCCAATCTCCGGGGAGACGACTTTTGTAAGTCGAAAACTGTGACTAAAACCCCACTTCTTAGAGAGTTGTTTTGGCGTGAGTTCGAATCTCCGGAGAGACGACATTTTGTTTTCTTTTTTAGTCGCAAATTGTGACTAAAACTCCACTTCTTAGAGAGATTGTCTGCGCAATCGTCTAGGCGAGTTTTGTATGCCGCGAGGCCCATCGCAGCCATCCCCAGGACGACGAAGACAATCTCGCGGTCTTTCTGGTCGTCACTCGGGTGGTAAAAGTCGGAGAGCTGGGGCCCAAGCCCTATAGGGTCATGGTTATGGTGACCTGCGCATCGCGTCATCGACGTCTTTGAAGGTTCGAACGGCGTGTCCCTGGCGGCGGAGTTCCTCCGTGATGAAATCAATATGCTCGGTCCATTTTCGAGACCATTCTGCCTGTTCAGCATGTAGCAGTTCGACTGCTTTATCGTGACGCTTGCGCTCTTCGTCGACGCCAGAGCTCTTCAAAATGGAGAACAAGTAGTTCGAACCCGAGAAAGCCAGGGCGTTCACCAGGGCACCGCCAATGAGCATAGCAATACTTGCCATTTTATTACCGTCACTTCGTGACGATATCAGCTATAATTTCCTATTTAATTAGCATATCTTTGGTTGCCATGGCGAGAGCGACGTCGACTATGACCATGCCCACATCAAGGGGTTTGAATTCTAGCTTCGTGGGTTTCGGTCTTGCCGTCGCCATCTTGCCTAGCCGGGCGCAGCCCACAGCGATGCCACAGACGACTGCGCTATGGTATAGCGCGTTGACAAGCATTTTACCATCAACTGCCGGGGTTGTCATGGTTGCTTATTCCATATAGAATGGATCTGGTCTGGTCTCTAATTGTTTCACGCCCCGGGGTTTATCCTGTTGCGCAGATAACTTCCTATTCAATTTGTCATTGTTGCTTTGCAACATGTTGCTGTTGCTCTGCAACAACGACGAAGCAACTGGTCGCCGCGATAGGCTCACATGTTGCAGAGCAACTACAGCAATGCCACCCGCAAGACAACCCCCGATGATCCATGGGGTGCAGGCTCTTTGTCCTTCTTGTAGATTACCGTGATGTTCCTGTCGTTGTTGTTGCTCTGCAACATCTGTAACAACGGTGGTAACATCGTAAGCGCCGCCATCGTTATTTGTGACATGGTGTTTTTCTTTGGTTTCCTGAAGCTCCTTGAGCAGTCGTTCTTGCTTGGCCTTTCGAGCAGCGGCCCTGGCACGACCGGCTGCAACCTTTTTCGGGTCTTAAGGCTTCGTCACTCTTTGCGTTTGTTGCGTTACTGGCTCCGCCAGTACAGGCTCCGCCAGTGGCTTTACTGGCTGCGCAAGTACAGGCTGCGCCAGTGGCGTCGCAACGTCCGCCAGCTGCAGCGTCCGGCTGTTGATCCTTCCCCGCCATCATCGTATTCTCCGCCATCATTATATGATGAATTGATGGGGCAGCAATGTTCAAATCTGGCATGCTTGAGAGTGATTAACGTTGCGGTGAGCGGAATAAAAAGATATCCTATATGTGGGTGGGGCTTGGTCCTTTTGATGGGGGATTTTCCTGCTTGCTCCCGGGTGCATACAGACTCAAATTGTTTATTATATATGTTTGCTTTATCCTGAGCATTAGTTTTCAAGATTCCATGTTCCCTTAAATAAGCCACACCCATGGAGTCGTTTCGTTACTTTTTCACACGAGTTGTCGAAGACAACATAGCGCGCCTTTTTGGGGCCTGAGTTGGATGAGGGCAAGTTATCTAAAATGAAATTTTCTTCTGTAGAACAGCCCACTCATTACGGAAACACGCCTATACAAATACATTGCCACCTTTATCGCCGAAAAAATGAAAATTTTAAGATGAAAAATTGTGATATTTTTCTTATTTCTGCTCAAAATATAGATTGTAGGTACTCGTTAGAACCGCCCCATCGAGGCGGTTCTAACGAGTACCCACAATCTATATTTTAGAGCAGAAATAAGAATAATAAGGTATACCCCCGGAAACCCCAGTTTTACTATATAAAAGGGGGTTCAAGGGGGTCAAGATTATATAGGCGTGTTTTCGTGATGAAACTGCAGCAGCAATTATCAGAGAGCCAGATAGCACCCCTATGAACCGCTGAAGAAGAAATCTTGTTTGAAGACTTTTTATTTTTTAAAAATTCAATTCCAGTATTGCAGGTTGTGCCTAACATGACATTTTCTTATGCAAATGAGCTTAACAGACTGCAGCAAATGAAAGAGAACCAATAAAACTACCCCTAAGAACAAACAAACAAGAAATCCTGTTTTCGAGCATTGGCATTGTAAAATGAAATCTACAAACGGCCAAATAATAATCAGTTTATGTACTCATGACCTTTTGTTTCAGAGTCCTAAGCTCTGCCCACTACACTTCAGAGCTTGCAGGTAAACTTTAAGGGAGGCAAATACATTTTGTTTGTTTGATTATTTTGAGGTTTAACGTCCCCGTCAACCCTGTATAGGTCATTTTGGAGACGTTGCTTCCAATTTCGTGGGACTTTTACCTGACATTGAGATGAAATGATATCTTAAGCCATGTCGCCCAATGAAACCAATAGGGTTTATAAGCATGGACGGACCGACTAGCACCGCTTTCCCTGGGCAGACTTAGATCCTCTAAGCGGCGGTTCTTCTTTGGTGGTTTATTTATGTTGTTGTTTGTTACTTACTGTGTGTATCACTTGTGTCTTTTTTATTTTGGATGGCCATATGGCCATTTTGTGGGAAAGTAACTGTCCTTATGGCCTTCCTTTGTTTAGGTTTCCATTGTGGTCTGGTCGCTTCATGTTTGTGTTTCTTTCCCTTTGGTGTCTTTGATGGGTGGAGTAAGTTAATTGTATCGATTCCTGATCTTTGTTTTACTTCTACTTTACTTGTGCTCGTGTGAGGTCGGTTCCAGCTCTGCATGAAAGCATCATGCAGCCCATCTATTTCTTCAAGCCACAAAGGGCGAGGGCCGGGAGGCAAATACAGATGAAATATTTAACATCTAGCAAAAAAGACCAATTTAAGCCAAAGCACCTGGGAAATGAAGTATAAGAGAATGCGTAAAATATTGTTTTTCATCAGTTGTTAATTAAGGCAGCGCACGGCAAAACCTACAATAAGACATATGCGCCCATCGAAGACTCAGATCAGCCTGCGCATCTATATAGTCTAACCAAAGACTTCTCTTGCTACTTGAAGGAGCATTGGACCCTTAGCTTTCCTTAGAGCGCACAGCGAAGACTCTGATCATACTGCGCGGATGTACAGGCTGATCTGAATCTTCGTTGGGCGAACATGTCTTATTGCAGGTTTTGTCATGCGCTGGCTCAATTATATTTTTAAAAATAAATTTGTAAACATCACAAATAAGAGCTTGCAGGTAAACTTTTTACCAAATGCTGACGCTGACGTCAACGACGAACTTCGGAGGTATGGCAATAGCTCCTCCTAATAAAGGAGTGAAACTTTATCAGCCTATTGTTTTTGGTACAGTCTTCTATATAGTGTCTGTATCTTAAAATGAAAGCATATGATCTTTTAGACCCTGCATATCATACTGACCTACACGATATTGGTGTTATATTATGTTACACCGTGCGAGTGTCGATCATCTGCCCGTTCCTCCGTCTGTCCGGAAAATAATAATAGTCCGTCTGTCATTACTGTTAATCATATTTCAGAAATGTTACTATTTGTGTGTTCTAAGATGGCTAATAAGACCGATTCTAGCTCTGAACTGTCTGTGGAAAATAGAGCAACAGAGGCTAGGGGAAGACAGCTCTGTTGGTGATACCGTAGCTCTGGCTTTGCTCTGTGTGCGTTTCTGCTCAGCTTCAATGATTCTATTTGCCTCATATTCATTGGCGTCCTTTTTGATGAGACCTCACCACTTTGTTCTGTCCTGTGAAATTTGTTCCCACGACTCTGTTGGAATATTGAAGTCCCTGAGGGAGGCTTTGAGGATGTCCTTGTAGCGCTTCTTCCGACCGCCTTGGTTTGCCCATTACTAGTTCTCCATAGAGAATTTTCTTTAGCAAAAGTTCCTCATGCATTCTGGTAACATGGCCTCTCCATCTTAACTGTGCTAATTTCAGAAGAGTATGTACACTTTGCACCCCTGCCATCTTCAAGGCATCCTAACTCATCCGTGCAACATCTCCGTGAACACAAAAAAATCAAACAACCACAGAGATGAAACAACGGTGAGGACTCGACAGCAAGAAACCACTGAAATGCTGCAGCAAAAGAAAACCAACAGTTAGACTCCGATGGGCCCGACCAGAGTTAGAGCATCAGGTACCAACCAACATAAGCCTTTACGCTGGAACTGTCATAGGATCTGAGGCCTGACCCACCGGTGTGCAACTAAAGAGGAAAGCAAAGTTGTCAACCGTAATTTGGTTAACTACCATGCATGCAGTCTGTCGTATAACATTTATGTTGTACCCAATCGAAGTTTGATTTTACGAAATTGGGTGCTGAAGTCATTGCGGCTATAGATTTTTCTGAATTTATATACTAATTCACCATAAAAATCGGGTTCCGATAGATCTTATTGCAGAAGAGATTTAATTCAAATGTAGAATTTTGAAATTAAATCAGAATGACGTCTATAAAATTTTGAAAAGGCTTTGCGTAGTTTATCGTACCGATAACCCTGATTAAGAAGATTAGCCGTTAACAATTTATTACGAGTGTTGAAGTCAGTTACATTTCTACACACTCTGGCAAATCGAATTAATTGCGAAATATAAATGGCGCACGAGGAACATCAACATCCAAAAAAGGAAAATTTACAATCTCAAAATCAAAATCATCGCTTTTTTCATAAATTTTGCAAGAAACAAACCCATCTACAAAAGATAGATGTAAATCCAAAAACGAGGACTCGGTATCAGAAGAATTTGCTTTATTTAACTGAAGTTCTGGGGGTAAATTTGACTGATCGAACCATCGAAATAGGTATTATCAATATCTATTTAATCGTCCAAATATCTAGAAGTGGAGCTAAATAGAAGTGGAGGCAATGATCAGCAACCGATACATCTAACCCACCGCTCCCATCAAAGACACCAAAAGGGAAAGACACACAAACATGAAACAACAAAACCCTAATGGAAACATCAATAGCGGAAAGCCAAAAGGACAGTTACTGTCCCACAAAATGGCCAATAGGCTATCCAAAATCAAATAATATAAGCGACACAAACACCCAAAGACAAACCATAACAAAATAAACCGCGACAGAAGAACCGCCTTGGAACGGTCAGCGGAAACGATTTCCACTGAGGGGCTTAAATCGATTTTACGTGTCCACAATCCTCGCCCTTATTTCCGTCGGTAGTGTGAATCAGACTTAAAAGCTTCAATGATTTCAGACTGGTTTTCAGCAGAAAGGGACATCATGAAGTCGCCGTTAAACAACGACCACATTTTTAGCGGCCTTATCTGCTGGAACCAAAACAAACTTCTTATGAAATTCTTGAATACCTAGTTTAAGGCTTATGTTTAGGAGGTAATAAGTTCGTATTTTGAGAATAAAAAGAAATGCGTTTGTTCGCTAAGTTTCCATTCTTAAAGAACTTCATGCTCAACATACTCTCGTTTACACCATAGATTACCAAATTCATTCAAGGCAGCAGCGAATTCATCTCTACATTTATTGAAACCCATTTTAGGAGGAAATCGATATTTCGGTCCTTTAGAAATTATATTGCGTATCATAGAATCAGGAATAGTTTTTAAATTGCCAGTAATAATATGACCAGCAGCAGGATAGCAATACCCTGATTTTTTACAATCAAAGGTATCAGGAGTGTTAGTGTGAATATCAAGATCAGAAACAAGTTTATTGAAATTAAAAATTATATATTGTATTTACAGCAAATTATGGGTGTTTCAAAGCAGAAGTAAAACAAAGATCAGGAATTGATACAATTAACTTACTCCATCCATAAAAGACACCAAAGGGAAAGAAATACAAACATTAAGCGACCAGACCATAATGGAAACCTAAACAAAGGAAGGCCATATGGACAGATACTTTCCCACAAAATGGCCATATGGCCATCCAAAATTAAAAGACACAAGTGATACACACAGTAAGTAACAAACAACAACATAAATAAATCACAACAGAAGAGCCGCCTTGGAAAGGTCAGTGGAAGATTTCCACTGGGGGGCTTAAATCGATTTTACGTGGCCACAATCCTCGCCCTTACTTCCGTCGCGATTTAGACAAATAATTTGTTCAGTCCGCATGAAGGCCTCCTAACTCATCAGTGCAACATCTCCGTGAACACAGAAATCAAAGAACCACAGAGGTGAGACAACGGTGAGGACTCGACAGCAAGAAACCACTGAAATGCTGGAGCAAAAGAAAACCAACAGTTAGACTCCGATGAGCCCGACCAGAGACAGAGCATCAGGCACCAACCAACATTATCTCTTTAATTTTCAATAAGCCTTCAAGTCTGATTCCACTTCGCTCTCAGACACTACCACGGTCAAATGCTACACTAGCTTTTGCAATCCTGGCATTGACTTCATCATCAATGTGCAATGCTCTTGACAGTGTGCTCCCAAGGTAGGTGAACTTGACTACCACTTGCAATCTTTGACCTTTCACTGTGATGGTGGGCACTTTGTAAAGCTTACCAGGTGCTGGCTGATAGACTACTTCAGTCTTTGTGATGCTTATGTGCGATCATAGCTATCAAATGAGTCGGATACTTGATCTATACCTTTTTGCATCATCTCTTCTGTAGGAGCACATTTTCCATGTCATCAGCAAAGAGGAACTCATCTAGCACCTCAGTCTGCACCTTGGATTTGGCTTGCAACCTTCTGAGATTGAAAAGCTTCTCTTCAAAGCGATACCTAATATGTATGCCATTGTCACCGTCCTGGAAAGCATCTGTTAGCATGGCGGAAAACACCATGCTGAAAAGTGTTGGGGCTAACACACAGCATTGCTTGACTCCGTTTGTCACCGGGAATGGATCTGAAAACCCAACATCATTTTGGACCCGTGCAAGCATACCATCGTGGAACTGTCTAACCATTGCTATGAATTTAGTTGGACATCCATACTTCACCATGATCTTCCAAACACCCTCACGACTGACTGTGTCAAATGCTTTGGTGAGGTCAACAAAGGTCATGTATAGGTCCATGTTCTGTTCCTGGCATTTCCCTTGCAGCTGCCTTGCTGTGAAGATTATGTCAATTGTTCCTCTGTCCTTCCTAAACCCACACTGGCTTTCTGGTAGAAGCCCTGAATGTTCAAGATGTTCATTTGGTCGGTTTGTCATGAGGGTTTCCTTTCAGTTTAAATAGGTGGATATCTGACGCATCCTTTAATTCTTTGGGGATGGTTCTTTTCTCCACATACTGTGAAATTACTCTGTCAATTTCTTTGCAACTGGAGGACCTCCTGCTTTGTGAATCTCAGCAGGTATTGCATCTGGTCCTGTGCCTTGCCAGATATAGGCTTTAGTGCGAAACTATTCTATCTGCCTTTTTCATAATTTTACAGGAGAAGGAAAAAACTGAAATTCTTTACTGCTTTGTCTTCTGTAACAATTCTGGAAGAGTGTTTGAGTTTAAAATGTGTATTGTAAACATTGTGGACAGTTTTTATTGAAAATATCTGAAAAATAAAAAAAATCATCACATGGACTAGTTACGCGCTGAAATTGAACATTAACGGCCATAATGTTTAGTGCGAAACTAGTCTATCTTATGGAAAAAGCTGGTTTTGAAGCAGTTTGAAGCCAAAAAAGTGTTGCATTAAGTAGAAAGTGAATTTATATTTATTATGTAATTATTTGTTTCAGCGGAAACTTAAAACATGGTTTTTATTCTCACATCAAATTTACAATTATACCATAGAATGACTGAGAGTTGTTAAAGACATCTCAACCATTGATGATCATTTTGAATTAAGGGAGAAAATGCCCTTTCATTTTACTTCTCTTGCATAAAAAATGTGGTTTAATTATAAGATTTTATTAGGAAGCATTGATATCAGTTATTCTTATCCCTTTATCTATCTATAATTTCGGCTCCGGCCATCAGGACTTGAAGAAATAGATGGGCTGCATGATGCTTCCACGCAGAGCTGAAACCGACCTTCACATGAGTACTGGTTAACCACTTAGACACTAAACTTGCCCAGGCAAAGCAGTGCTTCATTTAAGGAAAGCGACTATATAGAACCGAGCCGCCTGTGTGCAGGTCCGCAACTACAGCTTCCGGTGTATCCTCACCTGCTGCTTCGTCGCTCGCCCATCGCCACAGGGCTTTTTGAGTTTCATGCATTTGTGTGCCTGTAGTGACTGTATGTATATGTCCGGGTAGCAAAACAATGTTTGTTAAATTATTGTTCAGGTGTTTGTAATGCTTACTACATACACATACTAAGGGATACTTATTTGAGATGATTTTTCCTGTGGAGTTTGTATCGAAAAACCATTAAACCCGATCCATTGGAGCGGGCATCTATCCGTTTGTCCGTCAGTCAGCGCTTTATTTTCGATCTCTTACTTGAACAAATTTCATGAATTTTCTTCAACATTCTCAGAAGCATTCCTGTCAGGATTGAGTGTTACTGGATTGTAAATGGACCTAACACTTTTCAACAGGATTGTGACCGTCGTTTGCTTCGAGTAGACTGTTTAATGCTATCTTTCCTTAAAATCAGTACCAGCAAAATATTCATTGATTTCCTTCATTTGGGTTCCCCACCAATATCATACCGCTTACGTTTTTAGGTATATTAGTAGCTCTAGAGCACAGATCCAGGTCAGCCTATGCCTAGACCTGTTGTCCATCGTCCGCCCGTCCGTCCGTGGTGTGTCCGTCCGTCGTTAGCGTTTCATATTTTCGAGAGCTCCTCCAAGGCTGAAGGCTGGACTGAGCTGATACTTTGTGGGAGGCATCGGGGCAACATGGAGATTGGTAAAGATAACCGCCATTGGCTGATACTTGACAGGAGGCATCGGGGCAACATGGAGATTGGTTAGGATAACCGCCATTGGCTGATACTTGACGGGAGGCATCGGTGTGACATGGAGATTGGTTAGGATAACCGCCATTGGCTGATACTTGAAAGGAGGCATCGGGGTGACATGGAGATTGGTTAGGATAACCGCCATTGGCTGATACTTTGTGGGAGGCATCGGGGCAACATGGAGATTGGTTAGGATAACCGCCATTGGCCGATACTTGACAGGAGGCATCGGGGCAACATGGAGATTGGTTAGGATAACCGCCATTGGCTGATACTTGACAGGAGGCATCGGGGCAACATGGAGATTGGTTAGGATAACCGCCATTGGCTGATACTTGACAAGAGGCATCGGGGCAACATGGAGATTGGTTAGGATAACCGCCAATGGCTGATACTTGACAGACGGCATCGGTGTGACATGGAGATTGGTTAGGATAACCGCCATTGGCTGATACTTGACAAGAGGCATCGGGGCAACATGGAGATTGGTTAGGATAACCGCAGTTGGCTGATACTTGACAAGAGGCATCGGGGCAACATGGAGATTGGTTAGGATAACCGCCATTGGCTGATACTTGACAGGAGGCATCGGGGTGACATGGAGATTGGTTAGGATAACCGCCATTGGCTGATACTTGACAGGAGGCATCGGGGCAACATGGAGATTGGTTAGGATAACCGCCATTGGCTTATACTTTGTTGGAGTCATCGGGGCAACATGGAGATTGGTAAGGATAACCGCCATAGGCTGATACTTGACAAGAGGCATCGGGGCAACATGGAGATTGGTTAGGATAACCGCCATTGGCTGATACTTGACAGGAGGCATCGGTTGGACATGGAGATTGGTTAGGATAACCGCCATTGGCTTATATCTGACAGGAGTCATCGGTGTGACATGGAGATTGGTTAGGATAACCGCCATTGGCTGATGCTTGACAGGAGTCATCGGTGTGACATGGAGATTGGTTAGGATAACCGCCATTGGCTGATACTTGCAAGGAGGCATTGATGTGACATGGAGATTGGTTAGGATAACCGCCATTGGCTGATACTTTGTGGAAGGCATCGGTGTGACATGGAGATTGGTTAGGATAACCGCCATTGGCTGATACTTGAAAGGAGGCATCGGGGCAACATGGAGATTGGTTAGAATAACCGCCATTGGCTGATACTTGACAGGAGGCATCGGTGCAACATGGAGATTGGTTAGAATAACCGCCATTGGCTGATACTTTACAGGAGTCATCGGTGTGACATGGAGATTGGTTAGGAAAACCGCCATTGGCTGATACTTGACAGGAGGCATTGGTGTGACATGGAGATTCAGAACTGCTAAAATCGTTCTGTCCTGATATCAAAGATGGCTACCATGGCGGCCACCTGAAAATTCTTCAAACCATATCTCCCGAACAGAAAAACGGATAAGGTTTGCAAATATGTATGTACATTCAGCAAACAGCGTATCATTTTGCGGCGTCTGATCTGGTTCTGCACATAGTCACCCTTTTTATATATAAGTACACCTTTCTACGAGGTTTCTTTATAGGTGGTATGAAGATTTAAAAAATCTAGAGACAATATCATGATCACTTAGTTTGTCCGGGGATTGAATATACCCAAACTGCATGTCCTGGCAAAGTTGTAAGAATCAAATCCAAAGTGTTCCTATCTCGAGTAGGGAAGTCAACAACCTGTTCCAAGCCATGGTCATTCATGATGTCAACCAACACCTGTCCCTTTGACGGACTCAGCATCGTGCCTTATTTGCTGAGCCTATCTGGCCAAACAATCTATCTGAATAGGATATGTACTGCGGAAAGTTGTTTACCCTTATTCTGAGACTTAATGCAATCAAGCTGATCTTTAAATAACTGGAAATGTTCGACTGTGTCGTTAGGTGGTCGATACCAACTTGCAATAAAGTGGGAAGTTTTGTTTGCAAAAACCTTAACACAAACAGATTCTGAGTCGTTTTAGTTCCATAAAAGGCATATGAGAGATGTCTCTGTGAACGAGCAGCATCACCCTGCCGCCATGAGTGTGTCTATCTTTTCTGTAGACACTGCATTCGCAAGTTTCAGGGAAAAGCTCCGAAGTCAGAATTGTACTGTCAATCTTTGTTTCCTGAAAAGCCTCACTATGTGGTTGGTGAGTATCAAGGAAAGCTAAAAGTTCAAGTAGTTTTCCTCTTAAACCGTTAATGTTAATACTGCAAAGTTTCGCACATTGTACAAACTTCGGCTTTCTCGTTTCAATAGTCGGAGATTTAACTCCTTTTGCCTTTGACAGAGGTTCAAATTTATTTCTTTCGTCCAGTCCTATAGGTTCGCTGAAGAACGAGTCAGAAAAATTAAAAATATATTTGTAAAGAAACACTATAATAGCGCTAAACACATTATATGCGGTGACGAGACAAAACAGTTGAACGCTGACATTGGTAAACACTGGTGCTAGATTTCTAGTTTCAAGACAATTGGTTCCTGAGAAAATGATTTTTTGAAGATATTTTTATCATATATGGTCATGACGGTCATCTTTGCCAAGTTATCTGGATAAGATGCACACCATTTAAATTTGTATGTTTATGATGATATTAAAAGTCATTTTGGAGACGCTGCTTTCAATTCTGAGGGACTTTTGCCCGACATTGGGATGAAATGACATCTAAGCCGTGACGCCAAATAAAATCAATATGGTTTATAAGCATGGACGGTCCGACTCTCACCGCTTTGCCTAGGCAGGCTTTGATCCTCTAAGCGGTTTACCAATTCTCGTGTGCGGTCGATTTCAGCTCTGCATGGAAGCATCACCCATCTATTTCTTCAATCCCCGACTGGCGGGGGCCGCCGCCTTAATGAAGTGTTTTCGGGTACTTCACACACATGCTTAATTGACAATTGTTGCTTTTAACGATTACCCACAGCCTATGTCTTGGAGCAGAAATAATGGAAATAATGTATATCTCTATAAAACCTACTTTTCTCTGTATAAAGCGGGGTGCGAAGGGTGTTTATTATACGGTCTTGTCAACGTGTGTTTTTTTTTTTATAATAATTGAGCCGGGGTAAAGCATTTCCTACAATTTACATGTGCGCCCAACGAAGACTCAGATCAGCCTGCGCATTCGCGCAGTCTGATCAGAGTCTACTTTGTTCGCTATAATGATAGCTAAAGGCACAATGCTTCTTCATGCAGCAAGAGAAGTCTCGGGTGCGCAGGCTGGGCACACATATAATTTGTAGGGAGTGTTGTGCTCTGGCTCAGTTATTATTGCATGTAATTACACATCGTAAATAACCGTTGTTGTCAGGGTTGCAAAACAAATTATACTTTAATGCTAACCAACAATCGATAATTTAACATGTATAGAATTCAAGATTTATGACCCGGTAGCCTTAATTGTTGACATGATATCGACAAACTTTTGATAGATCTGTAATCTTAAGACAAACGTTTCTGTCGACAAGAAAAATAATGTATACCATGTTGACCTCTATTTTACTTTATAAAAGTTAGGTTCAGTGTGTGTGTGTGTGCGGTAGGGGTGTGTGTGTGTGTGGGGGGGGGGTTACAGAATGACATAGGCGTGTTTTCCTGATACATACATATACATTGTGGTATTTTCAACAAAACACTAGAATATTTGCTGTACAAAATGATCAATATTGTAACGATTTGTTACCTAACTTCGATGCAGACATATCTAATTTCTGAAGTTTTCAGCTCACCTGGGCCGAAGGCTCCAGGGGAGCTTATAGGATGGTAGTCCCTCCGTCGTCCGTCCGTCGTCCGTCCGTCCGTCCACACTTTTGACCAGCTATATCTCTGTAGCCTGAAGGCTGATCCCAATCATTTCTTATCTGCAACATGCCTCTGGTAGGGCATCGATGACATTAGTTTTTTATCGAAATCGAATAAACACATTGGTTGCTATGGCAACCACAAGGTCCCATAGACTTACAATGGGAAAATGCTTGTCATCACAAAAGCATCTTCAGTTTTGATCGGATCTTTCTGAAACTTATATATAAGTAGACTGGGGATGAATGCTCGAATGAGTTCGAAAACTGGCTATGTCGGCATTAATTATAGAGTTACGTCCCCTTGATTGCTAGAAATGCCTATTTTTGATCTTGTCATTACCGTAGCCCCTTCAGTTTTGATCGGATCTTCTTGAAACTTATATACAAGTGAGTCATGGTTAAAAGCTAGGATGAGTTCGAAAACTAGCGATGTCGGTCAATTACCCACGGAGTTATGTCCCCTATTTTGCTTAAAATGCTTATTTGTGACCTTGTCATCACTGTAGATTTGATCGGGTCTTCTTAAAACTTACAAACAAGTAAGTCAGGGATAAAAGCTCGGATGTGTTCGAAAACTGGCTATGTCGGCCTATTTGTCAAAGAGTTACGTCCCCTTGATTACTGAAGTTTGCCTATTGTTGACCTTGTCATCACCGTAACCCCTTCAGTTTTCAGAGGAACTTTTTGAAACTTTCATGTTTGTAAGTAAGGGATAAAACCTCGGCTGAGTTGAAAAATTGGTGAGGTAGGCCTATATTTCAGAGAGTTATGTCTCTCTGGATTACAGAAAATGCCTATCTTTGACCTTGTCACCACCGTACGTACGTTTGTCATCGCCTACATTTCTCGACCAATTTCAATATAACTTCACACAAATGTTTCTTATGACAAGATCTCGAGCGAGTTCGACTTTCAAGGATGTGGCCTCAAGGTCACTGTGGCTATTTTAATCAAAGCGCCAAAGGCACTGAAATGACAGATTCTATGAGAAAATCATAACACTGTTAAAACTTACAGAAAACCTTTCTAAAAAGAGCTTAAAATTTAGAAAGGTAGTTCTGCAAATTCAATATATGATATGTTTGCAGATGTCTATAGACCGGTGGTATTATGAAACGCCATTCGATGTTTCAAATTTTTGAAAGAAACTATTTACGTTTTCAAAACCAAACATTAAATTCAAGTTTTAACAATGCTACTGTCCATAAGAAACAGTTTTTGCCTTGTCGGTTGTGGACACCTCTACCCAGTATGGGAAAGAGATCGGAGGAGAAAGGCTGGCTAATCCAGTACATGAATTCCATTGGCTTGAAGACATTTTTGAGCAAGAACAGCACTATGAGCCCGCTCGTAATCCTGCTGGATAAGATATCCCGGATTCTGAGCGTAAAAAAAATAAAAGGAACCATGTGAGGCCGAAGCACTTGATTGATGTAACGTCTCGCTGTTCAGTTCACGTCTTAGCTGTGATCTTGAATGTTCTTAATGACACTAAGCTGCGTTCGCTAACTACACGCAATAGCTCGCCACACAATTACGCTTATTACACCCGATATGTCATGCTCTGTTACGCACGCGTCGCCTCGGCATACCTTACACCTATACGTCAAAACACCGGCGTGATTCACGCTGAAGTGCGGTTTGTCACTGAAACGCATATGTCAGTCGTTTAGACGCCAATTTACGTATTTCATGCACTAGCGTAAGTGTTCCGTACGGTGTCGACGCTTTAACTTTGGTCACGACAGGGACGTCTGGCTCTCAAACGTCCATCGCATAAGGGCGACGATCAGTGTCAGTGCTTATTAGAAATTTTTCACTAGGACGGAGAACGGACTTAGGAGATGGAAATGGACTTAAATCAGCTGGGATCATCTCAACATTATTTGTTTATACATCTAAAATGCGTATCCAGTTAAAAAGAAGCCACTGGGGATAATTATTATTATGATTATTTCTACGGTCCTTTGAAGATTATTTCCCTAATTTAGAGCCGATCGTCAACTAAAGAAGGACGAAAACCGGAGTACCCGGAATAAAGCCGCCTGACCTTCCGTTACATGAGACTCGAGCCAGGCTCGAAACTACAACGGTGATAGACCTACTTCGATGAGAGACCTGGTGATAAAGGGGCAGTGCTCTTACCCACATGTTCACTGACGAGTTATAATTACAAGAGACAAGAAAAGAAAAAGAAAGAAAGAAAAGCTACTGACATACAATTTTGATCCCGGGTCCATTGTGATTCTGTCTCGAACTTAAAGGCGATCTTCCCCGTTTGCCTCTGACTCGAATAAAACTTCCCCAAAATGGCAGATTGAGAAACTAACCGGTTGAATTCTGGTGCCTTCTATACACTGTGATAAAATTAGGCCGATCATAATCAACGCAATACGAACCGAGTCGTTATAGCCGTCTATAAGAACTTGAGTACAGCAACTTATTTAGTCGTTTCGCTGTCGGCCCGACATTGGCCATCTGATGCGTGCTAGTTGGGTTGTTACAAATTGAGCAGACACTCATTCAGAGCCGAATGCCAGAGTAGTGCGGATAGATTAGAAACTTTCTACTACGTGACTACCAAGCTTTCACACAAGTTAGTATCAGCTGAGTCGTGTGGCCTAAACCTTATGTGAAGCGTACTCACATATTGTGAAGAGTACTCACAATCCGACACTAAATTTCTAAATGTATTATACGGAATGAAGAGAGAGAGAGAGAGAGATAGAGATAAAGAGAGAGAAAGAGAGAGAGAGAGAGAGAGAGAGAGAGAGAGAGAGAGAACAAGTGTAGTTACATGTACGTAAGAACACACTTAAATGCGGTGTCTGATTGTGGTCTTTGATTATGTTTGTATTTATCTCGATGACAGGTTATTTTAGATGGAGTTCTCAGTGTGGAGATTTAAACTGGCCGGCTCAAATGACCTAAAATAGTGCTGACTAGGCCGTTAAACTCCAATACAAAAAAGACAAAAACACAATCAATTAACCTTTAAGATGCCGAGAAAAACTGCATCTAAATATGCCGCCTGTTTTTGTCTTCTGCTGAATTTACTTGCAAACGGCTGGCCCCCGCTCACCGGGGCTTGAATAAATATATGGGCTGCATGAGTTGACTGAAATCGATCCCACATAGTACACGAGTACTAGTAATCCGCTTCGAGGATCTAAGCCTGCCCAGGCAAAACGGTGCGAGTCGGACCGCCCATGCTTATAAACCGTTTTGGTTTCATTGGGCGTCATTAAACTCCAATACAAAAAAGACAAAAACACAATCAATCAACCTTTAAGATGCCGAGAAAAACTGCATCTAAATATGCCGCCTGTTTTTGTCTTCTGCTGAATTTACTTGCAAACGGCTGGCCCCCGCTCACCGGGGCTTGAATAAATATTTGGGCTGCATGAGTTGACTGAAATCGATCCCACAAAGTACACGAGTACTAGTAATCCGCTTCGAGGATCTAAGCCTGCCCAGGCAAAACGGTGCGAGTCGGACCGCACATGCTTATAAACCGTTTTGGTTTCATTGGGCGTCAGGGCTTGAGATGTCGATTCGTCTCATTGTCGGGCAAAAGTCCCTCAAAATTGGAAATGGCATATACAGTGTTGACGGGGACGTTAAACCTCAAATCAAACAAACAAGCAAACAAACAAACAAAAGCAAACAGAGTAGGCCCTGATCAGGCCGCTCGTAGAGGAGAAGGCTAATCTTGATCCATTCTGTTTCCAACAATGACGTTTTAAGTAACAACGGACGGCAGAGCATGACTGTTATCTTAAGGGTTAATGGTTTTGACTTACCTCCTGCAAACCAAAGTGTCATCAGTGACCCTTAAATATGTTCAAAGCTCATCAATGAGTTGACAAGAAAATATAAACTGGTGTTTACGGAAGTAAACCTTATTTTTTTTATATTCTGCTGTCAAGCGTAGATTGTAGGTAAGAAGGCCTCGGAACCTAGCTCAGTCGGATGCGCGTCTGACTGGTGATCAAGAATACGCGGGTTCGATACCTGCCGGGGTCGGCAACATTCCTTCGCATAAACATTGATCATGAAATCTATTCTATGGTCATTCTCTCTCCCTTCCGCTGATTAAAGAAGGGCAGTTGTCAGTTTCTAGCGAATGAATGTGCACTGTACTGGTTAACCGCCTGTCCAGAAAAAGTGTGGCTAGGTAGACAGACCGGCTCAAAAATGACCTAAAATAGTGTTGACTGGGCCGTTAAACTCCAAAACAAACAAACAAAGATTGTAGGTACTCGTGAGAACCGCTTAATCGAGGCGGTTTAAAAAAGTACTCACAGTTTGTATTTTGTGCAAAAATAGGGAATACATTGAATGTTCGAACGTGAAAAACACTCGCTCGGGTTTTGGCGTTAATTTTTTATTTTATTTGCATAGGTGTATTTTTCGTAATGATGACCTGTTCGACCGAAAAGATGAATATCATAAAATGTGTAGAATCTTCGCTGTCAACACTTTTACTGTGCTTTGTATTAGTTGTTTGTTTTCCAGGATCGTAATCATAAAGGAGAGAATATAGTGCCTTTCATAGCGAACAAAAGTCTTTTGAAAACCCTAGCCCGCAACTATAGAATTTTAATAAAAACGTAGCAAATAAATAATGGTATTGTGTAGCAAATATGATAAACAGGTTTATTGCGCAATAGAAAATTGATTTTTCCACATGTATGCATTAAACTACTTCATTCCATTTTGCCCCGGTGCGATGGTCAGCCTCGATGGCGCAGTGGTTAACGCATTCCACTCATGATCGAGAGGTTGTGCGTTCGAATCCGGCACCCGGTATCGAGGTTTGTCTTTGGGCAACATATGAAATGACACTGGCTCACTCCACCCAGGTGTAAATGGGCAGCAGTGGTGTAATAGTCACTGCCTCTCTCGCGCGCGCGTGAAAACATCCGGAATAATTGTTCGAGAGCGATTAAATAAACTTGAAGCTTCCATCGCAATCGAAATAAATAAGTATAAAGTGCACGGTGTGAGTTGGACCCCCATATGCATATAAGCCCTACGACAGGACTTTCGTCTCATATGAATTCAAAACTGTCAGTTTTGTGCAAAATGCACTGCTTTCCCCGTTTTGCTAGTTACGCCTTTTATTATTGCAGGTAAATAACATGTATAGCTAAAGGTACATGTAACGTTGAGAACATCCCAGCGTGTAACTCCGTTCTCGATCTCCGAAGTCCTAATTCGGTCTTCGTGAAAAATGTCTATTAGTCGGTAGTTGAGACCCCTTGTTTATCAACAGGTACAGTGTAGCAGCTGCCGGCGGAAATCTTTTTCTAATATGCGTCTGACGGTTGAATCGATCTTGACGTACGGACGTCGGTCTTCCGCTACGTCGACGTCCACGAGCGTCTTCTGTATATAGTAAGATGTCGCTCCAATAGACGATAGATCACACACTTGTGGCACCCAAAATCAGAGTCAACGTCATCCGCTTTACTGTCCAGGGGCACGCTTACGATCCTTTAATGAAAAATGTTGCAATACGTTCTCACTAAATGCTTGAGAACAAATTTCAGTTTCTTCTATTCTAGGCACGACCTTACATTACACATCAAAAGTTTGATCCCGAACATGTGGTTTCAATCCGTACTGGTGTGAGGGTGGTGCACAGGACTGGTAACCAGACATCACGGTTGATTGTGTGTGTGTGAATTCGGGTTTAACGTCGCTTTCAACAATTTTTCAGTCATATCACGACGGTGTCTGGTTGCGACAGGGAGCTCAATGCTCACTTTTATAGTGCTGCCTCACTGAAGTATCACGTCCCAGACACATTACATGATACCACACCCAGTCAAATTATCCTGACACTGGGTCGACCAGTCCTAGCTCTTCCCCGTAAATCTGAGTGCCAAGCGAGGAGCAGCTAGTACCATTTTTAACCATCTTTGGTATGTCGCGGCCCGGGATCAAACCCGTGACCTCCCGTTCCCCGGAGCGGATACTCTACCAACTGAGCTATCGGGGCCGGTCACGGTTGATTGACTTGACCTTTTTAGCGTAAGGGCATGGTGCCTAAGTGTCTTGTAATCGTTTGGTTTCAGAATCAAAGCACTGAGAGTGTGGGGTGTATGTTGGAGTAATAGGCTTGGGCTGAGATTTAAACTGTTTCATTAAATCTGAAATGCCAAACAAATAGTGAAGATTTTGATAAGAAGACACGTTCGGCAGCTTCTGATCTTGGTCTACACTGTCTGCCGAGCTCACCCTATGATTCCAGGATAACCCTCTTCCGTCTTATGGAATACCCCGATCTCACTGCGGCTATTTTCTACAAGACAAAAAGTTATTCTGACAAGTCAGTGATAGTCACATAGACATAAGCACTGAAACGCTTTTCTTATTAGCAACTTCGGGTAGAATGCCAAACAATCAACCCAAATATAGCCGCGTCGTTTGTCAGTGTTGGGTACCTGTAAGTGTTATCTGTAAAATCTGCACATTAATCAAATGCTGGATCTGGCAAACAATGTAAACTCAGTTCAAAAGCCACACAACACGGTGCTGATCTTTTTCTACACTTTTTGCATTAGTTACTAACATCTAAAGTTTAAACGAATCAGTCCAAGTCACCGTTCATGACCAGCCTGCATTTAGATACAATTGGCATGAGTGTTGTCAGTGCTTTGATTTATTCACTGCCTTGGGTTTCTGGAGTGCACTCTTCCATCACTGAAGATGGGCTCGTCCATTCTGCTAAATATATGGCACCTAGAATTATATCAAAGGACCTATATGTCACGGGGAAGCTTTGCTGTCACGGGTTGGTTGTATCGAGTTGATGAATGAATGGATTAGTTGGATTTAAGGTGGTTGTGGCCACATGATGAAGATGTTGTTTCAACGTCAACGTTATAACTTCTCCCGTATCTCAAGGGGGTTCGGGGTTCAAAGGACGACAACTCTATTGGATGTTTCCATGTTTTTGAGAGATCTTTATGATAGAACCTTCTCCCTCTCGACCTCGGTCATCCTGAATAAATATTATAAATATCCTAAGAAATTAGGAATAACATATAGATGGTGTCCGTCAGGTGGTCGTGAGACCTACCTTCGCCAGGGACAAAGAAAGACTGACTCCGAGGTCGAGAGATCGAAATGGCAAGATATGCATATTCATGAAATAATGACAATTATAACAATTTACAAATGTTCAACAAGATAATGAAATAAAGTAAACGCATACCTGAATAAATATTATAAATATCCTAAGAAATTAGGAATAACATATAGATGGTGTCCGTCAGGTGGTCGTGAGACCTACCTTCGCCAGGGACAAAGAAAGACTGACAAAGGCTGAGGTAAGAATGTGCGCATGCGGTGTTAATCAGTGAAGTGAAAAGCGCGCGAGACTTACATAAGGACACCGGAAATAGATATACGCTAATCAGGAATGCTTAATGCTTAATGAAAGATGAAATATATGAGTATATGAAGTATGAAAAATAACTATGAATGGGGGAAATAACTGGAAACGACTAGAAAGTCCTGAGCACAAGCGCTCCTCCAGTTTCCATAATTTCACTCTGTGACATATACTAAGTATCTGTACCATATTCCAGGGTTGAAAGGGACAGCCTTTCTTTTCAATTTCGCCACGCAATGTCAATATACACCTAAGTATTAACTGACCTAAACTTGATCTCGAAAGTCAGAAAGAAAACCCATTAATATTCTTGTCTACAGCTGACCTAGTCCAACAGCAGGATGGTCTTTAAGGATTAAATATTGACAACACTGATCGAAAACAGTGTAAAACCTGAGCAGACTGCTGAGCAGACGCCGCATTTATCTGGGTATACCCGTCGCATGATGCAGCTGATTCATATGAAAAGCTCAATCGTCAAGTTGTCTGCTTTAAAAGTTTGTATTACGCTTACATGATAACTAATACGCTTGTACAATTTGGATTACTGTGCCAAACCGGACTACATTTTGTGCGGGCTCATATTTCTATGGCGGTCAAAGCCGGAAGAAAAAGCCTGAATTACTTTAAACGTGCAGCACAGCAAAAATAGACAGATGGAATCTGTCATTAAAAAGACTTTGTCATCGCTCTAGTGCCTATAATTCTTCACTGATTTCAATATAACTTCACACACAGGTTCCTTATGACAATATCTCGAGCGAGTTCCACTTTAAAGGTCGTGGTCTCAAGGTCAAGGTCACTGTGGCTATTTTTAGGTAAAAACTTTGTCATCACTCTAGCGCCTACATTTCTTGACCGATTTCAATATAACTTCACACTGCAAATGTTCCTTATGACAATATCTCTAGCAAGTTTACCTTTCAAGGTCGTGGCCTCAAGGTCACTGTGGCTATTTTTAGAAGAACATTGTCATCGCTCTAGGGCCAACATTTTTTGACCAATTTCAATATAACTTCACACAAATATTCCTTATGACAATATCTAGAGCGAGTTTGATCTAAAGGTCGTGGCCTCATGGTCAAGATCACTGTGGCTATTTTTAGAAAAACTTTGTTATTGCTATAGCGCCTACACATCTTGACCGATTTCAATATAACCTCACAAAAATTTTCCTTATGACAATATCCCGAGCTCGACTTTTAAGATCTTGGCCTCAAGGTCAAGATCACTGTGGCTTTTTTTTAGAAAAACTTTGTCATCACTCTAGCGCCTACATTTCTTGACCGATTTCTATGTAACTTCACACAAATGTTCCTTGTGACAGTTTCTGGAGAGTGTGCGACTTTTCAAGGTCGTGCCCTCAAAGTAAAGGTCACTGTAGCTATTTTTGGAAAAAACATTGTCATCGTTCTAGGGCCTATATTTCTTGACCAATTTCAATATAACATCACAAAAGTGTTCCGTATGACAATATCTGGAGCAAATTCGACTTTCAAGTTCAAGGCCTCAAGGTCAAGGTCACTGTGTTTATTTATGGAAAAAAAAAACAGTGTCATCGCTCTAGCGCCTACATTTCTTAACTGTTTTTAATTTAACTTCACACAAATGTTCCTTATGACAATATCTCGAGCGAGGTTGACTTTCAAGGTCTGGGCCTCAAGGACAATAGCACTTTGGCTATTTTTAGAAAAACATTGTCATCGCTCTAGCGCCTACATTTCTTGTTGATTTCAACATAACTTCACACAAATGTTCCTTATGACAATATCTCGAGCGAGTTTGACTTTCAAGATGGTTGCCTCAAGGTCAAGGTCACTCTGGCTATTTTTAGAAAACTTTGTCAACGCTCTAGCGCTTACATTTTTGACCCATTTCATTATAACGTCACACAAGTGTTCCCTATGACAATATCTCGAGTATGTTTGACTATTAAGGTCATGACCTAAAGGTCATGGTCACGGTGGCTATTTCGAGAAAAAAAAAAAAACATTTTCATCGCTCTAGCGCCTACATTTCTTTACCGATTTCAATATAACTTCACACAAAATTTCGTTTTGACAATATCTGGAGCGGGTTTGATTTCAAGGTCGTGGCGTCAAGGTCAAGGTCACTGTGGCTATTTTAAGAAAAGTTTGTCATCACTCTAGCGCCTTTATTTCTCCACCGATTTCAATATAACTTCACACAAATGTTCCTTATGAGCAAGTTGGACGTTCAAGGTCATGGTCTCAAGGTCAAAGTCACTGTGGTTATGTTTAGAAAAACTTTGTCATTGCAGTAGCGTCTACATTTCTTCACCCATTTCAATATAACTTCACACAATGTTCCTTGAGCGAATTTGACTTTCAGGGTCCTCGGCTCAAGGTCATTGTCACTGTGGCTATTTCTAAAAAAACTTCTTCGCCGCTCTTGTGCCTACATTTATTGATACAAGTTTGACTTTCAGGGTCCTGAGGTCAAGGTCAGGGTCACTGTTGCTATTTTTAGAAAAAAAACTTGTCATCGCTCTAGTATCTACATTAATTGATGAAATTTGCTATAACTTTACTAAAATGTTGGAAATGATTATATCTGGAGCCAGTCCGACTTTCGGGGTCCTGGGCCCAAGGTTAAGGTCACTTTGACTATTGTTACAAAAGACATTGTCATCGCTCTAGAGCCTATATTTATTGATGGATTTAAATAAAATTTTACACAAATGCAGCGAATGATAACATTTCAAGCAAGTTGGACTTTTCCAGTTCAGTGTTTTCCACACACAAAGTAGTTTTGTGCGAGGGGACTTGTATTGCCTGTGATGCTTTGTTATCATAGAGTTACATCCTTTTGATTGCAGAAAATGCCTGTTTTTGGCCTTGTCATCACCGTAGCCCCTTCAGTTTTGATTGGATCTTCTTATAACTAACAAACAAGTAAGTCAGGGATAAAAGCTCGGATGAGTTACAAAACTTGTGAGGTCGACCTTTTTATTTCCCTTTAATTGCTGAAAATGCCCACTTTCGACATTGTCATCATGCAGATAAGTCCCTACGTTTTGAACGGATCTTTAACATTGACTTACTTATAAAGGGAACATCTTTAAACATCCTCTTTTCTGAAACCACAAGGCCCAGGTCTTTGATATTTGGTAAGAAGCTTCATCTAGTGGACCTGAACCAAGATTTTAAAACTTATAGCCTTGCGACCAAATATGACCCTGCCTAAGGGGTCAACTGGTTCAACTGATGTACAGCTGTGTTGACAACCCTGGATCTATGAAGATATTTTTATCAGTTACCCCCTATATTAATTGCTTTGTAACACCTTGACCTGATAAAGATATGCTATCTCAGGACAAGTGAGCTTTATCAGGTCAACGTGACATTGTACTTCTATGAACTGGACTACTGCAAAAATTGGCAAAACTGCAAGAGAGTTTAAGGGGATTAACTGATAAATAGAATACCAGATTCATATCTTTTGATATCAAGTTTATCAGGCTCGGCTTCGAGAACGCATGTAGAATCGCTCGGCAAGACTCGCGATTCTACAAGCGTTCTCAAAGCCTTGCCTGATAAACTTGATATCAAAAGACACGAACCTGGTATTCTCTAACATCAGTCCGGTTAACAAACATGCCTTGCCATCTTTCACAGTTTCTTCTTATTTCTAAACATCCATTATGCTTTTCTGGTCCACAGGTGAGGGATACAGGGCCACCTTGGCCCTCTTGTTTTCATTTGAAGACTTAATATGGTCGCTAACTAGCCCCGGAGCGCGACAAGTTTTGATCCAAGGGGCATGTTGGGCAGGGTTTATGTATGTGACCACATAAAATTTTCCATACTTAATATCTAAGCTCTTGGCCTTAGTGTTTCAGAGAAGAAGATTTTTGAAATTCTTCCCATTTTTAGTCTATGGGAGATAATGAAGTCCGGGGCGTGACCAATTTGGACCCCAGAGGCATTGTTGGCAGTGTTGATGTAGATGACCATTTAATATCGCGGCATTCTAAATATCTAAGCTCTTAAGGTTTCAGAGAAAAAAAAAGAAGTTTTGTTCCCATTATAAGACTATGGGAGCGATTGAACCCCGAGGCGGGACCAATTTTGACCCCAGAGGCATGGTTTGCAATATTTAAGTAGGTGACCGCTTCACATGGCTACATACAAAATATATTTTAGCTCTGGGCCTAATGGTTGAAGAGGAGAAGATTTTAAACTTCTTCCACATTATAAATATATGGTAGCTAATTAGCCCTAGGGCGTGGCAAGATTGGCTTCTAGGGGCATGTTGTGCGGGATTTATGTAGGTGACCACTTAACGTTGCTACATACCAAATCTCTAAGCTCTCGGCCTTATGGTTTGAGGGAGGAAGATTTTTTTTAAGTTTTCCCATTATAAGTCTATGGGAGCTAATGAGCCCAGGGACGTGGCCAAGTTGGACCGCAGAAGATGGTTGGCAGGATTTATGTAGACGACCACTTAATGATGCTACATACATAATATCTAAGCTCCGGGCCTTATGGTTTCTGAGAAAATGATTTTGAAAATTGTTCCCATTATACGTCTACGGGAGCTAATGAGCCCCGAGGCGTGGCGATTTGGACCCTAGGGGGATGGTTGGCAAGATTTATATACCTGGCTATTTGACATTGCTACATACTAAACATCTACGCTCTGTACCTTATGGTTTCAGAGAAGAAGATTTGTTTTCCATTATAAGTCTATGGGAGATAATGAGAACCGGGGCATTGCCAAATTTGGACCCTACGGGCATGGCTGACAGGATTTATGTAGGTGACCACTTGACATTTCGTCATAAAAGATTTTATACATTATAAATCTAAGGGATCTAATTACCCAATTGGACCCTAGGGGTATGGCTAGCGGGATTTATGCAGGTAACCACTAGACGTTGCTAAATATTCAATATTTAAGCTCTGAGCCTTATGGTTTCAGTGAAGAAGTCTTTTAAAGAATTGTTCTATTATAGGTCTAAAGGAGCTAAAGAGGCCAGCGGCGTGGCCAGTTTGGACCCCAGGGATATGGCCGGCAGGATTTATGTACTACTAGGTGACCTCTCGACGTTGCTACATACTAAATATCTAAGTCTTTTAATTTTGTTTTTCCAGTATAAATCTATGGGATCTAATGAGCCCAGGGACGCAAGGGGCATGATTGGCAGGATTATGAAGATGACCAATTAACCGTGTTTCATATTAAATATCTAAGCACTGGGTCTTATGGTAACAGAGAATAAGGTGTTTGAAGTTTTTCCCACTATAAGTCAATGGCAACGAATGAGCCCCGGGACGTGGCCATATTGAACTCTAGGGGCATAATTGGCAGGATTTATGAAGGGGACCACTAGACTTTTCTATACATACTAAATATCTAAGCTCTCAGAAAAGACTTCCCATTATAAGTCTATGCGAGTTATATGTTGCCATGGCAACCAGAATTCCGATCCGATCAGCCCAAAAATCGTATGCAGCCTTTCCCATACCTGATAATGCGTCTCATGATATTTAATCAAGATTGGCCATGAGGTATAAGTGATATACTTGTTTGAAAGTGTGAACGAACGACGATGGACGACGGACACCCGAGCATTGCCATACTAATACTTCACATGATCCTTCGGCTCTGGTGAGCTAAAAATGATGACCACAGGTTAACCTTAACCTGTTTATCAGTACGAAAGATCATACCCAGCAGGCACACGTCGTTAGGGCAACGTGACGTTGCACCGACGTAGATGCGACGTTTTACCGACGTTGATGTGACGTCACAAGTACGTCATGTGCCTGCTGGGTAGTCACTCAGATGAGGCAAAAACGGACAAATAATACTCAGGGCTCAGGGAAGCGACCATGACCTCGTGGTCCTCTTGTTTGATTAGGAACAGTACAAGCTCAAGAAATGAACATACAATTATACACAAACTGTATATTTGACTTCGTGCAACTTGGCTGCTAGCGAACTACATAAGTGCATGTTTAACCCATTGTATGCTCGCTAGTGAACTCTTTCATTGCTACATCATAGACAAGTCCATTTGGCATATAAGGGGTGTCAGGTTTATTCTAGTTTTGACGGAAAGTTCTGTTAGCAAATAGTGTAGGCCCTGATCAGTCGCCGCGTTCTGCGGCGTCTGATCTGGGCCAGCACTGTTTGCCAAGGTACCCCTTTTGGGGCCCTTTGGGGTTTCCCGCATAAGTTGAAACAATCCGAACAGCAAAACAACTATGGTTTTAAGACAAAATCTGCTTACCTATTTATATAACTTATATAACAGAGAATTCCTTCCAAATTTCTGAAATCATGACAGTCGTCTTTATCAGTACAACCCAAGCTAGTTCATTATTTCATCCACAATTATAGTCTTTCAAAACGCAGTGAGACTTGACTTCACTTTTAATTTTGGACTAGTCCGTGTTTTAGGTAAGTCGCCTTGAGCTGGGATTTTACATTGGGAGATATGGTTGTACTGAGATTCGTACTGCATCATACTAACCACTTGGCCACGACTTCTACATATTGACATTATCAAGAAAACTTATTTATCATTTTAAAATCCTGTGAAAAAGAAATCCGAAGCCTGCTTCCCCTGAAACATGTAATAGTATTGCCACGCTTGAACGGGTCGTTGATAAACAATAAAGGTATGTCACTATTTTGTTTGTAGCCATGTAAACTCTTGCGTAAACTCGTTTCGCGTAATATGATATCTTCCTTGTGCATTTCGCAACAGTCGATACATTTACCCATTAATGCCAATCGTCTCATTACTATAACATTCGGAAACATTTAAGGCCCTGATGAAAGGTCACAGAATGCGGCCTCTGATCAGTGTCTTCACTTTTTGCTAATGGTACAGTACCTGATTAAAACCTCACAACTTATAGATACCTATTTTGTAATTAGCTCTCTCCAAAGAGGGTGGACGGCCCCGCCTATCGGGGCTTGAAGAAACAGATGGGCTGCATGCTGCTTCCACGCAGAGCTGAAACTGACCGCACACGAGAGAGGAATCGATAAAATTAACCCACAGCTCCCATCAGAGACACCAAAGGGAAAGAAACACAAACATGAAACAACCAGATCCTAACGGAAAGCCAAAAGGACAGTTACTTTCCCACAAAACGGCCAACCGGCTATCCAAAACAAAACAATATAAACATACACTCAAAGACAAACAATAACAAAAGTAAACCGCGAAGAAGAACCGCACCGGAACGGCCAGCGAAACGAACCCAAACGGGGGGGGGGGGGGGTCCACGTGTCCACAATCCTCGCCCTTATTTCCGTCGCGATTTAGACACATAATTTGATCATTCCGCTTGAAGGCCTCCTAACTCATCAGTGCAACATCTCTCTGAAAACAAAAATCAGACAACAGATGAAACAACGGTGAGGACTCGACAGCAAGGAACCACTGAAATGCTGGAGTCAATGAGGCCTTGTTTTTCTTATTTCTGCTCTAAAATATGGATTGTGGGTACTCGTTAGTACCGCCTTATCTGTTGTTTTTTTTCTTCTTCTTCTTCTTATTTCTGCTCTAAAATATACGAGGGTAGGCTGAAAAGTTCTGAGTTTGACCAAGATCCAATGATTTGTCCATGCTGAAAGTGCCTTATTTTTCAACATAGTCTCCCTTCCTGTCCACACACTTCCTCCAGCGATGCTGGAGTCCTTGGATCCCAGTGGTATAGAAGGTCTCATCTTGGTCCCTGAAAAACTCCTCCACAGCAGCTATCACCTCCCCGTCTGACCGATAATGCTGCCCAGCCAAGTGCTTTTTCATGTTTGGAAATAGGGAATAATCTGATGGAGCTAGATCAGGTGAATACGGAGGGTGTTCGACAAGTGTGAAGCCACAGTCTTGCACAGCAGCCATTGCGACAACCGATTTATGAGCAGGCGCATTGTTCTGATGGAACAAGACCCCTTTTGTCAATTTTCCGGGTCGTTTAGCCTTAAGTGCTTTTCGCAATTGTTTTAGCAGATCTGCATAATACTCCCCATTTATTGTTCTGCCCTTTGGAAGGTAATCTATGAATATTATGCCCTTGTCATCCCAGACCACTGATGCCATCACCTTCCCTGCAGAGGAGGCGACCTTTGCCTTCTTTGGTAGGGGTGAGCCAAGGTGCTTCCATTGCATGGGTTGTCTTTTGGTCTCTGGCTAAAAGTGAAGAACCCAACATTCATCCTGTCAAGAAAACCATCTTGGTCTGCTTCAAAAATAGCCAAGTTGGCTTGTGACAGGTTCAGTCTGGTCAACTTTTGGTCAGGCGTCAAAAGCCGTGGCACCCATCTGGCGGAAAACTTCGACATTCCTAATTCACTGTGTAGAATGTTCTCTACTCGTTCACGGGAGATGCCAACAGTGTTAGCGAACTGATTCACAGTTAAACGCCTGTCACCCATCACGGCCCTGTGCACTTGGCTGATGGTTTCCTCAGTTGTTGCCGTTGTGGGTCGTCCACACCGGTCATCATCTTCAAGGCTGTCCTTGCCAATATTAAAATTTGCTGCCCACCTTCTCACGGTTATATACGAAGGAGCATCATCCCCTAATGTAGCAACCATATCGGCATGAATGTCCTTAGGAGCTAACCCCTTTTTATGGAGGTACTTGATGACACCATGGTGCCAGATTTTGTCCATTTTCTCAAAAACGTGCTAGTATCAATTTTCAGAAAGTCTAGAATTTCTACGTTATTGCAGGTAAACTTGAACTCATTTGAGTCAAATCAAGTAATAAAGGTTTGGATTAAATGAAAAAAAAAATCATGACTCTTCGATGCCTGCTTCTTGGTCAGGCTCAGAACTTTTCAGCTTACCCTCCTAGATTGTGGGTACTCGTTAGAACCGCCTCGATGAGGCGGTTCTAACGTGTACCTACAATCTATATTTTGAGCAGAAATAAGAAAACTATTATGATTTTTCAGCTTGAATTTTTTTTTCATTTTTACGGAGGTAAAATTTACAGTGTATTTGTATAGGCGTGTTTTCGTACAGGTGAATATTGTCCTGCGTTGGGATATAGAGGAGATTTGATTTTTTTCAGTGTGAGATCGATTTTTATTTAACGAATGAACACCAAAAAGAAATATTTTCACGAATTGAAAATACTTCTTTTGGTGCTCATGAGTGAAATAAAAAATTATTGTACACTGAAAAAAAAAATCAAATTTTCTTTTTCTTATATGCTTTAAACTATAACTATTAAAAATAGACGTGAAGGCAATGATCAGGAATCGATACAATTAATCCATAGCTCTCAGCAGTGACACCAAAGGGAAAGAAATACAAACATGAAATAACAAGACCCTAATGGAAACATCAATAGCGGAAAGCCAAAAGGACAGTTACTTTCCCTGAAAGCAGTTTAAAAGCGTCAGGTGTCACCAAGGTGAACAAACTTTCTCCATGGTGATGTCGCATCGATATAGAGGTGTTCAGCGTGTTAACTGGGTATAATATTGGGTGTAAACTGAGAGACAGCTTGCAATGTTACTTTATAAAATCGTTCACTTGAAATTTGCATTCAAATAATGTCCGTTCGTCTGGCGTCGCGTGCAATATTTACGTTGCGTAAGTGCTAAAAGTGACACCATCAACGTCCAAATGACGTGAAAACGTGTGTGACGTTATTTCTGACTCACATTAATTAAGAAATAATCTCCACGTACCGTGTGTTATCGTGATTAACACACGGTGTTGGAGGGCAGATTGCGAAATATTAATTCACGACGGCGAAGCCGGAGTGAATTAATATTCGCATCTGCCCGACAACACCGTGTGTTAATCACGATAACACACCGGGTGCGTGGAAATTATTTCGATTCTAACATGATGCTAAACTGAAATACAGTAGTAACAAAGCGTTATCTTGGGGACTATTTTGCAGCGGATGTCGACAGAAGGAAATGTTTACATGCAACGTCACGATGACGCCAAATTGCACGCACCACGTTGACGACGTGAATTATCGGATATTTGCAAACGCTGACGTTTCCACTGGGTTCAATGGGAAAAACGTTAACGTCATGTTAGAATTACGTTTAGCTTATTGACATCTATTTGTTTGTTTGTTTGATTTGATGTTTAACGTCTCCGTCAACACTGTATTGGTCATTTTGGAGACGTTGCTTCCAATTTTGTGGGAGTTTTACACGACATTGAGATGAAATGACATCTCAAGCCCTGCCGCCCAATGAAACCAAAAGGGTTTATAAGCATGGACGGTCCGACTCGCATCGCTTTGCCTGGGCATGCAGGCTTAGATTCTCTAAGCGGTTTACCAGTACTCGTTTGCGGTCGGATTCAGCTCTGCATGGAAGCATCATGCAGCCCATTTATATCTTCAAGCCCCGATGGACGGGGGCCGTATTGACATCTAAAAAAAAAAAACATCTAAAAACATAAAATACGTAAGCTTTGTATTTATATAAACTAAACAGTATGGAAAATAAAAATCTACAACATTTTGAAGTAGATAGAGACACATAACTAAAAAGACCATCTCGGCACTTAGATTAATGAAGAAATGGATAGGTAAATAAAATGAAAGCAACTAAAATGTAAAATAAATTTAAAAAGGTAAAATAACTCATAAACTGAAGTTAAATAGAAGTAATAACTAAAGTTGTATACATAAAAACTGGAGGAAAAAGGGTGGCTATATTGGAAAATAACCCGTGCAATAGCACTCCCGGTATCGCAATAGTGTTAGCGAAGTACAAGCACTCCCTTTTACAGGAGTCGTAATGAGTTGTGGTGTCAGTCTGGTCTTTTGTTTATATGTCATTATAATAGAGTACTATTGTGTTTGATTTGATATGTTGCATTGATTAGATTAGCTATTTGAATGGTCTGGTGGTCTGACATGACATATGGCAGTTCCGTGGTATGATAGGTCACTTGAATGGTTTGGTGGTCTAATATGGTAGAATAATGGACATATATGGTATATGCCAATTGAATGGCTTGGTGGTTCAATGGTCTGATAGGTCACTTGAGTGGTCTGGCGGTCTGATATGGCATATGGTAGTACAATGGTCTGATAGGTCATACAGTTCAATAGTCTGGTGGTCTGATATGGCATATGGCAGCTCAGTGGTCTGAAAGGTCACTTGAATTGTCTGGTTGTCTGATATGGTAGGTAAATGGATATATATGGTATATACTAATAGAATGGTCTGGTGGTCTGATATGGCATATGGCAGTTTAGTGGTCTGATAGGTCACAAGAATGGTCTGGTGGTCTGATATGGTAGGTTAATGGACATATATGGTATATACTAATTGAATGGCCTGATGGTCTGGTATGGCATATGGTGGTCAATGGTCTGATAGGTCATTTGAAAGGTCTGGTGGTCTGATATGGCATATGGTAGTTAAATGGTCTGATTGGTCGAATAATTTAATATGGCATACTAATCTGAGATATAATACGATTGATCTTAAGTCTGATATGACACACTGTTTTGATATGTCATATTGTAGCTCAGTGGTCTGATATGGCACATTGGTCTGATTTGTTATATTTGTCTGATATGATATATATGGCATCTCAATGGTCTAATGTTGTAAACCGTTTCAACCTGTCAACCTGATCCAATATTGTGTATGACAGTTCTATGAATTATGCCAATTGATTGGTCTGGTGGTCTGATATGACAGTTCTATGAAATATGCCAATTGATTGGTCTGGTGGTCTGATATGGCATAAGATAGCTCAATGGTCTGATAGGTACATTATTCCAATATGGTATACTTATCTGGGATATAATACGACAGATTTTAGTTCTGTGTTCTGATATGACATTATTTGGATATGTCATATAGTAGCTTAGTGGTCTGATTTTGGTCTTATATGGAATATTGGTCTGATATGGTACATTGAACTGTTAGGGTACATTAGCGTGATATAGCACATTGGTCACTGTTTATTGCTTCACAATGGTCTACTCAGGTATTATGGTCTGCTTTGGCATGATATGGTATATTGGTCTGATATGGCATATTGGTCTGAATGGTATATTGGTCTGATATGGCATATTGGTTTGGAATGGCACGTTGAGGCTTTTTGGTCTGATATGACAACGGTATATTGGTCTGATATGGCATATTGGTTTGGAATGGCACTTTGAGGTTTTTTGGTCTGATATGGCACATGGTCTGATATGGTATATTGGTCTTAATGGTATATTGGTCTGATATGGCATATTGGTTTGGAATGGGACTTTGAGGCTTTTTGGTCTGATATGGCACATGGTATATTGGTCTGATATGGCATATTGGTTTGGAATGGCACTTTGAGGCTTTTTGGTCTGATTTGGCACATGGTAACTTTGAGGCTTTTTGGTCTGATATGGCACATGGTAACTGAGTACAATATTAGTGGCAGTTTTTTGTATATACCGTATCTAAATAACAAAAAAAGGCAGAGATCATGGTACAATCATATAATTAGTGTTATTTTCATTCTTTTTTTACCAAATATTCATTCATAACTTTGCATCTTGTTTTATTAATGTATAGGTTCACACATGTATGTTCCCTTCATGGTACAAGGTTTCTGTTTTTACTTAGCAGTCTGCTGAAGGAATACCCTACAGAACCCCTGTTACACTATGTAAGAGTAGTTCTCCTAGTTATCCCTACTAAGATGGGTATTTAAATAGCATTAGTATAATGCTTTGTAGTAGGTACTTGTAACATGACAGAACCATTGTTGAACATATATGCACCCTGTGAGAAGGCCACTAAAGCATACCATTCATCACCATTATAATTACACTTAATATCAGTATTAAGATGCCAAACACAAAACAGTTCTGGTAACCACAATAAAAAACATTATATGCACATACATGCAACAAATGCATATATCTGCACATAATATCCTTAATACACATATATTAGTACAACAGGTATGAATGACATTCCTCTGTCCCCTCTCACAATGGTACAGGTAATTTTTTTTTTTTTTTTTTTTTTTTTTTTATTAATTAACCCTCCTTTTGCTGAATATTCAGACAAGCCGTATCCATTTCTGACTCCAAACCAATCTAATTTCTTGTAGTTTATTGCTACAAATTCATAAACTGAATGCCAAACAGTGTAGATCCCGATCAGACGGCTTCCTTAGAAGCCATCTGATCTGGATCCACACTGATACGGGTTGTCGCAAACAACAAGATAAGGGTCAATATGTATATGGTATACAAATGTGACCTGTTCGAAGATTATTTTTGATACCAGCATACTACCCATATACTGGACTGTGTGTCTGATTTTCTGATAGACTAGGCCAGCATGCCAGCATATTACCAGCACATTGGTATAGTCATAACAATTTCAGTAATTTCTAGTAACAAATCGTCATCTGCAACCATACGTCTGCAACAAGTCATATATCTGCTCCATGATGCGTTGCTTCTGCGATACTAACACTTGCAAAATGGCATGCCACACACAATGCATTATGGCAAGTCATTCGGCATGTGCCATAAATGTTGTTTTAATAAAAGAATTATGTAGCTTCTTCCAACATCATGGCAGCAGCACTGATTCAAGATTACCATATACTATACATGCATTAAGGGTAATACAAAATATACAATAGCACCGGTGCATCAACCATGGCTGATAAGTAAAGCTAAATAATGCCTCCTGGTATATACTGTATTATTTAGAAAACAAAACCATGCGGTAACTTAAACCGTCACAGTTCTGTTACTATATTTTTATATGTTTATATGTCAACGCATCGTATATTGTTTACTTTGTTGACATGTTAGTTATCATTGGATGAACACATTGCGACCACGGACTTGGGACCGTGTCGGTGAAACCCTTGGTAATCATTCTAAATCTGACACCAACTGTCACACCAATGACCCTTAACCGGTTTATTGGCGCCAACCCTCGGGTCGCCACAATGCAGTCATCTTAATAACCCTGCTATTTTCACAAATACATATTAATGTGTATGTATGTCAGAAATGACTACACAGGAAGTAATACTTAGTAATAATAAAAGTGTGATTTGTTTGTGACACTAACTGTATATCATTGTAATTTACTCTTTTTTTGCTTTTATTAACATTTCATTACCATAATAGGACCCAGCCCGGAGCTGAGCGGAGGGCTGGGGTATGATAAAATTACTAAGGTATAAGATGAGCATAGGACATGGTGCAGCCATTATATTTAAGGCAATAAATTCAGTTGTAGCTAGAATGCTGCCCTATAAAAAACTATTATGGTTATAATTCAGACATTTTCCATATAGAAATGTTCATATAGTTCTCTATACACCAGTATCTTTAGGCTGTTATACATCTTTTGTTTAAACCTGTCCATTAATCTACATGGGTCACACTCAATGATTAGGAAAGAATCAGTCTTCAGTGAGCAGATGACAATCATTATGTAGGTTTTATATTTTCCAAGCTCAATTTGTAAATGTCTTTTTCCTATGTACGCGTGATATCGCGTGTCATTAGTGATTTGTCTATGCAATTCTATGACTTGTAGTTCATCCATTACAGATATCTCCTCTGGTCCTTCTTTTATATTGTCAAAGTAGATTAATCCATATGGGTGTTGCTCCTTCATATAAATATGTGATGTTGCAAAATTAGCAATGTGTCTTGTTGTTTCTCTAACCCAAGGATTCATATTTCTTGTTTACTGTAATGAGATTAAAATTACCCATTCATATCTGTTTCCATGTATTTTTGTATTTTCTTATGCAGTTTCTTTTTTGTTAATAGAATTGTCTTAAGCTTTTTCATTGTTATATTGCAAAGCTGTATTTTTTGTATTTGTTTGTCTTTGGTTTTGAAAATATGTTTGAGTAAATTTTTGGAATTGTTAGTTTTGTTTACTATGTGTCTGCATCTGATTTTGCAGTTGTTTTTTAATATTTTCATATTTGATTTGTTGTTGTCTGATTGAGTGTCCTTGTTATATGGTAGAAGGTGTTTTTGTATGTATTCTCTTGGGTATCCACATTTCATAAGTCTGTGCTTGAATAGGTTGCATATATGCAAATATTCATTTTCTGTACTACTGAGGTATCTATATCTGTGACATTCTGTGGTAATGATACCTTTAAACACCCCTTCTGGGTGGTTTGATTGAAAGTGGGTGTAGGTATATGTGTTAAATTTCTTTTGGTATATGTGGTAGTAGCATTTTTTGTCTACATATGTAGTATGCCCTATTCCATATGTAAGGTCTAGGAAGTCTGTTTGAAATTTCCTAACGTTGAATTCAATTTCAAGTTCTTTGGGATAGTAGGATGCTATGCATTTGATGAGTTCTTCTACAGTCTCAAATGTTACGTGTGCAATAATGCTGCCATCATCTATAAATCTGTTAAAACACAAAATGTGTCTGTTTACACAGCCGTGCTTGGCCATAAAATATTCAGCTTTGAAGAGTACTAAGTTAGCACCATCTGCTGAATCATATGATCCCATAGCAAAACCTTCTTTTTGTACATAGAGTTTAGTATTACCTACTGTAAAGTATGCATTCTCTTTTATGTAGTTAAATAAATCTTTCATTAAGTTGATAAGAATCTTATCAAGTTTCAAAAAGTCCCCAATAAAATGTATTGTGTCAAATAGTGTGCGTTTACTGATTGATGTATATAATGACGAGAAATCAAATGTGATAAAGTAGATATTGTCTAAACAGCACTTTTGTAATGACAATTTGCTAAGTTTGTCTACAACATCTCTGGAGCTTTTGATTATGGGCGATTCTATGCCTTCTATATTTGCTTTATATATGCATTTTTCTAAACAGGATCTGAATATAGACCCTAAAAGTTTAGATGGTTCTGTGTTTAAGGTAGAAAAACCATTTACTATAGGTCTACCTTTCAAAATAGGTTCCAATTGAGGTTTTGCTTCCTCATTGAACTTATGGACTTTGGGGCTGATGTTTAGAGTAGGTAGTTGTACATCTGTAACATTTCTATGCAGTAATATTTTTAAGTTGAATTGTATCTTATCTTGATAGTCTTTATATTTTTTATAGAGACTTTCTAGATTTTTGATACCTAGCTCTATTATACCTTGTATTTCGGTATATGGTATATTCTGGTAAACTGTAGAATCACTGAGTTGCCTATCGTACTCATGTATGTACCAACTTAAGTTATTGATACAAAACCCTAGATTTTTGTCTGCTGTATTAATAACTATATCAGGCTTATCAGCAATCTGCTGTATAAGATTATTATCAGTATATGTAATATTAGTATTGGTTACTATTGTTTTGGTAGGGTTATTGTGATAGGTCTCACATGATTTTTCTAGTATCTCTAACATGTAAGATTTAGTTTGTTGTGATAATTGGGGGTTGTTAAGGTTCAGTTTTAGGGCCACATCTCTTATGTGTCTATATGGTTCTACACTATTAACCATATCTGAGTATTTCATTAATGTACTCAGTATTTCTTCTTTATATAATTTTTCAAAGTTGCCCTCATTCTCTAGTACTGTTGGTACAAAATTGGGGCCTCTGCTTAATATTTTATTAAGACTCGCATCAATATTTAGAGAGGTGAAATTATGCACACTACATTTATTATTATGTATATCCTGGTAATATTCAGTCTGTGTGATGTTATTTCTGTGTAGTTGCAATATTTTTTTGAATTTGGTGTTTAAGGGGTATTGACGCCGCCAATTTGTAAGCTGGTTTATATTATTCCAAAACATTCTAAATCTTTGTTTGTCATATTTTTTCTTTGTATGTATGTATCTTCTAAATGCTAAGTGGTATTTCCATTTTTTGTCTAGAAAATCATTTGTAAATGATTTGGAACATGTAAGTCTTTTGTTTTTGTATACGTATATAGTGGTATCATTTAGGCCACTGGTGTAGTAGTCTTGAAACTTTTCTTGCAAGTAGTCATAGGATTGTAGTAATTCACAGTTAAATTTCTTAATGAGTTGTATATTTGTTTTTACTGTCATTTTTTCGTGTTCATAAGAGGTTAGTATGTAATGTTGTTAGCTGTATGTGCTAATAACAATATCTGATTAGTATAACATCTATTATTCTTCGCAGCCATAATTTGCTGAGAATATGTCCAGGGTGTATTCCATCTTTGAATAGTCCATATGAAATAGTGTCTGTGTAACACTTTTTATTTTTCTTTCTATGATGTGTAATATCTAGAGTGAATTTGGGAACTGTCAATGATTGTGCACTGTTTAGTTCATGTATTTTCTCATTTGTTTGAAACAGTTTCAGTATCGGTTTCGCTTTGACCGAGAAGTCTCTAAATTTCATTGAAAAGCATGTAAGAAATTGCTATAAATAGATCTAAGTGTTTAGAGTGATTTACAGTAGTAACGTTAATATTCTTATTTCTGTACTGAAGCATAGGTCATTACAAAAACATGCCTATGTAATACTGAACCCCCATGAACCCAACTTTTATATAGAAAACTGAGGTTTACAGGTTAAACCTTATTTTTCTTATTTCTGCTCTTAAACAAAGAGTGTGGGTATTCATTAGAACCGTCCCGATGAGGCGGTTCTAACGAGTACCCACAATCTATGTTTTGAGCAGAAATAAGAAAAATATCACAATTTTTCATCTTAAAAATTACGTTTTTTCCGCGGTAAAATTTACACTTTATTTGAATAGGCGCGTTATCGTAACGTTGGCACTACCTCCTTGTCGTGGTTCTTACGAGTTATCAAAAATCAACATTTCAACAGAAACTTACTGCTAAAAATTTCATAATTTTCCCACACAGAACTTTTTTTTTTTTTTTACAGCGAAAAGCTGTTATACTGCATATAGGTTCTTGAACGTTACGTATCTATTATTACACATTCCGCCCCCGCCCATCGGGGCTTGAAGAAATAGATGGGCTGCCTGATGCTTCCACGCAGAGCCGAGTCCGACCACACACGAGTACTGGTAAACCGCTTAGAGGATCTAAGCCTGCCCAGGCAAAGCGGTGCGCACGAGTTGGACCGTCCATGCTTATAAACCCTATTGGTTTCATTGGGCGGCAGGGCTTGAGATGTCATTTCATCTCAGTGTCGGGTAAAAGTCCCACAAAATTGGAAGCAACGTCTCCAAAATGACCTTTACAGTGTTGACTGGGACGTTAAACCTCAAATCAAACAAATCTATTATAAAACTATACTAACCTCCAAATCTATCAAATCAGAAGTGAAGGCAATAATATTAACTCACAGCTCCCATCAGAGACACCGAAGGGAAAGAAACACCATAGCGAAAACACGCCTATACAAATACACTGTAAATTTTACCGCCGTAAAAATGAAAAAATTAAGATAAAAATTTGTGATATTTTTCTTATTTCTGCTCAAAATATAGATTGTAGGTACACGTTAGAACCGCCTCATCGAGGCGGTTTTAACGAGTACCCACAGTTTATATTATAGAGCAGAAAATAAGAAAAATAAGGTTTACCCCTGTAAACCCCAGTTTTACCATATAAACGTGGGGTTCAAGGGGGTCAAAATTACGTGATGAACATGAATTAACTAGACCCGAACGGAAGCAGTGCATTTATCAAACGATTCTGGGTAAGAACACCAGGGTTAGAACAGAATTTCTTGCACACAAGGAAATTTTTGTTCTGACCCTGGTGTTCCGACCAAAAATCGAATATAATCGCGTGTTTGATAAATGCACTGGTTGATTACGACCTCGTTAGCGCCGTCGTTAAGGTTGACGTCACAGCACGTTACGTGACGTCACTAAACATTCCTGCAGTGTCAACACAATATGGCGGATGTTGGTAACCGAAGTGACTGCAGCATTAAAAATCCGCGCTAAGAAATTGAAGGTATGCAAGAAAAAAATCCAATATGTGTGGTGGGGTGGATAAAAAAAATCCGTCCCTGGGGATCACTGTCCGGCATCACTCGGCAAGCCTCGTGATGCCGGATTGTGTTCATCGGGACGGATTTTTACATCCACCCCTAACACCCATATAAGATTCTTATTTTCTTGCACACCAGACAATGAAATCCGTGATTTTACCCTGGGATAGAAATTTATGTTCTGACCCTGATGTTCCGATCCAGGTAATTAACATAAGTGCGCGTCAATTCTATTCAACTGCCGGAACTACTTCCGCACTACTTTTATTTTGTAACCAATATACATGTGCGAGCTGTCAAAATTAACCGGAGGTGTTGTGCAAGAAAAAGAATCTAATATGGGGTTCTGTTGTAGATGGGCGTTTCCAACCCTCAGGATGACCATGCTGAGCGGAACCTCGGCGTAGCCTCGGTTCCGCTCAGCACGGTCATCCCTCGGGTTAGAAACGCTCATCTACAACAGAACCCCATATCAGATTCTTATAATGTCACACGGGTGTGTTATCATAATGAAAGGAAGAGAAAAAAAAAACAATCACAAACAGCACAGCAACCAGCTCTCTCTTCCCATAAAAGGTGATCATGCTGCAACAGGCAGAATTAATGAAAATTAAATAAAATAATAATAATAATAATAATAATACACATACATAAGCACCTACAACATGAAGAGCCCCGTCGGAAAATCCGACAAAGCTACGTTTAAAATAAACATTAGAATCACTGCCTTTGGACGGTGAGTAGCGAGATTGAAAACAGGGATAAGTCGGTTTTGGTCCATCAAAAATTCAATCGAGGTTTTAAATAAAATGAAAACGAAATTTCCGCTGTTGATGTTTTTATTGGGGTCTGTTGTTTCATGTTTGTGTTTCTTTCCCTTTGGTGTCTCTGATGGGAGCTGTGGGTTAACTGTATCGATTCCTGATCATTGCCTCCACTTCTATTTAAATAAAATGAAATCCAGACGGTTTCGTGCTTTATGTCTTTCTACTTATGAATTTTCCATGCTTTATTCTATACTTCCTCATAATTTTATAAATGAAAAGCTTAATAATTTAACCGAATTCACATTTCATAGAGAAGATTCCCTCTATCTTGCATGTAATGTAAGAAATGCTTTTTTTTACTTCTGAGGAGCATAAAAATTACAGATCATGGCTGTTACATGTGGCTTTACGGCGTCCCGCAAACCCGCATGCTGACAAGACGACCGAGGGTGATCTCTGACTGGTGAACAGGCAGCTGTGGGGTAAGGCACAAGAAAGATATTATATGGGAGACATACATTATTAACAGTAACTATTTAGAGCAATACGAACACTAAACAATATATAGAGGAACTTACATGAGTGTTCATGTATTATTGAATTTATTAAACGAGTTGAGGAAAAAGGATAAAATGCGAGGCTTTGCCGAGCATTTTATCCCTTTTCCTCAACGAGTTTAATAAATTCAATAATACATGAGCACGAATGCAAGATTCTATTTATCATATGACATTTAAAACGCATTTTATTCACGATTGTTTACAAAAATGTCAATATTCCGCTGTTAGTAAACGCGACGTCGTTAAGGACGTCGTACATGTAACGTTACGGGACGTATCTAGCTAATGTGCATATTTAATCCACTAGTGGATTATCGAAAATATTACATGGCGTTATTACACTCTCAGACGCGACGTCATATGATAAATATAATTATTCGCCTCTATAATCGTTTCACGGTGCACGCCCCGAAAAGCAAAACTAAGTTTTGTGCTCGAGACGGCGACGTGAAAATTATAGAAGCAAATGGCAAAATAAACGAACAATGAAAAATAAAAAAAAAAAACGCGACTGGCCAGATATAAGTCCACTTGGGGTGAACTGTGTCGATGCGCTTGGTACTGAGAATTTAAATCATGTCAACTTGACTATCACTGTCAAGTTGACTATCGCTGTCAAATATCAGTGTCAACTTGACTATAAGTTGACTATCACTGTCAACTCGACAATTACCAACAACTTGGCTATCGCGAACAGCTTGGCTATCACAAGCAACTTGGTTATCACCAGCAACTTGGCTATCACCAACAACGTGTCGTTATCTTATGGTCACGACGCTCTGTGTAACGGTGCTGCCCGCCTCTGCAGGGCATCTGGACCGATACGTCGTACCAATACCTGTTCCTGTTGATCAGGGAGCAGCAGGCCACCACACGTCATTGTGCAATCAAATTACTATAATCGACTAAAATACAGTTCACGAAATGTATACTTTATGTTATGATCCCTGCCCCGGAGAAGTCTGAATATGTTCATGCATATACCGTTATTGCGCATGCGTCGACCAGACACACAGGCTGATCAGTACATGCGACAAATAACCGCGCAGCAGAACTCAACTTGACTGTGCATCAAAATATCAGCATCAAGCTCTTGAAACAAGAATACTCAAAGTTTATGTTTCCTTACTGAGCACTACAGAACTCAATTAATGCTCACTACAATTGAGCTTAATATTCATCAAATTCGTGCTCACTACATTAGCACAGGTAAGGAGCAATTGAACAGACCGCGCCTTTGCGCTACCTGGTCACCCGCCAATTGCAGGAAACATAACAAACTCCATTTCATATTCTTCTCCTCGACAAGGCTCACAAATATAGCTATTCGCAAATGCATTACATTAACAACAGCTAGAAACTAAAAACAGGAAGATTTTTATCTATTCTACACAACATTTGTTAGTGCCTGATAGGGATCAACACTGTTTGCCGTAAATTCTTTCCGTATTTGGCAGGTCAGAACCGCCTTCGCGACGCTGATATCGCAGCTGACGTCATCCACGCCGCTCAGGCCGTTATAACGTGTGGCTACCAAATACTCTCAGTTCTTTACATGTACATACATGTACAAACAGATTTCTTAAACAGAAACGGCATCATTACAAAATGAACTCGTAATTCTTCTTGAACAAAGTTCTTTTTACACATCATGAGCATGCTTGCGATATCAATTTATCACGAGTCATCATCACAGATAACCCGACAGGCTCTTGTCTAAGAATTTGCCCTGATGATGAAGATATGGTTAAACCCGTCCCCTCAACACCTTATATCATATAGAGACGGGACCACGGTTTTCTAACCACCGATAGTCAAAAGTTATGGATCAAACAAATGACCCGACGTTTAAAAATATATTCGACAAAAGGGGTCTTTAAAAACCTAAATGAATCCTGAATGAGCGAGTGTCCGAGTTTTACGTCTCACCAACATCTAGGGTCATACGGAGACAGGACCTCGCTTAAAAGACTCATTCGAATTCTGGAGAAGCCTGGGATCGATCCTGCGATCCCTAGCTTGCAAAGCGAGTAGCATAATCACTACATCACAGAGGCTGCCAAAGTGAATCCAGAATAGGTTTCAGAAAGTCGGGTTATACTAGAAGAAAACCCCTCCAAAACCTACAAGCTTGTTCATACAAACAATAATACTAAACATAGATTTAACATACCGTCAAAGATTCTTCGTATGGCTCGTCACAATGCTGTGGGTACGTTTTCACAATTGACTTGCCGTTGGTATAATGTTCATTTTTCAGGGTATTTATATCTATGAATGCTGCAGGAAAGCATGCATAGCCGTGCTAGCTCGCTAAAATTGTGACAAGTAAAGGTACTATCCACAATCATAGCCATACAGCAAATTTCAGCAGATCATTGATTTTTGCATTTCCCTTAGGGAAAAAAATGATGAAACTTCCCTACAGATCAAGTGTATAACTTTCGTCAGTAGGAACACCCACAACATTGTGACTGGCATGAAAAATATATATGGCACAATTTGGCGGTTGGCGACTTTTTAGGCAAGCTATATTGAAATCAGCCTTATAGCGGCCAACTGTATGGTAAATAATTTCCCTACAAACCACTCATGCATACATCGTATGGTATGTGCACGATTTGTGCATGGAGCGGCATATTTTGCCTACCGTATTTCACCTAAAATATTTCAGTCGCGCTGCCTTGCCATATACCAACACCAAATAATTTAGATGTGCATAAGCACCAGAAAGGTTTCCTATTCCATCTCTTAACAATGGCCATATTAGAAAGTGTGTGAAGCTCTCACCCTTCTACTTGACAATAATTATATAAGATGTGGTGCTAAATTATTTTGACAAATTGTGGGTATTCCGATGGGTACAAATCGCGCACCCTTTGTGGCTGATTTGTTTTTTGTTTTGTTATGAAAAAGACTTCATGATGTCCCTTTCCGTTGAAAACTAGCATCACGAAAACACGCCTATATAATTTTGACCCCCTTCAACCACACTTTTATATAGTAAAACTGGGATTTACAAGGGTATACATTATTTTTTTCTTATTTCTGCTCAAAACATAGATACTGGGTACTCGTTAAAACCGCCTAGTACAAATTATTATCGGAAAGTTTCAGTTTTGGTGAAAACAAATTTCAATATATTGAATAGGCATGTTTTCGTAATGGTTAGAAATAGTCACTGAAGAAAGACCATAATCAAAGAACGCAGCCATCTCAAGTCACCTAAAGTAGGTAAGTGAAATGAAGGCACAAAAACGGACGAAACATGCACCAACGGCACAAAGCCAATTAACAAATAAGACACTGCAAAAGAACGATCACTTTGAGAGGGTCAGTAGTAAAACTACTGGGGGCTTCAACTCCAGAGTTTATTAAATTTCAACCCTCGCCCTCAGTTCCAGTACAGTATCAAACATAATAACAATAACAAATTGATCTGCATTGAGGCCTGAAGTCTCCCAAGAGGATGAGTTTGTTTGCCCGGGGTGTAGCAGAAATCATAGAATCCAGATTATTTTTAAACCTGTCTTTGACCTCATCTGGGTTGGTCATTGTGAGTACATATGTACCTACGAAAGTTGCTTGCCTCTTACCAGATAAAGGAAGTCTCAATGTCATCGGGCATTCATTTAAACCTTTTGGGAGAAGCCTCCGTGGTGTAGTGGTTATGCTGCCCGTCGTGTAAACCAAGGGTCGCAGGATCAACCCCAGGCTTTTTCAGACTTTCGGATGAGTCTTTAAACCGAGGTCCCGTCTCCGTTTGACCTTAACTGTTGGTAGGACGTAAAATTCAAACACTCACTCCATTACGATAGAACACCCGTGCGACATTGTGCATTCTTTCATATCTCCAAAATGGCTACTTTTCCGATGAAAATTTGTTATAGTTTCTTATTTGTACTTCAAACATATGATTGTGGGTGCTCGTTAGAACCGCCTCATTAAGGCGGTTCTAACGAGTACCCACAACCTATGTCTAGGAGAAGAAATAAGCATATAGTGTATACCCATGTAAACCCCAGTGTTCTCTATTTATAGTGGGGTTTAGGGAGATGTTCATTTCACGGACTTGTTCACGTGATCCACTCACACCTTCTGGAAGTCCTGGGAGCTTGTTGATATGGTGTGTTTTGATGGCGAACCCTACTCCTGCTTCACTCCGCTCGTCTTCTTACGTATACTACAGAAGAAAGTGTAGCCAGCACCAGATAGAACACCCGTGCGACATAGTGCATTCTTTCATATCTCCAAAATGGCTACTTTTCCGATGAAAATTTGTTATATTTTTCTTATTTGTACTTCAAACATAGGTTGTGGATGCTCGTTAGAACCGCCTCATTAAGGCGGTTCTAACGAGTACCCACAACCTATGTCTAGGAGAAGAAATAAGCATATAGTGTATACCCATGTAAACCCCAGTGTTCTCTATTTATAGTGGTTTTTAGGGAGATGTTCATTTCACGGACTTGTTCACGTGATCCACTCACACCTTCTTGAAGTCCTGAGAGCTTGTTGATATGGTGTGTTTTGATGGCGAACCCTTCTCCTGCTTCACACCGCTCGTCTTCTTACGTATACTACAGAAGAAAGTGTAGCCAGCAGCAGCTTCTTTTAATTGTCCTGCCCCTGCAAGGCGAGTGTCACTCAGAGTTGTAATCTCGACTTTGTGGCGATGAAGTTCTCAACCAACCAGAGCTGTTCTTCGCTGAGGTCTGTTTGAGTCAACAATGTCCACCAAGGTGCACACATTCATAGAAATGACCTTAATATTTTTCTTTCTTGCTCGACCGCTAAATGGGATTCCATTTGACGAAGAACTATATAAGTTCTTGTGCTTTCGTTCTAATCCCAAATTGTATAATCATTTGTCACATCTTGTAATGATGTTATTGCTATAGTAATAAAATATGTTCAAACCAAATGGGATCCCGCTGATTGCTTTTAACCAGCAAGGGATTTTGTTTGGGGCATCTTTTCTAGCCCCTTTCCTTTGTTAAGGGGGTGAGCAGTGTGATCCTAAAAGGTCTACTCAGTCACTCAGTTCGGCTGCCGAATTCGACATACTGCTTTGTTCTTGATGAAAGCGACCGTATAGAACCATGACGCCCGCAACTTCAGCTTCCAGTATTTCCACACCTGCTGCTTCGCTCCTCGCCCATCGCCACAGGGATTTAGTGTGGCTTGCGTATGTGTGCTTGCTGTGACTGTGTGTATATGGTTAAGATGGCATGCGCTGTGAATTGGATTATAGTGAGGGAGAGGTGCTCAGAATCAAGCTCATTCTCTCGTCCTTTACCTAGCTGGACCAAGAGATAAGACAGTGTCAAGACCTTTGGGGCTTAGCCTGGGTGCAGTGGATGATCATGACGTTTCAGTGTCTCGTCATGCTCTCCATGCTCTACAACATACTGCTGCATCGCCGTTTGGACCGTTGAATCAGAGAAATGATTTCTCCCGCCCCAGCTGCCGATGTAGTCTTAGGATGCCTTCATGCGGACTGAATAAATTATTTGTCTTAATCGCGACGGAAGTAAGGGCGAGGATTGTGGCCACGTAAACTCGATTTAAGCCCCCCCCCCCCCCCCCCCACACCAGTGGAATTCGTTTCCGCTGACCGTTCCAATGCGGTTCTTCTGTCGCGGTTTATTTTTGTTATGGTTTGTCTTTGGGTGTATGTGTCGCTTATATTGTTTTATTTAGGATAGCCTATTGGCCATTTTGTGGGAAAGTAACTGTCCTTTTGGCTTTCCGCTGTTGATGTTTCCATTAGAGTCTGTTGTTTCATGTTTGTGTTTCTTTCCCTTTGGTGTCTCTGATGGGAGCTGTGGGTTAATTGCATCGATTCCTGATCATTGCCTCCACTTCTATTTTACAAAGTTGGAACAGGCAAATCCAAATATGTAGGTTTTTTATTTGGAGTTGACTTCGCCTAGATGGATTTCCGACCAGGGCATGAGGCTCCATCTCCCCTGGATTCAGTAAACAGCTATACAGAGGCAGTTTTATATGAAAATAAAATAAAACAGAAATGTACCTACAAAACAATAGCGCTCAGGGTTTAAGTGCGTCAAGTTCAGGGCATTTTCGACACAAGACGTTGTTGCATCACAAAAACCGTATTCACCATTGAACTACTGATAATCTAAACAATAATAATAATCTAAACTAAACTATAAATCAAAGCGCCAAGGGCACTGAAATGACAGATTCTATGAGAAAATCATAACACTGTGAAAACTTACAGAAAACCTTTCTAAAAAGATCTTAAAATTTAGACAAGTAGTTCTGCAAATTCCAATATATGATATGTTTGCATATGTCTATGGACTGGTGATATTATGAAACGCCATTCGATGCTTCAAATTGTTGAAAGAAACTATTTACGTTTTCAAAACCAAACATTAAAATTCAAGTTTTAACAATGCTACTGTCCATAAGTAACAGTTTTTGTCTGGTCGGTTGTGGATACCTCTCCCAAAAGAAAGGAGGAGAAAGGTTGACTAGTCCAGTGGCTTGAAGAAAAGTTTGTATAGGAACAGCACTATGAGCCCGCGCGTAATCCTGCTGGATAAGATATCCCGGATTCTGAGCGTAAACAAATAAACGGAACCATGTAAGGCCGAAGCAGGGACGTCTAGCTCTCAAACATGCATCGCATAAGGGCGGCGAACAGTGTCAGTGCTTATTAGGCGGTAGTTGAGACCCCTTGTTTATCTACAGGTACAGTCTAGCAGCTGCCGGCGGAAATCTGTTTCGCATATGCGTCTGACGGATGAATCGATCTTGACGTACTGACGTCGGTCTTCCGCTACGTCGACGTCCATAGGCATCTTCTGTATATAGTAAGATGTCGCTCCAATAGACGATAGATCACACACATGAGGCACCCAAAAGCAGAGTCATCGTCATCCGCTTTCCGACCAAGGGGCACGCTTACGATCCTTTAATGAAAAATGTTGCAATACGCTCTCAATGCTTTTTGAGAACAAATTTCAGATTCTTCTTTTCTAGGCACGACCTTACATTACATATCAAAACTTTGATCCTGAACATGTGGTTTCTATCCGTACTGGTGTGAAGGTGGTGCACGGGATCGACGTGGCCGGACTGGTAACCAGGCGTCACGGTTGATTGATTTAACCTTTATGGTGCCTAAGCATGTTGTAACTTTACAATTGTTTGGTTTCAGAAACAAAGCACTGAGAGTATTGGTGGGGTGTAGGTTTGGGTAATAGTCCTGGGCTGAGATTTAAACTGTTTCATTTAACTCTGAAATTCCAAACAAATAGTGAGGATTTTGATAAGAAGTCACGTTCTGCGGCGTCCGATCTTGGTCTACTATGTTTGTCACGTTCACCCTTTGATTCCAGGATAAGCATCTTCAGTCTTAGGCGGCCCCGTCCAACGGGGCTTGAAGAAATAGATGGGCTGCATGATGCTTCCACACAGAACTGAAACCGACCACACACGAGTATTGGTAAACCGCTTAGAGGATCTAAGCCTGCACAGGCAGAGCGTTGCGAGCCCGACCGTCCATGCTTATAAACCCTATTGGTTTCAGTGGGTGACAGGGCTTAGAATGTCATTTCATCTCAATGTCGGGTAAAAGTCCCACAAAATTGGAAGCAACGTCTCCAAAATGACCTTCACAGTGTTGACGGGGACGTTAAACCTCAAATCAAACAAACAAAATATTCAGTCTATTGGAGTACACTGATTGCGGCTATTTTCTACAAGAAAAAAGGCAATTCTGACAAGTCAGTGATAATCACGTAGACGTTAGCACTGAAGCGCTTTTCGTATTAGCAACTTCGGGTCGAATGCCAAACAATCAATCCAAACATCTGCGTCGTTTGTCAGTGTTGGGTACATGTAAGTGCTATCTGTAAAATTTGCACTTGAATCAAATGTTAGATCTGGCAAACAATATAGACTCGGATCAAACGCCACAGAACTAGATGCTGATCTTGTTCTACACTTTTTTTGCATTAGTTTATACTAACATATTAAGTTTAAACGAATAAGTCCTAGTCCCCGTTCATAACCAGCCTGCACTCCGAGACAATCGGCATGGGTGTTGTCAGTGCTTTGATTTATTCACTCCTTGAGTTTCTGAAGTGCACTCTTCCATCACTGAAGTTTGGCTTGTCCATTCTGCTAAATATGGCACCTACTATTATATTACAGGACCTACACTGTTTGCATAAGTATCAGTACCATATTCCAGGGTTGAAAGGGACAGCCTTTCTTTCCAATATTTCTCCACGCAAAGTCTAATATACACCTAAGTTGTAACTGACCTAGACTTGACCTCGAAAGTCAGAAAACCCATTAAGCAGGCTGGTCTTTACGGACTGAATATTGACAACACTGTTAGAAAACAGTGTAAAACCTGAGCAGACTGCTGAGCAGACGCCCCATTGATTTGGGTATACAGTCACATAATGCAGCTGATTCATATGAAATGCTGAAATGATTCTCTGAAAGGTAAGATAAAATCGTCAAGTCGTCTGCTTCAAACGTTTGTTTTGCGCTTATAGGACAACTTTTACGCTTGTACAATTTTGATTACTGCGCCAATACAGCTATATTTTGTGCGGACTCGTATTTCTTTGGCGGTCAAAGCCGGAAGACCGCCAGAAGAACGCCGGAACTACTTTAAAACCTGCAGGATGGCTAGAGATGACAGATTGAATCTGTCATTAAAAAGTACTTATTACCTAAACTATAATAACAATCTACACTATTGCTGAGCAAATAGTGGAATAGGGGCCAAGCATCACGTGAACAAGTCCGTGAAATAAAGACCCCCCTATACCCCACTTCATATTGAAAAAACTGGGGTAAACATTATTTTCCTTATTTCTACTCCAAGACATAGGTTGTGGGTACTCGTTAGAACCGCCTCAATGAGGCGGTTCTAATGAGGCGGTTCTAACGAGCAACCAAAATAAGAAAAATATCACAAATTTTCATCAGAAAAATACCTTTTTTGAGGTTTTAAAAATGCACTATATCACACGGATGTGTTACCGTAATGGGGTCAATAAATCAAAGTTATGTCCCTTGACAGGGATCCCTCGATCCAGGTCAATAAATCAAAGTTATGCCCCTGGACAGGGATGCCTCGATCAAGGAGATCCAGCCATCTAAACTACTAGACGAGGGAGGAAAATAACTGCATTTTTTTCATAAGACAAATAAATGTTGTATGGCAGGTTTTTTCGTGACGCACTTCCGGTCACGTGAATTGGATCAATCTATTCATAGAAAAATTGTATCTACCGCCACTGCCCTTAAGGGCGAGGTACAAGCCAGCCATCACTTAAACATGTCTATATAATTTTGACCCCCTTGAACTCCGCTTTAATATAGTAAAACTGGCGTTTACAGGGGTAAACCTTATTTTTCTTATTTCTGCTCTAAAATATAAATTGCCGATACTCGTTAAAACCGCCTCATGGAGGCGGTTCAAACGAGTACCAACAATCTATATTTTGAGCAGAAATAAAAAAAAAATATCACCATTTTTCAAATTAAAATTTTAGTTTTTTTCGGTGGTAGAGTTTACAATGTATTTGTATAGGCGTGTTTTCGAAATGTCTCATAGCAGAGAGTAAGTTATCATATGACGTCGTTGATAAGCAGTGGATAACGTCGTGTAATAAAAATCGTATGACCACACGTGTAATAACACTTTGGCGGGATTAAGTAACGTCATGATGACGTCCATGTCAACCATCAGTTTTTGTGAGAGAAAAAAATGTCAAATTTAATGGCGATAAAATCAAATTTAAAGTGGTCATATGATAAACAGAATCTTACACTCGTGGTTATTTCATATGAAATTTATGAAACTCGCCGAAGGCTCGTTCCATAAAATTCATATGAAATGACCACTCGTGTTAGATCCTCTATTTATTATATGACTTCGCGTCTGAGAGTGTAATAACGCCATGTAATATTTTCGATAATCCACTAGTGGATTAAATGTGCAGATTAGCTAGATACGTCCCGTAACGTTACATATACGCCGTCCTTAACGACGTCGCGTTTACTAACGGCGGAATATTGACATTTTTGTAAACAAACGTGAATAAAATGTACTTTAAATGTCATATGTTAAATAGAATCTTGCATTCGTGCTCATGTATTATTGAATTTATTAAACTCGTTGGGGAAAAGGGATAAAATGCTCGACAAAGCCTCGCATTTTATCCGTTTTCCTCAACTCGTGAAGACACATGTAAGAACCTCTATGTCTGCTTATCACTGAAATGTTACAAAGCAAACAAGAAAACACAGCCAAAATGTGATTAGTTAGCTATCAGTTCATCCAACTACTTATATACGGGCCTCCGTGGCCTAGTGGATAAGAGCGCTGACTCTTAGTCATTAGGTCTCTCACCGCCGTAGGTTCGAGCCTCGCTCGGGCCACGTGTGAGACGCCAAGTTCTGCAACGGAAGGTCAGGTGGTTTTTCTCCGGGTACTCCGGTTTTCGCCCACCTCTGATTAACGATCGGCTCGATATGAGTGAAATAATCTTGAAAGGGCCGTAAAACCCAAACCAAAAAAAAAAAATAAATCCAACTACTTATGTTATAATTATCACTAATTAGTTGATATCCAGCTGATCAACTGTTACATATTAGAAGCCCACGTGGTGTAGTGGTTATACTACTCACCTCATTAATCAGGGATCGTGGGTTCGATTCCGGGCTTCTCCAGACTTTTGGATGAGGTACCGTCTTCGTATTACCTTAGCTGTTGATGGGACGTAAAACTCAAACTCATAGATAATTTATTAACGCAATAAGCCATATGGCCCATGAGCATATATACAATAAATGTAACCACAAAATTGGAAGCAGCGTCTCCCAAATGACCTATACTGTGTCGACGGGGACGTTAAACATCAAATCAAACAAACAAAGCACCATCATACACATTAGACATATTACAGGGATATTTCTTGGATAGACCCGATCCATTTTATGAGAAAACTATTAGTTACGAGTATAGACTGAATCTGTTTAATTTTTTGTTTGGGCCCCATATATAAGCTATTCAAATTTGATGTTAATTTTGCTGTAAGGTGTGTAATAAGGATTCTTGGACCCATCATTTTTTTTTTCAAAAGGCTCATGAAAATTCAAAAAGGCCGATCAAAATTTTGATTTGTAAATGAAAGGGAGATGGGCCCATCAATATATTGGGCCAATTTAGTTTCAGGCTCTCGTGAAAAGTTTTTTTTATGTCAGAGTTCCGCCTGATGATGACAAAACATATATTAGCATACCCCTGACTTCATCTTTCTTTTATGAACATGAATAATAGCAAAGTCGAAACATAGCAGGCTGGGGACGTGTTGTATCCTGTTCACTCACTTCATTTTATTTAAGAAATAGATCAGCTCTAGCTGTGATTTGTTGTGTAATAAAACTCAGTTTGGGTCAGCTGATATATGTTACAAGCGCTGTGGTGCAGTGGTAAAGCATCGGATTTGAGATCGAGAGGTAGCCGGTTTGATCCTCGCAAGCGCCACGTGTTGTTTCCTTGAGCAAGAAACTTTATCCACATTGCTTGGTACCCAGGAAAAGAGAGCCACGTGGAAGATTAGTACTTGTACTAAATGTGTTACCCTCTATCAATAAGGTCGATTGCACGACCCACAGAAAAAGCGACCGACTGAAGTCGGTTGATTTTCTAAGAGTGCCCTAAAATCACCGTGTCATTCTGTCAGTCTGTCTGTCCGTCCGTAACCCGTTTGTGAAAATTGGTGATAGTGACTTAACCGCTTGGAATATTTAAACAATTTTTGGCATACTGATAGATATCAATGAGATCTAACCAATGAACTTGCGAAATATTACATTCCATTTAGTATAGCCTCGCCGAGGCGAAAAATGTGAAAATTTTCGAACTGCTTCTCCTCGGAAACCGTTGGGCCGATTGAAGTCAAATTTCATATGGAGCCTCTATGGGATGGAGGAAACCAAAATTTGCTCATGGGGTCCAGGTCACATGACCAAAATGGCGCCAAGCCATATATGGTAAAAACCCTTCAAAATAGTCTTCTCCAGAAACACTGGGCAGATTTCCACGAAACTTGATAAATAGCATCTGGGACGTAGGCCCATCATAAATTGCTAAAATGGTGACCCTGGGTTGACCTTGACCTTCTTTGTACCTAGGTCAAACTTTGACACATATGCTTTTGTATTGGAAAAGTGAGAATGCATTTTATCCTGCAAACGATTCAGAATACAGTACTAAAGTATAAGATATATTTTTGCTCCTTACGATAAGGCGCATTTATTGGGGGGGGGGGGGCGTTTTAGGTCCAGGTCACATGACCAAAATGGCCGCCATACCCATATATGGTAACACTCATAAGGCTAAAAGCATCCGGCGGGTCGTGCACTTCAGCTGAAGCACTGGTTATTATTATTATTATTATTATTATTATTATTATTATTATTATTATTATTATAATTACGTATAATTACAACTGAACGACAAACTGCGATTTATGTCTCAACAATCCACATTCTAGAATTTTGATTCTAATACAATGAAAATCGGCCGTCACGTTGTTCTTCCAACCCGTTCCATTGTTAGAAAACAAATCCCACCTAAATTGTTGCCTGTTTGTTTGTTTGATTTGAGGTTTAACGTCCCCGTTTACACTGTGTAGGTCATTTTGGAGTCGTTGCTTCCAATTGTGTGGGACTTTACCCGACATTGAGATGAAATGACTTCTGAAGCCCTGTCGCCCAATGACACAAATAGGGTTTATAAGCATGGAGCGACTCGCACCGCGTTGCCTGGGCAAATTGTTGTCTGTAAAACATTCATTTAAGGGGAATAGAAACACCTTCATGGGAGACAACTCCTGCAAAAGTATTTTTGTCTCCGTCAACTCTTAAAGGAAAGAATTTGCTTCTGAGGAGCCAATACTTTCCTTTAAGAGTATCGGCCCCCGCCGGGGCTTGAAGAAATATATGGGCTGCATGATGCTTCCACGCAGAGCTGAAACCGACCCGCACACGAGTACTGGTAAACCGCATAGAGGAACTAAGCCTGCCCAGGCAAAGCGGCGCGAGTCCATGCTTATAAACCCTATTGGTTTCATTAGGCGACAGGGCTTGAGATATCATTTCATCTCAATGTCGGGTAGAAGTCCCACAAAGTATTGAAAGCAACGTCTCCAAAATGACCTAAACAGTGTTGACGGGGACTTTAAACCTCAAATCAATCAATCAAAATTCCTTTAAGAGTATACCCCTTTTTCAGTAGGACATGGTTTATAGAAAAGCGAATAGGAAGTCGCAAAAGTTGCCTCCCTTTGAAAAATGGCGGAAACATCTGCCAGGGATTCCCATTCCCCTTAAGTCCGTACAGAAAACCCATAGGCCCATTATTAAACGATGTTCATATTGACTCACGCGTCATCAGTGACGTCGAAATTAACAAAATGTCACAGACTGAAATAATGACAACTGGAGGAGCGCTTGCGCTTAGGACTTTCTAGTCATTTCCAGTTATTTCCCCCTATTAATCGTCGCTTTTCATACTTCATATACTCGTATATTTCATCTTTCATTAAGCATTAAGCATTTCTGAGTAGCGTATATCAATTTCCGGTGTCCTAACGTAAGTTTCCTGCGCTTTTCACCTCACTGATTAACACCGCATGCGCACAATCTTACCTTTGCCTTTGTCAGTCTTTCTTTGTTCCTGGCAAGGGAAGGTCTAACGACCACCTGAAGGACACATTTTATATAGTTTTTCCTAATTACTTAGGATATTTATATATATTTATTCAGGTATGCGTTTACTTTATTTCATTATCATGTTGAACATTGGTAAATTATTATAATTGTCATTATTTCATGAATATTCATATCTTGCTATTTCGATCTCTCGACCTCGGGTCAGTCTTTCTGTGTTCCTGGCAAGGGTAGGTCTTACGACCACCTGAAGGACACATTTTATATAGTTTTTCCTAATTACTTAGGATATTTATATATATTTATTCAGAATGGCGAGGTCGAGAGAGAGAAGGTTCTCATAGCGAAAAAAGATGAAATCACACCCCTTAGCTGTCATCACTTGAACCCCGAACCCCCTCGAGAAAGCGGGAGAAGACCATTAAATCAACGTCGTCATATTAACATCAATCAACATCATGTGGCCACAACCACCATAAATTCACCCCCCCCCCACCCCCGTGACAAATGGTTCTCTTTAATATGATTGGATGATGGGGACGTCATAGTGTCATAGGCTGAATTAAACATAGGAAAATACTCAGTGTTTTGTTGTGTTTTATCTCCATCAGTAACATACGGACCGCCCTCGATTATTAGGCTGCATGGTGTGTTTTGGTAAATATTACTAACTTGCGTTATTAACTTGCACTCACGTATGTTAATCCATCTGCATGGTATTTTGTGTACTACAATGCAGATGCCTTTTTGTGTTCAGAATGAAAGGACCTATGCCTTTCATCTGATGTACATGTATAACATGTATATTTATTGTATCTTTGTTATTTTGCAGGTTAGTAAATCATAGTATTATTTTCATAAAATGTAGAACAGTCAGAGCCATGTCTGTGTGATTAAGCCTCGTAAATGGGAGTCGGAGATGGACTTCCGTCGGCTCGTCGGCGGTGGGACTGCTCTAACCCATACAAGGCTTCTCATTTCATTTTCACCTTCTCATCACCCATACAATAGTTTCACTGCTTCTGAGCCATTGAAGTATGTTCATCTTTTGATTGGCTCTTTGACATTTTGTTAGACAGTATTCAATGTATTTTAACTATTTGATTCAGAGAAGTGAAATGTCAACGTTAATGTGACATTTCTTTAAATAAGTATTTTGCCATTTGTTACTTGTTTGTATGCTGCAGTCTCCCCTTCGATGTTGGGGTGACGTCGCATCAACGTCGATGTATCTAATCGACGTTGATTCGATGTCACTTTGACGTGGAGTGGATTCAAAGTCGATTGTTTTGTCGTTTATGCATACTTACGTGTATTTTTCAATTCACTCCACGGCAGTAGGGTGGCGTTGCGCCGACGTCGGTATGCTGACGTTGATGCGACGTCACTCGCTGTTCTGTGTCTTCAGAGCAAATTATTTTAGCTGCATGGTATTTTGTGTACTACAATGCAGATGCCTTTTTGTGTTCAGAATGAAAGGACCTATGCCTTTCATCTGATGTACATGTATAACATGTATATTTATTGTATCTTTGTTATTTTGCAGTGACGACTTGCTACCATCTTACAACTTAGATCATCAACATTAAATCATCATCATCATTTGAAGACTTGTTACGTCATTCCTTGAACCCCACCCCGCATAAACAAAGCAGATACCGGCTGATCGGTGACATTGGCGCCCACTAGTTGGAAAGGATTGGTAACAGCTTCAGAACATGGATACTTGGATTACCCCTTGTGCAGTTGGTGATATCACTACATATATAATATATACGTAATGTAAACAGTGTTGGATACATAGCTAGTTGTGGCAGTTCACTGGATTGTAACAGTGTATTGTGCATTAATTCTGTGCACAATAGTTTCCTGGATATCCGCAGATCGTATTTGTTTGGGCCCAAAGACTGTCGCGCGTGTGACCAACAATAGTGAGGATCTTCGCTGCTGACAACCGATTTGGTGGATCCCGAAAGACATTCCTTGAAAGGATTTGCTACAAACTTGAACTGTTACATACATTATACATGTGTGTTTTGTTGTGCTATGTGTATATATATACTGATAGATTCATAGTAGATTCTAGGATGGTTAGCAAAGATGGGTATGTTTACTTTATTTTACCTTAACAGTTTTGTATAAGTAAGAATTGTGCTGTCCAGATCCGCACATGCATGCTCAGCTTCATTGATACTGCCCATTAGTACTGTATAATGCACCAATAAAGGCCCAGTATGAATAAATGATCTTAATTACACATCAGATGACATCATTCACGCATTAGTATTAGGAGCCTTGTCCGCAGTATACTAACTGCAGAGTGGTCAAAGTGCATGGGCATGTATTGTAGGCAATGGTTAGTGAGTTGGCGTAGATAGTCATACATGTGGGGATCTTGATCAGTCATAAGAGTGCATTTAATAGTGACCCATAGTTTATACAATAAGTGTAGATAAGATAATGGCACACAGTTTTTTTTAGATTGTATTTCAACATTAGTAAGCAAGTAATTTGCACGGCTAGTTTACACACTGCATGCTACTAACATGAAATAATGTCCTTGGCCCTTTCAGTGCATTGCAAAAGTCCTGTCAAATTGACCTCTTATTAGCAATGTTTACAACTGATAGTTATTCTATTGGGTAATCCATTAATAAATAGATCAAGTCAGGCATAAGCCTCACCTGTAAGACAGGTCAAAAAAAAAAAAAAAAACGTGCTAGTATTCTAGCTAGAGGACTTGTTGTAGGTGCTAGATTGAACTTAATTTCTTTCAGACTCAAATCTGGTGGAAAATGAGTTTACATACAGAGACCTGGTCATAATTGTTTATTTCCATGTATCTGCATGTTACAGAGTCGGGTATCTAGTTATAAATAGCCAGTAAGCTATATTCATAATACAGATTGCTGGTATAAGCCATTCTAGGCTATAAAAAAAACCCTACTATTATTCTAGCTAGAGGACTTGTTGTAGGTACTAGATTGAACTTAATTTCTTTCAGACTCAAATCTGGTGGAAAATGAGTTTACATACAGAGACCTGGTCATAATTATTTATTTCCATGTATCTGCATGTTACAGAGTCAGGTATCTAGTTATTAATAGCCAGTAAGCTATATTCATAATACAGATTGCTGGTAAAAGCCATTGTAGGCTACAAAATTGAAAAAAAAAGTACACAAGTACCTACTTGTTTGCTTGGCAGAAGAGAACATTTTACTTGACCAAGGGAACCTGTTTACCCGTTTGTCAAGGGCAGTGACTCTTTCCTAGTACAAAATTTGATAAAATTTTGACTTGATATCCTTGTAACCATGGTTACGGTATTTTGTGTGGTAGCTTAATTCCGCATTATTTTTGGTGATATGCGAAATACACTTGATTATTAACAAAATTAAATGTTGCCAGCTCACTTGTAAAAAAAAAAAAAAAATATTATAACATGTAAACCCAACTTAATACCAATACCCACAATATACTTGGTAAACCAAACTGATGGCAAAACAATATATCATGTAAACCCAGTTTTATACCAGTACCCACATTATACCTGGTACACCAAACTGTTGGCAAAACAATATATCATGTAAACCCAACTTTATAACCAAACAGTTGGCAAAACAATATATAATGTAAACCCAACTTTATACCAGTACCCAGAACATACCTGGTAAACCAAACTGTTGGTAAAACAATATTTTATTAAGTAAACCAAACTTTATACCAGTACCCACAATATACCTGGTAAACCAAATTGTTGACAAAATAATATATCATGTAAACCCAACTTTATACCAGTTCTCACAACATACCTGGTAAACGAAACTGTTGGCAAAACATTATATCATGTAAACCCCACTTTTTGCCAGTACCCACAATATACCTGCCACCTCAATTTTTTATACCAGTACCCACAACATACCTGGTAAACGAAACTGTTGGCAAAACAATATTATATCATGTAAACCCCACTTTATACCAGTACCCACAATATACCTGCCACCTCATTTTTTATACCAGTACCCACAACATACCTGGTAAACGAAACTGTTGGCAAAACATTATATCATGTAAACCCCACTTTTTGCCAGTACCCACAATATACATGCCACCTCATTTTTTATACCAGTACCCACAACATACCTGGTAAAGGAAACTGTTGGCAAAACAATATTATATCGTGTAAACCCCACTTTATGCCAGTACCCACAATATACCTGCCACCTCATTTTTTGTTGCCAGATGATACCGGTACCCACAATATAACCCGTAAACCTCACTTTTTGCCAAGTTATTCAAGAGTACACATTCCTGGTAACCCCCATTTTTTTGGCTATACAACTACAAATCTCACCATAAATCCTATCCCAGAACCCTTCCCAAAAACCCTGCCTTAATTGTGAAATAGGTCTATGTGCACAGCACTTTGATACAAACATATCCGTCCTTTCGCTTTGGGCTTTACTAAAATATCCTTACACTTGCTGCCACTTTTGATAGAACATATTGAAATGTTTGTTCATCATCTGTGTGTCGTATAAGCGGTAATTCAATTTCTGGTACCCGGTTTCGTAAATTTAAATAGCCAAAATATACTCACACCATTGATGCACACGGTATATATATTACCTGTATACCTTTTATAGCGTCGTCCCGAATAGCTCAGTCGCTTAGGCTCATCGCCTTGTAACGGCTAAGGTACCGTGAGTTCGAGTCGCCGTCGGATCATTTTTATATATATATATTTTTTTTCTTTTCATTTTTTTTATCACATGCGTTTCAAATGAAACACACACACATGCGGTATAAATACAAACATATTGCTCAGCTATAGTGGTGGTATATAGTTGAGAAGATAAAATATGAGCATTTCTTAGACAAATGAAATCCATTACTGAGCCAAGTTAACAAAATGGAGAATAAGAGATCTGTTAATGCTCTGACTTAGTGTTTTGCATAATAAGTTCGTGAACGAAAGAAAAAGCGAACAAAAACATCTCATGATCGGTCTTGGTCATAGCTAACCAAAAGAAGTTGAGTAACAACAACAACAACCTCAACAACAACATCAACAACAACAACACGCAGAAGTAACACAACCACAACATAACAACAACAACAACAACAACAACAACATCAACAACAACAACAACAACACACAGAAGTTACACAAACACAACAACAACAACAACCTCAACAACAACAACAACAATACACAGAAGTAACACAAACACAACAACAACAACAACCTCAACAATAACAACAACAACAACAACAACAACACACAGAAGTAACACAACACAACAACAACAACAACAACAACAACAACCTCAACAAAAACAACAACAACAATACGCAGAAGTGACACAACCACAACACAACAACAACAACAACCTCAACAACAACATCAACACACAGAAGTAACACAACCACAACAACAACAACAACCTCAACAACAACAACAACAACAACAACAAACAGAAGTAAAACAACGACGACACAACGACAACAACAACAACGACAAAAACAACACAACAACAACAACAACAACAACATACAGAAGGCGCACAACCACAATACAATTACAACCACCTCAGCAACAACAACAGCATCATTTGAAAAAAAAAGCACGGGATCGCACAACAGCAACATTATACGAATGTGGTTGCTCACATTATGAGAGTGAAGTAATTATTTTTTTTTTCGCGGATAGTGTACAGATACACTTTATTCCTTCAAGGTAATCATCTTTATAAATTCGTGAACATTCATTTTTGAGATTCGTGAATGAGATTAACCGTATGGTTTACAATGTGGTGTTTCCACTAACGTGAGTTGTTCATTGTGATCTCAGCTGTGAACGCAACATTAAGACATACGGCAGGAGAGGAAATAAAATTGTGAACGCTCACATGATATTAGTGAATGTGCCTTGGTGCTGTTTCTCGTTGTGGCATTGAACTTACATGACAGAAAGTAAATAGCCAGCGGAAAAAGAAATTTGTGAACACTCATATCGTTACCTGCGTTCAGCATTATTAAATAGGAAAATACAATCGTGAACGCTTACAATATAATAACATAATAAAGTTTTGTACAGCTTGATAATAAGTTGTGACTGATAAGCCACATCAGCTTCAATTGAAGCTTAAAGCTGATCAGACTCGTTCACGAATTTTGGCTGGTTACATATACATATTTTAAGCACATCTTTGATGTTTATCGAGACTAAGTTTCTCGGAAGTAAACAAAATCAAAAAGGTTAATCCTTTTGACTGCAAGTTCATATTAGAGAATAGCAGTACTTAAGCCATGGCAACAAATGCAAGAGAAGAGCGATTAAGAAGAAGACAGCAAAGAAGAGAGGAAAGTAGATTGGAAGAAGATGAAGCTGAAAGAGTCCGAAGAAGATTACAAAGAAGTCGGCTAGAAGACCAAGGTGTCTTGTTGACAGATGAAGAGGGTGATAGGGACACATCACATGGGTCAAATGAACAAGGAGATGAAGAGCAGGAAAGAGAAGAGCCGCGTATGCCTCCAAGTCCAATACAAGAGGAGGAAAATCACTTTGTATTTGAGGAGGAGGAGGAGTACCACGTAAGCCTTTCAGTCTCTGATGATGAAGGAGAAGAAGATGACGAAGACAGAAATATTGGAAACGTGTATGAAAGAACAAGATACCTTGAAGAAGAGAAGATTAAGATGGAAGAAAGGATGCAGCAGTTACGTGTAAGAGAGCTACAGGCCAGCAATAAAGAAAAAGAAATGGAAGAAAGAAGAATTGCTTTTGAACGACAGATGAGAGAAGATGAAGAAAGATATAGACAGGCTCTAAAGAGTAAGATGAAAAGAGAAATGTACGAAGAGAGTGTACAGATACTGAAGAAGTTAGAAACGGACTTGCTGATTCAACAGAATGAATCTCTTGAAAAAGAGAAAGAGATAGAAAGAAAAGAAAAAGAGTTAGAACTTGCAGAAAGACAATGGAAGAGAAAGGAGATGGAAGCCAAAAGGCTGTTAAAAGAGAAAATACAGCAAGAACTCCAGGAGGACATGGTGAGAAGAGAATTGCCCAGAAGAGAAAACAGAGACACAATGCCAAGACTTGTGAAGAATGAATATTCTGAAAGTACAAAGTATGATTATTGTGATGTTGCATCTAGTACAAGATTAAAGGAGTTGCCTTCACATAGAAGAATCGATAGAAGTCCTCATCACGGAAGAATAAATAGAAGTCCTAGTCCTAGAAGAAGAGTAGATAGAAGTCCTCTACACGGAAGAATGGACAGAAGTCCTACCCACAGAAGAATCACTAGAAGTCCTCATCAAGAAAGAATAGATAGAAATCCCGCCAATGGAAGAGAGGATAGAATTCCCCTCCACGGAAGAATGGACGGAAGTCCTATCCACAGAAGAATTGACAGAAGTTCTCTCCAAGGAAGAATAGATAGAAGTCCTTCAAATAGAAGACTGGATAGAAGTCCTTTTCTCGGAAAACTGGATAGAAGTCCTTCATATATAAGAAGTGACAGAGATCTAAAGCAGAGCCTGAAGAAAGAAACAGACTACGAGGAATATCTACAGTATAGAAATGAAAAAGATGACACGACATCTTACACAAATGTAAGGGAGTTACCGCCCTATAGAGGAAGCGACATGACTTTAGAGAAAACCTCAAGAAAAGAGAAGGATTTGAAAGCAGATATAGTGCTTCCTTCTAGTATGGTATCAGAAAACAAACAAAAGGTGAGTAGTGGTAAGGCTGATACAGACGGAGAAGAAAAAAATAATAAGTCTACTGTGTCCAAGCCAAAACATGACGAATCCGATGGGTTCATTCATAAGCCATATGTTGGTCCTTTCTCTGGAACCCAACCTACCCCAAAGCATGAGAACACCTTTGAGGTCTGGAAGCTGGAAGTTAAGAGTCTGATGGCTATGGAAGTCTATTCAGACATTTCAATAGTACAAGCGATATGGAAATCGTTAAGAGGACAAGCCAGAAATGTGCTTCTTACTGTAAAGTCAGGTGCGAAAGCAAAAGATATAGTAGAGAGGCTGGAAAGTGTTTTTGGCAATGTGGCTAGTGGCGAGGCAGTATTACAAGAGTTTTATACTGTTCACCAAGAAGTTAGTGAATCAGTGACTGATTGGGGGCTCAGATTAGAGCAGATATTGCAAAGAGCAATAGAGAAAGGACATGTTGCAGAAGAGAAGAAAGATCAAATGTTACGAGATAAATTCTGGAGATCACTTTATGATCAGAATTTGAAGAATGCAACAAAAATTTATCACCAATCAGATTGTAGTTTTGAAAAGCTCCAGAGAAAAGTTAGAGCGGAGGAGTATGAAATGCAGGAGAGCTCAGCTCGAAATCAGAATGCAGGAAAACAGAAAGAAAGCCGACCGAAAGCATTTCATCAGCCACAGGTTACCGAAATGGATGATCAGTTGAAGTTACTGAAATCCATTTCAGAAAATATGACCCGAATGGACAGGGACATACAGCAGTTAAAAAGAGGTCAGCAAAGAGGAAATTGGAGACCTCGAGGAGGCAGAGGAAGAGGCAACAGAAGACCAGATGACAGGACAAACGAACCACAGAATACTGAAAGAAAGGAAACAGGTGACACAAAGCAGGAAGAGGAAAAAAAGTCTTTAAACTGACTGACGTCTACGTCGCAGGGCAGACGGAAGGCGAAAGTAGAAAGAGCCCTGAAGAAAGAGCCATTCCAAAGCTTATAGGAAAGGCTAATGAGTCAACAATTTCATTTTGCGGGGTTGAAACAAAAGCATTGCTTGATAGTGGATCACAAGTGACTACTGTTTCAGACGATTTCTATAGGTCACTTCATCCTCAACCGTCGACAGCCAATGTAGAAGACCTGGTACTCAAAGGTCCTGATGGTAGGTCAATACCTTACCTGAAGTGCATTGTAGTCACTGTAGAGGCTTCATTTCTTCCTGAAAAGGAAATTGATGCTCTGGCATTGGTTGTACCTACCACAGAATATCATGCAGAGGTCCCGATTGTCATTGGTACAAACGTCATTCGAGAGTATGAGACGATTTGTCGTGATGAGGATAATGTTCCACCTGAATGGAAAACTGCTTTTGTTTCCCTCCAAAGTGGATTTGTTGGATCTGTTAGATCAACAAACAAAACCAGCATTACCCTCCAGCCTATGGAGGTGAAGATGGTGTCTGGATTTGTTAGAAAGAGCAAGGAAGTTGATTCAGCAATAACAGAACAAGCTGATAATGCATCATCCAAGATAGGGGTTTGCCCTCGGGTGGTTGCTGTTAACAAGGCTGGGAGGAATGCAAGAGTGCCTGTCAAAATCTTTAATATGTCGGCGAAGATTTTGACGATTCCACCCAAAGCAGTACTTTGTCAGTTGCAGGAAGTTAAAGTCCTGCGATCCTGCAATCCTGTAACGGAAGAGTTTAAGACTGCTTCAACTAATCAGCAGACAGCTGATACCACTGATGAGAAAGACCAAGAGTCTTTTAAGCTGTCTGATATAGGCGTTGATCTAACAGATTCCATCATCAGCGAAGAGCAGAAGGATCACGCAAAACAAATTTTCAAGAAATGGCAGACAGTGTTTTCAAAGGGACCAATGGATCTCGGCCATACGGACTTAGTGCGGCATGAAATTAACCTATCCGAGGAGACACCTTTCAAAGAACCATTTCGCAGAATTTCACCAGCCTTATTTGAGGAGGTCCGCGAGCATATTTCCGAGATGTTGCAAGCAGGGGCTATCAGACCTTCTCAGAGTCCTTATTCTTCGAATGTCGTTGTCGTACGTAAGAAGGATGGAACTATTCGTCTTTGCATAGACTTCCGTAAACTCAACTTGCGTACGATAAAGGATGCATATGCGATCCCAATGATAGAGGACTCACTCCACCTGTTGGTAGGCTCCCAGTTTTTCACTAAACTGGATTTAAAGGCCGGCTACTGGCAGGTGGAGCTCAAAGAAGAAGACAAACATAAAACGGCATTCCAAGTAGGCAATCTTGGCTTCTTTGAGTGTAATAGAATGCCTTTTGGCCTCTGCAATGCACCGGCAACATTTCAAAGGCTGATGGAAAGAGCCATGGGTGACCTCAATCTGCGAGACTGCCTTATATATCTCGACGATATCATAATATTTTCTGACACCTTTGAGAGCCATCTAGATCGTCTTGAGGCTGTTTTTCAGAGGCTTCATCAATACAACCTCAAGTTGAAGGCCTCCAAGTGCGAGTTTTTCAGAGCAAGCGTGACTTACCTTGGACATGTTGTCTCTGAGGATGGTATCAAGACAGATCCTGAAAAGATAAAGGTTCTCAAAGATTGGCCGGCCCCGAAGAGCATCAAGGATGTCAGAAAGTTTTTAGGATTCGCGGGGTATTATAGGCGGTTCGTGAAGGGTTTTGCTCGGATAGTTCGACCACTCAATGACCTCTTAGTTGGAATTTCCACCAAGAAGCTCAACCGCAGAAAGACGCCTTTCAAGTGGGGTGAGGATCAGCAGAGAGCTTTTGAGACGATAATCCAGCATCTCTCCAACCCCCCTATATTGGCCTTTGCTGATTACCGAAAGCCATTCAAATTGAACATCGATGCGTCTTGTAGCGGTCTTGGGGCTATCCTGTATCAGCAACAGGACGGCGTCGATCGTGTCATAGCATACGCCAGTAGGAGTTTGAAACCATCTGAAAGAAATTATCCGGCCCATAAGCTTGAATTTCTAGCTCTTAAATGGGCCATTACGGATAAATTTCATGACTACCTTTATGGGACGTCTTTTCAGGTGGTTACTGATAACAACCCTCTGACGTATGTTTTGACGACGGCTAAATTGGATGCAACTGGGCATCGTTGGGTTGCTGCTCTGTCAAACTATAACTTTAGTTTGACATACAGGAGTGGCAAACACAACCAAGACGCCGACGGCTTATCGCGTTTGTACGAAAGCCAAGATCAACAAGTGATGTATCCAGAAGTTCTGAAGGCCATTTTGAATTTTTCACAAATTGGCCGAGATGAACTACCATTTGTTGACAGTCTGGTGGTATGTAGGTCTATGCCACAGGTTGTACCTACAGCTGCAACTCCAACTGATGATCTTAAAGCCTTCGCTTTAAGTTCCACGGACTGGAACAAAGGTCAGGATGGAGATGCGGTCATTTCCAGAGTGAAAGTCCTTTTCTCGAGTGGTCAGAAGCCAACTAAGAAAGCAGCTCAGAAAGAACCGGCTGATGTAAAAAGGTACCTTCGTGAGTGGAACAAGTTGAAACTGAAGGACCAAGTATTGTACCGAACAACAACCATCGACGGACAACAGTATGATCAGCTCATTGTTCCGTCAGCAATAACAGAGATCGTGTTTCACGCCCTTCATGACGACATGGGTCATCAGGGTCGCGACCGAACATCTTGGCTCATCAAAACCCGGTTTTTCTGGCTTGGGATGGATGCGGATATCGGCGAGAGAGTGCGGCGGTGTGGCCGATGTGTGCGACAGAAAACGCGCCCTGTCCCGGCGGCAGAATTAGTCAGTATTACATCAAGTGCACCTTTGGAACTTGTATGTATTGACTATTTGTCGTTGGAACAGTCTAAAGGCCGTTATGAGCACATACTGGTCATCACCGATCACTTCATACGTTATGCCTCAGCAGTTCCAACCAGAAACCAGACAGCACGGACAACGGCGAGAGTCCTTTTCGACCACTTCTTTGCACACTATGGATTCCCAGCCAGACTTCATAGCGACAAAGCACAAAACTTTGAGTCCAGGGTTATCAGACATCTGTGTAAGGTAGCTGGAATAAAGAAGTCTCGGACAACACCATATCACCCTATGGGGAATGGCCAAGCCGAGCGCTTCAACCAGACCCTTTTGCAGATGCTGGGGACTCTGGATCCTGCTGAGAAGTCTGACTGGAAATCATATGTGTTGCCGCTTGTGCATGCGTATAATGCAACACGCCATGATGCGACTGGATTTTCGCCGTTTTACCTTATGTTCGGTCGCCATCCAAGACTTTCTTTAGATGCCTTCCTTGGACTTGATCCATCTTCTGAGAGTAGTAGAAGTCAGGCTGAATATGCAACAAAGTTTCAGTCACGTCTTGCTTTTGCCTATAAAAAGGCTTCAGAGGAAGCAGCACGTCAGACTGAACGCCACAAAATCTACTACGATCAGAAGGTGCGAGAATGTAAGATAGAGGTTGGAGACAGAGTCTTGATTAGAGCTCTTGGTCTAAGAGGCAAGACCAAAATTGCAGATGAATGGGAGGAGTTGCCATACATCGTCCTGGAGATTCCAATTGAAGACATTCCAGTCTACAAAGTTCGGCAGGAGGATGGGAAAGGCCGTATAAAAACTTTGCACCGGAATCAGCTCCTTCCATTCACTTGTCTGCCATCAAGACCCCTTACCGACCCTTCCAGGAGCAACACTGAGGAAAACAGGAGATCAGCCGACTCCAGTGTCCCAACCCGTGACTCAACCAATGACTTCGACACAGACTCCTCTACAGATTCCTCTACGATGACTGATTCTGTCCATTCTGAGAATGACGAGTCATCTGTAGAGAACCGCATTCCGAGGCATCGACTTCCTGAACAGTCAGGGTTGTATCCACGAGGGATTGTGAAGTCTAGACCCCAACGGTCAAGGAACTCTCCCAGATGGTTAGTTTCAGGTGAATGGGCCACATAAAAACTTAATGGGGCATGATCCATCAAGCTTTCAGACCTCATAAGGTACTCATGCTTGCCAGTGAGAGGTTGCAGAAACCTCATTTTTACTTGTAAATAATAGGTTTTAAATGATTGTATTGGTTATCATTCCCATTTTTCATTTTTATTGTTTTATACTTGTCTTAAATCTGATTGTTGATGTAGCGGTTGACAAGAACGTAGCAATTAATATTTGGCCTTGCTGCTAGGCATACAGGAAGTTGTATGTTAAAATGGCTTATATAGTTAGCCAGTGTACGCAGTAATGGCAGGTATATTGCGACATCTTGTATTTATCAGATTTAAGTGGTCAATCGCCGTTGAATACACATTTTTTTAAACATTTTGATCATGTGCGTGAACAGTTCATGCAGAGACTCCAATCGACACTCAATTGTCAAAATCTATCCACCATCATATTCCAGCGCCCTGTATTCTTTATTATAAAACATAGACTTCCCAATGGCAGAGTCGGTTTTTCATTCCCGGGTAATGAAAAACAAATCGTTATGTCTATGGAAAGTGATTATGTTGATGCTTGTTTATTTAACAAGCCATGCCAGTTCCTTCTCTGTTTTTCTACCCTTGAACTACTATTATGATAAAACACTTTTTATACAACATTATTTATTTTACTATAACAGACCTGCATCCAAACGTTGTCTTATACTCACCATGGATGTAAATTAATTAAACTCTTTCTCGCCCAGAACATCATCTATTCAATTGATATCTCAATTTTACATGTTTTAAACAAACAAGCATACTTGTTCTCAGATATGGCTCGTTATATGTTATATTATTTGTAATGTCGAGGACGACATTTCCTAAACCAGGGAAATATGTCATAGGCTGAATTAAACATAGGAAAATACTCAGTGTTTTGTTGTGTTTTATCTCCATCAGTAACATACGGACCGCCCTCGATTATTAGGCTGCATGGTGTGTTTTGGTAAATATTACTAACTTGCGTTATTAACTTGCACTCACGTATGTTAATCCATCTGCATGGTATTTTGTGTACTACAATGCAGATGCCTTTTTGTGTTCAGAATGAAAGGACCTATGCCTTTCATCTGATGTACATGTATAACATGTATATTTATTGTATCTTTGTTATTTTGCAGGTTAGTAAATCATAGTATTATTTTCATAAAATGTAGAACAGTCAGAGCCATGTCTGTGTGATTAAGCCTCGTAAATGGGAGTCGGAGATGGACTTCCGTCGGCTCGTCGGCGGTGGGACTGCTCTAACCCATACAAGGCTTCTCATTTCATTTTCACCTTCTCATCACCCATACAATAGTTTCACTGCTTCTGAGCCATTGAAGTATGTTCATCTTTTGATTGGCTCTTTGACATTTTGTTAGACAGTATTCAATGTATTTTAACTATTTGATTCAGAGAAGTGAAATGTCAACGTTAATGTGACATTTCTTTAAATAAGTATTTTGCCATTTGTTACTTGTTTGTATGCTGCAGTCTCCCCTTCGATGTTGGGGTGACGTCGCATCAACGTCGATGTATCTAATCGACGTTGATTCGATGTCACTTTGACGTGGAGTGGATTCAAAGTCGATTGTTTTGTCGTTTATGCATACTTACGTGTATTTTTCAATTCACTCCACGGCAGTAGGGTGGCGTTGCGCCGACGTCGGTATGCTGACGTTGATGCGACGTCACTCGCTGTTCTGTGTCTTCAGAGCAAATTATTTTAGCTGCATGGTATTTTGTGTACTACAATGCAGATGCCTTTTTGTGTTCAGAATGAAAGGACCTATGCCTTTCATCTGATGTACATGTATAACATGTATATTTATTGTATCTTTGTTATTTTGCAGTGACGACTTGCTACCATCTTACAACTTAGATCATCAACATTAAATCATCATCATCATTTGAAGACTTGTTACGTCATTCCTTGAACCCCACCCCGCATAAACAAAGCAGATACCGGCTGATCGGTGACAATAGCGCCAATGACGCTGTTCCGCTGTCAATGCAGCTTGTTTCATTTTAGCCTTTAAACACGATTGTTTCGTCAAATGACGGATGGGGAAAATGTTAATATAAGAAATTAAGGTAATTTATTTCAGGCTCAACGAATTCTGAACGAGCCATTACGATAACACGCCAGTGCAGCATAGTGCATTTTTCTTATATCCAAAATGGCCGCTTTTCTGGTGAAATTCCGTGATATTGTTCTTATTTATACTGCAAACATAGGTTGTGGGTGCTCGTTAGAACCGCCTCATTGAGGCGGTTCTAACGAGTACCCACAGCCTATGTCTTGGAGCAGAAATAAGAAAAAATAATTTATACCCCTGTAAACCCTAGTTTTCTATATATGAAGTGGGGTTTAAGGGGGTGTTCATTCCATGGACTTGTTCACGTTATGAAAGTTTAAATGATCCTCTTCGGGATTCAGTTACTTTGCTCTTGACCCGATGTTGTTTTCACTTCGTCAAATAAATTTCATACATTTCTTTATTGTAACGTTTCGATGACAAAAATGACGTTATACCGTCTAACGTCAAAAATAGGACAGACGTCATAGAACGTCGGCTATTGGCGCCAAGCTCTTCATCACGGTCTCTTTTCCATTACGAAAACACACCTATACAAATACATAGAAAACTTTATCGCCGAAAAAGAGAAACTTTTAAGATGAAAAAATGGTGATATATTTCTTATTTCTGCTTAAAATATAGCTTGTGGGTACTAGTTAGAACCGCATCATCGAGACGGTTCTAACGAGTACCAACAATCTATATTTTAGAGCAGACACTGTTATTTTTGCCCTTCTCTATTTATTGCAACAGGATTGATCATGAAATCTTTTCTACGGTCATTCTCTCCCTTCCGCTGATTCAAGAAGGGCAGTTGTCAGTTTCTGGCGAAAGAATGTGCACTGTACTGGTTAACCGCTTACGTATAAGCCTGCCCAGGAAAGTGTTGATAGGTAAACTGACCGGCTCGAAAATGACCTAAATAGTGTTGACTGGGCCGTTAAACTCCAATACAAACAAACAAACAAACATTCATAGCAACAGATAAGGTTTTGATGAATGAAGGATAGTTTTTGTCAATTCTCTATCAACACTTTTACTGTGGGAATTTTTTAGGTTCTAGATAATGTTCCAGGTGCGGCATGCTATGGCGTTTATATTTCCCAATTAATTCGATTTGCCAGAGTGTCTAGCCATATAACCGACTTCAACATTTGTAATACATTGTAAACTGCTTATGTTCTTGATCAGGGTAATCGGTATCTTAAACTACGAAAAGCCTTTTCAAAATTTTATAGACGTCATTCCGATTTAGTTTCAAAATTCAATGTTGGATTTTGAAATTAAATCGGAATGACGTCTATAAAATTTTGAAAAGGTGGGTCAGGCCTCGACTTTCTGACGGTTCCAGCGTAAAGGCTTATAATACGTTTGCTGCCGCGTAAAATCGATTTAATCGATTTGTTTGTTTTGGATAGCCAACTGGCCATTTTGTGGGAAATTGGGTACAACATGTTGTATTATACGACAGACTGCATGCATGGTAGTTAACCCAATCACGGTTGGCAACTTTGCTTCCCTCTTTAATTGCACGCCGGTGGGTCAGGCCTCAGATTCTATGACGGCTCCAACGTAAAGGCTTATTGAGAATTAGTTAGATCTAATTCAAGGTAATGTTTGTTGGTGCCTGATGCTCTGTCTCTGGTCGGGCCCATCTGAGTCTAACTGTTGGTTTTCTTTTGCTCCAGCATTTCAGTGGTTTCTTGCTGTCGAGTCCTCACCGTTGTCTCACCTCTGTGGTTCTTTGATTTTTGTGTTCACGGAGATGTTGCACTGATGAGGCCTTCATGCGGACTGAACAAATTATTTGTCTAAATCGCGACGGAAGTAAGGGCGAGGATTGTGGCCACGTAAAATCGATTTAAGCCCCCCAGTGGAAATCTTCCACTGACCGTTCCAAGGCGGCTCTTCTGTGGTGATTTATTTATGTTGTTGTTTGTTACTTACCGTGTGTATCACTTTTGTCTTTTTATTTTGGATGACCATATGGCCATTTTGTGGGAAAGTAACTGTCCTTATGGCCTTCCTTTGTTTAGGTTTCCATTATGGTCTTGTCGCTTAATGTTTGTATTTCTTTCCCTTTGGTGTCTTTTATGGGTGGAGTAAGTTAATTGGATCAATTCCTGATCTTTGTTTTACTTCTACTTTACTAGAAAGAAATCTGAGTTTATGTAATGTTGGTTGGTGCCTGATACTCTGTCTCCGATTGGGCCCACCGAGTGTAACTGTTGGTTTTCTTTTGCGCTAGCATTTCAGTGGTTTCTTGCTGTCGAGTTTAAACCGGTTTTTTTTTTTTATCTCAGTGGTTGTTTGATTTTTATCGATTTAAGCTATTTGTCTAAATCGCGACGGAAGTAAGGGCGAGGATTGCTCCGGGTAAAATCGATTTAATCGATTTGTTTGTTTTGGATAGCCAACTGCCCATTTTGTGGGAAAGTGTTCGGCCTTGATGTTTCCATTACGGTCTGTTGTTTCATGGTTGTGTTTCTTTCCCTTTGGTGTCTCTGATGATTGTAACGATTCCTGACCATTGCCTTCACTTCTATTTTTTATATGGAGGAATAAGGAAAACTATCATTCAGTCATCATAATATACCAACCTAACATGTTGCTATTTATATTTACGGTGAATGTATACAGCTGTCATTACTTCTAAACATTTTAACAGGCCTGAGGGTCACTGATGAGGCCTAATTGGCCGAAACTAGCTAGTCTGGCCCAGTAAACATGTACACTCCATATTTTCCAGATCTGTGGTGTATTCCTTGCTTCCAAAGGATAACCCTTTCTAGAACATATTTAACGTCTCTACAGCTAGTGTCTGGGAGAGTGTGGCGGCTGTCAAATGTCTCCCTGCCCTACATCATACTGTAGTTTATATTTTCTTGTCCTTTGGGATCTTGGATTCCATTGTTGAATTTTGAAGATATTTGGGGGTCACTGATGAGGCCTAATTGGCCGAAACTAGCTAGCCTGGCCCAGAAAACATGTACACTCCATAGTTTCCAGTTCTGTGGTGTATTCCTTGCTTCCAAAGGATAATCCTTTCTAGAACATATTTGTTTCTTCAACACCATGTCCCCTGTAAATTTTTATGTTCAGTTAACTGTGGCTAAGCTACTCGCCTCATAAACCAGGGGTTGTGGGTTCGATCCCGGGAGTCTTTAAACCGAAGTCCCGTTTCCGTATGACCTTTGCTGTTGGTGGGACACACATACATGTTCAGCGAACTCGTGTGCAGGTAGGTGCAGATTCGATCTCAGCCGGCAACTTCTTTACCTTTGAGCATGAAATAATGTCTACGGTCGTTCTGATTCAGTGAGGCTGGTGGATGTACCTTATGTACTGTACAATTACGATTTAACCCGTGTGACATAGTGAATTCTTTCTTATATCCAAAATGGTGACTTTTACAATGAAAATTTGTGATATTTGTTCTTATTTGTACTTAAACGTAGGTTGATGGTACTCGTTAGAACAGCCTCATTGAGGCTGTTCTAACGAGTAACCACAACCTGTTTTAGAGCGAAGTAAGCAAAATTATACATGTCCCTGTAAACCCCAGTTTTCTCTATATAAAGTGGGGTTTAGAGAGGTGCTCATTTCACATGAAACTAGTTGGTCTGGCCCAGAAAACATGTACACTTCATATTTTTCAGTTCTGTGGTGTATTCCTTGCTTCCAAGGGATAACCCTTTCTAGAACATATTTAACGTCTCTACAGCTAGTGTCTGGTAAAGCGTGTCGGCCGTAAAATGTCTCCCTGCCCTACATCATACTGTAGTTTATATTTTCTTATCCTTTGGGATCTTGGATTCCATTGTTGAATTTTGAAGATATTTGAGGGTCACTGATGAGGCCTAATTGGCCGAAACTAGCTGGTCTGGCCCAGAAAACATGTTCACTTCATATTTTCCAGTTCTGTGGTGTATTCCTTGCTTCCAAAGGAAAACCCTTTCTAGAACATCGTTAACGTAATGCTGGTTGTTTGCTATAAGATGTGGCTATGTTTACTGATCGGTTCGATATGACAATAAACATGCTGACAGTGTTGATGTGGTCGTTGAAATAAACATGGACCGCGCAAGTTGAAGAGGGGTCTCTGTGCGAGCGTACCCTTTGATAACTCAGATCAGCTTGCTCCGCAGCACAGTCTGGCCAGCGTTTTCACACTGTCCCATTGATCAAATGCTTCTAGGCATGCACAATTTGAGAAGGCTGTACAATATGTGAGTTTTTTTTTTTGTTGTTGTTTTTGTTTTTTGTTTGATTTGAGGTTTTACGTCCCCGTCAACACTGTATGGGTCATTCTGGAGACGCTTCCAATTTTGTGTGACTTTTTCCCCGACATTGATATGAAATGACATCTCAAGCCCTGCCGCCCAATGAAACCAATAGGGTTTATAAGCATGGACGGTCCGACTCGCACCGCATTGCCTTGGCAGGCTTAGATACTCTAAGCGGTTTACCAGTGCTCGTGTGCGGGTCGGTTTCAGCTCTGCGCGGAAGCATCATGCAGCCCATCTATTTCTTCAAGCCCCGATGGGCGGGGACCGGGTTGTTTCCTGTAAGAAAATGTGGCTATGTTTACTGATCGGCTCGATATGACCATAAACATGCTGACAGTGTTGATTTGGTCGTTGAAATAAACATGGACCGCGCAAGTTGAAGAGGGGTCTCTGAGCAGGCGTACCCTTTGATAACTCAGATCAGCTTGCACCGCAGCGCAGTCTGGCCAGCGCTTTCACCCTGTCCCATTGATCAATGGCTTCTAGACATGCACAAGGCTGTAAAATATGTGATTTTTTTGTGTGTGTGTGGTGGGGTGGGGGTTGTTTGGTTTGAGGTTTAACGTCCCAGTCAGCACTGTAAAGGTCATTTTGGAGACGTTGCTTCCAATTTTGTGGGACTTTTACCCGCCACTGAGATGAAATGACATCTCAAGCCCTACCGCCCAAAGAAACCAATAGGGTGTATAAGCATGGACGGTCCGACTCGAACCGCATTGCCTGGGCAGGCTTAGATACTCTAAGCGGTTTACAAGTACTCGTCTACGGGTCGGTTTCAGCTCTGCGTAGAAGCATCATGCAGCCCATCTATTTCTTCAAAACCCGATGGGCGGGGGCTGAAAATGTGTGAGTAAATGAGTAGGTGAACAAGGCTCGATTGAGTCTCCGTAAAGCGCACATGCTCGAAGGGACTTTTTCGTTTCATTACGCAAACACGCCTATACAAATTCATTGTAATTTTTTGCCACCGAAAGATGACAATTATCAGATAAAAACTTTCAATATTTTTCTAATTTCTGCTCAAAACATAGATTGACGAGGCGGTTTTAACGAGTACCCACAATCTATGTTTTTGAGCAGAAATAATAAGAAAAATAATGTTTACCACCGTTTTACTATATAAAAGTGCGGTTCGACGGGGGTCAAAATTATATAGGCGTGTTTTCGTGATGTGTCGTTGTAAGCATACAAGCTAAAAGCTTAAAATAACATTCGTGCGACATAGGGCATTTTTTTCATATTGTCAAAATAATAAAGTTTTTCCCTGAAAATCTTCTCTTTTTTCTTTCTTAGTTTTTGTTATTTCTATTCAAGTAGTTTTTTTTTTTCTGAAAATCTATGATTTTTTTATTATTTCTACTAAAAGCATCGTTTATTGGTGCTTGTTGGAATTGCCTCATGATGGCGGGTCTAAAGTATACCAACACTACGTCTTGGAGGCAGAGACAGTAAAAATAATGTACAGTAAAATTCCTATATTAAGACCACCTTTGAGACTGATCAAAAGTGGTCTTTAAGACCACTTTTGATCAGTCCCAAAGGTGGTCTTTGACCAGAGGACACTGCATGCAGAGAACGCAAAGAAAGAATAACTGCAGCCTACTAAATAATCTTTTTAAAGCAGAATTGGTCTTAATTTCAGGTGGTCTTAATAGCAGAATTCCACTGTATGCTCCTTTCAATATCAGTTTTCTCTCTCTAAAGTGGCGTGTTCAGGGGTTTTCATTACAAGGTCTTTGATTGGCCCTTATCAGTTACCCCATATATATATTGCATTGTAACGCATTGACCTGATAAAGATATGCTTTCTCAGGACAAGTGAGCTTTATCACGTCAACGTGACATTGCACTTTTATGAATGAAGCGAACTACTGGCAAAAATGGCTGAAAAGTTATAATTTCTAGAAAAAATTGGAAAAATTACATTTAAAATGATTAAAAAAAAAATAATAAATAAAACTTACAGTCAGCTGATAGTAAATATACTGCCTCATTATATATACCGCGCCGGAATGTTTGGACGCAATGACTAATCGTAAATTGCCGATTTTAAAGAGTTTACAAGGGGATAAACTGATAAATGGAATACCAGATTATTGTCTTTTGATATCAAGTTTATCAGGCTCGGCTTCGAGAACGCATGCAGAATCGCTCGGCGAGCCTCGCGATTCTACAAGCGTTCTCGAAGCCTTGCCTGATAAACTTGATATCAAAAGACACGAACCTGGTATTCTCTATTTACATAGTCTTTGGGAATGGAATGGTTGCAAACGGCCGATTGTGTCTTGGATTATCTAAATACAAAATCAGTTGCTGTTCTGTTAGGTTGCAAAACGCCGTACACACTGTTTTCGCGTAAGAATTTAAGCCATCTTCTCCTCTATAGATAGGAAACGTTTTGTTCTCGGTGTCCCCTAAAATATGTTTGATGTCCTTCAATTCTTTTGGTTGAGGTAATTCATCGCAACGTTTTCCACGTGCAAGTGTACCTTCACAAGAAGGCAGTTCCTCGGTTTTCACGTGTTTGTAGAAATTTTGATGAAAATAATGACAAGAGCCAGCTTCATCTGAGACTATAGGAACCTTGTGTAGGTAGACCTCAGTGCCTGTCACACCTGGTAGGACCTCCATAGTCCACATATCCGTGCTATGAATCGCCGCAATATTCAAATTGAAGCCGTAAGCACAACCGTATGGCTCACATCGTGCAACATCTACCATCTCCTCAATGGTTTTGCATGCCAGAATCTTTCGTATGACAAACCCCGTTGGCACTCCGGATTGGCAGTTGGACTTTGGAACGAGGGTATTACCGGTTATAGCGAACTGATTGGTCACGTTTACGGCGAAACCGGGAATCATTCCTGGATACATGAAGGTGATGAATTTTTCCTTCACAATAGTTGGGTCATTTTCATCCACTACTGTAACATGTGCAAGATAATTATAGCGTTCGGACCCGACCTCGCCGTCTTCGTTATGAGCAATGACGCGTAAACTTTCCCTGTTAACATACACGCTTGTGCAGCCATCGACGTCCTTCTCTTTAGTATCATTGGGAAAGAATTGGCCAGTTTTGTCAGTTATGTCTTTATGGGCGAAGCAAATCTCTGTAAGAAGATTCTGAAGAAGGATGTCCTCAAACGATGCCCCGGAGCCATCGGCTATGCCGCGCATTTCTTGAACATACTCCGGAAAGCGTTTCTCTGCTGTTTCCAAGTACTTCGATATAACTTTTCGTCCCTCCGCATCTTCATAAAATTTCCTGAAATAATCTAGAGGGCTTAGGGGATCGGCAAACCAGTCATTTATTCTTCTTGCAAATGTATGGCCAATGGAATAGCCGACGTCATAATATGTCCCCTTGCAGTAGACTATAGGTAGGGATTGGGCGTTCGGCTGTTGCTTTTTGTCCATTATGCTACAAAACAAAACAAAAATATGTCTGCTAGAAGTTGACTCATCGCTTTATGCTGGGTAGAGGTGCCCATGAGAGGGCTCCAAGCGATTGGCTTTTGGGTATCATATAACGCGAAACTAAGCGAACACTGATTCTAATGCTATTGTGTATGTAACGCGACGTTTGATTGGATAACGTCGAAAATTTAAGATGTTTGATTGGGTAATGTCGAAAACCCGATGCCGTGATGTAATGTCGTTTTTTATTGACTGGTATTTGATTTTCGCAGCTCACAGAGCTTGCCGCTTTGAACAATTTTTGACAAAACAACCGAATAGGTGCATTGGAATTGGAAGAATTGTACTGATAATGGTCATTTGGGCAGGTAAATCGTAAGTTTTACGATGCGTCGCCGTAAAACGAAAATTCCGAGCGTAAACCTCCGATCTACCTACCCAAAAGACACTTTGGGATACATTTATTCCCTAGAGGAGTCAAGCAAAGATGCAACACGGACACTGACAGTCTAAACTTAGGGGGTAACTGTATCGGAAATTATAATATCGGGAGGAAAATCGGAGGTTTTAAGGTCGCAAATTTCATTTGTCGGCAACGCAATACATACGGAGTGTCTACAGTCAGACGTCTGGCAATAGGGGCAGCTCGGTAAAAAATGCTATTGACAGACGTCTGAGTTTAATGTATTGATACGAATATGACCAAAGAATATGTAAATGTCACTAGTTTATGTCTTTCATAGTCGAGAGTTGGTGATTTATTTATTTTTGTTTATTAGATAATTCAATTTTGTAAAAGAGAAATTGGTTCTTGGCCCACACCAATAAATCTTTGAATCGTACAGTAAGATGCCTATATTAATCAGGATTGGTATTAATTGTAGGTGGTCTTAATAGCAGAATTTCACTGAAGTTGTGAACACTAGATTAATAATCTGCCATAATCTTATTTTGTTCGTTTATATTGGATTGTAGTGGCCCATTTAACACTATTTAGGTCATATCGAGGCGGTCTGTTTACCTATACATACTTTTCCTAGGCAGGCGTATACGTAAGCGGTTAACCAGTACATGTCACATTCTTTCGCCAGAAACTGACAACTGCCCTTCTTGAACCAGCGGAAGGTAAAGAATGACTGTAGAAAAATGTTTCATGATCAATCGCCACGAAGGAATGTTACCGACCCCGCTAGGTATCCAACCTTTGAGCTCTACCTATCACGAAAACATACCTTTATAATTTTGACCCCCTTGAACCCCACTTTTATATAGTAAAACTGGGGTTTCCGGCTGTATACCTTATTGTTCTTATTTATGCTTACTGGGCCGTTAAACCCCAATACAAACATAAACACTGAAAGTGTTACGTAGTATAGAGAAGTTCATCAAATAGAAACACGTTTCCTAATGTGGGAAAGGGTATTGAGTAATCATGCATGCATAACTGTTTGACCTTTTGAGATGCGCGCATTAACCCTCAAACGCTCAATGTCATATACCCAGCCACGGCTCTTGACTTCTTGTGCCAAGGGTCTTGAAGGGTACGTAATGAGAATAAAGAGCACATTGCTAAAGACAACATAGCCACGTGCTGTCACTATCTATGTTATCTAAATAATCGATTGTTTTTGTCTTGCATATTTCGGTTGTTTCGATGCAAGGCTATGTGTCCAGCGCATGGCTTGCTCTAGAGGTCTCTCCCCTTACATTTCAGAAGCTGGTGCTCTTATGCTGTAGTTTTTGTTTATGAGCAAATGGTTTCTGCGATGGGTCTCAAAATCTCAAAATTGATATAAAATTCTAAATGTACATCTTTCCCGTAGGTATGAATCCTCCTGGTTTTATCCATATCAAATAACCACAAAAGAGCTACCACATGAGCTCTAGGTGCATATTTGCGAGCAGGGAAGGCTTGGACGCGACTCTGCATTGCGCAGTCCTGCTGGGACCTACACTGCTCACACACGCAATATCGAAATCATCTAGCTCCGTTACATGGCTGAGTGTGCGCATTGAGGGCTATAGTAGCACTAAACACACTTACCATTCTGCATCACGGCATGGGATGTTAGCGCAAACGCGATGACACAGATAAACCTCACGTAACGCCGTTGTGTCTAGATTGAACGACACTGTAAATCATACTACGATAATCATGAGCAATCATTACCTTAAAAACATGAATGGGTAGTTTTACGGTTACGATTTTAATAGAAGCGTTTGCAGTGACAATGAATGGGCCGGTTCATGTGGGGGTGGCATCATGCCTAATCGACATTGGAGGCTCTGACGGGGCTGTGCAATAGCACAGACTTGATGGAATCTTTACTGTCTAAAATAAAGAATAAAGGAAGTGAACGAAACTTCGGACGTCATTCCCAAAGATTAACTGGGAAAACACGGTCCTAAATGCTGAGGGCGTGGACCCACCATTGCATGAGACGGGGCATGTTATTGTCATCACTGCCATCACTTTACACTGATATGCCTGTAGAACTTTCACAACCCTTCAGCCTCACTTTGTAAAGTAATCATGGAGTGTGCATCATTCTTCAAATATCAGTTCTGTCATGAGGTATGGTGGCTACATTTGCATTCGATTGGGATGACCTCGATCGAGAGAGCTCGGACGGATGCCGGCGGGCTATGCATCACGTGAACAAGTCCGTGAAATAAAGACCCCCCCTATACCCCATTTTATATAGATAAAACTGGGGTTTAGGGGGGTAAACATTATTTTCCTTGTTTCTGTTCCAAGACATGGGTTGTGGGTACTCGTTAGAACCGCCTTAATGAGGCGGTTCTAACGAGTACCCAAAACCTGTGTTTTGAGTATAAATAGGAAAAATATCATAAATTTTCATCAGAAAATTATCTTTTTTGAGGTATGAAAAAAAAAAAAAAAAAAATGCACTATATCACACGGATGTGTTATCGTAATGGCACACAAAACAAAACTCATATGAAGTATTTGTCACTTTTCGGTCGCAATATTAATAATAGTTTGGTAATAATTAATATACATTAAAACTTCAATGGCTCGAACCCTGATGGCTCGTATATCATGGATTGGTCGAACCTGTTCTTGTGTCAGGATGATGTAGGGAGATACCATTCTTTTATTTAAGCTAATTGTGTTGTGTGTACTCATTCGGATCGCCTCGACGAGGCGATTCAAGTGGGTGAACGCAGCATGAATTTGCAATATGGAACACGGAGGAGATATCCAACAATTATCTTTATTGTGTTTCCTGGTATGGCACCGATAGTAACCTTCCCTGGCTCGAACTACCGCTGTTTCGAATAATTCTCCTGGTCCCAAAGGGGTTTGTGTCATCGAACTTAGATTGCACAAATACTGCATAATGAGCGTACTAAAAACGTTAATGTATCCAATTATTCTCAATTCTTTTTCTCTCGCTGAAGCCTGTAATTGGTCCATACCCAGAGGGCGCACAACGTCGAAGATGTTCAAATTCGACTTTGTGTTCCAGCTGGGGTATGGTCAGTTTTAAACGCCAGCTATAAAACAGAAAACCGCTTTGAAATGAAAACTAAATCCGTATTCCTTGCCCACCACGAATAGTACACTGTATATATGGAGTGTTTTTTGGTTATTTGTCTTTGTATATATGTCCTCATTTGTTATATATGTCATGACCGAATTGCGAAACCCGTATCGGGTCGACGTTTTAGGAGACATCACTCTCTGCATTTAGGAATGAGTAGTTACAGACTACTGCAGCCCTTCATAACAATTCATTATTTTCTGCACCCAAATGGGGATTGAAATTTCAGCGTATAGGGCGGCGGTGGGTTTGTTTCACATTGCTACGCATAGGAGAGTTGCAATTCTAGGATCTTTTACGAATCTGCGCCTGTCAGCCTACTGTGCAAGAACAATATTTATATTGCTGTTCCTGCGCCTTTATATCAAAAATGATGCATATGCGGTCTACAGAATCGTATTACTGCTTGCCTGTATGGATGTTGAACTAAATCCAGGACCAAATATCACCGACATAAAATCTCTAGATATATTTCACTTAAATACGAGAAGTATCCGTAATAAAACAGAATATTTGAATGATATAGCAAACGATTTTCATATTCTTTGCTTCAGTGAGACACACTTAGACAATACTTTTGACTCTGCGTCTTTAAAGTTTCAAGGTTTTGACCCGCCCCTTCGCAAAGATAGAACCCGTAATGGAGGTGGGGTAATGATATACATGTCCAGCTTACTAAAATATGACAGACGAGAAGACTTAGAAAATCCGAGGCTCGAAACAATATGGGTCGAGGTAAATCTGAAGGATTTTAAAGTTCTTTTATGTTGTTTTTATCGCAGCGATTACGTAGCATCACAGTCGATTTTTGTCTCGGAACTTCAAGAAAGCATAGAAACAGCTCTTGATTACACGTCTCATGTGGTACTAGCTGGGGACATTAATATTGATTGCTTACCTCTCATAAATGTTCAGCTAAGAGACTGTTTATCTATGTTTAATCTTACAAATGTTATTAAAGAACCCACTCGTATCACTCAAAATTCGTCGACGCTTATAGATCCAATCCTTGTAAGCGATACATGTATCATATCGGAATCCGGAACTATACCAGTAGATAATGAAATAAGCGATCATAAAGCAACATACGCAAGCTTACAAATACCTATACGTCTTCTCCAGTGTTATTATAGGGATGTTTGGAATTACAGAAATGCTGACTTTGACAAACTGAACAACCTAATACAGCAATATGATTGGAATAGAGAAATTAATTCTGAGTTATCAGTTGATGAATGCAGTGAAAATTTTACAAACATTTTCACTAGTTTTTGTAAAACATGTATACCTTGCAATAAAGTTCTTATACGGCCGAACGACAAACCCTGGTTCACATCAGAACTACGATATAATATTCGTCTACGAGATCGTTTACGAAAAAAGGCACTTCAAACACAAAAAGATGATCATATCAAACGGTATAAAAAGCAACGAAATCACGTAAATAATATGAAGAAATTTGCAAAAGACAATTACAACAATAATCTTGAAGATATGATTACTAACAATGAAAGGGGTAGCAAAACATTTTGGCAAGTAATGGGAAGATTTATGGAGAAGAGTAACAGCAGTTCAGTTATTCCACCTTTAAAAAGATCCGATGGTACTTATGCATTTACGGATACAGAAAAAGTATCCACATTAAATGAGTATTTCTGCTCTATTTCTTCTGTAGACGACAGTAATTTAGAACTACCTCCTTTTAATAGCAGGACAAATATTCAAATAAACAGTATTAATATTACCGAGACTGAAATAATAGATATACTAAGCTCTCTCAATGTAAACAAAGCTTGTGGTCCTGATGGCATAAGCCACAGAATGTTAAAAAACACATGTAGAACAATAGCCGCTCCTTTGTGTAAACTTTTCAATTTATCCTTACGTAAAAGAATATACCCTAGCATTTGGAAATCAGCAATTGTTATGCCGGTCTATAAAAAAGGAGAAAAAAATGAAGTTTGTAACTATAGACCTATTTCTTTGATAAGTTGTGTAGGTAAATCGTTCGAAAGAGTCGTGTTCAAACATGTATATAATCATTTAGTTTCCAATTCTTTGATATATAAATACCAGTCAGGGTTTCTACCAGGGCACTCGACAGTGCACCACCTAATAGAAGTAGTCCACCACACATGTTTAGCACTTGAGAAACACGAAATCAACTGTCAAGTATTTTGTGATATATCAAAAGCCTTCGACAGAGTATGGCATCGTGGCTTAATACTTAAATTAGAAAAATATGGAATTCGAGGAGATCTTCTGGAATGGCTTGAAAATTATCTTCATATGAGGCATCAAAAGGTATCTATAAATAATACTTGTTCATCATTCGAATATATAACAGCTGGTGTTCCCCAAGGATCAGTCCTTGGACCATTGTTGTTTCTTATATATATAAATGACATTGCAGATGAACTAACAGGACTAGCACGTCTTTTTGCGGACGACACTTCCCTTAGTTTTTCCTCCTCTGAGCCTGCTGTGATAGAAAGAACAATAAATGAAGATTTAAACAAACTTAGTAAATGGGCTAAAGTTTGGCTAGTTTTATTTAATGCATTAAAGACTGAAGTAATGATTACATCAAACATACATTACGACTATGCTATCCAACTTGTTATGGACGACACCATTTTGAAAATCGTTGAAACACACAAACACCTAGGAATAATCTTATCATCAAATAACAAATGGACAGCCCATGTAGACTCAATAATTCTATCAGCTGCAAAACAAGTATCATTTCTCAGAAAATTGAAATATAGATTCTCAAAGGAAACCCTAAATAAAGTATATTTGACTTATATCAGACCACTTTTAGAGTATGCTAGCGAGGTTTGGGACGGCTGTAATCAGACTGAAGTAAACCGGTTAGAACAAATGCAATTAAATGCTGCAAGAATCGTAACGGGCTTACCAATTTTCGCATCAAAGAATTCCTTATATTACGAAACCGGTTGGGATACTTTAGAAGACAGAAGACAGAAGAAGAAACTCACACTTATGTATAAGATTGTTAAAAATGATGCTCCGTCTTACTTATCTGATCTTCTGCCGAACCGTATAAATGACGATACAAATTATAATCTTCGAAATTGTCAAGACTTCCAGATTCCTTTTACCAGATTGTGCTCATTCGATTCGTCCTTTTTCCCGTCAACCTTACGTCTTTGGAATGATTTAGATACAGCCGTTAGAAATGCTGCAACTATTACTGATTTTAAACTGAAATTAAAAAACCAGAAAGATAAGGCTAGCAACTTCTTATTTATTGGAGAAAGAAAACTTAATATAGTTTTAACTAGAATCCGCCATAACAGCAGTAATTTATCTGCAGATCTTCATAGAGTCAACATAGTAGCATCACCCACATGTAGATGTGGTGCAACATTTGAAAATGCACAACACTTCTTCTTCGAATGTAGATTGTTTGAAGAACAACGACAAATACTTATAGACGCTCTAAATAACATACCTGTCATAAACTTAGATTTAGATTTACTTCTGTACGGCAGCAGAACATTTGACATACAAATCAATAAGCGAATCATATCCGCAGTACTAAACTTTATTAAAGATAGCCACAGATTCGATTGAATATTTATTCTTTGTAATTAAGGCCCTGTTTCGAATGCTCCTATGCTCGGCAAATCAATCATATTCGTTCCGCGCCGAGAAGGGATGTCTCTGAAATATAGGAACCCCGAACGGGTCGTAATCGTTCGTGACATGTATGACAAAAAAACAACAACAAAAAAAAACATGTGTTATGTTACTTAAAACTGTTTCATATCTACCACTGTACCATTTAAAACTACTTTGTAAATGTTTAGGGAGAGGACTATCTAATGTTGTATAACTTGTGTCCAATCCCATTGTTTAGAGGAATGCAATAAAATATGTTTAATCTAATCTTATTTATGCTCTAAAATAAAGATTGTGGCGGTGAGGCGGTTTTAACGAATGCCCACACTCTATATTTTGAGCAGAAATAAGAAAAATATCACGATTTTTCATCATAAAATTTTCATTTTTTTTTTGGCGATAAAGGTGGCAATGTTTGTATAGGCGGGTTTTCGTAATGCGGGGCCAGCAATCTTAGTTTCTGATATGCCTATTTTAGTTACACAGACGCCGGTTCTTTTCATATGTGGAGCCAGCGGATACTTAATCAGCCACCGCATTTACGCAGTCTGACCAGTCTTCGCTGAAAAAAGAGCTTTAGCTATATGAGCCCCGCCAAGCGAATTTGTGTCTTCGAGCATTCCGTCATGACACATTTTAACTGCGCATGCCCAGCCATTCAGAGGGGCCAGGGATATGGCTTTCTGTCTGAATGTTCCTCTTGATTCACTGCTTGTATGAGCGAGCAGCGAAGGTTCTGGCGAGACTGCGCGGATGCGCAGGCTCGCCTGAACCTTCGATGTTCGCATAGGCGATAAGTACCAAAATCGCTTGACGGGGCCCAATTATATCAAACGCCCACGGAAAACTTTGACCAGAAAGCACTGATGCAGAGGCTGAACTCGGTGTTGGCTGGACGCCTTTTTAAATTATAGGCTTATACCGTGTAATTCGATTTGACAGTCTTGTGATAGTTAAACAAAATCATAGAGCCACAAGCAACCAACGGTATACCACTAACAGAACAGCGCATTTAGACCCATCCAACTTACAACAGCCTATGTAATTTTGACAACATCGAATTATACGAAGAGCAACGACAGGAACAGATACAATCCCAATTGATAGCCCAATTTCATGTAGTTAATGTCGTTATTTCGGGGTATATATTATTTTCTTGTTTAAATCAGGATAGCATATGGCAATAGCAATCTTCCCGACTTTATGCAATTGACATACGCCTGGCAATAGACCCCAGCAGGCACACGTCGCTAGGACAACGTCAAATCAACGTCGGTGCAACGTCATGACGTTGCACCGACGTTGATGTGACGTTGTATTAACGTCATAACGTTGTACCGACGTCGATGTGACGTCACTATTACGTCATGTGCCTGCTGGGACTCTTCATAAAACAAAACTTGCGACCGGAACCTCCCAAAATGACAATTTTCAATACAGTTACCTCTTTTCTAATGCACTTAGAAGCCCACGTGGTGCAGTGGTTACGCTACTCGCCTTATAAACTCGCCGTAGGATCGACCCCGGGCTTCTCCAGACTTTTGGATGAGTCTTTAAACCGAGGTCCCGTCTCCACATGACCTTAGCTGTTGGTGGGACGTACACCTCAAACACTCTAATGCACTTAATCGGCTGCTTAGTTATTCATCTTATTTGCATTTTCTGCTGGTTCCTAGACTGAAGGTTATCAGAGTTGGAAAAACGGGTAACCAGACCCCCCTGACCTTTCAAGGTCAGGTGGGTCTGGTTACCTGTTTTTCCAATATTGACAATGTGCAAGCTGGGAGCCAGCAAATAATGCAAATATGGTGAATTGTAACGATTTGCACAAGGCGGCAAGCGCTGAGAGCTGTCCAAATACCAGCCAACGAAAAGCGACGTTACGTGGTGACGTCGGGTTTCCCACAGTATACCGCGGAACATTTGACGTTATCCATTCAGACGTCGCGTTACATACGCAAGTGCATTAGAAGGAAGTTTCGATTTTAAGTACACCTTGGAAGGTAATAAGTAGCTCGTTAGTTGACTGGTTGCGTCGTTTGCTTTTGGATGGATGGATGGCTGGATGGTTGGGCGGTAGGGTTGGTAAGTGAATGGGTGGGTGGATGGATGGATGGATGGATGGATGGATGGATGGATGGATGGATGGATGGATGGATGGATGGGCAGGAAGACTGGCAGACCAAACGAATAACCGATAGACAGGTAGACACAGACAGATAGATTTGGGTTTTGACTGGTGGGTAAATAGACAGACAGCCAGCAAGCTTGCCACTGAGCTGTCCTTACACTGATCAGCCGGCTATGTAGGTTTGCGAGAAAGTGACAATGGGGGGAGAGAGAGAGAGAGAGAGAGAGAGAGAGAGAGAGAGAGAGAGAGAGAGAGAGAGACAGACAGACAGACAGACAGATAGACAGACAGACAGACAGAGAGAGAGAGAGAGAGAGAGAGAGAGAGAGAGAGAGAGAGAGAGAGAGAGAGAGAGAGAGAGAGAGAGAGAGAGAGAGGCCGACAAACAGAGAGAGAGTCATAAAATGAAAGTGAGTAATGAAATTTAAAATATCTGTCTTACCTTCTACGTTGTTTATTTTTATAGTTTACGGCTGTAGTTATACTCATCCCATATCTAGCTACACTGATAAAATTCCATTTTATAGACCTTGTAACTGTTTCTGAATTTACACAATATTGTGCAATGACATTCTAAAGGGTCACAAAGGAAACAAACACATAGTCTTTTTCAAAGGGAGACAACTTTCTAGTTGTTCGCTTCCGAGGGAGAAACTCATTCTGAAAACACGCCTATTTAAATTTTGTTGGTTTGATTTGAGGTTTAACGTCCCCGTCAACACTTTAAAGGTCATTTTGGAGACGTTGCTTCAAATTTTGTGGGACTTTTACCCGACATTGCGATGAAATGACTTCTCAAGCCCTGTCGCCCAATGAAACCAATAGGGTTTATTAGCATGGGCGGTCCGCCTCGCACTGCGGTTCCTGGACAGGCTTAGATCCTCTAAGTGGTTTACTAGTTCTAGTGTGCGTGCCGGATTCAGCTCTGCGTGGAAGCATCATGCGGTCCATATATTTCTACAAGCCCCTATGGGCGGGGCCGACCTATTTAAATATACTGAAAATTTATCCATCCACAAAAAAAAAAAAAAAAAATTCAGATAAAACATTCTGATATGTTTTCTTGTTTCTTCTCAAACAAAATTTGTGGGTTCTCGTAAGAACCGCATCCTCCGGGCTTCTCCAGACTTCTCAAACACTCACCCACTCAGAACCGCCTCCTAACGAGTACCAACAATCTATATTTTTAAGCAAGAGAAAAATAATACATACCCACGTAAACTCAAGTTTTATTACATAAAAAGTGATATTTAAGCCCAGCATGCCGTAATTTTGACGTCACATCAACGTCGGTTAAACGTCATAACGTTTATGCACCGACGTTGATTTGACGTTACCTTAGCGACGTGTGCCTGCTGGGAGGGGGGTCAAAATTTTTTAGATGTGTACCTTTAGAATAATCTGATTAGCAACGGTCACAAAATATTGACATGACCTACATTTAATGCTCTGCATGTTTGGTATTTTTTCGCCGCTGACGACATTTTGAAATATTTTCCTAATTTTCTCAGAAAACAGGATTTTACATCTCATGTGAATTGTCTCCTTTGGAGGTGTCAACCCTGCAAGCATTCTACATAAATCTACAGCGGGCCGTTAGCGGCCCGTCAGCTACCCTGACGGGCCGCTAACGGCCCGCTGTAGATTCATGTAGAATGCTTACTGGGTTAAGTCCTGTTTTCTGGGAAAAAAAGAAACATATGAACAATGTGTCGTCTGCTGAATTAGCCTAAAGAATGGTAAAGGTTAAGGAGTGGCATATAGGTGACTGTGAACCCAGCAGGCACATGACGTAATTGTGACGTCACATCAACGTCGGCACAACGTCATGACCTTAATGCAACGTCACATCAACGTCGGTGCAACGTCATGACGTTGCACGACGTTGATTTGACGTTGCCCTAGCGACGTATGCATGCTGGGAATGTATGGAGGCCCAAAGTACATACATAACACTCGATATGGCACATCAATATTCTGTGTACGTCAAGGACATTCTACTTCATCCTGTTGTAACAAGAGAACGGGGACGTTACAGTTGTAACAAGAGATATTGATTCGGGGTTGTTCGTCCGTTCTTTACGCGCGTTGGTTTTGTTTGTTTGTATGAGTTGAGGTTTAACGTCCACGTCAACACTATTTAGGTCATTTCGGAGATGTTGCTTCCAATGTTTTGGGACTTTTACCCGACATTGAGATGGAATTAGATCTCATGCCTTGCCGCCCAATGAAACCAAAAGGCTTATATGAACTGGACGGTCTGACTCATACCACTTTCCCTGGGAAGGCTTAGTCATTCTAAGCGAGTTACCAGTACTCAAGAGTGGTCAGATTCAGCTCTGCGTGGAAGCATCATAAAGCCCAATCTATTTCTCCAAGCCCCGACTGGCGGGGACGTTTTACTGGTGTTGGTAAGTATCATAACTTTTGAACCGTGCATGAAATTATATACGGATTCCGGGTCGCAGGATCGATCCGGGCTTCTCCAAACTTTCGGATGAGTCTTTAAACCGTGGTCCCGCCTCCGTATGATTTTTGCTGTTGGTGAGACGTAAAACTCAAACACTCACTCATATACCGGTTCCTCATCAATAGCCAATGGCAAGTATTTTTTTTTTCAGTATTATGCCCCTTTTCTGAATTATGGCCTCTTGAAAAAATATGGATGCAATATTGTCATCAGAATATACATAAAACAAGAGGACAAAAAATGGCCCTGAATCGCTTACCTGATTTCAAAGATGTCAAATAGCTTCTGAAAGTTCTGGCAGCCATCTTGTTCGTCAGAGCCGAACAACTTTAGCTGATTCAGTAGAGGGTGACCTAGCCATCATTCCTGTGAAGTTTAAATCAACTTGGCCAAAGGGTTTGAGAGGAGTTGGCATTTAAATCAAATTGTTGACCTATTTCTATTTTAAGCTCTGGTGACCATTTTATTCATCCAAGCCAAAGGGGTTTAGCTATTTTGGAAGACGGTCACCTAAGCAACATCCCTATTAATTTTCATTGAAATTGGTCTGAGGGTTTAGGAGGAATTAGCATCTAAAGCAAATTGTTGACGATTTTCTATTTTTAGCTCTGGTGGCCATTTTATTCATCCAAGACAAACAATTTTAGCTAATTTGGTTGAGAGTCATCTAAGCAACAGTCCTATGAAGTTTGAATGAAACTGGCCAAAGGGTATAGGAGGAGTTGTTATTCAGAGATTTTTCCATTTTCAGCACTGGTGGCCATCTTGAATAAAATGTGTTTTTAATGTCATTTGATAAATAGAATCTCGTATTCGTGATCGTGTTTTATTGAATTTATCAAACTGGTTGAGGGAAAGGGATACAATGCTATGCATAGCCTCGCATTTTATCCCCTTTTCTCAACTCGTTTAATAAATTCAATAATACATGAACACTCATATAAGATCCCCTATTTTCTGAACTCCCATCCAATTTCAGTCAGATGTCAAACATTAGCGCCTCGGAAACCTCGGTGGCGCAGTCAGATGCGCGTCCGACTGTTGATCAGGGGCATGCGGGTTTGATACCTCCCAGGATCGGCAACATTCTTTCGTGGAGCTTGACCAAGAAAACTTTTCTACCGTCAGTATCTCCCTTCCGCTGATTCAAGAAGGGCAGTCGTAAGTTTCTGGCAAAACAATCTGCACTGATCATGTTTAACTGCGTATGTATAAGCTCGCCCTGGAATAGTGTGGATTGGAAAATTGACCGGACTGATATGACCTAAAAACTGTTGACTGTGCCGATAAACTCCAAAACAAACACAACGAACAGGCGTCAGTGAGGGAAAACCTGCATACATGGTGGTTACAAAGTAATATACAACCGGCGGTCTAACGAGAACCCGCAATATATGTTGTACAGTAAAAATAAAGAAAACAATGAATACCCTTGTTTACCCCACTTTTCCTTATATTAAGGAGAATTGAAACCTTCAGGTGAGGCAACTCCTGCAAAAGTATTTTTGTCTCCCATGTCAATAGGGGTCAACTTTTAAAGGAAAAAATTTGCTCCTGAGGAGCAAATTCTTTCCTTTAAGAGCAGACCCCTTTTTTCAGTGGGACAGGACTTATAGAAAGCCAAGAAGTAAAGGTGTTTTCCTTTGAAAATGGCGGAAAAATCTGACAGATGTTCCTATTCCCCTTATGTGGGGCTAAACATCACGACAACACGCCTATATAATTTGACCCCTTTGAGTCCCACTTTTATACAGTAAAACTGGGGTTTACAGGGGCAAAACCTTATTTTTCTTATTTCTGCTCTAAAATATAGATTGTGCATACGCGTTAGAACCGCCTCGATGAGACGGTTCTAACGAGTACCCAAAATCTATATTTTGGACAGAAATAAGAAAAATATCACAATTTTTTCAGCTTAAAATTTTCGTTTTTTTCGGCGGTAAAGTTTACAATGTAATATTATGGGCGTGTCTTGGTGCTGGGCGCGTTTATAGAACATATGGCTGGTACCAAAGGAATGTGAGACGGTCGTATAAAGTCCCTAACCTCTATCATAGTTACGGCCCCCGCCCATCGGGGCTTGAAGAAATAGATGGGCTGCATGATGCTTCCACGCAGAGCTGAAACCGACCCGCACACGAGTACTGGTAATCCGCTTAGAGGATCTAAGCCTGCCCAGGCAAAGCGGTGCTATAGTCAGACCGTCCATGCTTATAAATCCTATTGGTTTGATCGGGCGATAAGGCTTCAGATGTCATTTCATCTCAATGTCGGTAAAAGTCCCGCGAAATAGGAAGCAACGCCTCCAAAATGACATTTACAGTGTTGACGGTGACGTTAAACCTCAACTCAAACAAAATCAGCATAAAAAGTAAGCAACGTCTCCAAAATAACCAATACAGTGTTGACGAGGACGTTAAACATCAAACCAAACAAACAAAATAAAAACCCTAGCTTACACGCTTCCAAAGTTATGCTCTGCATCAAAGCGTGCAATATACATATGCTCAAAAACACAAAGGGCTATAACTCATGAAAAGGTTTTCATAATCTATCAGATCATCTACTCATTTCTAACAAGCTATTCACAAGGCTTGAACAGTTTTTTGTCCGTCGTGCATGCTGCGTCGTCCGTCGTGTGTCGTGCGGCGTCAACAATTTGCTTTAAATGCTAACTCCTCCTAAACCCTTGGTCCAATTTCAATCACACTTCATAGGAATGTTGCTTAGGTGACCCTCTTCCAAATAAGATCAAATCGTTTTGCTCCAATGAACACGATGGCCGCCAGAGCTAAAAATAGAAAAATCTTTAAACGACAATTTCTCATATATCATTAGGCCAATTTGGTTCAAACACCATTGGAATATTGCTTAGATGACCCTCTACCAAAGTAGCTTTGCTCTGCTGAACAAAATGGCTGCTAGATCTAAAAATAGAAAAACGTCAATAGTTTGCTTTAAATGCCAACTCTCCCTAAACCCTTGGGCCAGTTTCAATCGAACTTCATAAGAATATTGCTTAAGTGATCATCTATCAAAATAGCAAAAAAATCCGCTCTTGTGAACAAAATGGCCACCAGAGCTAAAAATAGAAAAAATCTTTAAACTACGAACCCTCCTGTACCCATGGGCCAATTTCAGTCAAACTTCATAGGAAGGTTGCTTAGGTAACCCTCTACCAAATTAGCTAAACGGGTCTGCGTCGATGAGAAAAATTGCCACCAGAGCTAAACATGGATAAATATTTAAATGGCAACATCTTCTAAACCATTGTACCAATTTCATTCATACTCCATCGGCCCCGATAGCTCAGTTGGTAGAGTGTCCGCTCCGGGGAACGGGAGGTCATGGGTTCGATCCCGGGCCGCGACATACCAAAGTCGTTAAAAATGGTACTAGCTGCTCCTCGCTTGGCACTCAGATTTACGGGGTAGAGCTAGGACTGGTCGACCCAGTGTCAGGATAATGTGACTGGGTGTGGTATCATGTATTGTGTCCGGGACATGATACTTCAGTGAGGCAGCATTATAAAAGTGAGCATTGAGCTCCCTGTCGCAACCAGACACCGTCGTGATAGGGCTGAAAAATTGTTGAAAGCGACGTTAAACCCGGATTCACACACACACACACACACACACACACACACACACACACCAAAGGAATGTTGCTTGGGTGACCCTCTACCAACAGAACTGAAACAGTTTAGCTCTGATGACTAAAATGGCAACCAGAGCTAAGATAAAACATGTCAATAATTTGCTTTACATGCCAGCTCTTCCTCAACCCATGGGCCAATTTCATTCACAGGAATATCGCTTAGGTGACCCAGCACCAAAATAGCGAAAATCGTTACTCTGATGAACATGTACAATTGCTCGACAAGCCTCGCGATTCTACAAGCGTTCTCAAAGCCTTTCCTGATAAACTCGATATCTAATGACATGCTCGGCTTCGAGAACGCATGTAGAACTGCTTGGCAAGCCTCGCGATTCTACAAGCGTTCTCAAAGCCTTTCCTGATAAACTCGATATCTAATGATATGCTCGGCTTCGAGAACGCATGTAGAATTGCTCGGCAAGCCTCGCGATTCTACAAGCGTTCTCAAAGCCTTTCCTGATAAACTCGATATCTAATGATATGCTCGGCTTCGAGAACGCATGTAGAATTGCTCAGCTCGCGATTCTACAAGCGTTCTCAAAGCCATTCCTGATAAACTCGATATCTAATGACATGCTCGGCTTCGAGAACGCATGTAGAATTGCTCGGCAAGCCTCGCGATTCTACAAGCGTTCTCAAAGCCTTTCCTGATAAACTCGATATCTAATGATATGCTCGGCTTCGAGAACGCATGTAGAATTGCTCGGCAAGCCTCGCGATTCTACAAGCGTTCTCAAAGCCTTCCTGATAAACTCGATATCTAATGATATGCTCGGCTTCGAGAACGCATGTAGAATTGCTCGGCAAGCCTCGCGATTCTACAAGCGTTCTCAAGGCCATTCCTGATAAACTCAATATCTAATGACATGCTCGGCTTCGAGAACGCATGTAGAATTGCTCGGCAAGCCTCGCGATTCTACAAGCGTTCTCAAAGCCTTTCCTTATAAACTCGATATCTAATGACATGCTCGGCTTCGAGAACGCATGTAGAATTGCTCGGCAACCCTCGCGAATCTACAAGCTTTCTCAAAGCATTTCCTGATAAACTCGATATCTAATGACATGCCCGGCTTCGAGAACGCATGTAGAATTGCTCGGCAACCCTCGCGAATCTACAAGCTTTCTCAAAGCATTTCCTGATAAACTCGATATCTAATGACATGCCCGGCTTCGAGAACGCATGTAGAATCGCTCGGCAAGACTCGCAATTCTACCAGCGTTCATGGTAATCTCGATATCCCATGACATGCCCGGCTTCGAGAACGCATGTAGAATCGCTCGGCAAGCCTCGCGATTCTACAAGCGTTCTCAAAGCCTTTCCTTATAAACTTGATATCAAATGACACGTACCTGGTATTCTCTGTTTCTTTCATATAAAAAAAAAAACGTGTAACCGCAGTGTAGTAACTCATTGTTGCTGACGCGCAGCGCCATCATAATAACAAGTCCGTGAAACGAAGACCCCCTAAACCCCACTGTATATAGAGAAAAGTCGGGTTGCCGGGGGTAAACATTGCCTGCCTTATTTTTGCTCAAAAACATTGATCGTGGGTATTCGTTAGAACCGCCTCATTGAGGCTGTTCTAACGAGCACACACAATCTATGTTGAAAGCAGAAATAATAAAGATGTTATCATTTTTAACTAATATTTATCATTTTCTGACACCATGTTGGGCGCCATTATTTCATACAGACATGTTTTCCTAACGCCATGACGCCATCTCTGACAGCCGTATGTTTTCTATTGATACTCTTAGGCAATACAATCCAATTTTATTGTTTAACATTACTGTACTGTACATGTAGTCATTGCTTCCGAAGGAAGGACTGCACTTTTTTCAGAACAGTTAAAACCATTATATGATAAAAAGGATCTTACACCAGTGGTCATTTCGTATGAAATTTATGAAACGAGCATATTTTTTATCTGTTTCTATGAAATGGCTACTCTTGAAATATCTTTTATAAACTGACATCTGCTTAATAATTTCAATAATAACATTTTTATACCGCAATCAGTCATTCTAGTAACCTAATAAAGGGGGTAGAATAAATGCACGCTATAATCGATAGTGACCTAAGTATAATAACTTCTACTGACCTATAATGTCCCGGCTTCTTGTAAATTTGCCGATGTAAGAAGATATCGCCGCGGTTTGGAATTAATAGATCACATTTCATTTATTTTAGCAGACCATCATTTTCCAACATATCCATGCTAAAAAACAAAACAGAACTTCAGCTATTTACAACTGCAAAGAACTGTCAAAACGATCTCAAAATGGAGGTCACTCAACTTAATAAGCTGTGAACTACGTCATCAGTTTTCGCCGATTACACCGTTCATAAAAATTAAGGCACCACAAATGATAAACGGCCAAAGCAATATCTTGAAAACTCAGGAAACTGGAACAACTAAAGACAATGAACATATTTACAGTCTGGTAAGTTTACATTTATTATATAAAGTCTTAATGTTTTTGCTTCTCTGTGCACGAAGGATCACCTAACCGTAGGACCTTTACAGGGGAGCAGTATTGAAGGTGGACCCATTTTTGGCAAGAATCACAACATCCCCACTTAATGAAAACTAGTGTAAACGGCATTTCGGACTTCAACTGGGGTAAACTTCTTACATACACAACATTTTTCACTCTCTGGCACAGATTCATCCGTGACTGCTGGAACAATCTTCACTTATGTAAAACTGTGTATCGTTTGTTTTCCTTGAAGTGCCCGAATTTCCAGATGGGTTGGACTTTTTCTTATTAATACGGCAAAGTGCTTTGCCTTTTGGTGACTTAGATTTAGTAGCTGTTTAGAGCTTTTCTTAATGACAGGCTCGGATGATTCAATATGGGGTTTGATCTGGTTTGTTATATTTTCTTTAGGTATGGCTTTCCCACTTAAAACCTTACTTAGTATTTTCCGGACCTTTGCAAGTTTCACATTTTTAGTAATTCTCCGCCTCTCTTCATCTGTGGCATCTGCAGACTCAGGAACTGTGTTGATAAGAGCAGATCCAGAGATGCACAGGCTTGCAGCAGATTCCGGTGATGTGAATGATAAGGAGGAAGCTGTGGAATAATCACTGACAACTGATGGGTTATATGGATAGATCCCACACCGCTTAAATGCGCTCTGAATATTTGTTGGTGATTAAGCTGCAGCATACACCTTACAAACAATTTTACAAACGTCATATCGCGTGACCGTATTTCCACCAGACTCTCTCAAGTAATTATGACATGCTGAGTTCCCGGCTACTTCAAAGGGACCATAACAACTGACATCAAGAGGTTGAAGCAAATGGCTGCAGTCTGGAGGAAGAACAAATAGAAAAATATGATTGGTTTTTTGCCCATCCTATCAAAGGGAGGGAAACATGGCTCTTATGCCCATCATAGAGTACAAGTACATAAGAATCTTCACTACGTCCGGGCAAATATTTAATTAGATGCTCCTGCATATACTGGCTGAAAAGTTCAGTGTTCGACCATCCAGACTCAGACGTAACCCCTGAAGCATTACGATAACTCACCCGTGCGACATAGAGCATTTTTCAAATCTCCAAAATGCCTACTTTTCTTGTGAAAATCCTTGATATTTTTGTTATAAATGTTCAAAACATAGGTTGAGGGTGCTCGCTAGAACCGCCTCGATGAGGCGGTTCTAACGAGTACCCACAACCTATGTCTTTGAGCGGGAATAAGAAAAATAATGTTTACCCCCGTAAACCCCAGTTTTCTCTATATGAAGTGGGGTTTAGGGGGGTCTTCATTTCACGGACTTGTTCACGTGATGGCACCAGCCGAAGCTCCTTCAAGTAGCCATTCTTGCATCCGTTTACCCGGAAAATTAAAGATCGGTGGTATCTGCTGTCCAACTCGATTACCTCCGCCAATCACAGTTGACGTCTGGGATTATCACCTGTTATGGCTTGCGCTTTATACTGGGATCCAGCAACAATTCTTGGTGGCTTATGATCAGTTGATATACCTTTTTCATCGATATTATATATCCTATTTGGCTTGTCCTTGAGGCTATATTTATCCAGAATCCTACAAAGTTCAGTGAAATAGGCATCAATTACAGGTCTAGTTGAACTTTTAGCAATCTCGAGGCTTCTGGGCTTTTTCACTTTCAGTTCAGGCCACCTGTTTAGAAAATCATATAGCCACTGTAGACTTAAACGGTGAGATTTGTCACACAGGCCAAGATGGTGAGCATAGTCTGAAGCCACATTTGTTGTCTCTTGTCTTGATTAGCCATATCCTATTTCTGTCATGGTACTGAGATGTTTACAGAGAAGGGCCTCTTGTTCTAATGTATACAGAGGAGAAGGACCAGACTTTGCAGTGTCAACACTTATTTTGCCCCTAACTCTATCCTTTAAAGTATTAATTGGCACTCCCAAACGTTTAGCTGCCCTATCAACAGGATTTTTCTCTTCAAGTACAGCATTGTAGGCATCTGTCAAATCCTGCTGATTGTATGATGTTCTATAGCTGCCCCGTTTAGATCTGTCTTGGGTCTGAAATGAAATGTGATGAAACTGAGAAGTGATGGCCCGATGCCCAGTTTATCAAGTGTTAACACACACACACACACACACACGCACACACACACACACACACACACACACTGTACATAGAGAGAGAGAGAGAGAGAGAGAGAGAGAGAGAGAGAGAGAGAGAGAGAGAGAGAGAGAGAGAGAGAGAATGTGTGTGTGTAAAGTAGAAGTAAAACAAAGATCAGGAATTGATACAATTAACTTACTCCACCCATAAAAGCCACCAAAGGGAAAGAAATACAAACATTAAGCGACCAGACCATAATGGAAACCTAAACAAAGGTAGGCCATAAGGACAGTTACTTTCCCACAAAATGGCCATATGGCCATCCAAAATTAAAAGACACAAGTGATACACACAGTAAGTAACAAACAACAACATAAATAAATTGTAAGTTGGACTGCAGTTCACAATCAAACTAATATCGAATCAATTATCTTCTTAACGTACAAGGCAAGTGGACCTACAGTTGCAGGAAAAAGGACAAGGAAGTAACATGATAAAATAAAATGTTATTCACACCAGTTTAATGCAGTAAAAAGACATATCAGGATGAAGTTGGTTATATACAACACCCACAATACTTCTTCAGGCTTCTATGAGCCTCTGTAACTTTACAGTCTACCAATTTCTTACATGCTTTTCAATGAATGATAGAGATTTATCAGTGAAATATAAATCGATATTTTCACTGTTTCAAACAGTGAAAATACGACTTTTTATTTTTCACTGTTTGGGACTACTTTTTTCTTCAAATCTAACTCTAATTTCAATTTTATCTTTGTCAGATAACTGAACAATACTGAAATGTGTTCTAATTGACGCATAGCCCGTTCATGTGTGACGGGGACGTTACTGACGTCATTTATCACGTCTTTTGTCGCGCGACGTTAGACTTGCCAGCAACTTCTTTGGAAAACTACTCTCTCAATTATTTCATTAATCATTCATAATAATACCATCCCAGGCCATTTTCAGGTGCAAACTTTTAGTTTACACCCAATAGTATACCCACTAAACCCGATGGACACCACTAAATTGACGCGAAACGAACAGGAACAAAGATAATTTTCTCCGAATGTGAGCGACACCATTAAAGACGCTAAATATTGCCTTTTGAAGCATGTAAGAAACAGAAAATTTGATTTTTTCAGTGCAAGATCAAATTTTATTTCACTCATGAACACCAAAACTGCTATTTTCACTCGTGGCTACGCCACTCGTGAAAATAACAGTTTTGGTGTTCATTCGATGAAATAAAATTCGATCTTACACTGAAAAAATCAAATATCCTCAATATGAATAATAGTTAATATGAAATTAGGCACTGCCTAGTCACGGGCATGGTTATTACTATGTCCATTTCAACAATCAATCAACACTATGGTCATGGATTTTCAATTTAGAATTTACAAAAAAAATCTCTCTACAAAATCATTTGTACAAAAATGAATAAAGTGGATAGTAATTGAACAACACTCTGAAGCAATTAAACAGATTGGTTGATAACTCATGGGAATCTTAATCTCTATATTATAGTTGTACCTCTTATTTAATGCTCGGCTTAAAGTTACTAAAATACCCCCCGCCCCCCCACCAATACAGTACAATTCAAAACATCACCTTGAGCAATCAATTTTTTAAACATTAAAGGGCTATAACTCTGCTGAAAATGATTTGATGTAAAAAAACAAAAACAATCTTTGTAGAGGTCCAGTAGATGAAGCACCATACCAAATATCAAAGACCTAGGCCTTGTGGTTTCACAGAAGAAGATTTTTAAAGATTTTCCTATATAAGTCTATGTAAAACCAAAGGGTCTCGGGCGGGGGCATTTTTGGCCCCGGGGGCTATAATTTGAACAATCTTGGTAGAGGTCCACTAGATGAAATTTCACACCAAATATCAAAGACGTAGGCCTTGTGGTTTCACAGAAGAAGATTTTTAAAGAAATATAAGTCTATGTAAAAACAAAGGGCCCCGAGGCAGGGGCATTTTGGTCTCAGGTCTATAATTTGAACAATCTTGGTAGAGGTCCACTAGATGAAGCTTCATACCAAATATCAAAGACCTAGGCCTTATGGTTTCAGAGAAGAAGATTTTTCAAGATTTTCCCTATATAAGTCTGTGTAAAACCCAAGGGCCCCAGAGCGGGGGCATTTTTTTGCCTCAGGGCTATAAGTTGAACAATCTTCGTAGAGTTCCACAAGATGAAGCTTCAAACCAAATATCAAAGACCTGGGCTCTGCAGTTTCAGACAAGAAGATTTTAAAGATTTTCCCTATATAAGCATATGTCAAACCAAAGGGCCCCGGGGCAGGGGCATTTTGACCCCAGCACTATTTTTAAACAATCTTGGTAGGGGTCCAATAGATGAAGCCTCGCACCAAATAGCAAAGACCTGGCCTTGCGGTTTCAGAGAAGAAATTTTTTAAAGATTTTCCCTATATAAGCCCATGTGAAACAAAAGGGCCCCTGGGCGGTGGCATTTTTGGCCCCAGCCCTATAATTTGAACAATCTTCATAGGCGTCCACTAGATGAAGCTTCGTACCAAATATCAAAGACCTGGGCCTTGTGGTTTCAGAGAAGAAGATTTAAGTTTTTGGTGAAAAAAGTCTATTTTTGGCTCCTGTGACCTTGATGTGCAACAGACCGGATCATTTCTGTGAAGATTTGTCAAACCCAAGCAGTGGTTTAGGAGGAGATGTTGTTTGAAATAATTGTTTATGCACGCACTGTGGACAAAAAGTGATCCCAAAAGCTCACCTCGTCGCTTTCGATGCAAATTCGATGCATGTTTTATTTGCCATAAAGAAGTGTTTCTTTGAGCTTACAGATATATTTATAAAACATGCATCGAATTTGCCATCCATTATACTCATTTGCCAAAGTTTTCTTTCATGATTAGACCATCATCTATTAATAGACAAATCAGCTGATCTGACAAGAATGAAACAGTCCCAATTAAGCTATATCTTGGCAACATAAATTCATACTCAAGGTGAACCACTCAAAGCTTCTTTGGAAACTCCATAAGTATGGGTCAGAGGAAACGCTCCCCGCTTGATTCGCGCCTTCCTTTGTAACTGCTCGCAGACTGTGGTCCTTGATGGTCCTTGATGGTGAGGAATCAGAATCTGTACCAGTGACTTCAGGTGTCCCACAGGGCTCTGTCGTGGGCCCGATTCTGTTCTTATATACATCAATGACCTACCCGATGAGCTAACCTCAAAATATGTCTGAAAGGGAGCTTTCCACTAAATGTTTTCCATAGGCGACAATAGTATGCATTCCCATTTTCCCATCTTTTCTCTGTATCTGAATTGCAAATACTTTCTGGCATCATGAATGAGTTCAGATCCCATGGACAGTAAATTTGTCTGTTAGCCAAGCCATCTACATCTACCAGTCATGTGCTGGGCTCTGCATCTGTCTCAATCTGGTTGTCCATGAACAGATCCAAATCAAGTTAGCTGCCTTAAGGGTACACAAAGAAGCATTTCAAAGAAACACTTCTTTAACTGACAATGTTTACAAATGACATGCAACCAGTGTCTTTTATGGATGTGTCCTGGTCCCAAGTCAGGCTGTAACTGCTCTCTTCTTCATCCAGATAATGAGTCTGCTGTACGAAAGGCTATCAATTTTCGATTATTTGAAAAAGATCATTAAAGATGTTATGGATACCCGTCGAATGCTATGTTGTGACTGTTCCACCAAGTATCCACAACATTTCTTTTTACCTCACCTGTCACGTAGTGACAAGGTAAGCTTTTGTGATCACTTTTCATCCGTCGTCCATGCGTGCGTCTGCTGTACGAAAAGCTATCAATCGAATTGCCATCCATTATACTCATTTGCCACAGTTTTCAATCATGATTAGACCATCATCTATTAATAGACAAATCAGCTGATTGTGACAACAATGAAAAAGTCCCAATTAAGCTTATCTTGCCAACATAAATTCATACTCAAGGTGAACCACTCAAAGCTTCTTTGGAAACTCCATCAGTATGGGTCAGAGGAAACGCCCTCCGCTGGATCCCAGCCTTCCTTGGTAACTGCTCGCAGACTGTGGTCCTTGATGGTGAGGAATCAGAATCTGTACCAGTGACTTCAGGTGTCCCACAGGGCTCTGTCGTGGGCCCGATTCTGTTCTTATATACATCAATGACCTACCAGATGAGCTAACCTCAAAAGTACGTCTGTGGATTGCCTTGCCCCAGAATACTGTTTGTCTGGCAACTCTTGACTTGTTCAAGGATGCAGTTGATAGACTACAGCATTCAAGGCCCTAGATCCAGAGGAAGTTGTTTTTAACCTGATTTTAACTTCAGAATATGATCCATTTTAACCTATCATCTTTTATCCACTTCACTTTATTAGCTTTCCTTTTCTCATTTTACATTAACTTTCTGTCTGATCCTTGCTTGACGCGCGAGCCTGGCTAGAATGTTCTTGCAGACGTATTGCAGTATATAGAGATAGAGAGATAATCCAAATTTTATGAAAATCAATTGTTTCCTTCTCAAGATATATGGCCAAACTGACGCACTGCAAAATGCTGTACAACAGTCCCAAACTAGAGGTTGTCAATATCAAATCACATGCAAAATTTGTTATCAAACCATAAATTTGTTTACAAGATATTCAGGAGAAATGATGGACGAAAGGTTGGGCCAATCCGAGTGTAACTGTTGGTTTTCTTTTGCTCCAGCATTTCAGTTGTTTCTTGATGCTGAGTCCTCACCATTGTTTCATATCTGTGTTTGTTTTATTTATGTGTTCTCGGAGATGTTGCACTGATGAGTTAAGAGACCTTCATGCGGACTGAACAATTTATGTTGAAATCACGACATAAGGGCGAGGATTGCGACCACATAAAATGGATTTAAGCCCCACCAACCCCCAGTAAAAATCATTTCACTGACTGTTCCGATGGTGGTTCTTCTGCCGCGGTTTATTTTTATTATATGGGTTGTCTTTGAGAGTGTGTATTGTTTATATCCTTTTGTTTTGGATAGCCCATTGGCCATTTGTGGGAAAGTAACTGTCCTTTTGGCTTTCTGCTATTGATGTTTCCATTGGGGATTTTGGGGTCTAGTTATTCTTTTGATTGGAGGTGTGGTTAATTGTATCAATATCTGATCATTGCCTTCGCATCTGTTTTAGAACGGAATCGAACTCTGTTTGCCTGAGTGATGAGCAGAGACTCTAGCCATGTCCCCATGAAAGCTGGTTTATACTGCAAGACTGTCATAATACAAGTGTGCTCCATACTAAAATCCTGTATCATAGCTGTGACATGAAATTTAAATGAATCTGGCTGATTATGTTAATTTGTTTATAGTCAAACGACCCATTGAACACTATTTAGAATATACACTGTATATCCAACCACTCAGGCAGTTTGCCTAACATCATCAGTTTAATAGTATTCAAGTCCACCTGTCATGTAAGCCCCTTTCTGTACAGAATGTCCCCAAAAAGAATATCAAATTGGCAAACAGTGCACGCAGTCCCAATTCAGATGTCGCAGAATGCAGATCTGATCAGGGCCTTCACTGTTGATCGAATTTCGATGGCAAGTTCATATGGTGTTAGGATCTATCTATCTATCTACTGGATCAGGGATATTTTTGGCTCCGAATAACATGGGAGAAAATATCTCACCCAGCTGAAACTGGTGAGAAATTACAAAATTTCAGTGAAACAGTACAGTAATGTCCTTAGTCAAATAATGTTTTGCTATGAGATTTTACCCCCATTTAATCAATTTCAATGAGATTTTTGGCGAAAAAGTGAGCAAATCTCTCCCGAAAATGATCCCTGCTGGATGTAAGTCTATGGTCGGGATCTTTAAATAATGTCATGTTGTGAGGTACAGAACTCCTCAGTGCAAATGATAGATAGATAGGGTGGCAGTGATTATTTCTGGATATGAACACGCTCCATTGGTATCATCTGCTGGGTGAATGGCAAAAAGTGCACCGTCAGTCGGATAACTGTGTAGGCTTTCATCCGTCACACCTTGTGTGTACTACATGTACACCTGCGAGTAATGGTCAAATGTGACCGATCACAGGATGGATGGATGGATAGATAGATACATAGATTGATAGATCAGTGGTTAGTGCACTTGCCTCTGACGCTAGAGGCCCCCGTTTGATTCCTGGTGGCAGTGATTATTTCTGGATACGAACACGCTCCATTGGCATCATCTGCTGGGTGAATGAAAGTTCCCCGTCGTTTGGATAACTGTGTAGGCTTTAATCCTACAAACCTTGTGTGTACTCAATGTACACCTGCGAGTAATGGTCAAATGTGACCGATAGATAGATAGATAGATAGATAGATAGATAGATAGATAGATAGATAGATAGATAGATAGATAGATAGATAGATAGATAGATAGATAGATAGATACTGCAATTGCTTCTGGCACTAGAGCCCCCCAGTTTGATTCGTGGTGGCAGTGATCATTTCTGGATGCAAACACCCTCCATTTGCATCATCTGTCTGTCTGTCTTCTACTGATACTGCCTTGGTTACATTTAATCATTACCGCAGGTGTATATCATACACTGCAGGTTTTGCAGGATGAAAGCCTACACAGTAATCATGTAATTACGGTAGGAATCTTTAACCTGCACAGGGGATGGTTCCCCTGCACAGGAGGCCTCCAGTTAACGTCCCGATCCGAAGGACGGTGCACTTTATGACATTCATCCCTGCAAATGATGCCAATGGAGTGTGTTCGGACAACGAAATTTTATCGCCGCTGCCTGGGATCAAACCCAGGACCTCTACTAGGCTCTAGCATCAGAGGCAAGTGCACTAACCAGAGCTATCACGCTCCACCTGCTGAGTGAATGGCAAAAAGTGCACTGTCGTTTGGATAGATAGATAGATATTTAACACCATATGAACTTGCTAAGCAATTTGTCATGATGTATGGTCTGAATCAGGATCAGTTTAGATACCAGTGTGTGTGTTTTACAAAATCAAATGCACCCAAATCTGTGAAGAATGCAGTATAGTCGTTGAAATGTAGAATTTTTGACAGAAACAGCTTTTTACAAATACTTCCTCGTTTGTACAAACTAGCCTTTCAATGTCTTCCTATCAAAGTATCAGAGTATAAGCGTACAAAGCGGCAAAAGCCCCAAAGGAACTGTCAAAATTGTTGTTGACTGACCAAATCGCAGACGGAAGGTAAACAAAAGACTGATTCTCATTTTTGTGGAATCTTTAACGTTTACGCCTAAATAATTCTGATAAGCGCCTGATTAACATTGATCAATGATTTAGAACCGGTCACACATTTTTCGAACAAACGCCGGGAAAATGAATTTTATTTTTTTAAAACGCATTTATTTGTTAAAAATGATACATTATAGTTCTTGAAATTTAGAAAGATCTTGAACATTTACGAAAAAAGAAAACAATTTGACCAAAAATGTAAGCGTTTCTCGCCAGTTTTCAATTCGCGGGATCTCGTAACTTTGGGACGGATCAGCTGAGACAGATGGGCTGGTGAAATGCACGCGCACATTATCTATAGGCGTGCACGCCAAAGTTGCCTTCGGCAACTTTGTCCATGCCCGTATTAAAACAGATAAAGAAGACAGTATGACTATCAAATCTTTCTTATTCAATGCAGCCGAAAAAAATCCAGGTGAACATAAGAACTCCACTGAAGCGGTGCCTTAATTTTTTTAGCAGTATAGAACACGATGTTTTGGTCGCGTGACTACCTTAGCCACCGGTCATGGAGCAGACGCCAGTGTGTATTGACTTGTGTTGAACATTGTGTGTTGGGCTCTAGTTATATTGAAGGTACTGCCACCAATAAATGAACAAAGTTTACGGCGTACTGACAGTCAATTGGTCCAGTTTTTATCAAGATGAAGATTCACCTTAAATAGCTTTATACTGTTTATTTCTTTTTAGACTTTCAGATAGAAACTGTTAACATTTGTAACGTTGTTTACTTTGGTTGTCTCTTGTTTATACTATTTTTATACTTTGCTAATAAAAGATGTTAACATTTAATGTCTCTTCCTTTCAATAAAACAGGGTCATCACAATGATCCCTTACTATCATAGTTGGTCAAAAGTGAGAATGTGATCATTGGGTCACATGTCAATGCCTCAGTTACCTTAACATTGAAATATTTCTTCCAATAAATGCCAGGGTAGTGCCACATAGAAAATTGACACCTCATGGGTTTGTCCATTCCAATGTGTAGATAAACCATATATTGCCTTTGAGTACACTGCATCAAAAGTCTATGTTCCATTAACAAGAACAGTGCAACTTGCTTCCTCACCAGTACTTTCATCTACATCAACTCGTACATCCATGTGGCGGCAATATGGCTACATTTACACCAGGAACAGTACCCTTAAAACCAGGCAAGCCTTTCCTTTTAAAAGGAACCTTTATTCTTTTTTCTTTCGATTTTGGTTGTATGGCAAAGTCGGGATTATTACACTGATTTCGAGCCAATCGTTAATCAGAGGTTGGCGAAAACTGAAGTACTCCTAAAATGCGGCGTCGCACATGCGACCCGGGCGAGGCTCGAAGCCATCACAAAAACACTCCTATAGAGTGTCGACCCCATTCAACCCCACGTTAATATAGAAAAACTGCGGTTAACAGGGGAAAAGCTTGTTTTCCTTATTTCTGCTCTAAAATATAGATTGTGGGTACTTGTTAGAACCGCCTCGATGAGGCGGTTATAACGTGTACCTACAGTCTATATTTTGATAGAAAAATATCACAATTTTTCATCTGAAAATTGTTGTCTTTTGGCGATAAAATTTAAAATGTATTTGCATAGGCGTGTTTTCGTAATGACAGGGTGAGAGGCTATCTGATTAAGAGTGAGCGCTGTTACCCACTGTGCCACGGAGGTCCGTAGGCGATTAGTGTACATGTGTATGGCATACGTGTTTAACTAAAACTGGATAGCAGTGAAGAAAATATATAACCGAACTACAACATATTATTTTCAAAAATATATCTTTATTACAAATTTTAACATACAAACATTCTCCAAAACGAGAACGCGACTTTGCATTAAAACAAGTAGGCACACATTACTGTCAATCAGTTTACTGTAAACACGCCATAAAACACTAGGAAAACATGTTCATGAGAAATAATGGCGGCCAACATGGTGTCAGAAATTGACAAATATCAGGAGCCAGTTGTTTAAAGCATCGTTAGCTTAACGAGCTCGTTAGTTGTCATATTGTTAACTCTTCTAGCAAGTATAATATCAAAAATTTTGGCATTTTTGCTGAAAAAAATGTGAGCAGCTTTTACATCCGCAAAAGCTGCTCACATTTTTTCATCAAAAATTTCAACATATTTGCCATATTTAATGATCAAAGTTTTAACGATACGTTAACTAACAACGTCGTTAGTTTTGAACAACTGGTCCCAGGTGTATATTTTAACATTTTTCTTATTTATGTTTTCAACATAGATTGTTGGTGTTCGTTAGAACCGCCTCAATGAGGCGGTTCTAACGAGTATCCACAAACTATGTTTTTGAACAAAAATAAAGCAGATAACAAATACCCCCTTACACCCCAATTTCATCTATATAAAGTGGGGTTTAAAAGGGTCTTCGTTTCACGGACTTGTTTTCGTGATGATTTTGACGATTAACCGATCTGAGAACAAGAATACCCCGATAATAGATTATCGTAAAACAGTCGGTAATTATTTATTTATTTAGTTAGTTATTCAGTTTTTGGTTTCATAAGCTCAGTTTGTGAGCTCTCGGCGCAGGTGAACTAAACATAAGAGTATTGAAAGAAATGAAATGCTTTTCGTTTATTTATTTACTTTTAGTTTTGAGATTATTTCACTTATTTCGAGCCGATCGTTAATCAGAGGTGGGCCAAAAACAGAGTACCCCGAGAAAAATAAACCTGACCTTCAGTTGCAGAACTTTGTGTCTCACGGAACAGTCTGCATAACCTAGCAATTACACGAAAATCTTCACGATAACAAGTCCGTAAAACAAAGACCGCTTTAAACCCCACTTTATATAGAGAAAAGTAGGGTTTACGGGGTATACATTATCTGCCTTATTTATGCTCAAAAACATAGATTGTGGATACTCTTTAGAACCGCCTCATTGAGGCGGTTCTAACGAACACCCACAAGCTATACTGAAAGCAGAAATAAGAAAGATGTTATCATTTTTACCCAAAATTGGTGTAACTTCTGACACCATGTCGGACACCATTATTTCACACGACCATGTTTGCCTAATGTATCGACTTGTGGATGTCCATCGTCGCCAGCTAGTGTAGGGTCAGCAAAACGTGAAAATCCTAAGCCACGAAAATGACCTGGTTTACAGTATTTCCATATTCCTTTAAGAGACAGGACACACCTCAAGGGAAATTTCTTTAAATACTTAACTTGTTGTTCTTTATTTTATAGGGACATGCTCATAATAGAAACAACTTGCTGCTCAGTTTTGTGCAAATTCTTTCTTTTATGAGTACCCCCTCTTTCTGAGGGGCTCAGTCAACTAGAAGCCCCGCTACAAGCTTGGTCAAGATACTGATTAAAGTCCTCACAAAGTCACAAAAATGTTGCTTGTGCAAACACAAGGCAAATAAATCTCCGATCTGTATCAATTGGCTATTAGAGCTAATTATTTTGTCACTGCTATAGCAGTCACTGTATGAGAAACTACACGTTTGTTAGATAATGTTATCTTTCACGGGCAGTAAACATTCAAATTGACCTCCGTCATTGGTCAGTTGAAAACAATTTGACTTATGTCCGGAGGTCAATTTGAGCGATTCCCGTTATTGGTATCCGTGGGCTGCAGGAAGGTCGCAGATAAGATTATTCTTGACCAAAAGCATATCTTAACAAGAGGGCCCAGAGGGCCCTGAATCGCTCACCTGAGTATCAGTGTCTCTAGTACATTCTTGGCCAAAGGGCTATAATGTGGAAAAAACTTGGTAGTGGTCTACTATATGAAGCTTCATACCAAATATCAAAGACCTGGGCCTTCTGGTTTCAGAAAAGAAAATTTTTTAAGGTTTTCCCTATATAAGCCTATGTAAAACTAGCGGGCCGTCGCGCGGCGACACTTTTGGTGCCAGGGCTATAATTTGAACAATCTCAGTAGAGGTCCACCAGATAAAGCTTCACGCCAAATATCAAAGACCTGGGTTTTCTGGTTTCAGACAAGAAATTTTTTTAAAGTTTTTTTTTCCAATATAAGCCTATGTAAAACTAGTGGGCACCGGCACAGGGACATTTTTGGCCTCAGGGCTATAATTTAAGCAATCCTGATAGAGGTCCACTAGATGACGCTTCACACCAAATATCAAAAACCTGGGCCTTGCTGTTTCAGAGAAGAAGATTTTCAAAGCTAATCTCTATATAAGTCTATATAAAACCAAAAGGCCCCGGGGCGGGGGCTTTTGTGGCCTGAGGGCTATAATTTGAACAATCTTGGTAGAGGTCCACTAGATGAAGCCCCATACCAAATATCAAAGACATGGGCATTACAGTTTCAGAGAAGATTTTTAAAGATTTCACTATATAAGTCTTGTTAAACCAAAGGGCCTCAGGATGGGAGTATTTTGGCCCCAGGGCTATTTGAACAATCTTGATAGAGGTCCACTAGATGAAATTTCCCACCAAATATCAAAGACCTAGGCCTAGTGGTTTCACAGTAGAAGATTTTTAAAGATTTTCCCAAAATAAGTCTATGTAAAACCAAAGGGCCCCGAATGGGGGGCATTTTTTGGCCCCAGGGCTATAATTTGAACAATCTTTGTAGAGGTCCTCAAGATGAAGCTTCACACCAAATATCAAGGACCTGGGCCTTGCGGTTTCAGAGAAGAAGATTTTTTAAAGATTTTCCTTATATAAGCCTTTGTTAAACCAAAGGGCCCCACGGTGGGGGCATTTTTGGCCCCAGCACTATAATTTGAACAATCTTGGTAGGGGTCCACTAGATGAAGCTTCATACCAAATAGCTAAGACCTGTGCCTTGCGGTTTCAGAGAAGAAGATTTTTAAAGATTTTCCCTATATAAGCCCATGTAAAACCAAAGGGCACCGGGGTGGGGGCATTTTTGGTCCCAGCACTTTAATTTGAACGGTCTTTGTAGGGGTCCACTAGATGAAGCTTCATACCAAATAGCAAAGACCTGGGCCTTGCGGTTTCAGAGAAGAAGATTTTTAAAGATTTTCCCTATATAATCCTACATAAAACCAAAGGGCCCCGGGGAGGGGGCATTTTTGGCCCCAGCACTATAATTTGAACGATCTTGGTAGGGGTCAACTAGATGAAGCTTCATACCAAATAGCAAAGACCTGGGCCTTGCGGTTTCAGAGAAGAAGATTTTAAAAGATTTTCCCTATATAAGCCCATGTAAAACCAAAGAGCTCCGGGGCGGGGCATTTTTGGCCACAGCACTATAATATGAACAATCTTGGTAGAGATCCACTAGATGAAGCTTCATACAAAATTACAAAGATCTTGGCCTTGCGGTTTCAGAGAAGAAGATTTTTAAAGGTTTTTCCTAGATAAGCCCATGTAAAATCAAAGAGCTCCGGGGCGGGGCATTTTTAGCCCCAGCACTATAATTTGAACAATCTTGGTCAACTAGATGAAGCTTCATACCAATACCAAATAGCAAAGACCTGGGCCTTGCGGTTTCAGAGAAGATTTTTAAAGATTTTCCCTATATAATCCTACATAAAAACAAAGGGCCCCGGGGCGGGGGCCTTTTTAGCCCCAGCACTATAATTTGAACAATCTTGGTAGGGTCCACTAGATGAAGCTTCATACCAAATAGCAAAGACCTGGGCCTTGTGGTTTCAGAGAAATTTTTTTTTTAAGATTTCAGTGAAAAAAATCTATTTTTGGCTCCTGTGACCTAGATGTGCAACAGACCGGAACCATTTGAACAACTTTGAAAGGGGACCACCTAAGGATCATTCCTGTGAAGTTTAGATTAGTTGTTTAGGAGGAGATGTCGTTTGAAGAAAAAGTTTACGCACAGATGCACGCACGGACGCACGACGGACGACGGACAAAAAGTGATCCAAAAAGCTCACCTCGTCACTACGTGACATTAGTTATAAATGGGAGAATGTCATTCTATCAGTTTTTTGCACCTGCATGTCCATACCGAGTGCTATTGAAAGGTCTTCAGTCGTTTCATCGCAATCATTTTTATACGAAAGGCCCTGGATTCGAGTCCCGGTCGAGCCATGTACTTTTCCCACCCCTGTGACATTGGGTGGCCAGTGTGCATCCAGCACCGCGTCTGAGGACATGAAAGAGTATCAAAAATAAGTCTCGCCGCCCGATTGGATAGGACTTAGAGATTCGGACGAATCTCCGATTCGGGATCATTGCGAAAACACGCCTATACAAATACATTGCCACCTTAATCGCCGAAAAATGAAGATTTTAAGATGAAAAAATACGATATTTTTCTTATTTCTGCTCAAAATATAGATTGTTAGTACTCGTTAGAACCGCCTCATCGAGGCGGTTCTAATAAGTACCAACAATCTATATTTTAGAGCAGAAATAAGAAAAATAAGGTTTACCCCTGTGAACCCTAGGTTTACTATATAAAAGTGTGGTTCGAGGGGGTCAAAATTATATAGGCATGTTTTCGTGATGTAAATCTTAATAGGCAGGGGGAAAATGTAACGGGTCGACCGTATGGCTCGGTAGCTCAGTCGGTAGAGTGTTCGCACGGTATGCGAGAGGCGCTGTACGGTTCGAGTCCAGGTCGAGCCATGTTCTTTTTCCACTCCTGTGACATACCCACAATCTGTATTTTGAGCAGAAATAAGAACAGTATCACAATTTTTCATCTTAAAAAAAATCGTTTTTCCTGGGGTAAAGTTTACAACGATAATTGTATAGGCGTCCTTCTTCTATGTTAATTCCATGATTTTTATTACATGATGTTTATTTAATGGTGTTTATTACATGACCTTATTAACATAATGCCTACGAAAAATCAACAATTAACACGACTATTTTGGTTCTATCCGTCCACATCCCATCCACGGTCCAGCCTTTGCCTTGCGATAAGCGACCTTCAGCCTGTAATCATCCCATTTGAAGTAACTGGAAATAAATAAATAATAAAAATAAACAGAAACTTCAATAAATCGATGGATTGTATACTTGGGTTAATTCGAAATCTTTCTGGAGTCTCTAGAGAAGTGTATTTTGACGCGCCCGCCCATCGGGGCTTGGAGAAATAGACTGCCCCTGGATTGTGATTCCGCGCAGAGCAAAACCAACCGAACTTAACTGCTGAAAAACCATTTAGGTTTAAGCCTGCCCAGTTTAACCACAGTAGTTTGTCTGGGCGGAAGGGCTTGGGATGTCGCCGGGAAGTCGCACAAAATCGCAAGCAACGTGTCCAATATGACCTAAACAGTGTTGACTGGGGTGTAAAACCTCAACACAAACATGGATATTTCACGCATTTTTTTTCTTTCAATTTAAAAAGGATGTTTTACGCACTCATTAGAATTGCCTCAGTGAGGCGATTCTTATGAGTACACACAATAAATCCTAACTACAAATATCCGTAAGCTATCTCATGTCTGACACTAAGTCGAATAACTTTAATCTCGAACGCATTTCATTACCAAAACATGCCTATACAAATACATTGTATACTTTACCACCAATAAAAAGAAAATTTTCAGAAAAAAAAATTCAATATTTTTCTTACTTCAGCTCAAAACATATATTGTGGATACTCGTTAGAACCGCCTTCACGAGGCGGTTCTAACGAATACCCACACTCTATGTTTTTGAGCAGAAATAAGAAAAATAATGTATACCCCTGCAAACTGTATAAAAGTGGGGTTGAAGGGGGTCAAATTAATATAGGCATGTTTTCGTGATGACAAGGTCCCATAGATATTCGAGTTATTGAAGTTGAACCATAAATTAATAAATAAATAAATAAATAAATAAATAAATCTGGCAAAACTATTCCATATATTCCAGAAATTCTTCAAAGGGGATAAGTTCAGCAATAGGTGTAGCAACTCATCCAAATTACTTTTGCCCCATTTATCAAAGGGCTCTGCACTGAAAGCCCCCGCCCATCGGGGCTTGAAGAAATAGACTGGGCCGCATGATGCTTCCAGGCAGAGCTGAAACCGACACCATATGAGTAGTGGTACACCGCTTCCAATGACAAAACGGATTTGTGTCCAAATGTTTCCAAAATGACATATACAGTGTTGACGGGGACGTTAAACCTTTATTTTCTTTTTTTTGTTTTGGTTTTACGGCCCTTTCAAGATTATTTCACTCATATCGAGCCGAGGTGGGCGAAAACCGGAGTACGAGGAGAAAAACCACCTGACCGTCATGTGAACTTGGCGTCTCACATGTGACCGAGCGAGGCTCGAACCACAGCGGTGAGAGACCTAATGATTAAGAGTCAGTGCTCTTATCCGCTAGGTCACGGAGGCTCTTATCCACTAGGCCACGGAGGCCCTCGTTAAACCTTAAATCAAACAAATAAACAAAGGATCTGCATTGAACCGATATCTTAACCCGTTTTGTACCAAGTGGAATCTTACGCCTTATATATAGCAGGGGCCAGTTGTTCAAAGCATCGTTAGCTTAACGAGCTCGTTAGTGGTCATATTGTTAAGTGTTCTAGCAAGTTTAATATCTAAAATTTTGGTATTTTTGCTGAAAAAATGTGAGCAGCTTTTGCATCTGCAAAAGCTGCTCACATTTTTTCAGCAAAAATATTAGCATATTTGCCATAATAAATGATCAAAGTTTTAACGATACGTTAACTAACGACGTCGTTAGTATTGAACAACTGGCCCCAGGAGTCCATTTCAAAATTTAGGGGTGTCAGGTTATGTTTTCATCAAAATTTATTTGGAAAACGGCTGAAATGTTTGCAAACAGCATTCTACGGTGTCTGATCTGGGCCTACACTGTTTGCCAAATTCCCGTTTTGGGCTTTCTGGTACTAAATGGGTTAATAGAAGATCCCTGTCTCACATAGACCCAAATATGTTGTAGAAAGGGTTATTCTTTGGGAGCAAGGAATACACCACAGTACTGGAAAATATGGAGTGTACATGTTTTCTGGGCCAGACTAGCTAGTTTCGACATTTAGGCCCCATCAGTGACCCTCAGATATTTAAAAAAAATCCACAATGGAATCAATGATCACAAAGGACAAGAAAATATAAACTACACTATGATGTAGGGCAAGGAGACATTTACGGCCGCCACACATTCCCACACATCAGCTGTATTGAAGTTAAATATGTTCTAGAAAGGGTTATCCTTTGGAAGCAAGGAATGCACCACAGAACTGGAAAATATGGAGTGTACATGTTTTCTGGGCCAGACTAGCTAGTTTCGGCCATTTAGGCCAAGTTTATGGGGAAACGAATCGGAAGTTCCGCATAATGCGGCCCTCCCCGAATCGTTAAAATGGCCAACAATTTCAAGCCTTACAACGCTAAGAAAGATTACATATGAAAATTCCGCCTGTTTGTGTCATCTGTTATTTTTTGCAAGTTTTTTAAACATATTTTACACAAAGACAGTGTTGATCCTGCTGGGGCTGCGCCTGGAAAGGATCCTGAACTTACTGCTCCTACAACAGCAGTCTGTGATCTCGGTTATCAGGTAAAGAAGACCCCTCTAACCCCCACTTTATATCGAGAAAAGTGGGGTTTACGGGGATCTCATTTATTTTTCTTATTTTTTGATCAAAAACATAGATTGTGGGTACTCGTTCTAACAAGCACTCGCAAACTATATTTTGACTAGGAATAAAAATATGTTTCAAACATTTTCATCTGAAAAAAAAATACAGAAATTCAACTTCGGTGAAGTTGATGTCGCACCTACTCCCCACCTGCCCAACACAAAAAATAAAAGTTTATTTAAGGCAGAAGAGATGAATATAGGGCTTTGAGAAGAACCCATAGCCTATATATGTGAGGTTAAAAACTGACTAATTTCACAATGTGATAAAATGAACTTAAATGATCCAAGAATTATATCCAAAGCATATGAACATCCTCATATCATGGCAAAAACACAGGCAAAGTTTCAAAATGATTAGTATAAAACTGTAAGAGGAGTTGCGGTGACAAAGAGGTACCTCCTGTATATCAATTGAAGCTTCACAATGCGCAAAAAGCGAAAAAAAAAATATTCTGAGAATTATGTCAAAATCACATGCACATCCTCATACCATGGCAAAAGCACACGCACGGGCCTCCCTGGCCTAGTGGATAAGAGCGCTGACTCTTAGTCATTAGGTCTCTCACCGCCGTAGGTTCGAGCCTCGCTCGGGCCACGTGTGAGACGCCAAGTTCTGCAACGGAAGGTCAGGTGGTTTTTCTCCGGGTACTCCGGTTTTCGCCCACCTCTGATTAACGATCGGCTCGATATGAGTGAATTAATCTTGAAAGGGCCGTAAAACCAAAACAAAACAAAAAAAAAATGGCAAAAGCACATGCAAAGTTTCAAAATGATTGGTATAAAACTGTAAGAGGAGTTGCGATGACAAGAGGTACCTATCATATATCAATTGAAGGTTAAAAATGACTAAGTTCACAATGTGGAACAAGTGACAAAAATTGATCCGAAGTTAAAGTCCAAAGCACATGCACACCCTCATACCATAGCAAAAACACACACAAAGTTTCAAAATGATCAATATAAAACTGTAAGAGGAGTTGCGATGACAAGAGGTACCTATTGTATATCAACTAAAGCATAAAAATGGCTAAGTTCATAATGTGCAAAAAGTGAATAAAAAAATTTTCTGAGAATTATGTCGAAACCACATGTACATCCTCAAACCATGGCGAAAGCACACGCAAAGTTTCAAAATGATTGGTATAAAACTGTAAGAGGAGTTGCGATGACAAAAGGTACCTATCATATATCAATTGTAGGTTAAAACTGACACAAAAAAGTTCACAATGTGAAAAAAGTGACAAAAATTGATCGGACGATGAAGTCCAAACCACATGCGAATCCTCATACCATGGCAAAAACACAAGTGTAAAATGTTGACGGAAAGACGGACGGACAACCGGACGAACGGACGGACGGACGAACGGACGGATGGTAACTTTCACGCCTATGTCTTCCTGCTAAAGCAGGTGCGACAAAAATGACAGTTTGAGGGATAAGATGGACGTAAGCACGGGTGTGTTATCGCAATTGTGCAAACTGTTTGCATTACGAAAACACGCCTATACAAATACATTGTAAACTTTTTCACCGATGAAAAATTGTGATATTTAACTTATTTCTGTTCAAAATATAGATTTTGGTTACTCGTTAGAACCGCCTAATCGAGGCGGTTCTAACGAGTACCAACAATCTATACTTTAGATCAGAAATAAGAAAAATAATGTTTACCCCTATAAACCCCATTTTCCTATATAAAAGTGGGGTTCGAAGGGGTCAAATTTTTATAGGCTTTCGTGATGCAACAACGACATTTAAATCAGCGGGCAACAAAGCAAACGATAATTGTTAATTGTTGTGATTGCATCAGCCTTTGTTTATCATTTTCGTTTAAACTATGATTTTTGAACAAAATGTTTTTCACTTAAAAGGTTGACGAATGCTCTGAAACACAACTTTAGATATGCATTTTGGTTAAATTTTCATAGCTTTTTAAATATTGTTGCTTGGCGACTTGTATTTTTTATGTTTCGAAAACTCTAGATGTACATCCTTCACCGTTTGCGAAAGATTCAACCACTTTGTAAATAAATCGATAAAAAAATTATTAACATTTCCAAATGGACTAAGTAGTACTGCCAAAGATATTGTCGAAGATTTAGATCAGTTAAAAATCAATGGGGCATCACGTAAACACGCCTATATACTTTTGACCCCCTTGAACCCCTGATTTATAAAGTAAAACTGTGGTTTGCTGGTGTAAACCTTATTTTTCTATTTCTGCTCTAAAATATGAATTGTGGTTACTCATTACCGAGTACTCACAATCTATATTTTGAGCAGAAATAAGAAAGATATCACAATTTTTCATCTTAAAATTTTCATTTTTTCGGCGATAAAGGTTACAATGTATTTGTATAGGTGTGTTTTCGTGATGGTAATATCAGGAACCTACTTAAGGCCCTTGAAGAAATAAGAGGCCCTCCGATATCTCACAGCTCCCTCCAAGTCAGACCGAAGCCCTTTCCATCGAGCCTTGATATCTATGGGATAACCATGGGGTGGGTTGATAAAATCCTCACGCCAAACACTCATCTGACTGCCCTGGAACAAAAAAATGAAAATCATAAGCACTCTCGTGATGTCTGATTACATCATTACGCAACATACCCGTGCGACATAGTGCATTTTTGCATCTCCAAAATGGCTAACTATCAGATGAAAATTCGTGATTTTTCTTATTTATACTGCAAACATAGGTTGTGGGTGCTCGTTAGAACCGCCTCATTGAGGCGGTTCTAACGAGTACCCACAACCTATGTCTTGGAGCAGAAATAAGAAAAAATAATGTATACCCCCGTAAACCCCATTTATCTCTGTATAACGTGGGGTTTAAATGGGGTGTTAATTTCACGGACTTGTGATGTTACTTCGAAAAAAAATATCAACGGACCTCCGTGGCCTAGTGGTTAAGACCGCTGTCTCTTATTCATTAGGTCCCCCACCGCTGTTGGTTCCAGCCTGGCTCGGGTCACATGTGAGACGCCAAGTTCTGCAATGGAAGGTCAGGTGGTTTTTCTCCGGGTACTCCGGTTATCGCCCACCTTTGATTAACGATCGGCTCGATATGAGTGAAATAATCTTGAAAGGGCCGTGAAACCAAAACCAAGAAAACAAAACAAAAAAAAAACAAGAGCTGTCACTATAGGTGACCAATGTCCCCCGTGGGAGCCAATTTCTGAGTTTTTGCAAAATTGCAATGGGAGATAATTCAGCCAAAAATGACAACAGAGTTATGGCCCTTGGTCAGATTGTAGCCCTTGTGATGGTGAATAAGTGTGTGTAGTTTCATACTTTTGAAGTTATGATCAAGGTTAAAGTTTTTGTGACGGACGGACAGACAGACAAACAAACAAACAGACAGACAGGGCAAATACTATATGCCCCCCGAATTAAAGATTCTCGGGGGTGGGGGGGGGGGGGCATAAAAACGTCGAAAATTTGCGACAGTATACGTAAGTTAGTCAATAATAAGTGATATAAGTAAGTCTTATAATAATTATTATGTTTAACCCATAATTTGCTGAATATTCATTTAAGCCAGACCCATTTCTGTCTATCAACCAATCAAATTACTTGATGTAATTTATTGCTACAAATTCATAAACTGAATGTCAAACAGTGTAGATACTGATCAGATTGCTTCTTCAGAAGCCATCTGATCTGGATCTACACTGTTTGCAAAGATAGGGGCTGTCGTGAACAGCAAGATAAGACTTCTTAAGAAGCCATCTGATCTGGATCTACACTGTTTGCAAAGATAGGGGTTGTCGTGAACAGCAAGATAAGACTTCTTAAGAAGCCATCTGATCTGGATCTACACTATTTGCAAAGATAGGGGTTGTTGTGAACAGCAAGATAAGGGTTCTTCAGAAGCCATCTGATCTGGATCTACACTGTTTGCAAAAGATAGGGATTGTCGTGAACAGCAAGATAAGACTGCTTCAGAAGCCATCTGATCTGGATCTACACTGTTTGCAAACATAGGGGTTGTCATGAACAGCAGGATAAGACTTCTTCAGAAGCCATCTGATCTGGATCTACACTGTTTGCAAAGATAGGGGTTGTCATGAACAGCAGGATAAGACTTTTCAGAAGCCATCTGATCTGGATCTACACTGTTTGCAAAAGTAGGGGTTGTCGTGAACAGCAAGATAAGGGTTAATGGTATATTCAATTGGTTGTATCCAATAGGTGTTGTCAATAATTATTGGTACTGAAGTCACAGATGTTTAGTTGCTAGCCAACAACGGAGCGCTGTTTAACTGACTCTAGCAATGTTTTTTTTTTTTTTTGTTGTTGTTGTTTTTTTTTCTTGTTGCATGGTAACAAGCATGAAATGAATAAGTGTAAAAAACACTGCATTATAAACTTTGAAGAATTGCAAATCGCTCTGGATAAGTATTTCATCAACTTAATACGTAAAAATGTTTGAAAAATCCAACTTTTCAGCGTTCGATATATTTATCCGAAGGATTCAAAACAGTTCAAAACAACCGTGGTCAACGAGCCATCGGTGTTCGAGCCATCGAAAATACTCCCCAGCAGGCACAGGACGTAATTGTGACGTCACATCTAAGTTACTCTGTATGTATAGCAAGAAAGATTCTATTCTATTCAGTTGAAAATAGGTTAAAGTGACACTATACCCTGATCACTCAGATCTTTAAAGACGTCATACATTATAAGCAGTCTGATCTAAAGTGGCGTCAAACTCTGAGCACTCTGGTCCGAAGTGCCGTTACACCTTGTGAGCATCTAAAATGACGCCATAGCTTGTTGCCACTCTGATCTTAAGTAACCTCATACCTTGAGGACCCTGATCTCTCCATTGTCTTCCTGTAGAGCCGCTTGTAGACCGGTATACCAGCCCTTTAGTCGCTTTGGATAACCAGGGTCAAGATTGAATCCAGTGTACCTCCAGTATCGTTTGCCTGAAAAGATACACTCTTTTGACAAGTCCATGCAAAACGTTTTCAGTTAGCATGGCTTTTCTTTACTATTATATACCCAGCAAAAAAATCTGCACAACTGGGTTTTTTCGACCTGTTTGCCTAAAACAAAAATATACAGAAAAAGTAATTACAATACAAGAACGTTTAAATCAATCCTAATAATAAACAGAAATCAAATAAAGAATATCATCACTACGTCATGAATAATACTTCTCCGAAGGCACATGGGGCAGGCTGTCAAAAAATGACAAAATCACAGTTTCTGAACTGTAACTCATTAATCAATAATGAGTATAGACACCAAGATTCACACGACACTCGTCAAGTCTCCTCCTCGTGGAATTCACCAGTCTCTGTATATGGGCCCCGTCAAGCGATTTTGGTACTTATCGCCTATGCGAGCAGCGATGGTTCAGGCGAGCCTGCGCATCCGCGCAGTCTCGCCAGAACCTTCGCTGCTCGCTCATACAAGCAGTGAATCAAGAGGAACCTTCAGACGGAAAGCCATATCCCTGGCCCATCTGAATGGCTGGGCATGCGCAGTTAAAGTTTGTCATGACGGAATGCTCGAAGACCCAAATTCGCTTGGCGGGGCTCATATGATGCCGAGGACTCGCAGCCCATTCTTGGAGTAGAAGTCTCTGCAAGTCTGGAAGTCTTGTGTGTTGATTGGCCCGTTTGTTTACAGCCCGACCAAGAATATCACACAAATCTTCAATGCAGCCAAGTCAGGGGACATCGGTGGCCACTCAAGTCTCTGCACACCATTCTGCTGCAGGAAAGCATCGACAATCCTGGCACGATATGGTCTCGCATTGTCGTCCTGGAAGATGGACTTCTGGCCCATCTGTCTGAGATACGGTACAACAAGAGGTCTTGAAATTTCGTCAATGTACCGACGACCATTCAAGTTTCCGGGCAATACGTCAAGGGCAGTTCTGCCATTAGAACTGATACCTACCCAAACCGTTACACTGCCGCCGTTGTAAGCTTTTGTTGGTGGGACATTAGGCTCAATGTGCCTCTACTCAGTGCGACACCAAACTCTGATCCGACCATCAATCTACCGAAGACAAAATCTCGACTCATCGGGAAAAAGAACTTCCGACCACTGCCGTCGGCTCCATATGTCATGTCGTGTACAAAACTGGCGCCGTAGAGCCCTGTGGCGTTGAGAAATCTGGGGCTTCCTAGCCCGTTTTCTTGATTTGAACCCCGAGGCTCAAACTCTGTTCCTGACTGTCTGTACCGAGATTCGACGTGCGCCAGGCCCACATTGTTGTCTCAACATTCTCTCCAGACAGGGACCATCAACAAAACGTCGCCTTGCTACAGTTACCGCAATGTATCGGTCTTCACGATGGGTGGTAATTCTCGGTCCTCCGGACCTGGTTCGGTCGGAAACTGCCCCCGTTGCTTGATGACGCTGACGTATGCGGACAATAGTGCTGCAATGCACGTTGAACGGATTAGCAACATCTTGCGGATGAGCCCCCACCTCTAAACGCCCAAGCGCCCGGGCTCTTTCTTCATCAGTTAGCTTTCTCAAAGCTCGGAAAGGTCTAGCATTCGCCTTTGTTGTAACCAAAGGCTTAATAATGGGCAATTAAAACTGATTTAATGAAATGATGAACATCTTTAAAAACATGCAAAAATGCAGTTTGATATGTAGCCTGGTGAGCACTTTAAATTCCATGCATGTAATTGGATAAGAAATTTGATGGTGACTTTCTCTTAAAATCGCATGCAGCACCACTAATACAAAAGCCAGGTAACAGAACACCACAAGCCAACGTCTGCAGCAGCAGTACCAGCAACAACAAGAGCAGCAGTTTACCAAAATTACCAAAATTAACCAACAGTTGGTTGGTTGGTTGATTTGAGGTTTAACGTCCCCGTCAACACTGTAAAGGTCATTTTGGAGACGTTGCTTCCAATTTTGTGGGACTTTTACCCGACATTGAGATGAAATGACATCTCAAGCCCTGTCGCCCAATGAAACCAATAGGGTTTATTAGCATGGACGGTCCGCCTCGCAGCGCGGTTCCTGGACAGGTTTAGATCCTCTAAGCGGTTTACCAGTACTAGCGTGCGGGCCAGATTCAGCTCTGCGTGGAAGCATCATGCAGCCCATATATTTCTTCAAGCCCCTATGGGCGGAGGCCGAAAATTAACCAACGACCCATTAAAATAATGCCTTTCGTCCTATAAGCGTTCAAACGTCTTAAGCCTACAGACGGACAGGTAATAAACGAATGCATTGAAAATCGATAATTTTGTCATTTTTGACTGCCGAACCCAGGTACCTTGTCAAGCTAAAATGCCCAGCATTTCTTGTGCGATTTTGATTCTGTTTAAAGCAAACTGTTTCCAAAAGGGTAAGCTAAAAGCTGGTATGTAATATGTAAACAGATACTACATGTGAGTAAAATAAATTGGCAAAACCCCCAGTTGTGCAAAACTTTTTTGCCGGGTATATATTCTAATAAAGCGGCCAAAAAAGTTGTGATTTTCAAGGACTTGTTATCATGACAGATTATCATGTTTTCATACAGCACGTGAACAAGCAGCCGTTTGAGAGGATAAGTTGAAAAGGACGTCAGCGAATGGTTTTGTTATTAAGCATTGTCCACTGTTGTCAAAAGGCAACGACGCTTCGGTAATGATAATTCTATCGGTATAGTCTGTCTTGCCAGGCAAATGACGGGTATGATCATGATCACGGTGCAACCTGTCAAACCTACCTGTGGCGGGGTATTTATTTATCATCAATTTCTTGACAACATATATACATACAAAGTACATACATATGCATCAAAGGATTAGATGTAGGATTAGATGTAGGCTCAGCCTACACGTATCCTCTCCTTGATGACCGGTACATATATGATATACATTCACAAACAAAAACATTACTTCATAAATATCAGGAACAGCTTTGAAACTATTGAGACAAATATGAATGCCATTTTTACACGCACGTTGTCATGACTAAACATAATCGGACTTATATAAGCAGACAAATACAGTTATAAGAGAGAGAGAGAGAGAGAGAGAGAGAGAGAGAGAGAGAGAGAGAGAGAGAGAGAGAGAGAGAGAGAGAGAGAGAGACTTGCACTAGGTCAGAATTAAAGCTGCTCAGCTGTATTCGTGGAACATCTTGGTAGTTGTTTAGGCGGAGGATCACCCTGGTAGATATCTTTTTAATAGTGCTTTTTATGTAAGTATAGTAATCGCAGATAAGATTGACTAGGCGGAGCTATTCAGGTGTTGTCAATTTATGTCAAATTCGCTGAGTCCACCAGAAGATTCGGTAGAGTGCCTTTCGCACGCTTGCTACAAGCGGACGATATGGTCATATACGCCACAGCTATGCTTGTGTTACAGTTGAATTCACACAATCGGGTGACTTGGTTTGACTTTATGTTACTGGAATGTTCCTAAGGCAGGTACAAACGATAGCTCCGCCTAGTCAAACTTATCTGCGACTACTATATCGAATGCAAGAGATTTATTAGACCTGTATTGCATTATTGAAACCGTTCGCGAAAGTAGGTTCGTTACGTCCTTTTTAACAGACCACGTCTTCACATTTTGAAGAAGAAACCAGTTATCTTCGAAGATATCGGTAAGTTATAGAAGTTATAGTTATATGTGACAGTTACGCATGTCGTGTACAGTTTTAAAATATGGGCAAAGGAGCGTGAGAGAAATTTAGGCTGTTTTAGCCGATTGTAATATGCTTACTAGATTATAGATAAGGGAGATAAATCGGTGGAAACCTGGTGCAAATATTAATAATTTTAATGGTTCATAGCAGCCCTACTTATTTGTTTGTTTGATTTGAGTTAGAGTTAGTTTTAGTTTTACGTCCCACCAACAGCGAAGGTCATACGGAGACGGGACCTCGGTTTTAAGACACATCCGAAAGTCTGGAGAAGCCCGGGATCGATCCTGCGATCCCTGGTTTACGAGGCGAGTAGCGTAAATTGTTTGATTTGAGGTTTAACGTCCCCGTCAACACTGGATAGGTAATTTTGGAGACGTTGCTTCCAATTCTATGGGACATTTACCCGACATTGAAATGAAATGACATCTCAAGCCCTGTCGTTAATCTCAATGTCGGGTAAAAGTCCCACAAAATTGAAAGCAACGTCTCCGAAAAGACCTTTACAGTATTGACGGGGACGTTAAACCTCAAAGCAAAACAAACAAACAAACAAACTGACCTCGAAACTCGAGAACTCACTGCAGAGCTTTTTTTTCATTTAAGAACTATAAAAACTGAAAGTTGTAGATTGTTTTAACTCTTGAGGGTTTATTTGCAGAGCCAACTGTGTAAAAAAGAGGGGAAAAACTTCCCTTCTACTGCCTTAGAAAACTCAAAGTAAAATACAGTCGAACTTCAATGGCTCGAACACCTTTGGGACCTCGAAAATCTGTTCGAGACAGGGGTAGTTCGAGCCACTGAGGTAACTGTCAGGAGGCATAACGAGATACTTTTAGACATCTTTTCGGTGTTCTATAATGAAAATGTATGCTGTGTGTACTCATTAGAATCGCCTCATCGAGGCGATTCTAATGAGTACACATAGCATACATTTGCAAGATAAAAGACTAAAATATCCTTAATTATCCCCCACTATTTCTTATGTAGAGGATTTCGCTAGGGGCTCAAGAACGGGTTCGACACATCCATGGTACACGAGCCATCGGTGTTCGAGCCATCGAAGTTCTACTGTAATACCTTTAAAGAAATAGAATTTCCTTCCCCATCTGTCATATACTGCAGCTCCTACCCAGCTTGGACCCTTCTGAAACACCTTCCTTGTTTGTTTGGGGAAGCCCCGCTCTATCCCTACACCATTAGAGTTAAACTTGTAAGTTTTTCTTCCTCGAAATATGTATAAATGACCATCAGGTCCTGAAAAAAATAAGTAAATCGACAGTACCATTTCGAAAATTCAGTCAAACCTGTCTTAAGCAAGCATGCATTTAGTTCCCGGAAAAAGGCAAATGCATAAATGTTTACCTGTATTTAGCAGGCACATGCCTTAAGCAAGCACATTTTGATCATCCCTAAGGTGCTTGCTCAACACAGGTTGGACTGTACGCCTATATAGAAACAGTGTAAATGTTAATGCCGAAAAAGCGAAATTTTTCTTATTTCTTCTCAAAATATAGATTGTGGGTAGTCGTTAGCACCAATGAGGCGGTTCTAACGAGTACCGACAACCTATGTCTTGGAGCAGAAATAAGAAAAATAATGTATATCCCCGTAACCCAGTTTTCTCTATATAAAATGGGGTTTAGGAGGGGGGGGGGGAATCTTCAATTAACGGACTTGTTCACGTGATGAGTAAATCGACAGGACCATTACGAAAATTCCCCTATACAAAAACAGTGTAAATGTTACCGCCGAAAAAAAAAAAAATTTAAGACGAAAAATTGTGATATTTTTCTCACTTCTGCTTAAAATATATATTATTTTTCTCACTTCTGCTTAAAATATATATTGTGGGCAGTTGTTAGAACCGCCTCATCGAGGCGGTTCTAACGAGTACCTAACGAGTACCCACAATCTTTATTTTAGGACAGAAATAAGAAAACTAAGCTTTAGCCTTGTAACCCCCAGTTTTATTATATAAAAGTGGGCTTCAAGCTGGTCGGAATTATATAGGTGTGTTTTGATGATGGATAACCGTGGCTTTCTGTGCTATAAAAACGCACTTTACATGTGTTGACTTTAGTTAAGTAGCCCAGTAAACGATGTTTAGGTCATATCGATCAGGTTAACTAAACATCACAAGCTGTGGGGTCGGGCCGGTAAGCTAAATAAAAGCAGCTGTGTGGAAGTTAAAGGAGCGATCTGATCAGTGTCTGCACTGTTTGCCATTCCGTTTGCGCATTTAGGACTCCTTGCTGGAAATATCGTGAAAAATGGTAAACATTTAGCAGAATTACAGCAAGTCCTCAAGGTGTCCGAATTTGTAGGATTTTAGGGTAAATTGCTTGTTTCACTGTCAAACAAGCAGGCAGGTTCTGCCCTGTAGATAAATGGAATCAGCATTACAATTGAGGACAAGGGCTGAATAATCGAAAACTTCAGAGCTGAAGCCCCTTCGATCAAATGTTACTACGTCGCTAAGGCAACGTCAAATCAACGTCGGTGCAACGTCATGACGTTGCACCGACGTAAATATGACGTTGCATATACATCATGAGGTTGCACTGACGTTGGTGTGACGTTACAATTACGCCATCGTGCCAATTTTTTCTGGCCACTTATGTCATCATGACTCACGATGATCAAGATAACGGCTACTTATGGTCATGCTAATTTTGTATCTGTGACGTCATGATGCTGTGGTAAAAAGGTTTTTTATCTGAAAAAAGGAACTGGACTTAGAATTATTTCCTGGCAAATTTATGATTTTGCTCGATCATACACATGATAGCTGACTATCAAAACTCGACTGTTTCTATTTCTGATATTGAGTGTAAAATCCTTGTAACGTGGATAGTTGACTGGGCCGGTAAACGCCAATACAAACAAACAAACAAATATGCAATGGTTTATGCAATAGGATCGACGCCGTCTTTATTTTGGCCCCGTTAAGCGATTTTGGTACTTATCGCCTATGCGAGCAGCGAAGGTTCAGGCGAGCCTGCGCATCCGCGCAGTCTCGCCAGAACCTTCGCTGCTCGCTCATACAAGCAGTGAATCAAGAGGAACCTTCAGACAGAAAGCCATATCCCTGGCCCCTCTGAATGGCTGGGCATGCGCAGTTAAAATCTGTCATGACGGAATGCTCGAAGACCCAAATTCGCTTGGCGGGGCTCATTTGATTTTCTTGTACACCATTCGGCCTCGGTCCAATAAAGCAGACCGGGAAACTGGAACAAGGCCGGTACGAATTTACTTCGTTAATGACAATTGTATTAATTAACTTCAATTGAGCCCCGCCAAGCGAATTTGGGTCTTCGAGCATTCCGTCATAACAAATTTTAACTGCGCATGCCCAGCCATTCAGAGGGGCCAGGGATATGGCTTTCTGTCTGAAGGTTCCTCTTGATTTACTGCTTGTATGAGCGAGCAGCGAAGGTTCTGGCGAGACTGCGCGGATGCGCAGGCTCGCCTGAACCTTCGCTGCTCGCATAGGCGATAAGTACCAAAATCGCTTGGCGGGGCCCAATTAAGAGTCGTATTGGCCCTTTCTTGTCTGTGTTGACCCTCCTTAGGTCATATTGGCCCTCTTTTTTCCCGAAGGACCTGTAACAGGGCCATTGTGAATCTCCCTGGTGAATGACAATTTTATTAATTAACTTCAATAATATAATAGTATTATTAAAATAATTTCGTATTGGCCAAGTTACAGGTTCGAGGTCTGCTGTATTTTGGTCCGAGGCGGAAGGCCTTGGGCCAATACGGCTTCGTGCCAACACGGCTGACCGAGGATCTGTAACTGGGCAAGTACGAAATTACTTGATTAATGAAAATTTTATTAACTGACACAATTAAAGAAAACTCAACTATTAATGTTTGACCTCAGCCTAATATTGGTTGACCTTGTGTTAATACGGATGACTCCGGATCAATACAGGATAGTCAATTAATAACGAGTCGTATTGGCCTTGTATTTCTGTATCGGCCCTCTTTTTCCGTAAAGTGCAGTCAGTTTCGGCTATATAAATGTTATTCTATTGCATTTGATTAATAATAAGGGAACAGGGAGGTTCCAGAGGACTCTCGTTATAACGACAGTATTTGTTCCCTATTATTGTTCCGTTATAAAGAATTTGCCGTTATAAAGAATCCCAGTCAGGAGTATGATAAGTAATTAAAGACCCTTTCCCCATAATTACTCCAAGAAACAAATGTTATAGACATTTGTTAGAATCGCCTCGATGAGGCGATTCTAACAAATATCTACAACATTTGTTTCATGGAGTATTAGATTACAAGACTCTTTCATGCTATGGACTCGATTTGTGCATTTCCAACCCGAGGGAAGCCCACGCCACTCGGAACAGAGGCTAAGCATTTAGCTTAGTAGTCATTCAATTCAAATTGCCGCTGTAACGAGTTTTGCCATTATAACGAATGTCGGTATAAAGAGGATTGGCTAAACATCGATGGTTGCGCAGCCTGATGTTGGTCTTTGCCTGTCGTACTTGTGATCATGTAGATTGTTTGTGCACCGTGTCTTATTGCAACAATAATTGTCATCAGATTGCATAGCTTGCCCGGAAAGGTGTTTTTGCATTACGAAAACACGCCTATACAAACACATTGTAAACTTTACCGCCGGAAAAATGGAAACTTTTAAGATGAAAAATTGCAAATTTTTTTCTTATTTCTGCTTAAAATATTGATTGTGGGTACTTGTTAGAACCGCCTCATCGGGGCGGTTCTAGCGTTTACCCACAATCTATATTTTAGAGCATCAATAAGAAAATATGGCTTACCCCTGTAAACCCAGTTTTGCTATATAAAATGTGGTTCAAGGGGCTAAAAATTATATAGGCATGTTTTTGTGATGTATTTGAGCTTAAGATAATCGGGGTTATCACTGAATAAAGGGGAAGGGAACACCTTCAGGGGAGGCAACTCTTGCAAAAGTATTTTTGTCTCCCATGTCAAGAGGGGTCAACTCTTAAAGGAAAGAATTTGCTCCTATGGAGCAAATTCTTTCCTTTAAGAGTATATACCTTTTTAGTGCAACAGGGCTTATAGAAAAGCGAACAGGAAGTCCGGAAAGTTGTCTCCCTTTTGAAAAATGGCGGAAACATCTGCCAGGTGTTCCCATTCCACTTAAAACTTAACCATGATTTTGACCACAAGGTCATGAACATGGGTTTGGGAATTGTTGGATAAAACAACATACTAAATGTGAACTAAATCCATCTAATATATAAAGCCCCCGCTAATAGGGGCTTGAAGAAATATATGGGCTGCACGATGCTTCCACGCAGAGCTGAATCCGGCCCGCACACCAGTACTGGTAAACCGCTTAGAGGATCTAAGCCTGTCCAGGAACCGCGGTGCGAGGCGGACCGTCCATGCTAATAAACCCTATTGGTTTCATTGGGCGACAGGGCTTGAGAAGTCATTTCATCTCAATGTCGGGTAAAAGTCCCACAAAATTGGAAGCAACGTCTCCAAAATGACCTTTACAGTGTTGACGGGGACGTTAAACCTCAAATCAAACAAAACAAACAAAAAATCCATTTAATATGTCGGGGAATATGAGGTCTTTTAAAAATATTTTAGCATAAAACTATAAAGTAAAATTTCTAAGTCTGTGAGCTTGACATGAAGAGCATGGGCTAGGGCCGATGCAATGCTGAATGAAAGTTTGAACCTGCATCATATCCATCATGCTGTTTGGAAAACATTAGCTCTCGAAATCTTAAACTTAAAAGTGGACGCCATGCAGCCGGCCTCGGTAGCTAAGTCTGATGCGCGTCTGACTGATGATCAGAAGGACGCGGGCTGGTTACCTGCTGTGGTCGGCAACAATTTTCGTGCAGATTGGTCATGAAATCTTTTCTACGGTCATTCTCTCCCTTCCGCTGATTCAAGAAGGGCAGTTGTCAGTTTCTGGATTCAGAATGAGCACTGTACTGGTTAACCACTAACGTATAAACCTGCCCAGGAAAAACGTGGATAGGTAAACTGACCGGCTCAAAAATGACCTAAATAAGTGTTTACTGGGTTGTTAAACTCCAATACAAACAAACAAATGTGGACGCCGACTCTAACGCCAACGTCGATGCCGGGGGAAAAAGCACTTCCTGTACGTTGTCCAGGCGAGACAAAATAAAATGATCCAGCGTACGACAAAACCAAAAATAAAATATGTGCGCCAATCGAAGCCTCAGATCAGCCTGCGCATCCATATAGTCTAACCAGAGACTTCTCTTGCTGCATGGAGGAGCATTGGGTCCTTAGCTATCCATAGAGCGCACAATGAAGACTCTGATCAGACTGCGCGGATGCGCAGTCTGATCTGAGTCTTCGTTGGGCGCACATGTCTTATTGTATGTTTTGTCATGCGCTGGCTCAAATGACAATACATACCATTGGCAATGTCGTCGATTTTAAGTGAACAAACATCGGACGGGGCAGATGTCGGGCGTGGTTTCTTCGTCGTCCTTTTTCGACGTTGAGTTGTTCGTGGCCTAGGTCTGGTTGTGGGTCTTGGGGTGACATTGTCAGGCGGTCTCATGCCCCCTAAAATGATGAAAGGTAACAATTTGTTATCGGTGCCGGGTCAAGTTCTTCAAAGCCTCGTTAGCTTAAGGAGCTCGTTAGTGGTCAAATTATTAACTGATCTAGCAAGTAGACTATCGAAATTTTTGGTATTTTTGCTGAAAAAAAGTGCACACATTTTTTCAGCAAAAATATTATATTTGCCATATTTAATGATCAAAGTTTTAACGATACGTTAACTAACGACATCGTTAGTTTTGAACAACCGGGCCCAGCTGGTCAACGTCGAATCGGTACAGACACAGTGGCGTATCGAGATAAAACGTATTGTTACAAGCAACAAGGAAATTCTAGGTAAAAATGACATTAATCTTTCTGTCGATAGGGGCTACACTTAACCACTATCCGGTTGCATAAATTATTGCCGTTCTGTTACAAACGTATAACCTAGCCCTCAAAACCAAGCCCTCAAAACCTAGCCCTCAAAACCTAGCCCTCAAAACCTGACAGTGTTTTTTTTTTTTTTTTTTGGTTTTTGTTTCATGGCCCTTTCAAGATTATTTCACTCATATCGAGCCGTTCGTTAATCAGAGGTGGGCGAAAACCGGAGTACCCGGGTAAAAACCACATGACCTTCCGTTACAGAACTTGGCGTCTCACATGTGACCCGAGTCAGGCTCGAACCCACAGCGGTGAGAGACCTTATGATTAAGAGTCATCGCTCTTATTCACTAGACCCCGCCGGGAGGCCCGTTCCTGACAGTGTGACTGTGGCCTCACGTGCCGGTAACCATGGCGGCTTTTATTCCGTATTCATTATGAAAACAAGCCTATATAATTCTGACCCCACTTGAACCCCACTTTTATACAGTAAAACTGGGTTTTACAGGGGTAAATCCTATTTTTCATATTTCTGCTCTAAAATATAGATTGTGGGTACTCGTTAGAACCGCCTCGATGAGAATATAGATTGTGGGTACTCGTTAGAACCGCCTCGATGAGGCGGTTCTAAATCGAGGCGGTTCTAACGAGTACCCACAATCTATATTTTGAGCAGAATTAAGAAAAATATCGCAATTTTTCATCTTAAAAATTTCTTTCTTTTTTTTTCGACGATAAAATTTGCAATGTATTTGTAAAGGCATGTTTTCGTAATGATACATATAATTTTAATGGATGACATTATCCAGTAAATGAAAGGGACACGATTTGATAATACTCATTACAAAAACATTACATGTCTATGCAAATACATTGAAACTATACCGCCGAAAAAACGAACATTTTAAGATGATAATTGTGATATTTTTCTTATTTCTGCTGAAAATATAGATTGAGGATACTCGTTAGAACCGCCTCGATAAATATCGCAATTTTTCATCTTAAAAAATTCTTTTTTTTTTTTTTGTTTTCTTCGGCAATAAAATTTACAATGAATTTCTGGTCGCGTATGAAACACCCTTCCCGATCCCGATCTTAAAATCCCCGATCCAAAATTTTGTTTTGGTCCTAGGACAGTTATGCGAAGTTGTTTTAAACAATTGTCATGTTTATTTTATACAGCTATGTAACTGTATTCTTATTTAGGTATATTTTTTTCAAATTTATCAAATTTCTGATTTAATCCTATTTTTTTTCTCGGGGATATGAAACACCCTGCAGATTTGGGGTACAATTTTTGTATTCCTTCCCCTTTACTTCAACAATAAATGATAATTAAATGGTAAAATAAGCCTAATAGAATTGCTATATGCTTTTTGGCTTTTTTTTTTTTTTTTTTAATAAAATAAAATATATGAAGTGTTTCGGTTTTTATATATTTTGAACCAAAATGATTGCCGGTCACGCCATCTATTTAAATTGCAAAACCGCTGAGTAGAATAAAGGAAATGACCCGACACGGACCAAACTGGAGTTTCACATAATAGACCTAAATAGTGTAGGCCCAAAGAGTCCCAAAGATTGGATAGGTTTGGCTCAAAATTAACAGTTTTGTGCGGCCTGTGCCCTTGAAAATAAGGTCGGCATCAAAACGTAATGGCTGTTTGGCGTTGGCCCGTTTCGGGCTATTTCTTTTATATTCAATTCAGCGGTCGTACTATATAAATAGATGGAGTGATCGGCAATCGTTTTTGTTCGAAATATGCAAACTCCGAAAACTTTCATAAGTTGTATTCTATTCAAGAAAAGCTAAAAAGCACATAAAAAATCATGAGGCCGATTTTACCAATTTAATTATTCTTTGTTTGTTGAAGTAAAGGCGGGGAATATAAAATTCTTACCCCAAATCGACAGGGTTTTTTCATACCCCTGAGATAGAAATAATTTCGGATAAATTCACAAATTGGACATCTTGGAACAAAATATACCTAAAGATAGTCTATGAGCAGAGGACCCTGTATGCAGAAAACTCAAAGAAAGAATAACTGCACCCTTCTAAATAAGTTTTTAAAGCCGGATTTAGTCTTAATTATAGGTGGTCTTAATAGCGAAAATTTACTGCATTGTTCATTAAACGCATGTGTAATGTGCCTTACGCCCAATTCGCCCGTGATATTCACGTTTTATCATTAGTTTTATTTCATTTAAATGATTGTTTTGTGGTATACTTACGGTATACCAAGCCTATCCAGGCAAAGCGATGCGAGTGGGCCCGTCACTGCTTACAAACCCTATTGGTTTCATTGGCTGACAGGGCTGGAGATGTCATTTCATCTCAAGGTCGGATAAAAGTCCCACAAAATTGGAAGCAACGTCTCCAAAAAGACCTAAATAATAGTATTGACGGGGACATTAAACTTCAACTTAAACAAACAAAAATACTTACGATATAAAGACTGCATTCCTCTCCTATCATCATCATGTAGGCCGTAGTTCGGGTCATATCCAGCGTAGAACGGTGCCATCAGGGCCCCTTAAGAAGAAAAGAAAACGAGTTTCACATTGGGAACCTATTTTTGATATTAGGTGAATATCAGACTGCACGCATCTTAGAGTTCGATGTACATGTGTCTGTTAAAGGCATTTATTCTTGAATATTGAGGGCTATCATTCCATTACATAATATTATGTAGCCCTCAGTGCTGACTGAAGAGAAATCCTCTGTCTTCAACAGATAAGGGGCCTCCTTGGGGAAAATCAATAATTTACTACCTTTTCACTTCATTCTACATTTTTAATTTTCCTCTTAAGTGCCTCAGTCAAGAGCTCAGTCAACAAGAGTTCCTAATCACCCTATTAAGGGTCGCCTTTGATCTGCTATAGTCAGTATATCACAAGGGGCAATAAAACAATTATGAACAGACGGTGTGTCGTACTGTTACAAGACTAAATGCATATTAACTTAAGCCAGAGTAAAATAACACAAATGATGTGTAAATCCTGCAAATACAAAAGCCCTATACACATTTCCCCGTGTGCAATCTTTCGTATCTCCGAAACGGTACAATTTTCTGATGAAAATTTGTGACATATTTCCTTATTTTTACTTAAAACATAGCTTGAGGATGCTCGTTAGACATTGAAGCGGTTCCCACAACCAATGTCTAAGAACAGAAATAAAAGAGAAATAATGTATACCCTGAAAACCTCAGTCATCTCTGTATAAAGTGGGGTGTTCATTTCACGGACTTTTAACATGCGTGTATTCTTTCGATAAGCAAATACGTTTATGTGTGAAAATGAAAATTTCTACAGTAGAACTTCAATGGCTCGAACACCTTTGGGACCTCTAAAATCTGTTCGAGACAGGGGTAGTTCGAGCCACTGAGAGTTACTGCCAGGAGGCATAAGGAGATCTTTTTTGACATCTTTTTGGTGTTCTATAATGAAAATGTATGCTCTGTGTACTCATTAGAATCGCCTCATCGAGGAGATTCTAATGAGTACACACAGCATACATTTGCAAATAAAAAAGGAGAAAATCTCTTAACTTATCCCACTATTTCTTACGTACAGGATTTCTGTAAGGGCTCAATAATGGGTTCGACTCAGCCATGGTAAACGAGCCATCGGTGTTCGAACCACCGAAGTTTTACTGTATTTGCTACCTCTAACACTTGAATGTCCGAGACCAAGGGCGTGGCCAAACTCATGGGCAGCAACGATCTCTAGGTTGGTTCCCTCTTCTGATCGTACAGTCCATTGTTCATCGTCATCAAAATGGGTATCACCAGCCAGGGCAGATGTTCCGGGAAAGAACGCGTGAGCAAGAGTTCCACCTGGTAGACAAATACAAAAGATGAACTTGGTAGTGGAGAAAGCACTAGACTGGAACAAATGTGTCACATAACCTGTTAACCCATTTGGTACCAGAAACCCCTAAATGGGTAAGTTTACCCTGGCAAACAGTGCAGACCCAGATCAGACGCCGCAGAACGCGGCGTCTGATCAAGGCCTCGACTGTTTGCTAATAAAAGTTCAGTTATTTTCCAAATAAATTTTGATGAAAACACAACCTGACATCCCTAAATTTTTAAATTGACTCCTGCTATATATAAAGTGGAAGATTCCATTTGGTACAAAAAGGGTTAAATTACAAAATGATCAGTTATTCCAGCTACAAAGGTCTCAGGAAAAATATTTTAACTGTTCGAATTACACAACCTTTCAGATAATGATTTCTTTAATTTCAAAAAATGTTTTTTTATGTTGAAACTTTCTGATACTGAATTATTTATGCTCCCAGAAACATCAGAAGTGGATGCTTGCTTGAACCCTCGTGCGTGCATGTGTGCGTGCGCGCGCGCGCGCGCGTGTGTGCGTGTGCGTGTGTGTGTGTGTGTGTGATAGCTAAGTGGGGCGTGATAGCTCATTGGTTAATGGACTTGCCTCTGATACTAAACGCCCCCGGTTAATTCCCGGCAGCGGTGATAAAATTCCGGTGTCCGAACACGCTAGATTGGGACGATTTGCAGGGATGAATGTCATAAAATGCCCCGTCCTTTGGATCGGGACATGAACTGGAGGCCCCATGTATAGGGAGAGTCATACCTGAGCAGGTTAAACCTCCCTACCGTAATTACATGATTACTGTGTAGGCTCTTGAATGAGTGTGACATACAACATACACCGTCTGTGTGCCCTCCTGGGGTTAAGGCGAAATTGGAAGAAAGAAAGAAAGAAAGAAAGAAAGAAAGAAAGAAAGAAAGAAAGAAAGAAAGAAAGAAAGAAAGAAAGAAAGAAAGAAAGAAGGAAAGAAAGAAAGAAAGAAAAAAAAGAAAGAAAACACAGATAAAATAAGAAAGACATTCTAAGTATATCCTTGTAAACCCCATTTTCGCATATACAAAATAGAAGTGAAGGCCATGGTCCGGAATCAGGATAAAGCGGATTAACAAGGTTGTCAAAGAAAAAATGCATGTATTTTGGTTAACCCAACATTTTTAGTAAAGTTGACTTTACCAGTGCGTTGATCGTGCACTTGATTTACGATAGCACATCCGTACAAAAAAAGTGAATTTTTTCACATCTCCAAAATGGCTAATTTTCTGATGAAAATCAATGATATTTCCCTTATTTACACTGCGAACATAGGTTGTGGGTGCTCCGTAGAACCGCCTCCTCATTAAGGCGGTTCTAACGAGTACCCACAACCAATGTCTTGAAGCAGAAATAAGAAAAATAATGTGTACCGCCGTACAACCCAGTTTTCTCAATATAACGTGGGGTTTAAGGGGGTGTTCATTTCACAGACTTATTTACGTGATGTTTTCATAATGTAAAAGGCGATACGTTTATTTGAATTTAGGCTTAACGTTCCCTTCAACACTATTTAGATCATTTCGAACACGTTGGTTCCAATGCTGTGGGACTTTTACCTGGCATTAAGATAAAATGACATCTCAAGCCATACCACCCAAACAGACCAAGAGGTTTTATATGCAAGGACGGTCCAACTCTCACCACTTTAGCTGACTGGGCTTCAGGTCTGCGTGGAAGCACTTTGCAGCCTATTCTAGGAGGGTGTAACAGAGGATTTCAATGGATTTTACAGTGGAGTTTACATTTATAATTATCATTATTATTATTATAATTATCATCATCATTGACATTAATGTAAAGAAACTGTCTGTTGCGCTTTAATTGTCATGAGTGTATTTGTATTTTCAGCTCGCTTAATTTATTTAATTACAGTAACATTCCTATATTAAGACCACTTTGTGACTATTCAAAGGTGGTCTTAAAGACAGCTTTTGAACAGTCAGCTGTCTTTAAGACCACTTTTGAACAGTCCCAAAGGTGGTCCTTGACCAGAGGACACTGTGGACAGAAAACACAAAGGAAGATTAAGTGCATCTTTTAAAATATGCTTTGTAAAGCAGAATTAGTCTTCATTTTAGGTGGGCTTAATAGCTGAATTTCACTGCACACTCCTTTTCAAATATTCAGACAACATTCGTGGTTTTTCAAAAGTGATCTTTGAGACCACTTTTGATCAGTCCAGGAGGACACTGAATGTAGAAAAAAACAAGAGCTCCGAGCGGGGTATTATACGCCGTGGCAATTAGTAAGATAGCGCATATTTATACTGCTTGTTGTACAAGTTTGGGTTTGTGGAATGTAACCAAGGAACAATATGTGCTCCATATATTCTTACCTGGCACTATTAATCAACTTCAATGCCTGAATTACCTGTCTCCAACAAAATGGCATGGTCGGTTATTGTTGGTGCACCATAAGCTCAAAATAACTTGTAGAAGCATAACTCTGGCAATAAGTGGTAGACTGTAACCTTGAAATAAGATGCGCTGCCCCACATCAAAGCCTAACTATACGTAAAGTTTCAGCTTCATCAGATGCAAAATGTGGGAGGAGTTATCCAGAAATGGAATGTTTAAAACAATCTGTGAAAGGGGTATAACTCTGGTAATATTTGGCAGACCGTAACCTCAAAATAATATGCACTGTGCCTTATCCTGGTCTTACTGCATGTAAAGTAATAACTTCATCGGATCTAAAATGTAGGAATTATCCGGAAACAAAATGTTTACAGAATTTTTTCTATCATTATTTGGTAAACCATAGCCTCGAAACAATATGCGCTGCCCAACACCATGGTCTAGATATATATGAAATTTTAGCTAAATCGGATGTAAAATGTAGGAGGAGTCATCCGTAAACGCAAAAGTTTACAAAAAAAAAATCAAAGGGATATAACTCTATTACTATTCGGTGGACCATGCCCTCGAAACAATATGCGCTGCCCCACATCAAAGTCTAACTATGTATGAAGTTTCAGCTTGATCGAATGTATACTGTAGGAGGAGTTATCCAGATACAAAAAGTTAACAAAAGATTTCGAAGAGGCATAACCCTATTATTATTTGGTGGACCGTAACCTCGAAACAATATGCGCTCCCCAACATCATGGTCTAACTATGTATGAAGTTTCAGCTTGATGGGATGTAAACTGTAGGAGCAGTTACCCGAAAACGAAAAGTTTACAGACGGACGGATGGACGCCGGGGGCATAACATAATACGACCGTTTTTCAAACGGGCGTATAAAAAGAGAAGGAATAACTAAAGCATTTTAAATATTATTTGAAAGAAGAACTTGTTTGTTTGTTTGTTTGTTTGATTTGAGGTTTAACGTCCCCGTCAACACTGTAAAGGTCATTTTGGAGACGTTGCTTCCAATTTTGTGGGACTTTTACCCGACATTGAGATGAAATGACATCTCAATCCCTGTCGCCCAATAAAACCAATTTAGGGTTTATTAGCATGGACGGTCCGCCTCGCACCGCGGTTCCTGGACAGGCTTAGATCCTCTAAGCGGTTTACCAGTACTAGTGTGCGGGCCGGATTCAGCTCTGCGTGGAAGCATCGTGCAGCCCATATATTTCTTCAAGCCCCTATGGGCGGGGGCGATTGAAAGGAGAACTATAACTGAAACAGTTTTGATCTGATTTTGGAGAATTATGGCCGAAACCATTTAGATATGATTTTAAGGAGGAGTTATAACTAATTTTTTAAATATTATTTTAAAACCCTCTAATGCCCGGTGTATCATTTATGATACATGTTTTTTCAAAAGCTATTACTTGACATTATGTATGCATTTTGACTTACTTTCCATTGTTTTTATTAATTTAGTTTAGTAATATTTATAAAAGGTTCTTATTCTTAGCCTAGCTTTATGTCATGTGACATTAATTTTCTTTCCAATATGGCGGCTTCCATGTGTCAGTAGGTTCCTATTAGAGATGTCATAACATCCGGGTGGAATATGTATGAGCTTGTGTGTATAATATGCAAATTACAACTAGTAATAAGAATTAAAGCTTGAAAAATATAAATAGATATCTTTAAACACTGCAAATAAGTTGGCTAGTGTACTCTGTGCGTGTAAATTTCTATGTATCATATATGAGACATCGGGCATTAAATGTTCTGTATCACATATGTATCATATATGATACATGAGAATTAAATTTTACAAGGTAACTGTGTCTTGTTTATACTACAACATCTTTTATTTTATTTTATATCAACATCTTTTATTTTAACTAATATTATTGATATGAAATTAAGACACCTCATACATTATATTTCAATACTTGCAGTTAAACATTCACATGCTGCCGTTTGTTTTGTGTATCATATATGATACATTGGCCATTCATCATGAAAACACACCTAAATAATCTTGACCCCCTTAAACCCCACTTTCATGTAGTAAAACTGGGCTTTACCGGCGTATACTTCATTTTTATCCCCGACCAGTTGGGTTCGGGGATATAGCAATCAGCCTGGCACCCATCCATCCGTACGTCCGTCCGTATGTCCGTCCGTAGACAAAATCTTGTGGTGGCCTTTACTTCAATACCCTTTGAGATATGATTTTATTGGCACAATTGTGCACAAGTTTGAGAAGGTGTGTGATGCACAAGAACCACAATTCTGGGTGCCATGGTATTTGAGTTATATCCACTTCCATTAGCATTGTATGACGACATTGTGATTGCCATATCTCCAATATTTATTGTACACAAGGTTGAGAAGTTGTGTCATGCGCAAGAACCAGAACTTTCGATGCCATGGTATCTGAGTTATCTCCCCATACAATATAAAAGTATGACTACCTTGTGATCACCATATAACTAAATACCCTTTGAGGCATATTGATGGTATTCAGTTCAATTGTACACATGAAGTTAAGCAGGCGTAACATGCACAAGAGCCACAACTCTTGTTGCCCTGTTTTTTTTAGTTATCTCCCCTGACAATATAATCTTGCTATGGCCATAACTCAAATACCCTTTGAGATATATTGATTGTACTTGGTACAATTGTACACAAGGTTGAGAATGCCTTGGCTGATTTGAGTCTCTGCTGGATACCTGTGGACTTTTGTAGGAAATAATTTGGGCCAGCACACTTTATGAAATTCCATGCTCAGTTTTCAGCATTTTAATATTTTTGTTGTTCCCCTGTTACATATTACCGTGTTAAAATTGTTTAAATTTATGTTTGAATTAAATTGTACCAACCGTATTTATCCTATAACTCAATTTAGTTAAGGAAAACAGCATACAGTAAATGTATCATATATGATACATGAAAACTTAATGCCCGATGTATCATATATGATACATGCCATAAAATCACATCTGGGACATATATACCTGAAATGTCTTTGATTTTGTGATAAACTACTTGACAGGAATCACATATTTCAGTTTGAGAATTTTTTCCACACTAGAAAGGGGTTTGGGCATTAGAGGGAGAAGCGTTATAACTAAAAGCGTTTAAATAAATATGATTTATAAGAAAGAATTAGTCTTTATTTTAACCGATTTTACTTGCGGAATTTAACTGAAATCAATATCCATTTCTTACACTTAGCTAAGATTCACGGTTTATGTAAAATTCACTGATGGAGCATTTTCAGTCAAAAGGTAATATGAAAGAAACTACAGAAGACCCGCGTTATTACGGCATTCTTTATAACGGCAAAACTCGTTATAACGACAAATTCAATGGAATCAATTCTTAGCTCAAGGTTTAGCCTCGATTCCGAGCGGCTTGGGCTTTCCTCGGGTTGGAAATGCTCAAATCGAATCCATATTGAAAGATTCTTGTAATTTAGTACTCCAAGAAACAAATGTTATAGATATTTATTAGAATCGCCTCATCAAGGCGATTCTAACAAATCTCTATAACATTTGTTTCTTGGAGTAATTATGTGGAAAAAGACCTTTTATAACCCATCATAATCCTTACTTGGATTCTATATAACGGCAAATTCATTATAACGACACAATAATGGAACACATACTGTCGTTATAACGCAGGTCCTCTGTAACGCAGGTCCTCTGTAACTGTTGATGATCCCGAGTCCGAGACGTCATTGAATACCAAGCTCCAAGACCATAATCATTTTCATCATGGTGATTATTTTTAAAGAGTTGTTGCTATGATATATGAGCATGTCAGCCATCTTAGTCATGTGACTTCTTGCGTCCTTTCAACAAGTTCCGTTTTTCTAACCCCGGGCATGGCTTTAATCGACCCAGTTACTTCAGAGGCCGTGCTGGACAGTGTTCACTGACGGGCAATCGGCTCAAGTGAGCTAAATCTAGCAGAGAAAATTATGGCAAGATAGTTACCATGATTGCTAAGAAGCTCATCTGAGCCTAAACCACTCGGACCTAATACTACGGAAGTCGATTCTGTTCAGACTGTCAGATGACTAAAATATTTATGAAAACTGAAACCTGAATGTTTTTATTCTGGTTTTTCAAAATAGAAGAGAAGGCAATGATCAGCAATCGATACAATTAACCCACAGCTCCCATCAGAGACACCAAAGGGAAAGAAGCACAAACATGAAACAACTAGACTGCAATGGAAATATCAATAGCGGAAAGCCAAGAGGACAGTTACTTTCCCACAAAATGGCCAATTGGCTGTCCAAAACAAAATTATATATAAGCGATACACACACTCAAAGACAAACCATAACAAAAATAAACCGCGACAGAAGAACCGCATTGGAACGGTCAGTGAAACGGGCTTAAATCGATTTTACGTGGCCCGTTCCTCGCCCTTACTTCCGTCGCGATTTATACAAATAATTTGTTCAGCCCGCATGAAGGCCACCAACATCTCCGTGAACACAAAAATCAAACATCCACGGAGATGAAACAACGGTGAGGACTCGACATTCAAGCCATGTGCTAGTCCTAGCTTAACCCCGACAGTGCCAAGAAAATTTACAGAGCTGATGACATTCTATGTTTATTTGTCAGTTTTGAATTTTTCAGATACATCGGCTTTGACCTTTCATGTGAATCGTCTGCTCGGCACATGAAATGTCAAGCCCGATTTTCCCTGTAAAAAATAAGATGTTTGTCAACAAAACATCTGCTAAAAGTCATTCTTAAGAGTGAAGCATTCAGACTAAGGTTTTACCTCTTCCGTCAAATGAGCTACCATCACCATGGTTGTACCGTACGAAATCTATCATTATGTCGGCGTCGGTTCTGGATGTTCGTGCCAATTCACTAAATCTCAGAGGAGACACCGCCTCCCATTTGCTCAAAGCATTCCTTATAGATCGCCTGTAGAAAAACGTCATTGAGAATTTGAGTTATAGCGGTTGCCTTTAACAAATAACATATTGCAATACTGTTCAAAAGGGTATCTTCGAAGCGGTTCTTCAATGCGATATAAAGCTGGCCGGCCTCGGTAGCTCAGTCGGATGGCGAGTCTGATTGGTAATCAGGAGGACGCGGGTTCGAGACATACCGGGGTCGGAAATATTCTTTCGTTGAGATTGATCATGAAATATTTTCTACGGTCATTAGAACGGCAGTTGTCAGTTTCTGGAGAAGGTTTTAAAGTATCGCCACAATCTATGTTTTGGGCAGAAATACGAATATTGATAATTTACTCGGGTAAACCCAACCCTGCTAGCATTCTACATAAATCTACAGCGGGCCGTTAGCGGCCCGTCAGCTACCCTGACGGGCCGCTAACGGCCCGCTGTAGATTTATGTAGAATGTTTACTGGGAAGTTCTACTAAATAAAAGTGAGGTTTAAGGGGACCAAAATTACATAGGCATGTTTTCGTGTTGAATGCTTACAATGCGGGTCAGCCAGCCTCGGTAGCTCAGTCGGATGTGCGTCTGGCTGGTGATCAGGGGGACGCGGGTTCGATACCTGCCGGGGTCGGCAACATTCTTTAGTTGAGATTCTACATGAAATCTTTTCTACGGTAATTCACTCCCTACCACTGATTCAAGAAGGGCAATTGTCAAATTCTGACGAAAGAATGTGCACTGTACTGGTTAACCGCTTTCGCATAAGCCTTCCCAGGAAAAGTGTGGATAGGTAAACTGACCGGATCAAAAAAGGCCTAAATAGCGTTGAATGGGCCGTTAAACTCACTGCGGTTATGACAGGTACCTACATACTTTTGGTTAGAACTAAGAACAACACATGTTACAGAAAAGAAGGTTGTTCTTTTTCTGTCCCGTTGCATCTGTTCGCAAGCATAAATGTAGGCTTACTCACTCACTTTAGCTATACGCATGCTTAGTTCTTACCTGATATCCCCTTCAGACAGTTTCCTTGTGTAACCAGTGAATTTGTATGTTATCCGACTCTTATCCCATTTAAGACCTGAAATCAATCATTTTAAGAAGTCCGTGAAATGAACATCCACCAGCAAACAGTCGAGTTTACGGGTGTATTCATACTTTTCCTTATATTTTTCTCAAAAATATAGTTTGTGGGTAAACGTTTGAACCGTCTCATCGAGACGGTTCAAACGAGCCTGGACAGGCTTAGCTCCTCTAAGCATGGTCGGGCCGACTCACATCGCTTTGCCTGGACAGGCTTAGCTCCTCTAAGCGGTTTACCAGTACTCGTGTGCGTGTCGGTTTCAGCTCTGCGTGGAAGCATCATGCAGCACGAATATTTCTTCTAGCCCCGGTGGGCGGGGGCCGGGTTTGTCCTTGAGTGTGTGTATCGCTTGTATCTATTTTTTTTTTGATAGCCAATTGGCCATTTTGTGGGAAAGTAACTGTCTTTTTGGCTTTCCGCTATTCATGTTTCCAGTAGGGTCTAGTTATTTAACGTTTGTGTTTCTTTGCCTTTGGTGTCTCTGATGGGAGGTGTGGGTTAATTTTATCAATTCCTGATCATTGCCTCCACTTCTATTTTATTTAATGTGGGTGTTCATTATTACAATTCGTAAGTAGTCATTTAACCCTTGTCCTGCTGAGCCCGAATATGCCATTTCTTTGAAACAATGTAAATCCAGATCAGATGGCTTCTGAAGAAGCCATCTGATCAGGATCTACATTGTTTGCCATTCAGATTGTGAATTTGTTGCAATAATTTGCATCAAGTTATCTGATTGGTTGTTAATCGGTAGTGGGTGTGGCATATATGAATATTCAGCAGTACAAGGGTTAATATTGAATTTATGAAACGACCCTCTGGTTAATTTAATTACTCCTGTAAGATCCTATTTATCATAATTGAGCCCCGCCAAGCGAAATTGTGTCTTCGAGCATTCCGTCATGAAAAATTTTTACTGCGCATGCCCAGCCATTCAGAGGGGCCAGGGATATGGCTTTCTGTCCAAAGGTTCCTCTTGATTCGCGGCTTGTATGAGCGAGCAGCGAAGGTTCTGGCGAGACTGCGCGGCCCATATAACGATTTAAAATCGAATTTTATTGTAAAAGCACAGGATTGTCAAGTCTGTTTCACATATCTCGAGCCGATGGCTAATCAGGAGTGGGCGAAAACCGGAATTCTTGGAGAAACCCACCCGACCTCCCGTTGCAGAACTTGGCGTCTCTTATGTGAACCCAGCAGGACTCCTACCCACGGCGGTGAAAGAACTCTCGATTAAGAGACAGCGCTGTTACCCATTGGCCTCGGAGGCCCGTGTCCTTTTGCCACCGGTGCATACATTTACCGGAAGCACCAAAAATACCGGAAAGCATACCAAAATACCGGAAAGCACATATAAATACCAAAAAGCACTTACATATACGGGAAAACATTAGAAAATTGCATTAAAATGCAATATATAACATATCTGGAACAGCTATGGTTCCTCTCTGGTCTGTTGTTTCATGTTTGGGTGTCTCTGATGGGAGCTGTGGGTTGTTTGTTTCGATTCCTGATCATTGCCTCCACTTCTATTTTGTGTACCGTTTCCTAATGTTTGGAAGCCCTGCCGGGTAGGGGCGATAAGTTTCACAGAATTTTACACTATGGTGAAAATTATGCATACTGGAGAGAGACCTTTTTTTTCTTCAACCAAGTCGACACACACAATGTTGAAACATCGCTGAATAAACGTCATTTCATTGTCGCGAAGTTCTATTCAACGTTGTTTTGACGAATGTTTTTTTTTTTTTTTTTTGGTGTTTTATTTTTTGTTTGTTTTTTTTTTTTTTTTTTTGTGTGTTTTTTTTGTAAATAGTAACAAAATAAAGTACCTGCAGTATTGTACTGCAATGGCTGATTCTTCTTTAATTCAGATTTATCAGTCTTCCCAGCATCTGGTGCTATTCTGTCACGTGGTTTGATGACGTCAGGAAGACCACAACGAGGCATTTTCATTTTTCTCACAGTTGCTTTATTGAGCTCTCCAGTGACACGTAGTCCCGCCATTTGCTGAAACTCACTGCAATAGAAGACAAGAGCTAAGACAATTAACCGTGTGACGTTGCATGCGAAAATTTGACTTTGGACTAATTAATGCTCACAGTAAAAATAAATATAAGAAGCATGAAGCATGCGCATTCCCTCAGATAAAAAGCAGTCCGTGTTTGCAGTAAAAAGTAGTCTGTGTTTGCAGCAAGATGCATCGGGGGTCGATTGTTATTCAATCGGCCAAAGTTACTAACTACAGAAGCTTCCCGCCTGCTACTGTCCGTCTGATTATCGTTAATCATGTTCAAAATCAAGTGGAACAGAAGCAAACAGTTCAGACCATGTTCGGACGCCGCATTTTTTCGCGTCTGATCTGGGTCTGCACTGTTTACTCAAAATACACTCATTCATTACGAAACCACGCCTATACCAATACATTGTAACCTCTATCGCTGAAAAAATGAAAATTTTAAGACGACAAATTGTGATATTTTTCTTATTTCTGCTCAAAATATAGATTGTGGGTACTCGAAGAGGCGGTTCTAACGAGTACCCACAATCTATATCTTAGAGCAGAAATAAGAAAAATAAGGTTTACCCCTACAAACCCCAGTTTTACTATATAAAAGTGGGGTTCGAAGGTGTGTTTTCGTGATGTTTACGGGTTAAATAAAGCGGTCTAAGTCCTCGGTTCAGGGCAGTTTGTCCAGTCTACGCTTAAAGAAAATAGACCCACTAGTGATGTCAGTGATTTGATTGTCTGTAGCCATCCATTAAGTAATCAGTCGGTAAGACCATCCTGCTCAGCTATACAATATTACGAAGCACGCCTATTCAAATATATTGAAAATTTTACCACCAAAAAAAAAATGAACATTTTCAGATAACAATTTCTTATTTTTTAATATTTCTGCTCCAAATACAGATTATGGCGGTCCTAACGAGCACCCACAATCTATGGGTTTTGATAACAGCTGAATATTCTACTCCAAGCCAAAGTTTGATTGAATTGAGGTTTAACGTCCCCGTCAACACTATTTAAGTCACTTTGAAGACACTGCTTCCACTTTTATAGGACTTTTACCTGACATTGACATAAAATGCGTTCTCAGTGCCTGTCGCCCAATGAAACCAATATGGTTTATATGCACTGGACGGTCCGACTCGCACCACTTGCCTCGCAGGCTTTGACCTTCTGGGCGGTTTACCAGTACCCATGTGCGATCGGTTTCAGCTCGGCGTGGAAACACTGTGCAGACTCCATTACGAAAATACGCCTATACAAATACACTGTAAATTTTACCGCCGATAAAATGAAAAAAATTAAGATGAAAAATTGTGATATTTTTTTTATTTCTGCTCAAGATATAGATTGTGGGTACACGTTAGAACCGCCTCATCGAGGCGGTTCTAACGAGTACCCACAATCTATATTTTAGAGCAGAAATAAGAAAAATAAGGTTTACCCCTGTAAACCCCAGTTTTACTATATAGGGGGTCAAAATTACATAGACATGTTTTCGGGATACAATCTATTTCTCTGGCCCCCGCCCATAGGGGCTTGAAGAAATATATGGGCTGCATGATGCTTCCACGCAGAGCTGAATCCGGCCCGCACACTAGTACTGGTAAACCGCTTAGAGGATCTAAGCCTGTCCAGGAACCGCGGTGCGAGGCGGACCGTCCATGCTAATGAACCCTATTGGTTTCATTGGGCGACAGGGCTAGGGATGTCATTTCATCTCAATGTCGGGTAAAAGTCCCACAAAATTGGAAGCAACGTCTCCAAAATGACCTTTACAGTGTTGACGGGGACGTTAAACCTCAAATCAAACAAACAAACAAACAATCTATTTCTCCAAGCCCCGATGGGCGGGGTGAAACTGCTAAGCAGTAGGACTAAGAGAGACAAACGAAAACAGAAAACAGAAGTATGAGACTTGTATAGAAGTCTAGCACAGTCTTGATTTTGAAGATTTTGTTTGTTTGCGTTGAGGTTTTACGTCTTTGTCAACACTATTTAGGTCATTTCGGAGATGTTTGGGGATGTTGCTTCCGATTTAGTGGGATTTTTACCCAATATTGATGTGAAATGACATCTCAAGCCCTATCGCTCATAGAAACCGTTAGGGTTTAAGGAGCGGTCCGAATCGCATCACCTTTCCTCGGCAGGCCTAGACCTAAATGGTTTACCAGTACTCAAATTCGGTCGGCTTCAGTTCTTGACAGAAGCACCTTGCAGCCCAATCTATTTCACCAAGCCCCAGTGGGCGGGGGGCACTTAGTATTATAGTATACAAGCAGCGAGCACAAAGTTTGGTGTTCGCATACGACAAAAAAGAAGTTTCTCCTTGTCACTAAGATAAGATTTTATTTCATAGGTTTTTCATAGATATCTGAGACCGAGAGGTAGCCGGTTCGATCCCCGCAAGCGCCAAGTTTGTTTGTTTGATTTGAGGACTAACGTCCCTCAAGCCCTGCCGCCCAATGAAACCAATAGGGTTTATAAGCATGGACGGGCCGACCCGCACCGCTTTGCCTTGGCAGGCTTAGATCCTCTCAGCGGTTTACCAGTACTCGTGTCCGGGTCGGTTTCAGCTCTGCGTGGAAGCATCATGCAGCCCATATATTTTTTCAAGGCCAGATGGGCGGGGGCCGGTCGCAGGCTCCAAGTGTTGTTTCCTTGAGCAAGAGACTTTATCCACATTGCTTAGTACTGGTTCCTACCCAGGAAAAGAGGGCCACATGGAAGATTAGTACAAGTCCTAAATGTGTTACCCTCTATAAATAAGGTCAATTTTTATTATTATTATTATTATTATTATTATTATTATTATTATTATTATTATTATTATTATCCGGTTGTCCTTATGATTGTTTCAATGCATTTACCTGATGGCCTGCCGCCTGGAGTCTTCGCTGTGATGTTTGTCTGCCTGTTTGTCATCTAGGTACCCAAACTTCTCTAAGTAAGCCTGGAAAAAAGCACAAAACAAATCTGAGGCAGCAAACGCTTAATCATGGCTTCTGAAATGTGGTCCGGCCATCGGACGCCAAAGACGACAGGCCTGACGGGCTCTTAACCCTTGTCCTGCTGAATATTCATATATGCCACACCCACTACCGATTATCAACCAATCAGATTACCTGTAGCAAATTATTACAACAAATTCACAATCTCAGTGACAAACAATGTAAATCCTGATCAGATGGCTTCTTCAGAATCCATCTGATCTGGATCTACATTGTTTCAAAGATAAGGCATATCCGGGATTAGCAGGACAAGGGTTAATAGCTATAGGAAATTTCCCATTTGGTTGGTGTGTTTGTTTGTATTGGGGTTTAACGGCCCACTCAACACTATTTTATGTCATTTTTGAGGCGGTCAGTTTACTTATCCACACTTTACCTGGGCAGGCTTATGCGTAAGCACATTCCTTTCGCCAGAAACTGACAACTGCCCTTCTTGAATCAGCGGAACCCATTTGTTAAGGGGTTTAATGAATCTCCCCTTCGAATTTTCAATCCTATGCAGTATGAAATCTTGTTTGTTTGAATTGAGGTTTAACGTCCCGTCAACAATGTAAAAGTCATTTTGGAGACGTTGCTTCCAATTTTACCCGACATTGAGGTGAAATACCATCTCAAGCCCTGCCGCCCAATGAAACCAATAGGGTTTATAAGCCTGGACGGGCCGACTCGCACCGCTTTGCCTGGGCAGGCTTAGATCCTTTAAGCGGTTTACCAGTACTCGTGTGCGGGTCGGTTTCAGCTCTTCGTGGAAGCACCATGTAGCCCATATATTTCTTCAAGCCCCGATGGGGGCGGGGGCATCATATGTAGTATGAAAGATCGATGAATCTAACATATTAATTTTGAGACAGAGGTAGTTCGAGCCCACTGAGGATTAACAATAACACAATGCCAGCAGGAGGCATAATATGGATGACAGTTTATCTTCTTGCTGCGTGTACTCATTAGAATCGCCTCAATGAGGCGATTCTAATGAGTACACACAGCAAACATTTTCAAGACAAATATTATTTATTTATTTTATTTTTTATACTTTATTTAAAGAGGGTAATGCTCTTAGCTATACTAGCTAGTCTTCCTTGCAGCCCTCTACAAACATATATACAAATATACAAAACAATATTAAAACATTAACACATATAACCTAAAATAGAACTAGTTTTAGTCTGTAAAATAGCATCCTGGTCTAAAACTGATCTAGTATGGTAATTTAAATAAACGGGTTATGAGGGCATAAAATCACAAATTAACAATTATCACAAGGAACGAGTCTAAAATTAATGTAGATCTAATTTTTAAGAGAAGTAAAATTTGATTAAGACATTATGCTTACGCACATTACAAAATCCACGAAAGCGCACTACTATGTTGACCTCCCCCTCGAAACCGGCATCCTATACAGTAAAACCGGTGAAGGGGTATTTATTCGCCACATCTCCGCCCAAAACACAGGCCAGGGGCACCGTTAGAGCCGCCTCGCCGAGGCAGATTCCACGGGTGCCCACAACCCATGCCCCGCACAGAAACATGGAAAATACTTTTTATTTCCATCTGAAATTGGCCAGTCCCAGACGATATAGTTTTTAGTGTACACAAACAGGCGTGCGCTCCCCATGACCTCATAAATACTGCCATAAGAAATATCGTCATTTACCAGCGTTCACACAACACCCAAGCAAGTTCACATCAGCGTAGAATCAACGTCATGACGTTGCATCGACGCCAACATAAAGCCGCTCGGACGCTACGCGATCGCAGGGCCATTGCCTTACAAAAAAGACACAGTCCACAAATAAAGATACCAGTTTTTATGACAAGAAATGATGCTTCACTAGCCCTTTAAAACTTTCAAATGAAGTCGCTGATCTGATATCTTTTGGGAGAGTATTCCATAACTTTGGTGCAGAACTTGAAAATGATCTGTCAAAGAGGGATGTTCTAGACCTGGGAACTGATAAGGAGCCATTTGTTGTCGACCGTAAATTTCTGTTATGTGTTTCTGATATTGGTTTTAGCAAATCAGAAATGTATTCCGGTGTTAGACCGTTTAAGGCTTTGTAAGTCAGTACTGCCTTATTGTACATGTGGCGTTTAGGGAGAGATGACCATTTCAACTCATTGAACATTTGAGCAGAAGGAGTGTTAATATCAGCGTTTAGAATAATGCGCGCAGCACGTTTCTGCAATTTAACCAGACGTTCAATGTTGTGTTGTGAAGTTGATCCCCAAGTATTTGAACCATAGTCAATCAAAAGTAAGATATAACCTTGATAAAAAATTCTTTGTATGTCAGCCGGTATGTATAAGGACAACTGTCGCAGCAGTGAAATTTTAGTAGAGATGTTGGCACAAATATAGTCTATATGTGCTGTCCACAATAGATTTTCATCGATGATGAGACCTAAAAGTTTTTGCTTATCAACTTGCTTGATCTTAGTGTTATTGATAAAAATGGGTAATTCAGACGCATCTTGAGTTTTATGTCTTGTGCCAATCGCCATACAGGTTGTTTTGTCAAAGAAACATATGTCCTCAATACACTGAAACATTCAAACCTCGATAATTAGAAGTGACAGGGATCACCATATTTTTGTGAATTAGCGGTAGTTTGAATTTTCGAAATCGGCGGTTTTCGAAAATATTCGGAAATTTTCGTTCTGCAGTATTTTGCCCGCAGGCTATGAACACAGACTGTATTTAAGCATTAAAAAGATAAGCCCAACATCAGGGCCCAGTTGTTCAAAGCATTGTTAGCTTAACGAGCTCGTTAGTGGTCAAATTGTTAACTGTTCTAGTAAGTACAATATCTAATACTCTGGTATATTTAACAGATGGTCACATTTTATCTGCAAAGTTCGTATTTTGCCATATTTAAAAATCAAAGTTTTAACGATACTTTAATTAACGACATCATTAGTTACCTGGGGCCAGGTGTTCAAAGCATTGTTAGCTTAACGAGCTTGTTAGTGGTCATATTATTAACTGTTCTAGCAAGGTTAATACCTAAAATTGTGTTATTTTTGCTGAAAAAAATGTGAGCAGCTTTTGCAGCTGCTCACATTTTTCAGCAAAAATATTAGAATATATGGCATAATAAATGATCAAAGTTTTAACGATACGTAAACTAACGACATCAATAGTTTTGAACAATTGGTCCCTGGTGTTATAGGGAAACTCCCCCAGGGAGTTTGAGGCAGTCATGATAAACAGACCATCTGTGTCCGAGACAGCGAAGTGTTCCAATAGCTTCCTAATGATTCAATTCCACTACACTTATGTGAAATTTTATTTATCTTTTGAAAAAGTTTAATCATAACACATCCGTGTGACCTAGTACATTACTTCAGCATGATGCTTCTACACAGAGAACTCAAACCGATCCGAACATGATTACTGGTAAACCGCTGAGATGATCTAAGCCTGCCCAGGCAAAGCGGTGCAAGTTGGACCGCCCATGCTTATAAACCATATTGGTTTCATTGGGCGACAGGGCATGAGATGTCATTTCATCTCAATGTCGGGTAAATGTCCCACAAATGGGAAGCAATGTCTCCAAAATGACCTTTACAGTGTTGACGGGACGTTAAACCTCAAATCAAACAAACAAAATTTCATACTGCATAGGATTGAAAATTCTAAGGGGAGATTCCTTGAATCCCTAACCAAATGGGTTCCGCTGATTCAAGAAGGGCAGTTGGAAGCAACGTCTCATAAATGACCTATACAGAGTTGACGGGAACGTTAAACCACAAATCAAACAAACGAACAAAGGGAAAAGTCAAATTATAAAACATCCGTTTGACCTAGTCTGCAAAACTTATTTTCTGATTAAAACATGTATAGTTTTCATGTTTATATTTCAAACATAGGTTGTGGGTGCTCTTTAGAACCGTCTCTTTGAGGCGGTTCTAACGAGTACCCACAACCTATGTCTTTGAGCAGAAATAAGAAAAAATAACTTATACTCTGTAAACCAGCAAGGAGAAGTTAGTCTGTTTTTCGCTTTTCGTTTATTTTTTTATTTTTCTATTTATTTTGTGTGTGTGTGTGTGTGTGTGTGTGTGTGTGTGTGTGTGTGTGTGTGTGTGTGTGTGTGTGTGTGTGTGTGTGTGTTTTGTTGTTGTTGTTGTTGTTGTTTATTTTTTTTGCGCTTTTCGTTTTTCGCTTTTCGATCATAAGACGAAAACAAAATGTGCATAACAAACTAACTTCAAAAAGTCAAAAAGCGAATAACCAAAAAAACAAACTAACTTCTCTTTGCTCTCTGTAAACCCCAGTTTTCTCTATATAAAGTGTGGTGTAGAGTGGTGTTCATTACACGGACTTGTTAACTTTTAGTCGGTCAGCTGTATAATACCGCTATTAAGAGTCTTTTTTGTTTGTTTGTTTGATTTGAAGTTTAACGTCCCCGTCAACACTGTAAGGGTCATTTTGGAGACGTTGCTTCCAATTTTGTGGGACTTTTACCCGACATTGAGATGAAATGACATCTCAAGCCCTGTCGCCCAATGAAACCAATAGGGTTTATTAGCATGGACGGTCCGCCTCGCACTGCGGTTCCTGGACAGGCTTATATCCTCTAAGCGGTTTACCAGTACTAGTGGGGGCCAGATTCAGCTCTGCGTGGAAGCATCATGCAGCCCATATATTTCTTCAAGCCCCTTTGGGCGGGGGCCGCGCTATTAAGAGTCAAATTCTTCGTTTAAAACATATTTAGCAAATTCTTCATTTAAAACATATTAGGAAGTATCAGTTTTTTCTTTCTTTGTGTTTTCTGCATCCAGCGACCATTGGAACTGTTTAAAAATGGCCCTAAGACCAATTTTGGACAGCCCCTAAAGCGGTATTAATGTAGGAATCGTAATGTACTGCGGCGTGACTAGACTGATGGCAGGCCAGATTTTTTTTTGTGCCGTCTCAACAACTGATGAGCTCAGAGCTCAAGCGAGAGATTTACTGAGAGGAACTGAGGATTTGTTTGTTTGATTTGAGGTTTAACGTCCCCGTCAATACTGTAAAGGTCATTTTGGAGACGTTGATTCCAATTTTGTGGGACTTTTACCCGACACTGAGATGAAATGACATCTCAAGTCCTGTCGCCCAATGAAACCCATAGGGTTTATTAGCATGGACGGTCCGCCTCGCACCGCGGTTCCTGGACAGGCTTAGATCCTCTAAGCGGTTTACCAGGACTAGTGTGCGGGCCGGATTCAGCTCTGCGTGGAAGCATCATGCAGCCCATATATTTATTCAAGCCCCTCGCACCGCGGTTCCTGGACAGGCTTAGATCCTCTAAGCGGTTTACCAGTACTAGTGTGCTTGCCGGAGTCAGCTCTGCGTGGAAGCATCATGCAGCCAATATATTTCTTCAAGCCCCTATTGGCGAGGGCGGGAGGAACTGAGGAAGGGGTATATTTATTCATCTAAGGATTACTTAATAAAAAAAGTCACATCTCATCAAACTTAAAAAGTCTACGGCGTGACAAGAAAAAAAATTATTTTTTTCTTTTTTTTTTTTTTTTTTTTTTTTGCTCAGAGAAGACAAATATTTCAGCAAGCTTACCCTCTGTACCAAAATACAAATTTCCCTATATGCAAGTTTAACTCTGATCAAAGTGTACAAATACGCATTCTAATGCACTTGCGTATGTAACGCGACGTCTGATTGGATAACGTCAAATATTTGCGACAGTATATTCTGCGATATACTGTCGGAAATCCGACGTCATCATGTAACGTCGCTTTCCATTGGTTGTCATTTGGTTTTACGCAGCTCACCGCGCTTGCCGCCTTGTGCAAAACAGTACAGTTTTTTACTTAACAACTGAATAAGTGCATTAGAATGGGGATAACTGTATTGAAAATTGTCATTTGGGGAGGTAAATCGTCGGTTTTACGGTCGCAAATTACGTTTTACGGCTCCGCTAACGCGTCGCCGTAAAACGAAATTTCCGACCGTAAAACCTCCGATTTACGTCCCCAAATGACAATTTTCAGTATAGTTATCCCCTAAATGAAGGGGTTCTAACGAGTACCCACAATCTAGCTTTTTGACGTAAAATTACGAAAATGTTGTATTCCCTTGTAAGCCCCAAATTTTCCATATAGTGTCACTCGTTACACGGGCCTGTTAAGGGGATTAGCTTCCTCGAAAACGGCTGTAACACAGTCACATAAGAGCTGATAAAATATAACAAATCAAACAATAAACTATAAAACATAAGCCTGCAAATTTCAAAAGAGGGAGACCTATAAAAAAAGGAGAAATGCTTGATTAGTCTGGCATGTTTGAAAAGACTGTGATTCCGCAAAAGAAAAAGATAAGTTAATAAATCCAAAATTAAATGCGCATTCTCAATGACATAAAATTTCTAAGAAAAGCTGCAAAGTTTTTTAAAGATCCGACAAATTGTGTAGGAGGTGTGCGGACAGAGGCTTAGGAAATGGAACTTATAGCTTGTCGAGCCTTATAACTCGTCGAAATGATCAGATCAACACTACTACAACATTTACTTCTACTACTACTACAACTGCAAATAATAATAATAACAATGATAATAGTAACATCCTGAAAACCTACAAATTTTGCTAAAATCCGACAAAAGGTGGAGGAGTTGTGGAAAGGATTGTTTTTCGGTCGGAAGTATTTTTATGTACTTTTATTTAGAATAGGTGTTACATATGCACAGACATTTCACTTTAGGCAATGATTCACTTGAGTTCATCGTTCCGGTTTTGTCACGATACAAGATCGGTCCATGACGAAACCGGATTGCCTGATAAGACTTACGTAATAAAAGTATCTTCTTAGCAATTTAGACGGAAATAACAATTAACAAGCACGTATTCGGTGCATTACCGTGTTGCCCTGAAAAGGCTTAGCATAACACCTAAACAAAACCTGAATATTCGAGTTTTTCGTGTCTTCCTTTTAATACTCATTTTAGCCCATACATCACTATGGGAAAGTTTTAGACCTGACTCTCCGCCGATTTCTCCAGCAAGTCGTATTCCTCTGCGACAGTCAGGAAAAGCTGTGACTATTTGGAGAAAATTGCAAAACAAAGAAATGAGAGCACAGACTATAGTCCATTTGACCATGATTGTCAGGTGAAATAATAAATATTCAAATCCATGTGATGCACTTTATAAATAGATATGCAATTGCGACACATCTTATATTCGAATGGCTAGATAGAGACTCACTAGGAACGGGGAGCCACTAGCGCGATGTGCTGTCAACAGCGGTCAAAAAGAATTACCGATATCAGATGTGGTGTCACAGCTAATGATTTTCCATGGAGTGATCGTGCAAATAAAACAATTTACAAGAGCAGTAACCACTTCTATATATGGTTTAAAAGGGTGTGTCGAACCTGTCAGAATGTCTTGGTCTGTGAAAGAAAATTTAGATTTTGGAATTTCCTCCAAATAATCACAACCTTTCCTGGCTGTCGCAGAGGCATACGGCTTGCTGGAGAAATCGCCGGAGGGTGAGGTCTAAAACTTTCCCATAGTGATGTATGTAAGATGAGTATTAAAAGCGAGAAACGAAAAAATCGATGATTCAGATTTTCTGAACGTAGTTTAGTTGAAATTCAAACATAAAATGATTACAAGATCAACATACGACTAACAAGTCAGGACAAAGAAGGCCTCTTTAAACCCGACTTTTCATTTTTTTTTTGGTTTTACGGCCCTTTCAAGAATATTTCACTAATATCGAGCCGATCGTTAATCAGAGGTGGGCGAAAACCGGAGTACCCGGAGAAAAACCACCTGACCTTCCGTTGCAGAACTTGGCGCCTCACATGTGACCCGAGCGAGGCTCGAACCACAGCGGTGAGAGACCTAATGATCAAGAGTCAGCGCTCTTAACCACTAGGCCACGGAGGCCCGTCCCACTTTTCATAGAGAAGGCTCCTTATTGTTTGCTCTCCTCGGTTTTGGGTATTTTTCTGAACTGCCTAAATGATCAATAATTTAGCCTGACAAAAAAACACTTTTTTGCCAAAAAAAGGTGTGAGCAGCTTCTGCATTACAAAAACTACTTGCGTGTTTTTTCATTACAAATAGTACTAAAGGACAGCCTTTTTACAAACCTGCAATGCGTTGATGTTTGTATAACTTAGTTTTAACCCATTTTGTACCGGAAACCCCTAAACCGATACCCTGGCAGACAGTGGAGGCCCAGATCAGACGCCGCAGAACGCGGCGTCTGATCAGGGCCTACATTGTTTGCAAAAAGTTTAGCCATTTCCAAATGGATTTTGAAGAAAACATAACCTGACACCCCTAAATTTTGAAATGAACTCCTGCTATATATAAGGAGGAAGATTCCATTTGGTACAAAAAGGGTTAAAATAGTACTAAAGGACAGCCTATTACAAACCTGCATTGTGGCCCCCGCCCATAGGGGTTGAAGAAATATATGGGCTGCATGATGCTTTCAGGCAGAGCTGAATCCGGCCCACACACTAGTACTGGGAAACCGCTTAGAGGATCTAAGCCTGTCCAGGAACCGCGGTGCGAGGCGGACCGTCCATGTTAATAAACCCTATTGGTTTCATTAGGCGACAGGGCTTGAGATGTCATTTCATCTCAATGTCGGGTAAAAGTCCCACAAAATTGGAAGCAACGTCTCCAAAATGACCTTTACAGTGTTGACGGGGACGTTAAACCTCAAATCAAACAAACAAACCTGCATTGCGTTGATGTTTGTATAACTTAGTTTTAACCCATTTTGTACCGGAAACCCCTAAACGGGTACCCTGGCAGACAGTGGAGGCCCAGATCAGACGCCGCAGAACGCGGCGTCTGATCAGGGCCTACATTGTTTGCAAAAAGTTTAGCCATTTCCAAATGGATTTTGAAGAAAACATAACCTGACACCCCTAAATTTTGAAATGAACTCCTGCTATATATAAGGAGGAAGATTCCATTTGGTACAAAAAGGGTTAAAATAGTACTAAAGGACAGCCTTTTACAAACCTGCATTGTGGCCCCCGCCCATAGGGGCTTGAAGAAATATATGGGCTGCATGATGCTTTCACGCAGAGCTGAATCCGGCTCGCACACTAGTACTGGTAAACCGCTTAGAGGATCTAAGCCTGTCCGGGAACCACCGTGCGAGGCGGACCGTCTGCTCTAATAAACCCTATTGGTTTCATTGGGCGACAGGGCTTGAGATGTCATTTCATCTCAATGTCGGGTAAAAGTCCCACAAAATTGGAAGCAACGTCTCCAAAATGACCTTTACAGTGTTGACGGGGACGTTAAACCTCAAATCAAACAAACAAACCTGCATTGCGTTGATGTTTGTATAACTTACTTTTAACCCATTTTGTTCCGGAAACCCCTAAACGGGTACCCTTGCAAACAGTGGAGGCCCAGATCAGACGCCGCAAAACGCGGCGTCTGATCAGGGCCTACACTGTTTGCAAAAATATTAGCCATTCCCAAATGGATTTTGAAGAAAACATAACCTGACACCCCTAAACTTTTAAATGAACTCCTGCTATATATAAGGAGGAAGATTCCATTTGGTACAAAAAGGGTTAAAATAGTACTAAAGGACAGCCTTTTACAAACCTGCATTGTGGCCCCCGCCCATAGGGGCTTGAAGAAATATATGGGCTGCATGATGCTTTCACGCAGAGCTGAATCCGGCCCGCACACTAGTACTGGTAAACCGCTTAGAGGATCTTAGCCTGTCCAGGAACCGCGGTGCGAGGCGGACCGTCTATGCTAATAAACCCTATTGGTTTCATTTGGCGACAAGGCTGGAGATGTCATTTCATCTCAATGTCGGGTAAAAGTCCCACAAAATTGGAAGCAACGTCTCCAAAATGACCTTTACAGTGTTGACGGGGACGTTAAACCTCAAATCAAACAAACAAACCTGCATTGCGTTGATGTTTGTATAACTTAGTTTTAACCCATTTTGTAACGGAAACCCCTAAACGGGTACCCTGGCAAACAGTGGAGGCCCAGATCAGACGCCGCAGAACGCGTCGTCTGATCAGGGCCTACACTGTTTGCAAAACGTTAAGCCATTTTCCAAATGAATTTGGAAGAAAACATAACCTGACACCCCTAAATTTTGAAATGAACTCCTGCTATATATAAGGAGGAAGATTCCTTTTGCTACAAAAAGGGTTAAAATAGTAGTAAAGGACAGCCTTTTACAAACCTGTATTGCTTTGATGTTTGTATAACTAAGTTTTAATGGATACTTAAATGTACAATAAAGGGTGACTCATGTAAACAAATAGTGGTTATCAAATTCCCTTTCGAGCATTCATAAAAAAGATTTTCTTGAAAAAAAAGGATAAAATATTAAAAGAAAAAGCAAGATGTGTGTGTGTGTGTGTGTGGGGGGGGGGGGGGTGACACGAACATTTCCCCGGAACAAGGTCAAATTTTCTTTAAAGTAGGTAACAGGTCAAGGTCACATGTCAAAATGTTTTGTATGAGTGAAAAGCCATTGTCACAAATATGAACGTGGATGAAGACTCTATCTTAAACGGTTCGACGAAAGTTATGACCAATGTAAAAGGTTGTTCAACCAACAAAGAACAAAAACAATATGTCCCCGCTATCGCTGCCAGGGACATAAAAATACAACTATGGAACCATCTAGAAGACCTGTCTTTGACTGATATACATTGTAATTTATAAGGCAGACATCTTTAGAGTTTATCTTTAAAAGGCATATTGTGTGTACTCATTACAATCGCAGAAGTTTGAACACCGCTTCTTAGTAGGTCAATAGCTATTTATTGATATTCAACGGTTATATTGTTATTATCCGACTTTGAATAACATCTGTTTTCTGAAGCGAATTGCTTCTTTTCGGCTTCTTTAACCCTTCTCTTGCTGAATATTCATTTAAGCCACACCCATTTCTGTCTATCAACCAATCAAATTACTTGATGTAATTTATTGCTACAAATTCGTAAATTGAATGCTAAACAGTGTAGATCCTGATCAGATGGCTTCTTCAGAAGCCATCTGATCTGGATCTACACTGTTTGCAAAGATGGGGGTTGTCGTGAACAGCAAGATAAGGGTTAGAACCCAAGCAGATTGGCATACGCGAGTCGTCTCAAAATCGATGCAACGTCATGGCGTTTCATCGAGGACGATTCGACGTTGCCTTCACACTGAGAGTATGCTGGTTCATTGTAAGGGGGGGGGGGGGGGGAGGAGGGGGACAAAAATGTTTAAAAGACTTACCCCAAATGTGCACCCAGTTCTCTTTTACTTTTGCTATTTAAGAAATATATTAGCTTTAGCAGTGATTTGATAAGTAATAAATCGCAGTTTGAAGGTCAGTTGTAAGGAAGCTCAAATCACGAGCACGTAGCGCGAATGATTTGTCTACTTAACTGTGGTCTATTTAAGAAATAGATCAGCTTAGTAGTGATTTATTGAGTGATATATCATTGCTCGGGGGTCAGTTGTAATGTAGATCAAATCGACAAGCTGTGATGTATCACTCAATAAATCACGACACTAGAGCTGATCTATTTCGATTCTAACACACTAAAAGTGGATGAGAATGCTATTGATTCCTTCAGATTCTCCCTACTTTCAATTTTGTGAAGTTATCCCGCCAAAATAAATGACTGTAACACATCTGATTACCTGTTTTGATAACATTTCTGATACAAGAAAACGTTGTTACACAATCTAACGTCAAGGTAACAATGAACGACGTCATGAAACTCAAAAAAGGCGGCTCTTCGCGGCGCACTCTTCCGCCCAGTGATTTATCACTCAATATATCACCAGATTTATCCCTTGGCTATGCAGGCGACCAGTGTTAGAATACTCAATAAATCACACACTAGAGCTGATACATTTCTATTCTAACACACTAAAACCGACGTTTCCTTCAAATTCTGCCAACCTTTCCCCGATTTTTAGAAGGAAGATCCGCCAACGTTATTGTAAGTATTACACACACTGTCTTTGGTGCGAGAAAATAACATTTCAACGTCTAACGTCAAAGAATGTACGAGCGAAGTCATAAAACGGTGGCATTTATGTCTTCACTCGTAACGCTCTTCCGCCCAGTGACTTGTTGCAAAATTCATTACTGTACCTTTCCATTGTCATATAGTTGTGCTGTGTTAGAATTATTTATCATATAACGTCGCTAAGATTTAGTGGATGACGCCGCCATTTAAATGGTTAGACCATAAGTGTAATTATACATGCTTTCTGGCGTCATGACGCCTTCCGTGACAACACTATGTTTTCTCGTGAAGCTCCTTTGAACTTACATAAAATCTGATTCATAATCGTTATATGAAAAATAGAGCCTTACAGTCGATGTCATTTCGTATGAAATTTATGAAACTCGGCTCGTTTCATAAATTTCAAGTGAAACGATTACTCGTGTAAGATCTTGTATTCTAACACAGCGTGCCTACATAGGCAATGGAAAACAACTTCAACAAATCACGGTAAGGAAGAGCGTAACGAGTGCCGTCAATAAAAACTACCAATTTATGATGTCAATAGTCGATTTTCTTGACGTTAGACGATGTAACGTCATATTCTCGCATCGAAAACGTTAGAAAAGTGTATAAATGCATGTGTTTCAGCCGATACTTTTTGCGGGATTTCTTCTAACAATGGCGAAAAGGTGTGAGATTTTGAAGGAAACAACAGCATTATTGCCGATTTTCAGCCTGTTAGAATCGAAATAGATCAGCTCTAGTTTGTGATTTGTTGAGTAATAAATCACAGTTTGTCGGTCAGTTGTAAGTAGACAAATCACGCGCGCTACGCGCTCTTGATTTGATCTACTTCACAACTGACCTCCAAACTGTGATTTATTACTCAACAAATCACAGTTAGAGCGGATCTATTTCTTAATTTATGCAAATACTCACATCACTATCAAAAGCCGCCCTGTCATCTCTCTCTGAACCATGTACATGCGATTCATCACACTTTATAATACAAATTAACCCAGTTAGAACTATCACTAGTCCAGTTCTTTTCATATTTTACAGTTGAAATTTTTACTTTTTTATTATTATTTTCAGTTCGTATCGACTGATTTCTCCATCAACCTTCGACTTTGATCATAACGATACATCGGCCACACTAGTAAAGGCAAGCGCGCAGGGTAAGGAACAAACCCACAGGATAAGGATTTTTTTCCGATTAGGATAAGGAAGAAAATGGCGGAATCGGCATCACATGTGCAGGTTTATTGTTGTTCTAGATCTCGTGTTATGGTTACTAATCAATACGGCTGCTCACATTTGCTTCACGGAAGACACATATTATTCACAAATTTATCTTCGATGGTCCGAATTCGACAGTTACAGCCAGTCAAACGAAGAACCGGACACAGTTGAGCTACTCAACCACGAAATTTCATTATTTTACATGAAACGTTCTTCTGGGAAGATTGTATGCACTTTTTTGGTGGTTGTAGACATACACATGATAAATTGGACTGTTGCAAATACGATTTAAGGAAAATTGGAAATCGGAAAGCCTATGGGGGATAGATTGATTGGGTTCATCGCGATCATGATTTATAGATTTGATTGATTTATTTGAGGTTTAACGTCCCCGTCAACACTGTAAAGGTCATTTTGGAGACGTTGCTTCCAATTTTGTGGGGCTTTTATCCGACATTGAGATGAAATGACATTTCAAGCCCTGTCGCCCAATGAAACCAATAGGGTTTAATAGCATGGACGGTCCGCACCGAACAGCGGTTCCTGGATAGGCTTAGATCATCCAAGCTGTTTACCAGTACTAGTGTGCGAGCCGGATTCAGCTCTGCGTGGAAGCATCATGCAGCCCATATATTTCTTCAAGCCCCTGTGGGCGGGGGCCGCATGAACATATATATCATTTCTCTAAATCATGATCGCGATGAACCCAATCCATCTAACCCCCATAGGGGATTATCATATTGCTAGAACCAGAACAATGCGCATGCCAAGACAAGGCACACAAAATTTGAACGTTTCCTAAAGGTCACAACTGGTGCTTTAAACTATGTATGACTAATTATTAATATCGGGAAACAACCTGATCTGAGATGGAAATTTACTAGAGCTACGACCATACAACTACCATTTTCCCTGGAAAATTTTGTGTCTTATCTTATGCGTTGTACCCATTTCCTTGCCCGTGGGCGATGTATTGAAAATGGAACTAGGATTTCTCACTGTGGGCTTTCCAATTTCCAATTTTCCTTAAATCCTATTTGCAACAGTCCGATTTATCATGTGTATGTCTACAACCACCAAAAAAAAGCATGCAATCTTTCAAGAAGAACGTTTCATGTAAATGAGATTTCGTGGTTGAGTAGCTCCACTGTGTCCGGTTCTCCGTTTGACTGGCTGTAAATGTCGAATTCGGACCATCTAAGATAAATTTGTGAATAATATTGTCTTGCGTGAAGCTAATTTGAGTAGCCGTATTGATTAGTAACCATAACACGAGATCTAGAACAACAGCAAACCTGTACATGTGATGCCGATTCCGCCATTTTCTTCCTTATCCTGATCGGAAAAAATTCCTTATCCTGTGGGTTTGTTCCTTACCCTGCGCGCTTGCCTTTACCAGTGTGCGGTGTTAAATCGGAAATAGCAAACACCTAAAATGGCGGAAGTGTTGCATACGAGAAAAAATACTTCAGTTTCAAGAGGGTCCACCATGTAATGAGGTCATTGGTATGGTAGCATTTCTGTATCTCTCAGTGTCAATTGCTTTGTTTATGTCGCATGTTATCATTTGAGCAAGACCTGAAATAAACTTGCTTTCGGGACCCGTTTAAAACTTTATTTACCATATGAGCCCGCGGACGACAAAACCTACAATAAGACACGTGCGCCCAGCGAAGACTCAGATCAGCCTGCGCATCCGCGCAGTCTGATCAGAGTATTGGCTGTGCGCTCTAAGGATAGCTAAGGGCCTAATGCCCCATCATGCAGCAAGAGAAGTCACTTGTTAGACTATATTGATGCGCAGGCTGATCTGATTCTTCGCTGGGCGCACATGTAAATTGTAGGAAATGCTGTGCCGCGGCTCATATGACGTCACTGTTATTTTGTGCATAACATTATGTCATAAAAATCATTTAATCACACGTATTATCATGAAGAGATCTCACACGAGTAATCATTTCATATGAAATTTATGAAACGAGGCTTTGGCGAGTTTCATGAATTTCATATCAAATGACCACAGGTGTAGGATTCCCTTTATCATGTGACCAATCTAAACTGGATTTTATCACCTTGAAATTAGCTGAAGCGTCGCCGTAAAACGAAATTTCCGACAGTAAAACCGCCGATTTACCACCCCACGCCTCCCCAAATGACATTTTTTATATAGTTTTTCCCTAATTTATGAAAAGACGTTATCCACTGCATATTAACGACGTCATATGATTAACATTTCATCAGAGATCATTACATTGTGTAATTATTGCATGCCATATTGCATCGTTTTATATAATATGTTGTAAATATCCGAAATTATGGGATGAAACAATAAAGATATCGTTGTTGTTGTTGTTGTTGTTTTTTTTTTTTTTTTTTTTTTTGTTTGATTTGAGGTTTAACGTTCCCGTCAACACTGTATAGGTCATTTTGGAGACGCTGGTTCTAATTTTGTGGTAGAAGCCTCCGTGATGCAGTAGTTACGCTCCTCGCCTTGTAAACCAGGGATCGCTGGATCGATCCGGGCTTCTCTAGACTTTCGGATGAGTCTTTAAACCGAGGTCCCGTCTCCGTAAGAACTTAGCTGTTGGTGGGACGTAAAACTCAAACACTCACTCACTCCAATTTTGTGGGACTTTTACCCGACACTGAGATGAAATGACATCTCAAGCCCTGTCGCCCAATGAAACCAATAGGGTTTATAAGCATAGTCGATCCGACTCGCGCCGCTTTGCCTGGGCAGGCTTAGATCCTCTTAGCAGTTTACCAGTACTCATATGCCGTCGATTTCAGATCTGCGTGAAAGCATCATGCAGCCTATCTATTTCTCCAAGCCCCGACGGGCGGGGGCCGTGTTGTTGTTGTATGATAAACAGAGTAAATGCCGCATGACGTCATGACGACGTCCGTGACAACGCTATTTTTGCTACTGAAATTTTTCTGCAATAAAATTCGATTTAAAAGCGCTGTACGATAAACAAAATGTTACACTCGTGGTCATTTCATATGAAGACTTGAAGAAATATATGGGCTGCATGATGCTTCTACGCAGAGCTGAATCCGGCCCGCACACCAGTACTTGTAAACCGCTTAGAGGCTAAGCCTGTCCAGGAGCCGCGGTGCGAGACGGACCGTCCATGCTTATAAACCCTATTGGTTTCATTGGGCGACAGGGCTTGAGATGTCATTTAATCTCAATGTCGGGTAAAAGTCCTACAAAATTGGAAGCAACGTCTCCAAAATGACCTTTACAGTGTTGACGGGGACGTTAAACCTCAATTCAAACAAACAAACAATTTCATATGAAATTTATGAAACTCGCCAGAGGCTCGTTTCATAAATTTCATAAGAAATGACCACTCGTGTAAGATCTTCTATTTTAGTTTATTAAAGAAATGAAATTTATTTTTCTGCAGTTCGTGGAAATATGAACGCAGTGGGTCGCGTGCAAAGTAAATGAACCCCAAAGGGGTTCATGTAAACTTTGCTAGCGACCCACTGTCGTTCATACTTTCATGAAAAGCTGAAAAATTAAGTTTATTTTTTATATTTACATTATCTGCCCCTCACGACTGGGCGAAAAAATGCTTGATCGGCAAACTGAAAAAGCTGAAAAACATTTACACGCTGTTTTTCTACAAAGGGCGGAGCAGCGTTGACGTCATCAACGCCCGTAGAGAACAATGGTTTAGAATGACGTCACTTAACGTCACTGAAAATCATGTGATTTGATGCGTTCGTGAAAGTATGAATGCAATTGTTTTCTATAGGTTTACATTAGACTTTACACTGGAATTGTAAATATATCACAATATACATTAAAACTTCGGTGGTTCCACCATCTCTGGGACACAAAAACTTGTTCATTACAAAAGCCGCCTATACAAAAATACATTGTAACCTTTATCGCCGAAAAAATAAGAATCTTAAGATGAAAGTTTGTGATATTTTTCTTATTTCTGCTGAAAACATGGATTGTGGGGACTCGTTAGAACCGCTTCGACGAGGCGGTTCTAACGAGTACCCACAATCTATGTTTTTGGGCAGACATAAGAAAAATAATATTTACCCCTGTAAACCCCAGTTCACGTTCTGTATAAAAGTGGGGTTAGAGGGCGTCAAAACTATATGGTTGTGTTTTCGTGATGTTTGAGACAGGAGTGCTCATTGTGGTAGCACACCCGTGCGACATAGTGAAATTTCGGCTACTTTTCTGATGAAAATCCGTGATATTTTTCATATTAATGCTCAAAAACATAGGTTGCGGGTGCTCGTTAGAACTTAATATCTTGTGCGGACAATATATTTTTGGACAAGATATTATCTTGTTCGGACAACATATTATCTTGTGCAGACAAGATATTATCTTGTCCGCACAAGATATTAAGTTGTGCGAACAAGATATTATCTTGTCCGGAAAGATAATATCTTGTCTGCACAACATAGATCTTGTGCGAACAAGATATTATCTTGTGCGGACAAGATATTATCTTGTGCGGACAGGATATTATCTTGTCCGCAAAAGATAATATGTTGTGCGAACAAGATAATATCTCGTCCGCACAAGATAATATCTTGTTCGCACAACTTTCCAAGATCTATGTGGTGCAAACAAGATAATATCTTGTCCGAACAAGATATTATGTTGTCCGCACAAGATAATTTGTTGTGCGAACAAGATAATATGTAATCCGCACAAGATAATTTCTTGTGCGCACAAGATAATATGTTGTCCGAACAAGTTAATATCTTGTCCGCACAAGATATTATCTTGTGCGCACAACTTATAAAAAATAAAAAATCATGTCCCTTCCCGGGTTCCGTAGTCGGTCCTGTATTTTCTATATGTTTTTGTTTTTGTACCTGTGTTTAGTTAATAAAATTGTCATGTTGAGACGTGCACTGTATATCATACTTTATTTAAGATGCTCAAAAAGTTAGCTCTGTATTTTGGAAGGTACTAAATGCAAAAAACTATAAAAATGTACTTAAAAGCCAAAATTACTATGGGGAAATGCAAAAAATGACACCGGATGGGGTCGAAAATTGAAAATGGTATTGGTCGGTGTTTTAATTTTTATTTTGTTCCTTTATTGATAAATGTAGTAGAGTCGGTGGTCTGAAGCAGAGTCGGTCGGGTTAGCGGAAACACGGCTATATTTTTAGGCCTAATAGTATCTGCAGTTTTGGGAATTCTTTTCTAGGGACTGAAAGAGTTTAGAAAGGCACTATATCAGTGCCACATATTTTAGGTTAGGTTTTACTACATATTTTAGCCGGCCTCGGTAGCTCAGTCGGATGCACGTCTGACTGGTGATCAGGCGGACGCGGGTTCGATACCTGCTGGGGTCGGCAACATTCTTTCGTGGAGATTGATCATGAAATCATGCAGCCCACCTATTTCTTCAAGCCCCGATGGGCGTGGGTTGTTGTTGTATGATAAACAGAGTAAATGACACATGACGTCATGACGCCTTCCGTGACAACCCTGGTCATTCTCTCCCTTCCGCTGATACAAGAAGGGCAGTTGTCAGTTTCCGGCAAAAGAATGTGCGCTGTACTGGTTAACCGCTTACGTATAAGCCTGCCCAGGAAACGTGTGGTTAGGTCAACTGACCGGCTCTAAAATTACCTCAAATAGTGTTGACTGGGTCGTTAAACCCCAAAACTATTAAACAAACTACGTATTTTAACGTAGCATAACGGCAATAAACGTAAGACAACGTAGTGAAAACGTATTACATGCGACTATATATGGCTACATACGTGATCAAGCTACGTTCGTTTTGAAATGGCGCCATGATGATAACACATCCGTGTGAGGCATCAGGGGACAGTTTCGCATTTGAGGGTGGACGTTTTTCAAAATATTATAGTAGGAGGGTCAATAATGGCACGGTTGCTCATAGAAATTGTGATATGTGTATATGTTTTGCCAATGTGGGCTTATTTGCTGAGTATCTGTACTTTTATGAAATGGAATACGAAACTAAAACCCCGGCTGTCTGGATGCTGTGCAAGTTCAAGGTGCAGCGGCATATCTGAATTCACGAAGGTAGCTTCGGCACTAAAAAGTGGCTGTTTTTCAAAGAGGATTCCTGAAAAAGTTTACTGGTTATGGTATACTTTTCTGTCTATTTCTTTGCATGTGACTGAGTGTACATGACATTTCAACAGGTGCCAAGTACTGGTGTTTTGGGAGTAAATTCACAGGATCTGTCAAAGTGAGGTGGAGTCATGATTTTTTGTATGTAAAAATTAGTGGGTGGGGTAAGTGAAATGCTGCTGCTGTCAGCCTGTGCAAACAGAGAAGTGTTTCTTTGGTATTCTGTTTTGATTTCATGCATGTGTGGAGCAATTTGAAACAAAAACAGAAGTTATCGCTTTCTCCAGGAGTTGTTGATAACGATTCAAAAACTTGGTGTGACACGGACAAAAAAGTGCTGCGATTAACTGTCCCCTGATGCCTTAAGGGAAAACGCCAAAAATTCAAGTCATCTTTTGGGGTCTTATTCACTGCAATTTGAAAAGCTTATTATTTGTCGAATGAGTACCCGCAATGTTTTTGCGCATCGCACAGTCCATATTTACGCAGGAAATGATACGCTATAGGTACCGTATGATTGTCCGATTTAAAGCCGACAAACAGTTTTCTTACACCAGACTGCAGCCTGTGCACTTTAACATTTAATTCACATACTGGGGATGGAAATATTGTTTATTTTCAAGGATTTGAATATTTTTACATCTAAATATGGCCTTAAAGGTGCATTATTGAGCTATCGGGCTTCAAAAATGAAAAGCGTGTTTTTCGGTTTTATTTCTTCTATTCATGTAGCTATGTCATTTGTAATCTTCTGAAACCAAATACCACTTCAGAACTTTGTGAAAATCGTCGTTTTCATTTTTGTTTATTTGTTGTTTTGGGGAATTTCAATCTAAAAATATTCCTGTCACGTGACAAAAAGCCGGGCAACATCACAGCGGCGAACAATAAGATGGCGACCTCCGGTTCATCTGAGGAAAGTAGAATTTTTAGTCCAAATTACAAGTATTTGACTTTCAACTGCACTGACACAATACTATCATGCATGATAATCTGTTATCAAATGCTAACGCATCAATTTACAGGCAAGAAGATAATTTTACCGTCAATATCTAAGGATGAATTTCTGAATCGATGAGAATTGACATGGGGTCGTTTCAAAGATACACAAAAACCGCATACATGTGAGAGTACATGTATGATGTGGGCGGTGATGTGGGTATTTGTTAGAATTAGACGATACTAGCAATAACCTTTTGATTTGTTTGATTTGAGGGTTAACGCCCCAATTAACACTGTTTAACGTCCCCATCAACACTGTATAAGTAATTTTGGAGACCTAGCTTACAATTTTGTGGGACTTTTATATACCCGACATTGAGATGAAATGAGATCTCATTCCCTGTCGCTTACGGGCCTCCGTGGCCTAGTGGTTAAGAGCGCTGACTCTTGATCATTAGGTCTCTCACCGCTGTGGTTCGAGCCTCGCTCGGGTCATATGTGAGACGCCAAGTTCTGCAACGGAAGGTCAGATGGTTTTTCTCCGGGTACTCCGGTTTTCGCCCACCTCTCATTATCGATCGGCTCGATATGAGTGAAATAATCTTGAAAGGGCCGTAAAACCAAAAAAAAAAAAAATCCCTGTCGCCCAATGAAACCAATAGGGTTTATATGAATGGGCGGCCCGACTCGCACCGCTTTGCCTGGGCAGGCTTGAATCCTTTAGGCGGTTTACCAATACTCCTAAGCGGTCGGTTTAAGCTCTGCCTGGCACCATCATGCAGCCCACCTATTTCTTCAAGCCCCGCCATGGGAGCCGAGCAAGAACTTTTTAATACCGAAACAAAAGAGAAACACTATCCATATTCGCACCGCCCATCGGGGCTTGAAGAAATATATGGGCTGCATAATGCTTCCACGCAGAGCTGTAACTGACCCGCAAACGAGTACTGGTAAACAGCTTAGAAGATCTAAGCCTGGGCAAGCAAAGCGATGCGAGTCCGTCCATTTGTTTCACTGGGCGACAGGGCTTGAGAAGTCATTTCATCTCAATGTCTGGTAAAAGTCCCACAAAATTGTTATCAACGTCTCCAAAATGACCTTTACAGTGTTGAAGGGAACGTTAAACCTCAAACCAAACAAACAAACGTGCACCAGGACCTACTCACTGATACTGGGATCGGCCACATTTTACCATTACTTGCAGATTTACAGCACACATCAATCTTGCGCTGGCCTCGGTAGCTCAGTCGGATGCGCGTCTGACTGATGATCATGGGGAAGCAGGTTCGATACCTGCCGGGGTCGGCAATATTCTTTCGCGGGGATTGATCAAGAAATCTTTCCTACGGTCATTCTCTCCATTCCGCTGGCTCAAGAAGGGCAGTTGTCAGTTTCTGGCGAAAGAATGTGCACTCTCCTGGTTACCTCTTACGTATAAGCCTGCCCAGGAAAAGTAAACTGACAGGCTCAAAAACGGCCTTAACAGTGTTGACTTGGCCGTAAACCCCAAAACAAACAAACAGTTAACCTGCATAGGGGATGACTCTCCCTGAACAGGGCGCCTCCAGTTTGTTTGTTTGATTTGAGGTTTAACGTCCCCGTCAGCACTTTAAAGGTCATTTTGGAGACGTTGCTTCCAATTTTGTGGGACTTTTACCCGACATTGAGATGAGATGACATCTCAAGCCCTGTCGCCCAATGAAACCCATAGGGTTTATTAGCATAGGCGGTCCGCCTCGCACCGCGGTTCCTGGACAGGCTTAGATCCTCTAAGCGGTTTACCAGTACTAGTGTGCGGGCCGGATTCAGCTCTGCGTGGAAGCATCATGCAGCCCATATATTTCTTCAAGCCCCTATGGGCGGGGGCCGGTGCCTCCAGTTAAACGTTCCGATCCAAAGGGCGGTGCGCATTTTGACATTCATCGCTGTAATTGGTGTTCAGACACCGAAATAATCACCGCCGGGTCGAACCGAGGGCCTCTGGCATCTGAGTCAAGTGCACTAACCACTCTGGGCTTAACCACTGAGCTGTCACGCTCAGTTTATTACATAAACTCCAGGTTTGCAGGATGAGACTCTGCACAGTAATCGGCTCTTTCGTTGTACATTGGGTCGTTCTCCCTGCTGGGGGGGGGGGGGTCATGTGAGTACCAGCTGATAGCAAGCCGGCGGAATGAACAACTCACAGCGCATAAATGTCATCCTACTAGATTTCAGTAAGGCCTTTCACGAGGTTCCGCACAATTTCATTGCTGATGGATACCAGAAAGTCGTAATTGAGGATTTCTTCGTCTGCGCCCGTTACTTCTGGTGTTCCACAGAGTACAGTGCTCGGCACTCTCCTCTTCCTCATATAAATCAACGACTTGCCACCACGCGTCTCCCCTGTTCGCTGATCACTGCCTGTTGTACCGAGTTGCTGTCGCTCAAGAGGACTTTAATTATTTACAAGCATGGGAGAGAGACTGATAGATGCGTTTTCACCCAGACAAGACTTAGTCTGAGTACATCAGAATCGGCAACAAAAGCAAGATAATGGAGTCATCATACAACATCCATTGCCAGAAGTAAAGCAAAAGACCTGGCTATAGACAGTACACTGGTGTGAAATAGTCACACTGACATGCTTAGACTAGCTTCTAGTCGGATATCATATTTTAAAGTTAATAAGTAATATTCTTCTACCCCTTATTTGATCTTGGGAAGTTATACTCTGACTAAAATGCCAGTTTGCCTTATCAGTTGGTGTTCGGTAAGGGGTACAGAAAGGCAATAAACATTTCATGACTGTAGCTGTAATCAATCATTTACCAAGGATCTTGCGAGGTAAAATTCGCATTGTACTAGACCTTGGTGTCTGAGACAAGATTAAAGTCTAACAAGGTTTCATATTTGATAAAAACACACATGAAGGTTGGTAATTGGTAAATATGACATCAAGGTCTAGTAGCTAGACTATGACATGCTATCTACGACAGACAGCCAGACAGCTGCTTTCCTATCCTACGCAGGAATCTCTCTGCATGCCCAAAGGACATCAAGGCAACAGCATACAAGTCACTAGTTAGACCTAAACTAGAATATGCTGCCACCCCCTGGGACCCCTACAAACAAACTAGTCCAGTTCAATCGCAATCTTCCGCTCACATCGTCTATCTTACTGATCATATGTATATTGGAAATGAAAAAAGGGAGGTTGGTAAAACCTAGTATTCCTTGAATTTCTCGAATCAAGGTCTGCTTTATTAAGGAAATTTCGTAATCCCGGATCGTTTTGTTATTGACGAAGAGCTCTGTGTGAATGATCCATGTCACTGTCTTGAGATAGATATAAGAGCTTTATTTGTTTAACCGTCATTCATGAAGGCTTACAAAAGTATTTAGGCTGATGAAATATATATATTGGATTTTTCAAGTACGGCAACTTGGATTTTTTTAAGTACGGTAACTTGGAAAAAAAATGCTGAATTAACTGTACGGTTACTTGCGTCACAAAATTGCAAATTTGGAAACTACTGACACCATTTTGACATCGTTTGGAAGGAAAGGCCGTGGTTATTATCATGTTTGGTTTCATCACATAGGGATCGATTATAATGCTAGTGCTGATCGTAAATCAATCTATTTTTGCATGAAACAGATGGAGATGTGAAATCTACACCAGGGCCATATTTCCTTTTGAGAATTCTTTGTCGTTGCTTTCGCTTTGTTTCATTACTGAAAATACTTTGGAAGAAAGTCTCTCCCCTATTGGTCTATTCAACGGAAGGAACTTTCCTTTCGTGATGGGAAGTTTTTCTTTTTTTTCTTTTTGTTGTTTTTGTTTACGAAATAAAGTTTGTTTTTCAGTGAGCTGAAATAGTTTCTACTTCGTTCTTGTGAAACTTACAACTAGAATAGACGTTAGTTTATGCTTTGAGAAGTGTTTATTCCTTTGACGAGAGTTTATTCAAACGAAGGTCCTGTTATATGCATACTATACTCCAGTTATTTAAGATTATGAGTGAGGCCATTATTATTATTATTATTTTTTTTTTTTTTTTTTTTTTTTTGCATTACGAAAACATGCCTTTTCAAATAAATTGAACATATTTCCACCCAAAAAATGAAAATGTTCAGATAAAAGATTCTGCTATTTTTCAGAATTCAGCTCAAAACATAGATTTTGGGTACTCGTTGGAACCGTCTCGACCAGGCGGTTTCTGACGAGTACCAAAAATCTATGTTTTGGGCAGAAATGCGAAAAATAATGTACACCCATACAAACCCCATTCTACTGGATTAAAGTGGAGTTTAAGAGGGTCAAAATTGCATAGGCATGTTTTCATGATGGTATTCTGTTTTTTTTTTGTTTGTTTTTTCGAAATCGGCCACGTGCACACATGTTGCAATTTTTATCTTGTATATTCTAACCATTTCACATTTGTACGGTTTAGTAACGCCACAGACAACAAAAAGCTACTTTAAAGAAGGTGATTTAAGGTTCCTCAATACAGTTATTTCACTACATTTGAGGTACTGAAAAAATCATATTTGCAAATAGTTACCCAAACAGATTTTTCATCAGATGGTAGTCCATGTAAATGTCAGAATATGAAAGCAAAATATTTTTATTGGAAAGTCACCATGTTAGTAATTTATTGCATTTTTCCATGGTTTTGCAAAAATGATATCTTAATCCACAGAACAAAAATGTGTAAAATACTATCATAGAATTGTGGCTAACGGTTGCCTTTAGGCACTGCAAGAGTGGAATTTCAAGTAAAATACCTAAATAGTACTGAAAATTAATGATTCCTCCCCCACCCCCCAAAAATGTAATTATTTCACCTTGTACTATTTTTAAATTCAGTGTATGGTAGCCAAAAATGACCAGTTCTACCAAGTTGGCAGTAAGATCACTGATTGGGTTGAGGTGTTGCAATCTCTTGCATTTAGCTTGTAAAATGATTGACCTTCTTTGGTGCTTTTAGTATTTCATTTTATATATTTCATTCATGCAATTTATAACAATTTATGAATCACTGCACCAAAGTTTCACTGTATTATTGATTGTGTTTACTTGGTGGATGATTTGATACTGGAATAAAATCCAAAACCAAAAAAAAAAAAAAAAAATAAGATAAAAACAGTTTATCCCCATATTTGAACTGAAAGAATGAAAGCAGCCTGTTCAGCACCAGGATTTTTGTGCAAAAGGCTTCTGATCATTTCTTATAACTGCTATGTTATAGCAGTGATTTTTACCCATTGATTTGTTACATAAGAATCAGAATCAGAATTGTTACTGGTGACACGTCAAATGACATCCATACACCAGGACCTGTGATATGGGAAGTTAGTCCCTAGCTCTAACCAAAGATGTAAACTTAGCTACACAATCATCAGCACCTTCCGCCGTCGAAATAATAGAATCCGGAAGGGCATTCCAATCTCTAATGGTTCGGGGGAAGAACGATTCTTTATAAATATCCGTTCTTGCAGTAAGGGTCTGAAACGTCATTGAATGGTGCTGTCTACAGTGCCTAGCCGGGGGAACAAGGTCATCTGTTGGAATGCTGGCAGCACCCTTTAGACCTTTGTATAAGAGTATGAGCCTACTGTCTCTTCTCCTTTTCTTGAGAGACTCCCATCTTAATTTTCCTTGAATTCCAGTCATGCTCCCAGTTTCAAAGCAGTAATTTCCAGTTACAAATCTAGCCGCTCTATTCTGAACTTTTTCAATTTCTTCATTTAGGACCACTCCGCTTGGGTCCCAGATGCAACTACCATATTCCAAGATTGGGCGAACAAGTCCCCTGTATGCTGTCTCTTTCACATCCTGGGGACACTGATGAAGATTTCGCCTCAGGAATCCAAGAGTTCTATTCGCCTTTGTACACATATTGCATATCTCAAATCGTGAGTGATTGTCACACCAAGATATTTAATGGAATTCACATTTTCGAGGACCGTTCCCTCTAAAGTGTAAGAAGCCTCAACTTTATTAGATCTCTTCCTTGTTATCTGCATAATATTGCATTTAACTGGCTGAAATCTCATGCCCCATTTTCGGGCCCAACATCCTAATCCATCTATGTCAGCCTGAAGTTTCAATGAGTCATCTGTATCTCTAATTTCCCGGTAACAAACACAGTCATCTGCGAAAAGTCTTATTTCTGAGTCAATGTCAGAGGAAATATCATTGATGTACAGGGAGAACAATAGAGGACCAAGAACAGTCCCTTGTGGGACTCCAAACAAAACTGGCGCCCATACTGAAGATTCACCATTAACAAAAACACGCTGTTTTCTGTTCACATGAGTCACCATAAACAAATAATTGATGTTTGGACATATTTATCTAATCCAATTAATGATCTGTTGTGTCACCTACTTACCAATGTGCGGGTTGGTAAAATTTCATAGAAGCCCAATACTTTTAATATGTTTTGCTGAAAGAAGTTAAAAAAGAAATCTACCCTTTTCAACTTGTTTACTTGGGAACAGGGGTGAACAACACAAACAGGACAATGTTACACGTAGAAACTAGTTCAGAAATGAAGGCATACTATTCATGAATTAACGAACAAATTATGTTAGAAAGTATGTGAAAGTAGGCGCAAGACAGTTTCAAATATGAATATTATGTTTTAAATTTAAAGCAATGGTGTACTATTGTTTTTTTGGTGGGAAATTAGTTCCAAGGCGTATGAATACGTTTTTGCATTTGGCAAGATGGAAATCTCTTCAATTTGACAGCTACACTAATTTATCAGTGATGACAGGCTTCCAAGATAGGCGATTTCATTATGGTATACGCAGGAAGAAGGCTACATAGCTGACTTTTCAAGGTATTTTCATTGATGATGGAGAAAATAAAATGTGGAAGGCATAATTGATGAAATCTCAGCATTTCAGATTTACCGCAAGAAAAGGAGATGATGGCGCCCATCGAGAATAAACATGTCAAAAAAATCTGGTTTTCAATTCAGGTAGCCTTTTTGATAGAAAGCTTTGACCGACTCGTTAGTATTTGATGTGAACTATTGATCTGCAGCTGTTTTAGTAACTTTTAAAAAGTCTATAAAGCGGTTTCCTTTTTTCCTGGTAAAAGTGAAAAATACAGAATTTCATTTATTTTCAAAGGCACAGGGATGTTGCTAATGCAAGAAAGTACTTGCTGTAATAACCGTTTATACCTCCAAACCTTTTTCTTGTGGGACATGGATTTTTAAACGGAAATCAGGATTATATTTTGGGGAAAATCAACTTGCAAGTCTTTCATCTATATTTTTCTTGTGCAAATGTATTGAGGAAACTTAAGATGTCCTGAGATAAAAGTACTTTCATAAATTTCTTTTCCGTTCACAAAAGGTTACTTTCGCTGTAATATAAAGGGCAGCTAAAATAATTTTCATCCTAGTTGTAATCTAAAACTGTTAGTTTAACACTTAAATACCAGCATTTTAAACAAGAAGTGCAGATCTGGTAAAACGCAGCATTATGCCGCCTTTCTATGTTTTGATTCCATGGCCCAGTGAGATTCTATGATGGGGCGGTCTAAGTCCCTCTGGAGGGTGACCGAATAATCAGGGAGAATTATGGTCAGGTACACCCCAGTGTCACCAGCAAATAGGCGAACCCGGGACCACACATTGTCGGGTAGGTCGTTAAGGTATAATAACAATAATATTGTGCCTAGAACTGATCCTTGTGGTACACCTGATGTAACTGGAACCTCATCTGAGTACTCACATTCAAGTGCAACTGTCTGACTTCTCTCAATCAGAAAAGACTTAATTCACTGGATAGTTAATCCATGTACCAGTAGCTTGCGAAGAAGCTTCATGTGATTCACCTAGCCAAAGGTCATGCTAAACCCAAGATAAGATCTATTTGTTGACCATTTAATCATGATCTGGTAAGGTCATAAACAAGCAGAATCACATGAGTGTCACAAGATCTGCGCTCCCAGGCTGTTGAGTATTTTGTAATCATAAGGTATGTCCAAACCAAATCTTATGCGGCGAAATTTAGTTTCAACCTACAAAAATCCATTTTTTGAAGGATTTTCTGCTTGTCGGAATTTTGTAAACCTGTCCCCGTAGAAAACCTAAAGCAAATTCTTATATGCCCATTATGACATAAAGACCACATTGGTAATGGGAAATTGTTTTTAAGAAATAGGTTCGATATGGGCATAAGAGCAATTTACGATCTTACTAGTGAGGAAGTGGTATTTTATAGTTTTGAACAGTTAAAGGCGAAATATGATATAAGGGCCACATTTTTAGACTACCACCATGTAGTAAATAGTATTTCTCAAGTATGAAAAGATCAAATTCACACGAATCGTGAATTTGCTGTTAAATTTAAACAAAATGTAGTTTGTAACATATACTTTCAAGACTTGATTAGTTCAAAGAAAGGGAGTAGACTATTTATGATATTTTGGTTAGAGTAAACGAATACATTGCACAAACAAAATGGCAAACGGAGATAGGAGATAGAGTGGAAAAAGAGCATTAAAGACATTTCACGAGACAAAACTACGCGACTTTCAATACAAAATCAATAATAAAAATTTAGTAACACATTCATTTCTATTTAAAATTAGTAAAATCAGGGTTGTAGTTACTGTAATGAACAACCAGAAAAAATCCATTATTTATTTCTTAGATGCCCAAAAGTAAGAACGTTTTAGACTGAACTTTAATCATGGTTGACCACAAATGTAAATCCAGAAATATCGCTAGAGGATAGTAAAATACTATTTTCACACGGTGGTAAAGCAGAAGTGGTCAATTACATCTCTCTCTCTCTCTCTCTCTCTCTCTCTCTCTCTCTCTCTCTCTCTCTCTCTCTCTCTCTCTCTCTGTTTTAGCAAAATATTGTATATACGAAAACAAATTTGTTTCTATGAATAAAGTGCTTAGCGAGAGATACATTTCACTCATAAACAACAGGTTAGATAAATTCTTTAAGATTAAAGCCCCTCTCTCGCCCAGCCCAGTGGAATTCGTTTCACTGACCGCTCCAAGGCGGTTCTTCTGTCGTTGTTTATTTTTGTTATGATTTGTCTTTGAGTGTTTGTATCGCTTATTTTATTTTGTTTTGGATATCGAATTGGCCATTTTGTGGAAAAGTAACTGTCCTTTTGGCTTTCCGCTATTGATGTTTCCAGTAGGGTCTGTTGTTTCATGTTTGTGTTTCTTTCCCCTTTGGTAACTCTGGTGGGAGCTGTGGGTAAATTGTGTCGATTCCTGATCATTGCCTACACTTCTATGTTCTACATATAACTACTTTTACCCAAACACTGATGATTCATGAGGCCTATTCCGACTTAATGTTTATGTTTGGTGTCAGGGTTCTGTTTTCCGTCGACTATCTGCCACACATATAGTGCAGTAGACTTGTACCATTAGCTATAAAAGGCACATCTTGTAGAAAATACATGTATATTGTTACTACAGTTTGTTTTCTGCTCTCCCATGAAAGAATTTTATTATTATTATTATTATGTTTTTTTTTCAAATTGATTATCATCGTCTATTAGCCAATACGATGTTACACCCGTATGACTTTGTGCATTCTTTCATATCTTAACAATATTTACTTTTCTGGTGAAAAATTGTGATAGTTTTCTCATTTATGCTTCAAACATGGCTGTTGGTGCTCGTTGGAACTGCCGCAGTGATGTGGTTCTATCGAGTACCCACGGCGTATGTCATGGAGCAGGAATGAGAAAAATATTGTATACCCAGTCAGACGCGCATCCGACTGAGGTACTGAGGCCGACGATTATCATACGAGATATTTTTGCGAGCAATAATCGAGTGTATGTAAACATAAAGTGCAGATAACTCCATGTCAACAGACATACAACGTCTAAACAACGTCGTGTCAACGTCAATGCAACATCACTGCGATGCATTGACGCTGACGCAGCAAATTGTATACCCAATTACAAAATATTGTAACCCCCAGTTCTCTCTCTATAAAGTTGGGTTTAAAGGGACGTTCATTGCACGGACCTGTTATCGTAATGAATCGTCTTATTATTAACATTGCTAGAGATACTCGCCTACCAGTCGAGAAAGACAGAAGACCAACTTCTATCGTACATGTTGTCTAAACTGAAAAGCACTCACACAACCTTTCAATAATTCCCTGTCCCCTTTTTGTACTTTCTCTCATCTTCTTACTTCTAAAATATGTTCTAGAAAGGGTTGTCCTTTGGAAACAAGGAATACACCACAAAACTGTAAACTAGATCGCGCAGTCGATGGCGCGCCATCGCAAATCCCCACGTTTTGACCGCTTCACGGGACCCTTGGGGGCTGGTCCAAAAATTAATGTGCTCTTGCAGAAGCCATTCATGTATGTAACTCACACACCAAATTTGGTTGAATTCCAATGAACGGTGTAGGAGGAGATAGCCGGACAGACGGACGGACGGACGGATGTTCTCACAAATGGATACTTATGTGGCTATTTTGAGCAAGATTGATACTTAGGTGGCTAATTTTAACCACATAACAGACCTTTTATGTGTCTAACGGAATAAATCGCACTTTCTCTCATTGACTTACATTGATTCTGTCCAAGTTCATAGCCACCTATCTATCCATTTGTGTGTACGAACGGACAGACGGAGGCGATAACAATATCCCCACTTTTCTTCGAAAAACGTGGGGATAAATATGGAGTGTACATGTTTTCTGGACCAGACTAGCTAGTTTTGCCCAATTAGGCCTCATCAGTGACCCTCAAAAATTTCAAAATTCACCACTGGAAGGGCAAGAAAATATAAACTACACTATGATGTTGGGCAGGGAGACATTTTACGACCTCCACACATTCCCAGACACCAGCTATAGTGACGTTAAATATGTTCTAGAAATGGCTATCCTTTGGAGTGAGTGAGTGAGTGAGTGAGTGTTTGAGTTTTACGTCCCACCAACAGCTAAGGCCATACGGAGACGGGACCTAGGTTTAAAGACTCAACCGAAAGTGTATATCCTTTGGAAGCAAGGAATGCACCACAAAACTGGAACATATGGAGTGTACATGTTTTCTGGGCCAGAATAGCTAGTTTCGGCCAATAAGGCCTCGTCAGTGACCCTCAAACCTTTTCAAAGCTTTCCAAAATGTCGGCACAAGAATTTCAGAGAAAATAAGTTCATTTAATATGGCATTAGGATAACACATCCGTGGGATATAGTAAATTTCTCAAACCTTAAAAAAGGCATCTTTTTCTGATGAAGATTTGTGATATTTTTCCTATTTATACTCCAAACATAGGTTTTGGATGCTCGTTAGAACCGCCTCATTGAGGCGGTTCTAACGAGTACCCACAGCCTATGTCTTGGAGCAGAACTAAGGAAATTAATGTTATTCCCCGTAAACCCCAGTTTTCTTTATATAAAATGGGGTTTAGTGGGGTCTTAGTTTCACGGACTTGTTCACGTGATGGGAAGTGGTTTTAGGTTCTAGCTTTACGTAATAACGCCAAATTAGGTCATTACCTGCCGTCCGTATTTTTTTTATTTTATTTTTTTTTTTGTTTTGGTTTTACAGCCCTTTCAAGATTATTTCACCCGTATCGAGCGATCGTTAATCAGAGATGGGCGAAAACCAGAGTACCCGGAGAAAAACCACCTTACCTTCCGTTGCAGAACTTGGCGTCTCACATATGACCCGAGCGAGACTCGAACCACAGCGGTGAGAGACCTAATGATCAAGAGTCAGCACTCTTAACCACTAGGCCACGGAGGCCCGTTACCGTCGGTATGATCATTTTCCACATTAATCTGGTACTTTTGAGTAACAAGTTCCGGAGCCGATGCTACACGCTATGTCAATTTCGTTGTTGCATCGACTTTGCTGCGTCAGCGTCAATGCATCGTTGTTTAGACGTTGTA